>JANRMJ010000125.1:22415893-22435526 GCA_025584955.1 Alethe diademata
GGCGAGCGCGGCTGCCGTGACGTGGGGCGGGCTGGCCGCGTGCGGGCGGCGGGACAGTCCCGGCAGCGCGGCCTGCGCGGCCCGGCCCGGCCCTCGGCCCGGCACCTGCTGCTGTGCTGCGGGACTGCTCGGCAGGAACGTGCCGCGTAGAGTCAAACAGCGGTAATGGGGTTGGAAAGAGTCTCTCAGATCATCGAGTCCAACTATGCCGCAACACCACCTTGTCAACCAGACTGTGGCACGGGGTGTCGTGTCCAGTCTGTCCTTAAACACCTCCAGGGGCGGTGACTCCATCACTTCCCCGGGCAGCCCATTCTAATGTCTGATCACCCCTTCGGAAAAATTCCTTCGAATGTCCGATTTAAAGTTCCCTGGCGCAGCTTAAGGCTGGGAAGGTGTTGGGGTTACGGAGCCCCAGTAGTGAGGATGTTCAGGGTAAGAGTTGTGCTTAGGCTGAGCTGTGGGGCTTGGCAGTGGCTGGGCAGCCTGCAAGCAGCTGCCTGGCCTTCTAGAATGTTAAATTTTGTGTTTCATTTCATTTAAAAACTATTAATATATGGTTATTAAAACAGGCTTTCAGGTGAAGAACCAAAATTATTTTGCTCCACATTTCATTGGTTCATAGTTTCTGTCTTCTCTTTTTCTCAGAAATGAAGTCCAGACACTCTTATGTTTTTATTTAGCTAATAAATTAAACTTCTACATCCTAAACATTTGAACATTTTGGGCTGTATATTATGCAAATGTCTTGCTTGAGTGTACAGCATTTTTTGTCTACTACCATGAGTTTTTGTCTGGAGATGGGTGTTTAAAGTTCTGCTTTGGACTTGCTGATAATGCTTTTATAAACAGTGTTGTTTTCAGTTAAGCAAAGGACTTGAGGTGACCAGAGATATTTAATCTTCTCTGCTTCTTTTTTAAATGCAACTGTGTTATAAAGACAGCACCACTTTACACAGGTTCAGAAATTCGTGAAGTAATTTCTCTTTGTCTGTCTTGTTTGGTTTGTTTTTTTTTTTTTTTTAAATCAGGGTCTGTTAAGGCCCAAATACAGACTTTTCCATAGCCTGGACATAGTAGTTGTAAATATTATACAATGTCTTTATGTCTTCATTCATAAGCCTGACTTTACTGGCTGCATCCATTTTTAAGTGGGTTAGTTGAAGAAACCTGTATTTTTTTTTCCTTATTTCAGGCTGTAGAGGAGCACAAGTTGAAGAAATATGGAGTTTGGAGCCAGAGAACTTTGAAAAGTTGAAGTAAGGCACATTTTTTTTATTCACGTTTGTCTGAAGTCCCTGAAAGAATGTGTACTGAACTCAGGTATATTTTTGGTGATTTTTTGTTTGGGGCATTTTGTGTTTGTGTTTTTTCCTTCAGTTTCTACAGAAGTTTGCTAGGGTTTTGATTTAATGGAATAATACCTGGCAGTTAAATTGGTTTTTGTTAATGCTTTGGTACTTTATCTAACTTAATCACGTTTTGAAAGAAATGCTGATAGCTAGAATGTGGAAGTAGATTTCTAATGATTTTTCCATTAGCTTGCCTTATAGCTTTTAACAAATTCTTGAATGAATTTCTGTTCCTTGCTTTATCTCCATACCTCATCATATCCCATGATGTTGTCTCTGTTGTCTTAAATTATTTTCTGGTACTTAGCTACCTTTGTAACTCGTTTTTCTTGCAGAACCACTTCCATATGTATGTGAAGGCAAATAAGCTTTTTATAACTGATAATGACTGGTGTCATGTGGAACAATTTTGCCCTCATTAAGCAGCATTAATTCTTTTAACATTTTGTCTCTGCTGTGTTGTTATCCATGTTTACATACAGGATTTTAAGAGGAAAATAAGTATGGTCATCTAACCTGGACCATTTTCTTGTATCTTATGCAAATATCCCTTACTTGTAGGATTAATCTTTCAAAAGATGCAGGAGTTGGTACAGAGGATGTACTTTTAGGATTTTTGACCAAAGATGTTTGACAAGCAGCACCTGAATGGCAGAAATGTTGCCTACAAAGCAGTTTATTTGCTGTCTGCACCATCAGAACATTTACCTGTTTGTTCATTAAGTGACAGCTTTGTGTATCCTGGGAGATGTGTCTCCTTCTGGTCCTGAGAGATGGTGAGCTTCCATCCTCCTTTCCTATTTACACCTGCAGTATTTTACACAACATATAGACACTGGGAGTGAAAGAATATAGGAGCATCTTTCTAAACAGCAGGTCCAGTGAGAGAATTTTAAAAAATGCATCTCAGACTTCTGGTCAGAGCTTAGGAAAAGTTTCTTATGCAGTACAGGTGTGTGTTTGTCTTTTGTAGAGAAGTCTTTCATGGCCTCTTTGTGGTGGTGACCTTGGATTTAAGCTGATGAATAAGTTTTTGTCTCAGTATAAGTGCAGATTTTGTAAGACCTGTCTCATTTACTGGTAAATTTTTGTGTTCTGAGAATAGTAAATACAGTGCAACATGTAATAAAAACTTTACTATTCAAGACATGCAGTCTGAAAGGCAAGACACATTTTTACTAAAGGAGAAAAGAGCTCCTCTTTGGGTATTTCATCTGTGTCTAGAAGGATTACCAAAACTTTAGTTCCTGTTCTTGTATATGACTGACAAATGCTTTGACAGCTGTTTAACACTAACCAATTCAAATGAGAGGTCTGGAACTATAAAAGTTGCAGTAACCCGGAAAACTGGTCCTGACTTTTGAAAATGACTGGCTAAATGCTAATTCACTTTTAGCACTTACAGAAAGATTGTTTAACACTTACAGAAAGAAGCCTGAATTGTCTTCTGCCTAATTAAAAGAGCATATCTGAAAATTTCAGTGCAAGTTCCTGATATTTAGAAAGAATTCACAGAATTACCTTACCAGCATACAGCTAAACTACAGTACAGTAATTTTAATATTTTTCATAAGTACTGGTGACCTTTTTCCTATAAATTTTGTTTTTCAGGCCAGTACATGGGCTGATTTTTCTCTTCAAGTGGCAGCCTGGAGAGGAGCCAGCGGGTTCTGTTGTCCAGGATTCCAGACTGGATACAATATTTTTTGCTAAACAGGTATGAGAAATTCAGTAATTGTTTTAGATACGTCATGAAACATAGCTTTTAATACCAAAAAAAGTAAGCTTTTTTTTAACAGAAATTGATATTTTGCAAGGTAAAATAGCTTCCACAAATTCTGAGAGTAGGAATTGTGTATTGACAAAGCAAATCAGTTTGATCTGTCAAATCAGACAAAAATAGCAGCTATGGAAGAGTAAAGCTCTTATTTATTTGTCAGCCCTCACCCATAAAGTAAATCAGTCTTCTTTGCAGTAAATAGTGATTTAGTAAATATTCTCAGCATAATGAGCAAATTAGTTCTTTTGAAGCCACTTTCAACAACTTGTTGGAAGAAATTTATTTTGCTTCTTTTTCTATTTCTTATTTTTCTCAAATGCTCTGAAGCTGGGGTAGTATATGTAGGATAATGCTTTCCTTTAAGGGTTTACAGACCATTTTGGCATGCATATTTTAAGTATTCAAATCAGAAAGGTGAATTTAATTTAGAAATAACAGGAAAAATTGGTTTTCCTGATGTAATCCATTGTGTTTTATTAAATACAAGGTAGTACTGAAATTTTGTCTTAGAATTAACAGACTGCTGTGTGTGTTGTTTAGCAAGCAAGAAAAGCAAGAGAAAGTGACCAGAATGAAAGGAGTATTTTAAATGGGTGTTATTTATAAAACATTGATATCAAAGGGCAAATTATTAGGATTTTTGTCAACACTGTTACACAGTCTAGTTGTTGAAGTGTTTAGGGTGAGGGTTTTGGGCAGCTTCTTTTTTTGATTGGGTTTTCTCGTTTTATTTACCACCACAAATGCAGAAGTGTTTGAATGTAAATTTCAGGATATGAAAAGATCTCCACACACTTCCAGGTAAAAGTGTGGAAATATGGAAAACAATGCAAATAGCCATTTTGGCCACTCTGTACCTGCACTTCTGTTTTGTTCCTTTTATAATTGCCTTCCTGTTTCATGCTGTTGTGGATCAGCTTTTTTAATGCTGATTCTCTTCATTCTTCCCGTGCTGCAGCTCTTCCGTCCTGCCAAGCACTGCCCACCATTTTTATGATACAGTGATCAGCAGCAGTTTGCTAATTGTCTTTACAGTTTGATAGCTCTCATAGACACTGGGTTAGGTTATGATTTCTGCCTAACCAAACATACTGTTAGTAGCCATGGGTTGTAGATAAAGAACAGCCATGAGGCAAAGAACTCAGACAAAATCAGTGGTGTAACTTTCAGGAGGTAGTTACATGGTGGAAGGAGACAACTCTCATCAGAATCTAGAAGAGATTTTCTTGGAGGATGTTGTTTTTTTATTTCAAAGTGAAGGTAAATTTTCCCTCGTTTAAGGGATTTCATCTTGTTTCCTGTGAGTAGCTGAGGTTGTCCTCAAATTGCTGTTCTTGTGAATGCTGAAAAGTTTCAACACATTTGTCTGCTTGCTCTCCTTCTTTTGCCTTTTCTACCCCTCCTTCCCTTTTCTGAAGCTTGGCACTGTTTAAAGGCAATAGCTAAGGGGAGCTTTCTTGGGCTTTAAGATGAAATTGCAGAATGTACAACACAAAACTTGGATAATGTTGGATTTGATAATAAGCCTCACAAAATTAAAGGCTAACAGTGAAAATTCTTCTTTATTTTATAGTTTTCTTAGAAACACATATATTTTAATATGTTCTTAAGCTGAAACCTCCTTTCTAATTGTCCCTTTCCTTCACCTGCTGCCTTAAAGAGAGTGTCCTGGAGTGGTTCTTAATTTTAGCATGGAAAGCAATTTCTAGAAATGTTGACTCTTATAGTAGTACTGCCTGGTTATGCCACTTGATGGCGTGGAATAGATGTTTCAAAAGTCATTTGCAAAAAATTTGGAATTAGTATATTTTTCATTTTTTAGTGTTATCTCTCAATCAAATGTAGTGGCTTTGCAAAATTAAAACGTTCCTTGCAGACATATATATGCTCGTGTTTCATATCCGTTCAGTTTTGCATTGACTGAGCTATTGTGACTGAACAACTAGAAATAGGTACAGAGAAATTATTATTAAAAATTAACAGAAAGAAACTGCTTTGGATATTTTGGAGGAATCTGTTTAATACCAGTTTAGCTCTGGTGACTTTCACACTGAAGAAAGTTAGCCTTGGTTAGAGATCCAACTTGACAAGCAATGTTTTGGGACTTAGAGTGTTCTCTTGAGCAAGTGTCTGATCTTATGATTTGCTGCTGATGAGAGCTGGGTGCAGTAACTTCTGTGAGCCAGTAAAGCTCATCTCCCAGCAGTTTTCTGTGCATATTATCTGGCTGGTCTCTGCTGTACTGTGAGATGTCTGTTCAGCGAGTCTGTACAGGACAAAACTGGTAACAGGTAAGGGAGAGAACAGGGGGCTCTTTATGGTAGTGTTGAAGTTACTGCATTTCTCAGAATTACAGTCTGAATCCTTCTGAGTCACACAGGAGCACAAAGCAAGATGAGTATTAGTACTGAATATTTGTGTTGTGAAAGAGCAGGTCCTCCCAGCCGTCGTGCAACTGGGTTCTTGTGTATTTTTTATTTCCTCTGTATGTTTTAAGCCAAATTTTATGCTGGCTTTCAAGGTCTTTTTAGAAGGCCTTTTCCTTCATTACAAAAGTGATGATGTAAAGTTACACTGTGTTCATTTGTAGACTGGAATCCCTGAACGAATAGATTGGTTAGGGCAATTTTTATGATATTTAAGGTTGTTGATCTGTATCTTCAAAACTGTCATGGCACTGGACCCTGAAAAATCTCAACAAGTCTTTGCCTCATTTTCCTTTCTCTCTTTTAAATGTTCCCATCTAAAGACATTTGGTACAATTGGTTTTACTGCAGACATGTTTTCAAGTGTCTTCCTGAATCCTTTGTGAGCAAGACAAGGTTACTGTTAATATAACAAGAAATTTTGTTTCTGTTCAACTTTATTATGTGTTCAGTCTTAAAAATTGTTTCATTGTGGGGAACTTCAGTTAGAGGTAAAAGGCCCCAGCTCTCAAACTGTCTAGTAAAACATCATTAAAATTGCATTATGAAACAGTTTTGGTAAGAAGCTTGTGCATGCTCACACTTTCCTCATTTCCACTTCCATAGTGATGTTGCAGTTAAATTCCAAATGACAATTAGATCTTGTTCCAAGTTAAACCACAACTGTGTTGGGGGGTTGAATTTTGAAGTCTGTCTTGTATGCATGCATATTAAACAGGTTTTTTTAATGGTCACTTTTATGTGCACTCATGTTAAATTTGGCCTCCCTGTTATGCCTAGGTATGGTTTGGTCCTCTAGTTGAGGCCACAGAACTCTGGACGATCTTATATACCCTTTGAGCTAGGATACATAGGCACAATGAGGTGAGTTAAGGATACAATTTCAGCCTTAACTCAGAATTTCCTGATTTCTGTGTTGCTTTGGTGGGCCCTTGCTGTTTTCACTTACACACAGTGGATACCTGATTACACCTACTCAATGTATTCAGCTCCCTGCCACACTCTTTAGAGGAGCTGCATTCTCTGCTGAGCACTGCAGAAGCGTCTCTGGACCAAAAGAAATGCCTTTGTTGCAGACCTGAAACTACTTTTTTTTGAGTTTAACAAATTCTTCAGCTTTTAGTATGGAACGATGGGTACTGACTTTCTTAGGTGCCACGTATTTATTTTATTTTGCCTTGTTATGACAGAACATTAGCTTCATTAATTTGGAATAAGAAGGAGTATCTTATAAATGATACTGTTAATAACAAAACACTGGTCTCTGATTGTGTTTATGGCACTAATGTAAGCATATGGGGGTTTTTGCATTTCCAATACTTAATTGATTTCAAACTCAAAATTTTTGACCATTTCAGATTTGGTAACATTAAGATAGACCAGATATCTGTGTTAAAGCTAAGTTTGGGATAACAGATAATTTACAAGCAGTACAACTTCAAGACATGAAACAAATCAGAAAGAGACTTTCAGTAACTGAATATAGCTGTAGAAAGATTATATCTTTACTCCAAGAAAATTTAAATGGAAAAGAATTATATCAGGTTTCTAAACAAGAATAAATTGTGGAACTTTGTGCTAATGCTGAATTTTTCATGTTGAGCTGTGTAAAACCAAGTGTTCTGTAATGTTGGGATGTTTAGTAAGTGAAGCTCAGGGACTTGCTGGTCCCTTGCCAGTTGCAGCACAGGCTTGTCCACAGTTTTTCTGAAAAGCAAAATACATAAGCCATCAGGTGGAAGATGTGAATAAAGAATTGAAAGTGCTTCTGCCTGAAGTCGATCCAGAAGGTCAGATTGGATCCCTAGAGAAAGGTGTGTGACTAGACTGCTCTCATCTTACTTAGAGAGTAGCCTTATCAAATGGGTCCTTGGTTTGTTTTAAGCTGAGCTTCGCTTGGGGATAGGTCAGTCTTCTCTTGATACATTTCTGTGTATGAGTGTTACAATTTTCTTTCAAGTATTGTTAAATACACCTTGAACTTTTGCTTACAAAATCTTTTAACTATGAGCATCTGCTCTAAGTTGGAATCTAACATATTGATCAACCCAATAACTCACCAAGACCTTGGGGACAGAAATATCCTGGCAAATCTTCGTATTTCTGGACAAATACAGAAAATCCTTTTAATCCTCAGGTCCAAATAGAAATCTTTTGGGAACAACCTGCATTTATTATCATGTTACCTAAATGCAAAAAATGTTTTCTGCTAATGCTGCGGCACCCTAAGTGAGAGACACACTGGAAATAAGGGATGGCTATCCTGAAGGATTCTCTAGGTTGTGTATGGAGCAGTGCTGGACTGACTGTGTGCACTGATGGCATTGTGGCTGTGTGACAGATAAATCCAGCACTTGCCCACATTTGGTCCTGGAGTCACATCCTTACTCTGCACTCTTCACCCTGCTTGTGAGCCACCCCTGGCTAGATACTCCCTTGTTCCATCATGGTAGTTCTCCCATGTCATCTGCATCCAGGAACACACTGGATTTTTGTGCACATCACCTGCATTTCCTTCTATTCCTCTGCTACAGGCTGTTGTTGCTGCCTTTTCTTTAACTCCTGCCTCTCACTTGACTGAAGTTCTAGAATGTATTTCTGTAATATATTTTCTTTTCGACAGCTAGAGGCTGTTGCCCTCAGATCCACATCTTTTGCATATTGTTTTCTAGCAGTCAGACTTTGTTCAGCTTGGTCCCTATATACTTCATCAGACTTCTCATGCTGTAGTTGGAATACAAAATATGCTTAAAGGCCAATATTTGATGAGCCCATTAATTCTTTGCTAAGTCTAATTTTTCCTCTGAATTTATTTCCTGTTTCAAGCTTGTGTATCCTGCTGTTCAGCAGTCTCAGTGTTGATCTTTCCTCTAGGCACAAAATCTCAAAAAATTTCCCTTCCTTGTTTTGAAGCCATTACCGAGTTGTCTGTAAAGAGAGCAACTAATTGTTCCATCTTGATTTTTCAGCAAAATTAGTTGCCATTTAGTCCTTTCCCTCCATAATGCTCTATATTAATTATCATTTACAAATACCATTTGCCTTCATTGTAACAGCACTGTTCTAACAGTATGTCAGCACAGGTATCTGTACCTTCTTTTGCTTCTCTGTCAGCTTAACTACACTGCATCAGCTTCACCTGCTCTGATCCACTTGAGATTTCCCTGCTTTCATCCTAGAACTACTTTACAACTGTTTCTGATGACATTCTTCAGCGCTATCTCAGAGAGTCTTTAGTTCTTAGTTCTTTTTCCTGTGTTACAGGGTAATTCAAAGTATGCTGTTCTGCTGGTCTGGGGGTTTGAATTTTTTCTGCTACTGGTTCATTATTTTGCTGCCCTTCATGGATTTTCCTTGTATATCCTTTATTTTGCATCTGTGTGTATTCTAGCCCTTAGCTTGTGTACCTGCAGTTGGTTTAATTTGAGTTTTGGCTGCTGTAATCTGTTCCGCATGTGTAGTTGACTCCCTTGATTACCATTTAAGTCAACTAGATTGTATTTTTCTTAAATTAAGAAGTGTTTTATTATTTAGCATCTGCATAGAGATATAATCTGAACTGAGAACACCCTGAAGTATAGAAAACAAATTTATGATGTGGCTTTTAGTATTAACATACTAGGTTTTCCTTTCTTAGGACTAGCCTTGATTGTAAAACAGGTTGCTTGGGTTTTCTTTTTTTTTTTTCCCCTCTCTTGTTGGAAGTGGTTCCACATTCACGCCCCTGAACTAATTTTCATTTTTTTATATGAAATTCACATCCTCTCTGGAAGTTTTAAGGTTTAAGTAGCATTTTCAATTGCAAAATAGTCTCAAAGACTAATGATATATCACTGTTTCCTAATCTATAGCTCTCTGAGAAAAAACTGCTAATATAAAGTCTTTTATTATGGCCTCATATCATTTGATTACAGTGCATTTAGTTAAATCTCAAGTTATATTTAATAGTCCTTGTAGCCTCTTTCTTTAAATACAGTGTTTTAGTTTGGTTGTTAGTAAACAACTTTAAAGACATGGCTTTCATATGAAGGGGATTGTTTATGTTTTCTAAAAGTGGAATATTTAACACTTGAAAAGGATGGGTATATTGGACAAGTATATTATACAGCTAACCATCATTTAATCAATCTCTGCATCTTGGAACACTTTTAAGTTTTATTAGTTTGTCCATTGAAATTTTTTATCTAATAAAACCTTTTAATAAAAATTCTAAGTTCCATAATGTGATTTTTTGCTTCAAATTATTTTTTTAACCTCCTACTCCTGGTAGGAAGTCTGATTATTTGAAGGACTTTGCTTGGGAGAGTTGAAATTTTTTTAAGGCCGTAGATAAAATAACACAATTTGGGCAGCTTGCTTTGAATATTACTGTGTGTTTTGCCACAGGGATCCGAGGATTTCTGCCTTTTTTCCATGCCTTTCATTAATAACATTAGAGAGATGGTGAGGCAGTAGAATGAGAGTTTCTGAGGACAGCTGTGAAATATGAGTTTTTTCAGTAAATTGTATATGGCAGCCATGCAGAGCTGTTTTTATTATAGCAAGGCCTTTTCTGTAGTTACCCAGATAGGAAATCCAGTCTGTGTTAGGGTGCAGCTCTAATGTGAATCAGCACAGAAAGTGTGTGTTTGTAACAAAAGCAAACACAGTTTGGAGTGAACTTTTCTCTCCAGTGCTGACCAAATTCTCCATTCTTTTTTCTAGGTCATAAATAATGCCTGTGCAACTCAAGCCATAGTAAGTGTGCTGTTAAACTGTGCTCATCAAGACATTCATCTAGGAGAGACCTTGTCAGAATTTAAAGAATTTTCCCAAAGCTTTGATGCTGCGGTGAGTGAGCACTGTCTTTGCATTTTGAGTGTCGCAGTGTTCCAGCTGTGGTGGTTTACAGATGTTCTGTTACTTCCTTTCAGATGAAAGGTTTGGCACTGAGCAACTCAGAAGTGATTCGGCAAGTTCACAACAGTTTTGCCAGGTAACATATGTTTTAAATCTGGCCAAAATTTGAGCAAATCCTTTTTAATCTCAGGAGATTTTAAATTTTCTTTGCAGACAACAGATGTTTGAGTTTGATGCAAAGTCTTCAGCAAAGGAAGAAGATGCCTTTCACTTTGTAAGCTATGTTCCTGTTAATGGGAGGCTATACGAGCTGGACGGCTTAAGGGAAGGACCAATTGATTTAGGTAACATTTTGCATTTTTACTGAACTTTCTTTATTTTAGCAATGGCTTTTTGCAACAAATTGCTCATATGTTATAGGCTCAAAGCAAATTATTCATTAAAAGAAAGAATATCTTGAAAGTTTTCTCAGTGTGCTGTAGGCTTGTACTTCCTTGCAGTCATTTGTATTGTCGGTCTGAAAATACAATTTTCTCCGTTTCCTCCATGTCTCTGATGCTCTCTTTTCATTTAGTAATGAAATGATCAGGTTCTGCAATCCCTTCCAAAACCTTGATAGTTTGGTTGCAAGAGAGAAGTTTACATAAAGGGAGAATGTATACAGCTGACTCCAGACACTTTTTTTTCCATTATGTGGCTTGTGTTTACACATTGCCCTTTTTCTTTTAGATAGCGTTTTCCTAATGGTTTAAAAGAAAATAGCTTTATTCTCTGTAAGATGGGCTTTTCTTTTGTAGTCTTTCTTGAGATATGTGTGCCCTGTTGAGTCTTGAAAAGCTCTGCGCTGCCTATCGTGTATCTGTACTTTAGAGTCTGATACGTTGTCAACAACATGTTTCACATTCCATTCCCAGAGTGTTTTCCCAGATTTGTTGACTATTTTTATTTATTTAGGCTGAGCAACTGCTTGCTGTTTAATCTTGTCTTTAGTAATCTAGAGATACTGTACAGTCTGCATACCTAACAGTAACATCATTTGTATGGTCACAAGATCATGAGTCTCTAAATTTACTTTAAGGTCTTGAAATTGCAAAATAGGCATTTTCAGCTTAGGAAATCACCTGTAGGTATTCTGTCATATATCTTGAAATCAAGTCCTCTATCATATATCCTTCATAATTTTTCTTTCTGCCTGACTTTCTAACATTATACTGCATCTACATAGACAAAATCAAGAGTTAATATTAAACAGCTGTACCTGTCCATAGTGTTTTCCTTTGCTGTCTACTTTAGTGTTGTCATACCCTAATTTCCCTTGTGTCATAGAGATCTTACATAACACACTTTCCCCCACCCCATTATTTCTGTTATCAGCAAAACAAATGTTAGATGCTTATCCCCTTAAAATTTAGCTTGGTTCCATTGCTGTGGCCACTGTGTTATCTAACTATTGTTATTAATAAAGTATCTTCCACTACCTGAAAAACCACCTGAGTAATTTCAGACTGCAGTAGCTAAAGAATAGCTTGTTACATACTCTGAAGTTGCTGCATAAGCCTGAATTATACAAGTCGACTTTGCAATAAATTTCACAATGATAGTGAATTTATTCCTTTGTTAAATTTTGCAAAGATGGTGAATTTTTTCCTGTTTTTTCCCCAGGTGCATGCCATCAGGATGACTGGATAAGTGCAGTGCGGCCCGTCATAGAGAAGCGCATACAAAAGTAAATGGTCATGATGCCTTTAAAATCTAGCACTTCACCTATGCTTAAAAATTCCATTGTCCTAATTTCCTTCAGTTAAAGGATTTCCACCAAATTTCTAAGCAATGCGTCATTTATGCATCATTTTTTTATGCATATCACTGTGTGACTTGAGAACCTGTTGTCCAACAGGTGACAAATGTGATGATAGATAAATCTCAAATACACTTTTCTGCTGCATAATTAACCCAAGTAGGTGTCTGTATAGTGAAGGGAAATCCTACAAGTGCTCTGGAGAAGATCATCTTTTTTACACAGCTGTGATCTTTGTGAGTGAAAGCTGAGAGTGCCATGACCATGAATATTTGCCAGTGCACTTAAGATTACTAGATAGTCGTTCTGTCTGTACAACTGGTATTTAGAGATGAGAAGTTTTTCTTAGGAATGGCTTGTCTTAGAAATTTAAGATGGAAAAACATAATCTTACTTCTTAATTCTGAATCCAATCTGCAGTGCCAAAGTTGCTGGAAATAAAGTTGATTTTATGCCATTTTTAGAAAACCATTCTAAGTTTGCGTTTGAGGGTTTTTGTTGTTGTTGTTGTTGTTTTGTTTGTTTTCTTTTTGTTTGTTTTTTTGTTTGGTTTTTTTGTTGTTGTTGTTGTTCTTGTTTTTTGGGTTTTTTGGGGGGCATAAGCAAAACAGGACTACTAAGTTGCTTTTGGAAAATTTAACCTCCAAAAGGTCTGCTAGTCTAATTGTTGAATGTACTTCTCACACTGTGTGGAGAACTCTCCAACATTTTCTAACAAGTAATAGTTATGAGAAATTAAAAACTGTGGTGTGAAGCATCTTCTGTAATTTCTGTTGTTCATGGTTTTTTTTTTTTCTTTTTTGTGCAGTTTCAGTATTTTTTTATGACCACAGTCAGGAATAGTAAATTTTGAGGAGAGAAGGTTATTAGGAGTTACTGGATATATATTAAATAGAGTTAATTTGTGATCTGATTTTACTTTGTTACAAGATTGGATCTGTAGCACAACTCAATTTAATAGACCCATTTAAAATTTTGTTTCCATGAAATGCATTGCTTAAAATGAAATCGGGGAGAGGGCTTTTGAGTTGTCATGTTGGTAACTAATTTTGAAACTGGGTTGTCTTTGTTGTTTTGTTTTTCCTCATTTAGATACAGTGAAGGTGAGATAAGGTTTAACCTGATGGCTATTGTGTCTGACAGGAAGATGATATACGAGCAGAGGATTGCAGAGCTACAGCAGCAACTGGCAGAGGTAGGCCATGGAATTTGAATTGCTAAAGTAGTTCTCTGATAGTTCTGTGTGTTGGCTTTACCATTCACTTCCCTTCCTTGCTCCAAATGGAGTAGCAGTAAAAAAAAGCAGGAAGTGATTGCTGGAGATCTGTCCAGTGTGGATGCACTCAGTGCTGCAGCTCTGAGCTGAGCACTCAGCACAGTTTTGACCATGGCATTTTGACTTTCTGCCTTGACTCATTTGCTGTGGTGCTGGAACTGTTCTTTTCCCAGTACCTGCTTGTAACTAACTGCAGAAATTCCTGGAATATTCCTGTAATGGTAAACAAAACTGAATCTTTCTGTGATAGAAATACCCTTGAGGCAAAACTTGCTTTAAAAAAATAGTAATTTAAAAATGGAGTAACATCATCCATTTAAATTTTTGTTTTGTGGAAGGAGGAGCCTATGGATACAGATCAAAGTAGTAATATGTTAAGTTCTATACAATCAGAAGTTGCAAAATACCAGATGTTAATTGAAGAAGAGAACCAAAAATTAAAAAGATATAAGGTATGTAGTCTTTGCTTTTCTGATGAAATTATTGGAACAATTGTAAGAAAAAGCCAGCTTTTATGTATATATGGGAGCTTTGCAGTTAATCTGAAGGAACTGGATGGGGTCTAGAAGATAGTTCAGCTATATAGTAACTCTGTTAATGGTTTTAATTTATTTTTAGATTGAAAATATTAGAAGAAAACATAACTACCTGCCTTTCATCATGGAATTGTTAAAGACTCTAGCGGAGCACCAGCAATTAATACCATTAGTAGAAAAAGTGAGTATTTCCTAGCTGATAGTACATTACCATAATTTTTCATACCTTCTCTTTTAAATTAAGAAGCCCATGCCATTTACTCTTCCAAGATCTTGGGCCAGGGGTGGCTCCTCATGCTCCCGTGGCCGCTGTAGCAGGCGGTGACTGCGCGGTGGCAGCCGTGGCACAGCACTGGGAATTCCATCCCTCCCTTTTCCCTCCTCCTCTGCTCATTTACTGCCTTGGGCTTCCCCCTTTCTAAGGTAATTAGCCATTAGCATTGATTTACTACCAAGGTTTGTATTAACACTGTAATAAATAAGCGTGTCTGCTACTTTGGCAACGTTTTTAAACTGGTCAAGTACTTGAATTGTACTCAGCTCTGTGATGGCGTGCACTTGTGCTTGAGTGCCAGAGGCAGGATCTCTGATTTTGTACTCAATGAGAAAGGATCTCTGAATTATATAATGAAAAAAGAGCTGTGTATTATTTAATAAGTACATTCTTTAGCTGAATTTGTTTAGGAAGGTAAATTTGCAGGCTGGTAGTTTTTTAAGAGAGTAACTTACAGAGTTCTAATCCAGTTTCATGTTAACAGAAGTCATTTGTAACACCCATCAAGCTGCGTTCACAAGTAAATTACCAGTGAATGGTGCTAAAAGATCTGAATTCTTAATTGCTGAATTAGATGATGTGTTCAATAATAAGTGGTAACAAGCAGTATTTAGAATTAAACAAGCAGATTCAGAATTAACAAGTGAATGCATAAGGAAGAAGGTGCCAGTTCCCTATCAATTTGAACTATTTTTGATTGATAGAGGTTATGAGAATCTGTCTGCAAGTATTTTGACAGGAGCTTTTGTGGGGTTTTATTCCACTTATTAGAAAGATTTAAACCACTAAGATCTTGGGTCATTTCACTTCAGTTTTGATAATCTCTGTGTCTGAATGTGGAGTTTTCTTATGACATAAAATGTTTCCATTAGGAAGAGTTTTTTCTATGTTCAATGAAATTGGTATGGAGACACGAGAAATTAAGGTTTAAATTATGTTTTTTAAATAGTGCTTTCCCCCTACAGAAGTTACCTAATCTGTTTCTTTTGCATAATTTATTTAAATCTGTATTTATACTTAAAAGGCTTTATATACTGACCTAGTAAAATAGTAGTAGGATGCTTCTGAAGGGTCCAAATATAAATTTTTCTTTTTCCAGCATATTTTTAATATTCAGAAATTTAATGGGTAGTCATTCAAAGCTCCAGGATGATCTTCATCTTATCAAAGCTTGACATCATCTCCCTTTGTTTCCTAGGCAAAAGAAAAACAGAATGCCAAGAAAGCTCAGGAGGCCAAATGAAGATGATGTTACAAAACACATACAGTTACTTGCTTCTGATACTATTTTCATGACAACAAATAAAACTTTTCATAAACTTCAATTTTTGTCCAGTGCACGTTTGCCAGTTGTAATGGTTTGTCTTGTACTATTTGCATGGGTCTGACTCTTCCTTCCCTGCATCTTGTGCATGTAGTACTGCTGAGCAATGTTTAGGTTCTCCTGGTCACATTCAGTATTTAACAGTCTGTCTGATTGCTGAAAGCTTGGGAAGTGGACCCAGAAATGTGCAAGGAAAATGTCCCCATTTTGTCCCACTTGAAAATGATACAAATGCCAGAGGTTTAAGTATAAGCATGAGCTTTCTTTGCTCATCCCTACTAACAGTTACAATCCTTTCCAGTTGTTCGGTGACATAGCCTGTGTCTTTGTTTTTATGAAGTATGTGTCTAATTTTTTTACAAAATGGAAAAGTATTAATTTAGCTGTAGAAACATCTGCAAAGACCAATGTATAATCTCAAAAGAACTGCATTGCTTTAGTAGAAAAGATAATAAATATTCCCATTTTTATTTTGGCAAACTTTTTTCTGTGGTATTTTATTATGGAATAAGATGATTAGGATATGAAGGTCATCGGCCTTGTGACTTGAGTATATGTACTCTAAATTTGAGATAGAAGGCGCACTATTTTTTTGGGGAGTTAATATTGGTGGATATAAGGTATTCCTCTTCTGGAGTATGTTTCATTTAAGTCCTTAAAGCAGTGCTTTTTATTTGACTTTGAGAAGTAATAGAAGGAAAAATGTATGGAAGATTATTGTTGATGACAATATTGCTGTGGAAGATGCTTGAGCTGTGTTCCATGGACCAAAGGAAATACCTGGAGTTCACTGGGTGTCCTGACAGCTTACATGCTGCCTGCTGTGACCTGTGAATAGATTCTTTTGGTATGGATAGTAAAAGGCCATTGCAACAATACACAAACAATACACACTGTTTGAATTATTCATTGTCAGTGTACATGTATTTGTTTAGAAAACTTCCTGTTTCTTCCTAAAAGACTTGGGTAACAAACAAAAAGAAAAGGAGCTTTTGTTTTGGTTTTGGGGGTTTTTTTGTTTTGTTTTTTGGGGTTTTTTTTTGCCAACATTCAAAACTGTAAATAGTAAAGTATGTTTGTTTTCCTTATTTTACATGTACTTCATTAGACTGTGAACACCTTTGGTCTTGTAGGCTGAATTTCTTGGAACCCTGGTATGAAGCATTCTGTTACCTGTTGGTGCTTCATGTATATTGTATATACACATGTATAAACAGGATAAAATTTTGGCTGAAGAAGTAAAACAGACTGTGCTCTTCACTGCTGGAAGAACCTCCTTAAGTCATTGCTGTGGCTGGAAGGGTAAGATTTGTTTCAGAAAATCCTGAGATATCTGTTTTGTGCAAAATTGATCAGGTTAATGAGAACATGGACTCTGAGAATTTCCTACTTTAGTTATTCACTGCAGCTTTATTGTCCAAGGAAACTGAAAGACTCTTACAGAGCTTTTAAAATTACATTTGAAACTATTTCAAGCTGTTGAAAACATTTGTCTGTCTTTTTAAGTGGTAGCCTGATGACTCCTACTGCACTCTGTCATCCTTGGTGAATTTTGCAATTTGATACTCGATGTCAAATTTGTACTGAAGTGATTTCATTCTCCACTTACTGGCATACTTGGGCATGCACAAAAGGAATTTTGCTGAAGCAGGAAGTTATTTTTGCAATTATCAACCAATTTTAGTAGCAATTGTTTCAGAAATTAGAAAACTTGTATGGAATCTTTCAGGATTTGTTGAAGGACAAAAAAAAGGAAGGCTATAAAGATCAAATTTTAAGAAAAAAATTGTTAGTCCAATGTGTAAGTGAAAAATGTTTTGTTTTAAAAAAGACTGTTGAATGCAGAAGAACATTTCAAAACTAGTGTTTTCTGTTATTGTGAATCTCTTTTTTTTTCCCCCTCATCAAGCTTGTGGCAAATTTTTACTTTTTTTGCCAAATTTGTAGAATCATTTTTTCATAATGTTTGTCTTGGCTTTAAAGGCAGTTATTTGTATGTTAGGACAGCATCACATGAATACAGAGCTGGACATGAAACTGATCCTGGCTAGGCTGGGATACAGTTAATTTTCTCCCTGGTGGCTGGTGCTGGTGTTTTGGATAGAGCATGAGAATAATGTGGATAACACACTGATGTTTTCAGTGCTTGCTGTGAGTGCAGGAGTTTGCAGCTTCTCGTGCGCTGCCAGCCGGGAGCTGCAGGGCACACGGACGGGCAGGGGACACCGCCAGGAGAGCTGGCCCCAGGGGCCAAAGGGATATTTCCCAGGATGTGGTGTCATGGCAGTGTTTAAATCGGGGCAGGGCTGGCTCGGGAGCGTGCTGGGCACTGCTCAGTGAGTGCTGAGAGCTGCGTTCTGGGGCACTGTGCGTTCTGATTCTAAGCGCTTCAGGAGCGCTTTCTCTTTTGACGCGGGCTTCTCGGTCATCTCCAGCCGCATGCACTTCGCAGCAGTGAAGGTGCAAGACAGCCCTCATCTCCGCGTTTCGTGATGCAGTCCCAAGCAGCAAGCGTATTCCCAGCTGACGCCGATTGTGGACGAGCTTTTGCTGGCCTTTTGCAGATCTGTAGGCTGCACACAAAGCCCGGTGCCACCATCCAGCTTGGCCGCTTTTCCGCGCCCGCGCTGCGCCGTGCTCTGTGGCACACACCGGGATCTCCGGCCCTTGGCGTGCGCCGTGTGCTGGAGCAGAGAAGGGTCGTGCAGGGAGCACCGCGCTCTGACGGCGCTTTGCAGGCTGTGTAGGAAAAAGGACTGCGCCTGCAATGGGGTGCAAACACAAGTGTCCACAAGATGCAGGGGCAAACCCCGAGGCAGTCTGTTGTTCGGGCACAGTTTCTCCGTGCGGGACGTAGCCGAAAAGCTCTCGGATAAGATTCAGACAAGGAGAGAGGCAGAATGCGGTGGTTCGTAGCACTGAGAAGGAAAGTGCGTGGTCCAGGCGTGTTTCGGCGAGAAGCAGCGCGCTGGAGCCTTTCGTTCGCAGACGGCACAGTGTTCTGTGCGAGATGTAGACGACTCCTTGCATCCGAGAGGACTGAAAGCTCGACAGGTTAGAAAATGCGAAGAACGAAGCTGCAGAGCACCGGGTTTCTGCGCGCATGAAAGGATCGCTGTTCCTTCCCTGCTACATGCAGCATCACATCCCGTCAATCTACGCGGAGGAGCTCTCGCTCGGGCTGCACCCGCGCTAGTCGGGGGGCGCTTGGATTTTTCTCGGGCACTGCCCGCGCTCAGGAAAACAACCACACGGTGGCACCTTCGACCTGCGAAAGAAAGGAACGCACCGAGCCCGGCTGGAAACCACACCACGCGAAGAGCCAAGCTGGAAACGTCCAGGCTCTCAAGTCAACCGTGTCAGGACAAGAAGGTTTCGCTGACAAGAAGGTTTCCCTTCCAAGTGCAAACTCTTCTTCGCACCACACGAACTCCGCTGCCCTGAGAAAGTTTTTCATTCTCGCGGAGTCCAGCCACAAACTTGAAAATACCTGGCAAAAACACGGCTCACAGAAGTGCCAGCTGAGAAGGATCTTGCTGCCTACAACTTCAACAGCATCCATCGGACCCCCAGCACACGCCCTGCTATCCGCACTTTCCTTCTCAGCTCCAAGAACCATCCTAAGCCTTCAGTCTCACAGAGTCAGGATCCAAAGGGAATGGCACCAGGGACTGCTCATGCACTAAAGCTACAGGACAACAAGCTCAAGAGCTTGATGTTTCCATTCCCACTGACAGTTTGACAGCTCTGACACAGAGAACTGCCTATTGGGAAAAGCCTTTAAATTCACTTAGACCTTACCCAAAGTGCCCATCTAAGCTTGCTTTCTTTACCAAAGAGAGGAACTAGAAGCTCATCTGAATAGAAATGGCATCTCGTCCTCCAAAATACAAAACATGCAGGGACTGCTCTTCTCATGATGGGTTTCATTCCTTCAAGGGAACAGGAAGGTAAACTGCAATGTGGGGTGCAACCTTGGCAAAATCACCAGAAGGAATTTAAGTGAAGATGGAAACAGGTCCCCAGGG
>JANRMJ010000125.1:22444403-22464116 GCA_025584955.1 Alethe diademata
AGAAATGTATTTATATTGATTGTAGTGTTTGATACTGCATAATATAAATGCCAGTAGGGAAATATTACTGCAGTGAAATATTCTGTATTTATTGTATAATAAATGTTCCACAGAGATAGCGTATAATGTTTAGAAAAAATAAAATAGGATTTGAGGGAATGTATTGCATGGCTAAAGCTTTTATGTTGTGCAAATACTACTTCAAAAACCATTTTGTATTAAATAGACTGTTACATTTACATTTACCACAAACTGTGAACAAAGTAGGTATTTTTAAAGGCAGACTTTATCATTGTCTGAAGAAGCCTTTAGCCAGCACTAAATTCATATTCCCTCTCTCAGTTAATCATGGTCTTAATTAAACAAAGCCGAGCTGAACAGGGAGGCAGTGAGATAATTTTAGACCCTTAATCCATGGATATGAAATCCTTAATCCACGGCTATAAAATAATTTTCTGAAATCGGGAGCGAGCAGGTGAACATGTGTGCCCTGCAGGGAAACTGAGGCAGGCCCGAGCTGAGTTCCCTGGAGCTGTGCTAAGGACGAGGCAGAGACATCATTGTGGTGGCAGTGCACTTCGTGGGTTTGGATCTGTAAATAATTCCGGCATCAGCAGAGGGAGCCCAAGGACAAGCAGTGTCAACTGCGGATTTCAGAAAACGCAGTTTTCTGGGTGCTGAAGTGTTCCTGACATAAACTCTCTGCTTTTGAGTGTGACAAGAACTTATTTTTATGCCCCCAGACTGTGCAGTGGCCGCGTGGGACCACCTGGGCTGTGCTGGAAGGAGGAGGGCTTAGAGGGAGAAGTGTTACTAATAGGAATCTCTTTGGGGAAGGGACTGTTTTCTTAAAATTACTAATAATGAGATCAGCACAGAAATCCAAGGTGTCCAACATGACCCTCTGGTGGACCAGTCTGGCTGACCACAGACCTGCCCATAAATCTGGGCAAGAAGCAGGATTGGACTCGGATAGAGGGAGGGGTTAAGCTAAACTGTGCAAAATGTTACTTTAGCTGGGATTTGCTGTGCAGTCTTCACATTAGAAAAACAGTAAAATGGACATTACAAAGATTATTGGTATTCTTGTTCTATAACTCGATTTTATTACTTCTGACTGATCAGATTTCATTGCTCAGCCATAACACTCATCTGATTTCTGAGGGAAAAAAAAGTTTATTGACAATCACTGATCTTCCTGGCACTGTTCAAAACCATCAAATTCACTTGGAAAATTTATAAAAATGGCAGCTTTCTTCATCATTGAAATTCGTGTTGATTTTCAAGTGCTCATTGATGGGTTTTTAACTGCAAAAGCAGCCCTGCAAGCCTGACCTTGAACAAGAGATGGCGTTTTCACAGGCAGCAGGGCCAGCATAGGACGTTTTCATGCCAGAGCCAGAGCTCCCTCTTGTGAGAAAGAAATATCAAAAAAGTTTGGGACTCAACTGGAAATCTGTAGTGAAGGCAATGTTCAGCAGGGAAGCAATTCCCAGCAGCCTTTCCTGTAAGTCTGCACACACCTCCACCCACTGGGACAAGAAAGCAGGGGATTTAAAGCTACCAACTTGTAAAATTGGGAAGTGGCACCATAATTTGTGCTTAGCTGTGATGTGTCACACACTTCTGATTCTTGATAAAAATGTAGTATTATTTTTCAGTGGAAATAATTCCTCTGTTCCACACCTGCATTCCACAACACCTGTGGGACAAGGAGGATGATGAGATGGCATGGTTAAGGAAGTGAAACTTCTAATGAGAAATCATCAAAACAAAGTTTCTTACCTTCCTTATAATTTCTTCTTTTTCCACAGCAGCTGCAGACTAAGGATATATTTACATAGACCTTTGCATTCCAAGTAGCATGAAAA
The DNA here is from genome assembly GCA_025584955.1 of Alethe diademata. Lineage (NCBI taxonomy): Eukaryota > Metazoa > Chordata > Aves > Passeriformes > Muscicapidae > Alethe > Alethe diademata. The sequence goes on from JANRMJ010000125.1 coordinate 22,446,275, forward strand.
ACATTAATAATTATACATACAATATAATAACATTAATACTTGTATTGATATTCTACAGATTTATTATGAACTGCATCAAAGAACCGCAAAAAAAAATTTAAACAAATGTAATGTTTGGTGGGTTATATGGTAGTATTTATTTGTGCAAGTCATGAATTTGTGAATGCTTGGGAGAGATGCTTTCATGGAGGAACATTCATTTTACACATATGGACTTCACATTCCTTTAGATCCTCTGGGCTTCTTTTACACATGGGAAATTGAAACCTTGTGCATTATGGTGGAGATACTGAGCATGTCCACAGTGCAAGGCTATATTTTGCTATTATTGTTTTATTATTTAAATAAGCATATAAAACTAGCTCCAGTAGTTGCATCTGTATCCCATGGGCTTGGATGACATTCAGCATGCTCTGTAATGAACATTGGATTTTCTTTCAGTGATTATGTTGGATGGGTAACTTCTGCTTTTGTCAATGGAATTTTATAAAAGTGTAGGAATTTAGTTTTGTTAAAGTGATGGTCAAGTATATACATAAAGATTTTCTTTTTTATTACCTGTGGTTTATGTGCAAGAATCTTCACTGTGTGAAATAACAAGGACATGCTTGCAGCCACCTGAAGAAGTATTTAATTTATTTCATTCTTGCCTTTCATTCTTATATCACAGGTTTTGAAATGAGAATTTTTCCATTATTATCAGCTTTAAAGGTCACATTGCTAACTAAAATAGCAAACAGAAACACTGCCAAGACATTTAAAAAATACACATTTCTTTTTATAAAGACAGCTATCCTGGTACCACAGTTGTAGAGCAGTTTTACATGGAAGGAGTAATATAAAAATTGAATGGTGAGATGATACTATTTGACAGTGGTATTTTAGGTATTTCTCTCAGTCATAGAGGCTAAAATGGGGAGTCATTTTTAACGTATAATTTGAAGAACATTACTACTATGGCCACAAATGTCAGCTCTTAGAACCATGCCTACACATTATCCCCTTCTGGATGGGGAAAAAAGAAAGAGAAAAAGGAATTGAAAATTGAGACTATATGTGGTAGAATAAAAACTAATTCCTGTGGGTTTTTAAGAACATAAAAGAAAGAACAGTGCAAACAAGTGGAGATAAATTACAGCAGATTTCATGATAAGCTGAAATGATATTTGAAAACATTAATTCTAAATACAAGTAACGTTTTGTGTTTCAAATGCTAAAGCAGTGTATCATGCAGGAAGAAATGCTATGTAACTGGGGAAAGCAGACACTAAAAATAATCTAGGTTATCTAGGGGGATCAGTTCCCAACAAGAGAACAAGCTTATTTAAAAATTTCTGAACTTTCAGAAAACATAACAAAGAATAAACATTAGAAAACCCTGACTTATGGAAATCTAAAGTGGGGTTTGAGAATTAAAGTGCTCATCTGTGCAGTGTTACATAAGAACCATAGGTCATTTAATATCCCACTTTAAATTTCAACCATGTATTACTGTGCTAACCTATGCTGCGATACTGAAAATTGTTGTTAGCATGTTCATACTGGTAATGGAATTAAATATTGAGGGAAAACATAAACTACATGAAAAATGAAACCTTTCCACAATACAGGAACCAAAAGAGAAAGTGGTAGAAGTTCCCACACTGGAATATTAAAACCCAGACTGAACAGAACATCAGAACACTGTACAAGCACTTGCTAAAAACTAGGAAGTAACAGGATTCAGGCCCTGACTATTTCTAGCTTCTGTGACTTTAAACCCAGGTTGCAAAGAACACCTACCATTTTAGCTATTCCTAATGCCATCTTCTGCTTCCAATCGGGACACTGACAACTCCAACAAGGTTCACATTTTTACTGCAACAAGAGGAGTCTGCAAAAGATGGCAATTTTTGATTGAAAAGTTTCTGTGGTACAGAATATCAGACTGATTGGAAGCACCTTAAATCAGAATAAATCTTCTGAACACTTCTCCTCCCCCACCAACCTCTTTTCTTTCTCACTGACTAGTAAAGAGACAAAACCTAGGACTTTCAGTCAGTTTACCACTTCTACAATAGTCTTTCTTCAGTTCTCTTAGGGAGAGGAGTCTCTCTTGCCATGCCATGGAGACTCCTCCACAAGAAACAATTCTCTCCTGGCTTCAATGTCACAGTGAATCACCTGCCCCGGAGATGGAAATCTGTTCACCATGTGAAAGTCCCTCTTACAGCTTTTCCCACTGCTGTTTTTGAGGGCTCAGTCTTTGGCTAATGGGGTACCCTTTTAAGGATGAGCTCTGAGAACAGAGGTCTTGTACTTCTTCCCTGGGGGCAAAGGGTCTTCATCACCCTTGTCGCTCTCTGTTCAAATTTCTCATGGGATCACAGCTACTTCAACATTTGCTTGTTCAGCATGGGTGCTTTTGTTCATGTCTAAAATTTGAACGCTTCATCCATCTATACTTTTCCATGAATTACAGAGATATTTCAGTATATCACAGTCCACCACCACGGCCTTACAAAAGGACTCCAGCCCAAGACTAAGCCATCTCCTCATTTGCATCCCATTTGGGATTTGACTTCTTTACAGACCTTCATGTCTCATGTTGTTCTCTTTACGTGGAGTAACATCTGGCCCAGGCCTGTGGATGGCTATGTGATCTCTGCCGAGTAGCAACTAGGGTGCAACAGAGGCAGGGCCCGGGTGCAGCAAGGGCAGGGCCCAGCTCGCCCCAGGGTGCAGCAGGGGCAGGGCCCGGCCCGGCCCCGCCCGGGGTGCAGCAGGGGCAGGGCCCGGCCCGGCTCGGCCCGGGGTGCAGCAGGGGCAGGGCCCGGCCCCGCCCGGGGTGCGGCAGAGCAGGGTTTAAAGTTGGTGCGATGTCAGCAGCCGCGGCCTGGCCCAGCCACGGCCGGGGCCCCGCGGCCTCCCCTCCCCTGCCCGGCCCCGCAGGGAGAGGGGGGCAGAACTTCTCTCTTCAAAAGTCAAAAACAACAGAGCTTTCTCCCGGGCTCGTTCCTTTTAAAATGTGAATCTCCCAGAGGCGTGTTCAGCTCTTTAATTGGCTTATCAGCATGCCTATTCTCTGAGCCAGCCAGCAATTGGCTTTGCCAGGCACGGAGGAAGCTCTTAGCAGCTTCTCTTAGAAAATCATTTCCGTGTCTGGCTCCTTCTCTCCTCACCAAAATCAATTAACGCAAAACCAGCACACACTTCTTTTCTAGTCACAGTAAAGCTCTCGCTAAGTCAAAGGTACTCTTTGTAAACATCTTAATATTCTGTGTCATAATATCTCAATGCCTGTGATTGTGGCTAGAAAACTCTGTTTTCAGAAATTAATAGCTTTTCTTAATACTATTTTATTTAAGCACTGATCCTTGATAAACATAAAGGTTGTTTTGATGGAAAAGCCTAAATAATAGAGATTATTTCTTTAGTAAAACAGATAGAAATAACACTTTAGTTTACTACCACCACATTTCTTGTAAAGATAATGAAAATCTGTCTGTGGTCAGTACAAGAGTCAGAAATAGGAGCTGAAGAATAATCTTGCCCTATGAAATTGTTCCCCGTGTGTAGGAATTATCATCTTCTGTCTGCATGTCACAACCCAGCTCCCTTTTGCAGGCTGCTCTCTCGAGTCCCTGGCTCAGGGTATGGCTGCTTCTGACCTGATGTTGTCCTAGTTAAATTGTATTTTCAGGTCATGCAACGCTGCACTTCAGATGTTGGACTGACAATATACTGGGTGCTCCTCACAGTGTTATGAAAAAAAAAAAATCCCTTTTTCTATGAAAATAGAAATGCAGTGATTCCCTGCACAGCATCCTGCACAATGGCATCACAGCAAGATTGATCCCACAGAGCCTCTAGCTGGGCATAGACATAATAAAATATATGGGCAATAAAATGGGACCACTGGATACCATTTTTTGTTAAGTTAAATATGGCTTCCTTAGTATTTTACACCATATTCATGTTCTCATAAACAGGCATCAAGTGGATATTACCAGGGAATGTCCTGATGCTAAATAATTAGCTCGTGTAGCAATTTATCACTGTCAGTCAGTACGTGCTTAGTAAATGTTACAAGTCAAGTGACTGCAAGACATTCTATAACTGCGTTTTAAATTTTCTTTTGTATGCCAACTAGTTCTGACTGTGACACAGGAAAGCTTGGAGGGTCCCCAAACATCTAACCTGCGGTGTTGGTTAAAGCTGAGGATGATTTATGTCCTGCAGCACACAAAGAAAGCTACGGGGGACCTTCCCCAGCACCGACCCCATCTCCACGCCTTCACGTGGGACTGGAAGGCAAAACCCCGAAAGCTTAGCCCTGCACGGCCACGTAAGAGGAAACTTAATTTGTGTTATTTTCCCCCGATTTAAGAAAAGTAACCGGCCCGAATCAATAAGGTGTGATGGCATGAGGCAACCGCAAGATCCGCCAACAGAGGCTCCTGAGGGACAGAAAATGGCGGGCGGGGGCCCTCAGGAAGCTCCGAAGACACAGAGCGCTCTCCAGGAACTACTCGTTGTGTGAACAGCATCAACCTCCACCCCCGAGCCCGCTAACTATGACAAGAGGAGGTGAGGAGAGGAGGGGAGGGGAAGACCCCACCTGAAAGGAGGAAGGCATCTGACATTAGAGACTGTCCCTGACGGATCGCAAGCTACCCTCCCCGAGAGGGCGATAGCTTCCCCGCCCGGCCCGCACGGGCTCTAGGCCGTGACTCGGCTATTTCTCCCCGTCCCGGCTGCGGGGGAAGGCGGGCGCAGGAAGGGGCGGGTGGTGTGGAGAGGGAGGGAGCTAGGGAGGGAGCTAGGTGGGCGGTGAGAGAAGCAGTCGACGCACAAGATGGCCGCTGCCGGAGTGGCAGCGGGGCGGCGGCGGGCGATGGCGGCGCTGCCCCGGGGCCCGCGTGTACTGCTGGAGGAGCAGCAGCAGGGCGCTGTGGCAGCCCCGGTGTGCCGGAGCTGAGGGGGCCCGTGGGCGCTGTAGGAGGCCCGGCCCGCGTGGTGAGTGCGCTGCGTCCGCCGCGGGGTGCGGGGAACAATAGGGCGGGAGAGCTCTGCCCGCCTTGCCGAGAAAGGAGGCGGAGGGACGGGCGCTGGGGACGAGATGATCTCCAGAGGTGGTTTCTACTTCTAATAATTCTGTGACTTGATGCTTCGCCAGGCCCCAGGCTCCTGCAGGGCTCGATTTCCGAGCGCCTCGGGCAGGCGGGGAGGGACCGCGGGTGGCTGTGCCCGGCGGGGGGAGGCGGAGTGGGACTGGGACTGGGTCCGGCTGGGGGTGGGGAGAGGCGGCATCGCCTCAGGCTGCGGCGGCCGAGGCACTGGCGGCTTTTGTGTGTCCCCTTTGCCTGCTGTTGTTTTTTCCAGGGGCTCTGCCTGCCTCTGCGTGAGAAAACTCATCCCTGTGTCGCGTTGAACAACAGAGACGGAGGGAAAATAATGGCAGAGCCCTAGCAGTCCCCGGGACACCTCTCCGCCCTGGGTAGTGGCTCTTTTGTCTGTCGCGCCTGAGGGAACGGCGAGGTGGCCGCGGCTCCCTCTGCTTGGGGACAAACGATGGTGAAACCGCACAGGATCTCCCTGCCTTGCACTAGTTTTTCCATCCTGGCATTGTTTTGGCTGTTGGATTACACCCACAGAGTGGGTAGGGTTTCATGCCAGGGGTGCGGTGTTGGTATAGCTCGGATTTAATTTGCTTTTATGGTTGGGAATGTCCTGGTGTCAGGTTTTGTCCTCAAAAGCCTTTGTGAGGTCTGTCTTGTTTTAAAGCAGGGAACTGATGCAGTTTTTGGGTTTTTTTCCCTGGGAACTAGGAATGTTTTGTTTACCTCTGCATGCTTTTTTGTCCAGAATGTGTTTTTAATTTTTATAAATTTTAGTCAACTACGAGTGACAAATCGTTTGTTCCTCCAGCAGAAGCTATGGTTTTCTGTGTGTTTTTGCCATATTGAAAATGGCTGAAGTGGGGGAAAAAAAAAGAAAAATTTGCAAAAATAATTAAAAGGTTCAAAGTAACCTGGATTGTGGCTGAGCTGCTTTAATCATTGTAACTGGTGTAGCAATGCTGTCATTTAATGACTCTGCTGGAAGATAAATGCGGTTGTTAAATTCAGCATTTATACTCTATTCACATTATTTGGCTATGGAATTGTGAGATGACACAGGAATACTATGAGGCAGAAGATAATGTATTCCTCAACTTACCTTTCTTACTTCTTACAGGCTTATGAGGATGTGGAGGTGGTTAATTCTGTCAGCTATAAATGTCTGTATTGCTGCGTTTGAAGTCAACGGAGCTAATATGGGACTTCATGGCTGTATAAATAGTCTGTAGTCAGGAGCAGTTTGTACATTTTTGCCAGTTTCTAAGCTTCATCAGGAGCACCATGACTTTTTTCAGTGCATTAATACACAATGCTGATAATGAAATTATGGTTCCCACTAACATAAATAGAAGCAGATGTTATCAGGCACCTTTTCCTTTCCCAGTGATAGCTCATAGCTTTGCCTTTCTGTCCTAGAAAAGGGTCTGTCAAAGCAGACAGCCTGACAGGCTGCTCGGAGGGAAGTCTAGAAAGGCAAGTACCATCAGAGCAGTCTGTTTTGACAGCCAGAGACTTGAGTTTGTCAGTCACTTAAGAGCAGCAGGAACCTTCATCGACATAAGTAGGAAGTAACTTGTGTGGTTTCTGGTGGTTTGTTGTTTGTTTTTGTGAGGTTTTTTTGTCAGCCTTGTATCCAAACTAGCTTAGTTTAAAGTGAAACATTTTAAAAATTTCTGATGGGATTGTTGTATGCTGATAATTAAAAAAAAACTAATGTTCCAGTGAACAGGTGAATGTATGAATTGGGAAATTGCAGACATTAATATTACAGTGTTTAATTTAGGGGCATCTTGAGACATGTATTATTATATAAAAGTGCTCATGCTAAAGCAAATGAAGAGAAATAAGAAGGAATGCTTTTGGAAACTTCTGATATGTTGCCAGTGATTCACCAGCAATCTGGGTGGAGCCGTTATCAATCATGTTGAATTAAGCATCAGAGAAGTTGAGATTCAGTGAGTGTGTATATCAAAATAATGCTTTAATTACTGTGTATGTGATTCAGAAGTCTTGAGTGACACTGATGCTGGCTACCTTTGGAGTGATGGCAAAAACTGACATCCCATTTAATTGGGGTCTCTATCTCTTAACTAACCAGTGCTGTAAAAGGGTTTTTCGTGATACTTAGGAAATTGACCTTTCCCAGTCTGTAATATGTAGTGATATGAAGAACAATTACCTTTTTTTTTTTTTAATTCTGCACCAAGAATTATAGTTCACGTGCTGGATATCTGGGAAAAAAAAGTTTGAGCCATTTGAAAGAACTTGTGGAGTTGTACGTAGCTTTTCAATGGTATGACATGTAAAGCTGAACTAGAAGGAAAGAACTCATCTGCATGTAGGTTCCCAAACTTCCCCATAATCTCAAAATAGTGATGCAGAAGCTCTGGAAGCTATCTTTTAAGCAGGTGATATTTTTAAAACTTCGTAATTTTTTGCAAAGCCTACTCATTGTTTAAAATCCTCCCCCTGTGGATTCACTGAATCATTTTGCAGATGAAAGTCTGTGTGGGTCTGTGTGGTTTTGTGGTGGTTTTTCCCACACCCAGTAAATCAAGTGGTTGTTTTCTGGAACATCCCAAATAACATTGGCTGGTGGGCCAGAAAAACAAATCTGAGTCCAACTACATGATAAATAAACCATAGGGAAATTAGCATTTTGAAATTAATGTGTTGGACTGTACTAGTTAATGAATGTGAAACCATTGTCATGCAGGAATAAAGATAAAATGTGCTCCTGTTATGAAAGATTATTATATAAACACACTGCACCAACTGAAATTTCAGTATGACCTTCAAGATTCCGTGTAGGCTCTGTTACAGTAATGTAGTCTGAAGCCTAGGCACTCTGCTAACTGAGAAAGAAAGCCACAAATGTTTACTTACGTTGTATTACTTTCCTTTCTATGCAGAGGTTCCACAGCGTGCCCGGAATTAGGTGCAGTTTCCATCACTGAGTCTGACCACTTGTTTTACTGAAGAAGTGCATTTCTTGATAATTACCTTTTGCATCAATCTAATTTTCTTCATTGCCAGTACAGTTAAAATTGAAATCATATTAAATTTCCAAGGACTAACTGATTTCCTAATGAGGTTTTTTATTTGTGGAAGTGTGTTAATGGGCAAGAAGGTGCACAAGTCCTAATGGCCTTATTATAAATAGATTTTTCTGATATAAAAATAATTTCTGGTTAGAGTGCTTGAGGAAACAGCTTTCCTGCTACTGCATGGTAGCAACGTATTTGGTGCTGTCAGCTGAGAAGAAGGAGATTTTGGTGATAGAAATAGTAAGAATTCTAAATCATTTGCTGTAAATGTGTGTTGTGCACTGCTGTGTGTTAGGAAGTGTGATGGGTGTCCTGGCCTCACACTGAGATTACTTTCTCAGGGGTGAGAGAAGGAAGGCAGCTGCAGGGGGTCTAAGGGAAACTTTCAGCTGGTAGAGATGACTTACCATATACATCAGGGCATATATGCATATACAAAAGGGCCTGGACATCCTGTGCAGACTTCTACATGAAAATTTCTGCCCCACATGCTAGGTTAGCTTTTTACACCCCGGAAAAAAAAAAAAAAAGAAAAGAAAAAAGAGTTCAGGAAGCCTAAAAACCACATGGAGAATAAGATCTCTCTTTATCACTTGCTTGTACAAAGTAGGTAGAGGCCCACAATGTAAGCTACCTTGTTAGAATGAAGATGTTTTAAGGAATGTGAACAAAAATCTTCATGTGAGAAAGAGAGGTGAGGAGGAGGGGGAGACAAGGGAAGAGGATTGTTTTGATGCACAAAAGGATTATTTTTTCCTCATTCTGCTACAAAAGAAATGGAAGATCCTCAGTTAAACTGAAAAGTAGTGGAAGTGTTGCTGGAGAAACAGATCTTTCACTTGCTTCACATAGATTGTGACACAGTTGCCATGTAATTTGATGCCAGGGACACAGAAGAGGGTGTTTGTGTCAGGGAATACTATGGTGAGTCTGGAATTCAATATTACAGAAGCTGGAGGATTTATGGACAGTTATGCCTTCCAGCCATGGTCACTAAAACCACCATAAGGACATGTTCTTGCTCTTGCTGAATAGACCCCTCGCACTACAGATTGCTTGGAAAACCACTTTTAAAAGTATTAATTTTCAATTACTGAATTTCTGGTGTTTGTGGTGTGCATGTTATATTGATCTGAGACAGGACTGCTTCAGCCACAAGACAACTGAAGAAACAAAGTGTTTGGTGTAGCTGAAATGTGGTAGGCTGGGAAAATGAGATCTTGCAGGTGATTCCTTATTTCGTTTAGTTTGTTTTTTGTTTTAACTTGGGAAGTCTGGTTGATCTCATCTCTCTACTATTCCAGTTTAATAGGTGTTTTTTAAATTGTCTAAGTAAATTCTCTTTCAAAGCAGGCTGTTAATCTTAAATTAAAATCTGGAACATTCCAAATATAATTATTTTTCAGGATGCTTCCGTGTTTATTAGACCCTGTCAGGGTAAGCTTTGAAGGTTGAGGTATAATTGTTTTTAAAAATGCTGGTTGATCAGCTGATGGAGCAGGAATGCTTCTAGCCTGGATCTAAAGGTCTTCTCAGCACTTTCTCCTGAACTCATTTTGAGCAGTTACTTTAGTTCAAATGGTAAGCAAGTTGGAAGGGTTTTCAACTACAACTTTTAACTTCCTTACTATATACAAAGGAGACATCTACTACAGTAATAGGAATCTCACCTATTTGCTGTACACTAGAGGTTTTCAGAGACTTGCAGCTAAATGTTTTTGATGAATTGTGTCAGACAGTGTTGGTCCCCAGTTCAGAATTAGGTGCTGTCTTTAGGGCAAAAGGAGTAGGGTTCAGGGAAGGTATTACACGGTGAATGAATTGAAATTTATGCCAGGGAGGATGGTCTTAATTACCTCCTTGTTAATAAACCAAGTTCTGTGGAACACTACTAGTGTTTGGTAGCATTTAACTTTCTCCGTGCTTTGTTTTTAAAGTAAACATTACTCATAATAACTTGGCACTCTTCACTTTTTGTAGCAATTGTGTTTGAATTAGTAACTTCTCCATGTCTTACTACAGTGACTGTGTGTAATATAAATGTCCTTCAAAAGTGATTGAAATAAAACTCTTACTGTTGACTTACTTTTCCTTGTTCTGATCCAAGCCACTGATCAATTCAGCCAGCTAATGCAGGTAACAGAGATGGTTTATTGCCTCTTAGTTTCATTGCTTTGTCATTCAGAGTTGCAGGGTGGGTGGTTTGGATAATGGAGCAACCTGTGGTGCTATTTGTTCTTAGACTTTACTGAGGACTGTCAAAGCATCAGTGCTTCCTCTGGAACTGATGAGAAGTTAGGGAGCACTGTGACCACTTTGCTGCAAATTTGAAAGGGAGAGATGGAGAAAGATGAAAATAAGTTAGGCTAAACTGGCCTGATGAGATGGACTGGGTTAGTTAAACCAAAGGTAATGACTCAGGCTGTCCTTCCTGTTTTATGAGTCATTCTGTCATTTAATTGTGTGAGAAGGCCTCCTGTAGAATTAATTTAAAAGGAGGCCTTAGTGCTGCAAAAACCTATAGTCAATTTTAATTTTATCCGTGGTTGTTTAAACCAGGCCTTATGGATAGAAGCCTTGACACTAACTTCTTTGCAGGTGAATCATAACAGTGGAAAGAAAATGTTATTCAGGAAAGGGAGAATTGCTTAAACTTTGGTTGCTTGGAGTAGACCAGACTATTTAAAATGTAACTGGTTTGTTGCCAGCTATTGTCAGATCCTGCTGAAGAGATGTGAGCCAGTAGGATTGTCTTCTGGACTTCCTAACCTGTATGTGGGTTGTTAGTTTCCTGTGCTTGTGTGCTGTATTAAATCACGCTAGCTGCATATACCTCTTCTAGGCTACCTTTTAATGCTGCTTATCCACTGTTTTGTAGTTTATAAAAATCCATTTCTTGGTTTGAAGATATCTCGCTTTGATTCCATCTGGTTTTGTCTCCTGAACATTTGATTCCATTACAAGGGTGTATTCGTGTTAAGAATCTTCAGGGACGTTAATAATTTTAGTGCACAGAAAAGGTGCTCAGAGTTAGGGTTGGCTATGTTTGGAAACCCTCTAAATCATCCCATCCCATGTTTTTTTATAAGAAGTTCCCTGTTGATAACAGTGAGAGTGGAGGTATGTGGAATAACATAGTTGTAACTTGTGCTAAAATGCATTGGAAAACTGAGTTTTTTAGTTTTTTGGTTTTTTGGTTTTCCCTTCAGTGATACTGCTTAGCATTTTACTGGTGACCTGTCTGTAGGCATAAAGGTTCTGTTTGAGTGCAGGGTATTTCTTATTTTTATTAAAATAATAAAGTGAAAGGCTGTGCACAAAGCTCTCAAACACCTTAACCAGGAAGCAAAAAGGCACAGCCCAGTTGGTTGCAAATCAAAATAAATTCCTTAAGTTATACTTGTACTAAATTTATCCCTTTTCTCTATTACTAGACTTAAGACCTATTTTCTCTCTGAGAAGTGTGATTTTTGCAGAATATATTCTTCGTGGGGGGAAATGTAGCAAAATTTAATCTGTCCTAAATGCATGATGTTCTTTCTCATTTCTGTAGCATTTACAGAAAGGAAAAAATAAAAATGGGAGTAATAAGATAGTATCAACGCTGGCAAGTAGCTTTTTTTTTTTTTTTTTTTTAGCATTCATTCCTTTACCAGGAGTATTGGAAATTCATCAGTTAAGGCAGAATAACCTAAGTGTCAATGACTGCACTGTAGTTCATAGAAGTGTAATATTTCCCTCCTGATTTTCTGTAAATCTGAGGATTTACATGACTTCAGCAAACAGAGATCTGTAGTAAGCTTTTCCTGGTCACTCCTTTCTAAGTGGAACTTTTCTGTCAAATGCTTCTAACAAAATAGCACTCAAGAGCTGGGTGGGGATGTCTGTGGGTGTGTTTTGGAGGAGAATTGTATGCTCACTACAGTTTTTATGTGAGTTTTTAGATTCACTAGCCTGGTTGAGAATGGAATTTGAGCTCTGTCAAGTTGAAGCTTGGTCATGATGTAGGTTGTTTCAGGACACACCAGGAAAAAAGGCTTCCACAGAAATCCTTGGTATTGGTATTTGAGGACGTGATGATGTGGCTATTGCATTAGGCACTACAGGAGAGGAAAGGGGTGTGGAGCCAGGATTACTCACCAGGTATTCAGTCACAGGTATATTTTACCTAAAATCTCGATTAAAAAAAAAAAAAAACAAACCAACAACAATATTCTACAGTGTCTTCCTGTGAGTAATACAGGTATTCACCTGATAAAGAAAAATGTGACTTGTCCTTCACCAGGAGAGGGGGTGGGGAAAAAGCCTTTGCTTATTTACTAGCTCATGTGACAGTAATTGGGAGCCTTCAGGAAGGGGAAGTGAGTGAGAGCAATCCTTTCCTTCAAGCATATCTGGTAATTCATTAGTGTAATTTCAGAAACTTGGTGTAGCTTTTGAGAAGTGGGAATAGACAGTGATGTTGATTTGACAAGCTGCTATGTGAGTTGTCATTACAGAATAAAAATGGACAGTAAGCCTATGGAAATTCAGTGACTCAAGTATGCTAATAAATACATTTTAATACTTTGTTCTTGTAACGTTTTGCATGCTGAATAATTCCCAGTGCAGTTATGAGGGCTAGTGCTATTACAGTTGCCTTTGGCTTACCCATTTTCAGAATTTTCTCTTTTGAATTGTCATTGGGTTTTAGCATACTGTCATTGCTTTTATTCAAAAAAACACAAGTGGCTGAATACAGGAATGTGTAGAGGGACTGTATGGGTGGTAAGAGAGTTTCAGTGCCTAGTTTTCCTTTCCTATACCTTATCATATATTTGGATACCTGCTGTTTAACCAGACTTACACAACAGCAGTCAGAGGAAATTTAAATTATCAAATCATGCAAATATTGGCTGTACATGGCTGGCTTGTCATTTGTCGTGGCTTGGTCTGCAGGTACAGTGGTGCAATGGGCAGCTGACTTCTATTTTTAAGACTCTTAAAAGTAGGAAATTTGAAAAATGGAGGGATCTTTCTCAGTAGTCCATGTGTACCATAACAAAAACATGGATCAGATGTACTCTCAAGGTACTGGAAAAGCTAGCACTGCAGTCAGGCTGTGTGAAGGCTCAAACACTTGTAGTCTCATAGCAGTCTGGGACAATGCCTATTAAAAGCTTGTGGTGAACTGCCACTACTTCAAGGAGATTGTTAGTAGAAATTACAGAGTACAGAGTTGCTTGATTTTGCAGCTACTGTTATTTTCTATCTGAAAGTATTTCAGTCTTATCTTAAGATACTGGGCTAGATAAGCCTTATCTAGTCCAGTATCTTAGTTTTCCTTGAGCGAAGTCTAAATTTCTGTGAATAAAGTTCATTAGTGCAAGTTTGCCCTTTACTGTTAAAAAGCTGGTTCAGCATGCTGTGGAGATCTGTGTACCTTGTAGTAACACAACTCCAGCAGTAGTTTGGGAGATTGTATCCCATGTATTTTTTATTTTACATCTTTCTGGTTGCTGATACTGCAATTATATAGTTGTAATACGTTTTTAGAGATGAATGTGTCTTTGAAGACTGGGAATGAGAAAAATTTGTCTTTGTGGACTGCTCCATGTAGAATAAGTTTCATGCAAAGTAAGCAGTAAGTAAGAGGACTGTCTTTTAAAAGACATTCCCTGTTTTGAGGAGAACTCTTTTTACAAATCATACGCAGCAAAATGCATCAGGTTGATATTGGATTTTTATTAGATTACTCCCTAGATTATTGCATTTTGCCTTCTTGATTGAATGATTTTCAAGTTATGTAACTTTAAACTTCTATAAGTAGGCTTATAATTCAAAGCCTCTTTATAAGAGGATGTAGGATATTCTTTTTCCCACTTGAATTCAGGCTCCTGCAAAAACCAAATATATATATTCTCCATTACTGATAGGAGGATCCGTGAGATGCTGGGGGTTGGATTTTTTGCTCCTTTACATGACTATCTTATGTTGTTTGCGCTATTAAAATAAGAAATGTAAGGCAACAACTTTCGTTTTTGTGGTTAAGCTTGAAATGTTGGTTACTGGTTTAAGAGTAGGTGTTTAATGGAAGCCCTGAGACCTGAGCCTTTTGTTTCCACTCACTAAAACTATGGGTACTTTTGTCGTGGGTTTGACACTGGCTATAAGCCAGGTACCCACGAAAAAAACCCCAAAAAACTATTCACTTACTCTCCTCTGCTATGGTTGAGCAGAGGAGGGGGAAAGGACACCTAAGAGGCTCATGGGGTTGAGATAAGGATTAGGAGAAAACACTCTAAGGGCAAAACAGGCTCAGAAAGGTATAAAGAAAAATTTATTAACAGAATTAAAAGAGGATAATGAGAACTAAAACAGGCCTTTAGAACACCTTCCCCTCGCCACAGCCCTTCTTTTCCCTTCATTGACAGCGCAAGGACACAAAACACGGGGTTTGTAGTCAGTTTGTCGCTTCTAAAAATATTTTCTTCAGTTCGTTTAGGGAAAGGACTTTCTTCTGTTACGCGTGGGGGGCTCTTCCCACGAGAGACAGTTCCCTGTGAACTTTCCAAATGTAGTTCTGATTTTCACGAGTAGCAGTCCTGCCCAACCTGCTGCAACGTGAGTCCCTCCCACGGGCATAGCAGTCTTTCCACAAATGTTTTTTTTTTTGTGGGCCAATTAGTTCGTGGGGTGTAGTTTGTAAGGATGAGCTGTTTTAGTGTAAAAGCAAGGGTTCTCTATCTCTGGAAGGGCAGGTTCTCTGTGTCTGTTCCGGTTTCTCACTGGATTACAGCTTTTCAGCATCCACACGCGCTCCGGTGTGAGCACCTTTTTTTTCACGGGCTGTGGGTGAATTCTACATCTCCCCATGCACTTCATGAATTACAGGGAGACTGTTGTGTTACAGTCCAAAACCACGGCTTGCAGAAGAATGTCAGCTCCGATGCCTGGAGCATCTCCTCCTCCCTGTCCCTCCTTTTCACCGACCTTAGTGTCGCCATGTTGTTCTCCTCACATGTCTTCACCTTGTCCTTTTTTCTGTCTCGGGAGAAATGGTGTCCGTGGTGTGGATCCGTTTGTCCTCAAGTTCTATCGACTGAGAAGTTTGACAGAGTTCCGCAGCACTGAAGTGTTGATTCCGTGCGGGGCGCGCGTCGGGAATTGCTCGCCGTGCCCCTGCCTGCTGGTCACGTGGGCTCACTGGCTGCGCCTGAGCCGCGCCGGCTGCGGCTCCGCTCGGCGCCTCCCTCATGAGGGGCAAAGGAGGAGGAAAGCTGCCGCCGCCGCCTCTGCCCTTCTGCTCGCAGCATGGCGGGCCAAAAGTGGCTGAGCAAGTCATGTTCATTGCGAGCCGTGCCGAAATGGCAGCGCCGGTGCGGCGCCGCCCCGGCCGCGCCGATTTTGGCCGTGTGGTCCCGGCCGTGCGACCGCTCCCGGCGCCGGGATGGCGGCAGCCGCTCCCGGTCTCTGTTGGGGGCCTCGCCCCTCGGCCGCACAGCCGTTCCCGGGGCCGGGATGGTTCCCCCCCCGGGGCCGGGATGGTTCCCCCCCCGGGGCCGGGATGGTCCCTCCGGCCGCACGGGTTCGGCTGCATGGCTGCTCGTGGCACCGGGATGGCCCCAACGGCAGCACCGGGAAGGGGCCCGGTGTCCCCCCTCACCACCCCTCGGAGAGGCAGAAGGAAGAGGAATTGAGTTCCCTTTTTTCTTTTTAAACATATCATCACAGGCGTGATGGGCCAGCCAACATGTCCGTCTTGAGGGCCTTTAGGGATGCTGGACATCGTCGAAATTTCGAGGAGCTTCTCTTTCAGAAACAGCCTCTGTGGCTTCCTCCACCCCCACTAAAAGCCAGATTGTGTTAAACTAACACAACTTTTAATGGTGATGTCAAGCTGTAAAAAAAAAGATTCTATTTTTATGAGTCTAGAAGGTGAGACTGACACCAAGGCAGCAAAATATTTAAGGATGGGATTTTTTTTGTGTAATTGAAGGTTGCATGAAAAGTCTAATTCAAAAGGAGTACCTTGCCCCAGGCTATTCTTGGCCTCTGGAGCTGCTTTTTTTAGCAGTGCTACAACTTGAATCACCGGCTGCCAGTATCATTTAAAGCAAGTGAGGCTCAATTACATTCTGAGTCAGATGTACCTGAATTAACCTGCTTTTCAGCAACAGTTGTGTGACTTCTCCTGCAGCTACTTAAAGACTTTAAGCCCTGTGTGAATGGTAATTTAACACTGTCTAAAAGTCTTGAGCAGGTTTGTCAGTGCTGAATAGTGTTTGGATTTTTGCATCAAGTTCGTTGGAGGTGTGGAGAAAATCTTGTATAATGTGATGACTAGCTAATTTTTTATTTATGCAATGGTTAACAAGAGAGCCAAAGTTCTCCAGGCTCGTTGCCATTTCTGCCACAGCTGCCTCTTGACCTTGGATGACTCCAGAGCTGTAGTGTAGATTAGGTTGTGTTATTAAAACACAGTTGCAGTCTCTGTCATGAAAACAGGTAGAATAAGATAAAGAATGTAAGTTTTACAGATGAATAATACTCCTGCTGTTATTGCAAGTGAAGCTATTACAGGACTCAGCAAAGAAGTTTATCTGGTTTGGGCCCTGTAAGCTATTTTTGTATCAACTATTGTAGCATTTACAATTGCTTCCTTATTTGCAACTAGGTTCTAGGGGTGGGAAGGCAATAGGAGTTATGGACTGCTGGAGCATTCTCTGGACAGTACTTTGCTCAGTGCTGTAAGTGCTGTGAGCTGAAAGGATGGCCTTGACTGTATTTTGCATAACTTGCACCAATAAACATTGCTTAAATCTAGCATTGTTTTTGAAATTAGGTAATTTTGGTGTGGATTTAGTATAAAGTAATAATTCCACAAATTATTGCTCATATTCCTTATTCCATTTCATCTACTCTCATCGTTCCAGCCTGTTAGTGTAGTCATCCTTCTTGTTAGGATTGCTGAATAGCCTTTAGGTAGCTAGTTAAAATTTAGTCAATACTTTCAAGATGGCTTCCATTAATGAAGAAATACGTAAAAAGCCTGTGTTTCCCTGGTTGTGCCCAAGTAAACTGCTTATGAAACTGCACCTAAAAACTTGACAAGTTTACTGATGCTAAAAGTGTCTGCCGTGAAGTTCCTTCTTCTGTGCTTCCCACAGTTTTTCCCTTGTTTCCAGGACTTCTTAACCATTTAATAGGTCTAGAACATCTTTTGGAACCTTTTAGAAGTGAATGTGATAAGGAAAGGAATTTGATTTGGATAGGCTTAGGTCCTTAACAGAGATGAAGCATGGGCATGCAGTGTACTTTCTGTGAAGTAGTTTAAACTTGCTCTGCTCTAAGCCTATGCTTGGAAATGCTAAATAGGTAAAGTTTCAGTATCTGTTTTGCTTGGTTGTAGAATGCAAATGTGAGTCTGGATGCTTGGGTCTTCACAAGGCTAAGGTGGTTAACACATACTAGTTTATTCTCTGAGATTACATTCTGCTGCTGCTGTGCCAAATCTCATTTGAAGTATTGTGCTTGTAGGTAGTGGCTGTGATTTGCTCTTTGTTTACAGCTTGTGTATTTTCAGAGGATCAGAGTAGATCAGGTGGGAAGACACCGCAGTGGGTCATCGGGTCCCACCTCCCTGCTCAAGCAGGGTGATCCCAGAGCACATGGCACAGGATTGTGTCCTGGCAGGTCTGGAATATCCCCAGT
>JANRMJ010000125.1:22464444-22577267 GCA_025584955.1 Alethe diademata
CTGGACACAGCACTGCAGATGTGTCTCACTAGGGCTGAGCAAAGGGGTATGATCAGCCCTGGAAGAGCTGGCAGTGCTCTTCCTAGTGCATCCCAGAATATCGTTGGCCTTCTTGGCCACAAGGGCACTTGTTTGATTAGTGTTTAACTATTCTCTTAGTAGCTAGACTTGACTGATCAGGGAGAGAAATGAGGAAAACCTAGATTATCTTCTCTTAGCAACTCCTCAGGCTGCCTGCCTCAACTTTTTGGTAAAACTGCAGTGTTGTGGTGAGCACAGAAGTGTTTGTTGTGCATGTTGTTTGTAAATGTGCATCTTTTCTCTGAAGCTGATGGTGCCATCCCGTTTCATTATAATGCAGAAATTCTATCACATGCTTGACTGAACAGGTGCGTGAAGTAGAGGTGCTGATTTCTTGAAGGTGATACAGTTCAATAATTCTGTATCAAAATCTTTCAGAGAATGATGTAATGAATAGAAATATAATAAGGCTCAGAGGGTGAAGAAAATATTCTTTGTCATTGTGAACTCCTGCTATGTGCCACAGAGACTAGGTGCCCCATTGCCTTTTGAAATAACATTGCAGTAGTCTAGAGGGGACTTCATATGTAACATAGAAAAAAAAACCCTTCTTGTGATTACAGTGTTTAAAATGAAGTTGTATATTAAACAGGCAGCAAGCAACTACATTGGTAGATTTGTTAAAAAATTAATTAGTTTTCGCTGCTCTTGACTTTGTTTTTAATAAAAGATTTTTTTTATGTTTAAATGCAGTCTTCTAGAATAAATTGCTTTGAAGGTAGATAGAATAACTGAAGCTTTATTAGAGAGTACTGTTATGTAAACAGCAGTTATTATATATTATTAACATGAAACTATTTGACATATATTTTTAAAATTAGGACGACATCTACTAAGTTACAAGAAAAGCCACTTCCCAATCACAGGAATGAGAAGCGAGAAGGAAACACTATAAAGAAGTCCTGAGACTTAAGTTTTCAGGTGGATTCTGAGAATGTTTTCTGAATACCTGTGGAGTTCTTTGTAAAATGGGATTTTACATTTCCATTTTTCACTTTCACTAACAATGAAATAGAAGCCTCTTATTGCCTATGCTGGGCAGTAGCATTTCTATTCACACTGCTCTTACAGTATATTTCAGCATTTCTTTACTCTTGCACCTGGAATTTTTGATGTACTTGGTTTGGTTTTTTTAAGTCTTTCAGTCAGTTTGAAAACAAATAAATAGGAGAGTGGCAAGTGTAATGCCAGCACTTGGACATAAGGGGAAAGAGGTGGGTAGGAAGTTCAGACTATTGCTTGATTCTTGCCTTGTAAGTTTTATAAAATAAAATTTTTCAGTAATATTTTCACAGTACACTACAAAAAGAAATTAAAATTTCTGGATTATTTTTTCTTTTTGGAGACATTATTCTTACATAAGTTTGCTGGGGAGGAGGGGGTGGGAGATAATTATTAAATGTTTTATTTATAGGTTAGTGGGCTTTTTTGAACTGTTTTTGACCAGTATCTCCAGCCAGTCTGTAAGTCTGCCCTTCTTACTCTTTGACATTGCAGTTGTAATGTTACTGTAGCTGTAGTGTCACTGCCATCAGAGCGGAATTAGAGCTGCTGAATTTAGTGGGGAGAAAAGCTGTTTCTGAAGAGTGGGTGGCAAGCAGTATGTTACACCTTTTTGTTAGATTGTTTTTCTTCATGCTTTCTTTTTCATTGAGATATTCTGGGTCTTCTCAATGATTCATGACTAAGGAAGGATAAAGATGTTGCAGTGACATCAAGATCTTCCTCTCTCCTTTCTGTAACTTATTTTCATTTTCATCTGCCAGATGCCTGTAGTGGTAGTTTTCAGGTAACTGTAGATTATTCTTGCATGGAAAAGAGCGATACTGGTCTTGGTGATCCAGAACACTACTCACTTCAATTGCTTTCTCCTCATAAAGTCTACTTGGAGTTATTTTAGACAAGTTGTGTGGCTGATTTGTTGCCTTGTTTTAGTTAAAATGAGGTATTGGTTGTAATTGCTGTTCACCCACATTTCTACCTACCTGTGTTTATTAATAAAGATCTATGTTTAAAACTCAGCTGGGACAGCTATGTAACCAGTCCAGCTGGAATATCTTAGGAAGGAATGAGAAAGAGTAGTGACTTCCCTAGCTGATACTGAGAGGTAATGTCTATCTGTACCCTTGAATCTGAAGACTTCTACGAGCTTGTCCTCTTTATCTTTGCCATGACTTTTTTCAAACGTGTATCTTCTCTGGGAAAAGCAAATTATTAGCTTGCCTCCTTGACAGCAGGGTTGAGAGCTCTTGAGGATTTGACCAGTTGAACCCAAGTCCCTGTCCTGAAATCTACTGTGGATTTTTGAAGTGCCTTCTGCCTTTCTTCTCTTAATCTGTTTGGTTTTCCCTTGATTTTTAAAATACTGGTTTAATCATTGTGTTACTGTTAGAGTTTTTATTGACAAATGCAAGAACTCGTAATTTGAAGTGAAAAGAATGTTGTTGAGCTGTTGTCTGCTATTAACTCCCTAGACTTTATCATCTGTTGGTAGAAAAAAATTTCTTGGTGGTAGATTGTAAGACCATTGGCTATTAAGCGTTGTCACTTCCTCTTTTAAATAAGCTGTAAGGGATATATAATAGCAACCAGAAAGTATGAAGCTGGAAAATACATGTATATCTTGCTTGAAAATTTATGATTTTATTCACAAGCAGGATTTATATTTTGAAAGGCATGAGTAAGAGCACTTAAATTTTGTCTACATGTGCTGCCTTTTATTATTCGTGACCCTAATAGTGGTTGGGTGAGACTAGGGGTCAAGAAAATGATATATCACATTTCAAAAATGATATATTTGGTTTCATTCCATGTTTTTCCTGTTAAACACTGTATAAATAACTTAATTCAACAGTTTTCTGTAGGAAGACATGAGGTCTTGCCTCACAGGATGTTGGGAAGCTTAAATCATTGTAAATTGCTTTCAGAGCGTCTGTTGGGGAGGGTCTCTGGTGGAGTTGTGATGTTGATTGTTTGGTTTCTTGTTTTTCTTGTGTTATTGCTAGGCAGGGAGCTTCAAATAAAGAAAAACATCTTGTCCTTAACTGGGCCCATTTTCCTAAGGTACTTCACTGACTCTACCGAGTAAGAGACTTTTACCTGAAATAACATAAATTTCTCCCCTTCGTTTTTGCAGTCAAAAATTACTGAGGGGAAAAGAAAGTAGATCTTGAATCTGATTTGAGTGTCAGTTACTTTGGGACACAGTTTTGATGATGTTCATTATTTTATCTTTTGTTTTAAGAGGTTTATTATACTGCTACTAAAGCCAGCTAAAGCTTTGAAGGAAGGGTGGGACTATGCATTACGTACAGACTTGCAGGTTTTGGTGTTGGGTGGGGATTTCTTTGTTGGGGCTCTGTGCCGTGGGCAGTGTTCAGTGGTGTTGGGTGTGTGCTGGCAACACGCATGCGTGGAGCAGGAATGGGGAAGTCAGGCACTTGCTGCCAGCAGAGAGTTTACTGAGAAGTTTGAGAGAGCAAACAGGAAGGGGAAAAAAACCCTGAATCTGTCAGATATACTCTTCTGGGCTTATGGTATGTGTTGTTCATGGAGCTTCCCAGGCAGAGGTAAGAAGCTTTTTTCTTCTACCTACTCTTCTCTGATCAGGTATGGCCTTTCCCTCTCTCTTTAAAAATTTTCAGAGGTTTTTCTGTGGAACTGGATATGGAAAAGATTGCTAGAATGATTTATCCATTTTTGTGAACCGTGAAGTTGGCAGTACTGGGTGCTTGTAAAAAAAAACACATTACTTTTGGCTGGTTAGGGTTTCCCATAGGTTGTCAGTTTTTCCCTAAAATTAAATTCAGGAATTTTTAAAGTATTTGCTCAGGGAAAAGAAGAAAGCTACTTAAATGCCCTCAGAAATACTGTTTATTACAATGAGCACACTGGAGTAGAAAACAAAGAAGTTCTGTGAAGCACTGGCAAAAGTTTGTCTGTTTGGCACTAGACAAGAATGGAGGTGGTTCAGCTGCTGGCTAGAATTCTACTATGGATATCTGGTAATCCTTATGAGTTAGGAATTGCTTTACTGTTGTCTGTTAATTTAATTTAGGTTGTTGATTTATTTTTAATCTCAAAGTGTCAGAGAGGTTTTGAAGTAGTTAATGTTCCACAGAAGCAGAAGAGAGAAGTGTGCCTGGTTACTTTTTCTCTGAAAAAGTACCTTGTACTCAAAATAGTGCAAGTTATTATCAAGGAGTAAGAGTCTTTAAAATAATTAATGAAATGGTGTTTTCTTTATTAGAATAAATACTGATTACTCAGGAGTTGTATCTGCGTGAGCAGTTCAGTTGGCAAGCCTGACTTTGTTTTGGCTCTGAGGAGCTGCTGTAGCTTTTAGCTTAGCACTAAATAGGCTTTACTTGTGTTCCCTGGTAACTGCAACAGGAAGCTCCACTTGGTTTAGCTAGGAGTAAGACTCAGCAAAAATGAAACGGCTTCAGCTTAACCGAATTTTAGTTAAGAAGGTGGTGATGGTGTTTGGGTAATGAAATGCTGTGGGGATACAGAAAACTCAGGAGTGGGTAATGCTCTTAAGAGCTGTATCTGCTGAATTTTAGGAGTGAGTAGCGCTGTTAAGAGCTGTATCTACTGAATCTGCAGAAGCTGAGCCAAGGGTGCCTCTTAGGTATGCTGAGTCATTCCTTAAACTGTGACATGACTTAGTGTGGACTGCTGCTGGGAGAGAGCAGTGCCAGCTCGGTAGTGATGAAACAGCATGTGATGCAGCCATGTGAGAGCATGCTGGGTCCAAATAACATGTTTGTGAGAGAATTTGGGGTGTGCTTGGGACCTGCACTGAAGGACTCCCTCCGAGAGTACACTTAATTCAAACTGAAAGCAGAGGAGTTTTCCTGTGTGTCATTCTGTGTGAAACTTGATGCCAGTGGATGTTGGTACGGACTGTTCTGCGTTTTACAAACATCTTTTTGCCAGGAGTTGAATCTGCAGAGGACGTGTGAAAGACTCTGGTTGCCACAGACAGAGCACAGCTTGGATGCAAGGCTGTGTCAGTCTCTGCATTGTAGTCCAGCAGAGTAAGGATTGAGTGGTTGTTCCAGTGGTTTATGGAATAATCATAAACTGAAGCACTGGCAGGGTCCCAGAGGAGACAGGTCACCGATCTGATTACAGCGTGACATTTCCAGTCTGGGTTGAAGGATGGAATTTCAAGGATTTTTTGGGGGCTGAGAGGCCCAGAAGAGAGGAGAAATTTTTCCAGGTGGTTCTGGATGTGGGTAAAACAGCTTATGCAGGGCTAAACAGGAGGATGAGACTTGCATACAGGTATTTTATATTTTCAAATTCAGAAATAATAAAATGACTCTGTCTCTGATTTCAGTGTAGGATTCAAGGTCTGTGTCTTGGGGCATCTTCATTCTTAATTACACCTTTTTATCTTCTAGTTTATGTACTGTGGATGTGTCTTTTTAGTTTTTTGCTTTCTTGGGTTTTGATATATCTATTTTCTTCAATTAGGCACAAAGCAGTGTGTATGGATATACATTTTACAATGTCAGAAGCTATTGAGTGTGAAATAGTGAATTGAGGGGGGGGTTAAAAATGGAATATGGGAAGGAGGGCTATTTAAATAGTTATGTCTTATAAATTTTTGCATTCTTTGTTTTGCTTACTCTGGTATAATACTGAAGAGAAACATTTTTTTAAAAAAGCATTGTACTGTAAGAGGGAATATACTTTTCCTACTGTACGTGTTTAAAGAAGTGTTCTCTTTCTGTAGTGTGATGGTTCCAATAGCAGACAGTGATAATGAAACTGTCTTATTTCCACTGGGTCCTGTTTTAAAGTAGCTCTTTGAAGTTAGAGACTGTTTTTTTGCCAGTTGTTTCCAAAGTCACAGCGAGTCACAAACCTTGATAAAAGGCATAGATATCTTCTGTAGCTTCACATCTCTACCTCTGCAAGCTTTGTGCCTGAAGAGATTTACATTGTATCTCAGTACCTGGCTCACCTCCCTTGTTGGAAGTTTGAAGATCTGGTGGGAAAATAGGACCAGATATGTGGAAAGCTAGGGCACCAGTAGCAGTGCTTAGTTTGGTGCATGTGGCTTGGGAATCCTCAGTCCCTGTGATGCCATTCCCATCTTGTGTGGGATCAGAGGATTTTCCAGTGTTGTGCTGATTTGCTCTGAAGATTCAATAGTAGCACAGAAGATTCAACAGTAGCTATTCTTTCCTGTGGGGAGCAGGTTGGCTGCATCACGCCAGTTAGCCATCTGTTCCAGCAACCAGTCTGTGCTGAAATAGGTGACTTTCTGAGGTTTCTCAGCTGTATGTTCTATTGTCAGTGGCCTTCTTTTGGCATTTAGGCACCAGGACAGTCTCAGACACTGTAGAGTCTCTGGGAGCTGTGCTTATGTATAACCTTTCTTCCCTTGTTCCCCAGCTTTTTGAGACCTATCTTGATGTGGGATCATGGATGCCACTAAGTAGTCCCTCCATCTCCAGACTCCCAAAACTCCTCTTTCAACTGTTGAGTTTGTAAATAAATATGACCTATTTCATTTTGCCACAGGGACAGGTAGCAACAACATGGCTCTGTTGACTGTTTGGTTTTTTTTTAATTAGTTAACTAATGTTAAAGTTGCATTAAACTCTCCTCTTCCAGTTCACAGCTTGGGATAGTGGTGTCTCCATGTTCACATCTGCTTTCTAGACTTGATAGTACAGCTTTGTGTTAGCTTCTGGTTTTAAGTCTCCTCAGTTAATGAAAAACTTATTTTCCTGAATGCTTGGCTAATAATTTGCTTTAAATAGACTGTTCAGTTTGTTTTTGAATTGCAGAGGAGTCTGAGGAATTGTTGCTAGCTACTCTAATAGCAGTGTGGACAGAAGGATGAACTATGATTCAGCTCTGAAATTTTGATCCCCAAAGGATATTTCATAGCACAGCTGTACATACAGTAAATTTACCAAGCTGTGTACTGCTCTTTGCCGAAGGATTTCTGTGGAGTTTCAGGTAATTTCTGTTGCAGATTTGGTTTGCAAAGAGTAATTCTAGTTTGAATGCTTGTTACCAAAGTTTACTCAGTTTATAAGAGGGCAGGTAGCCAGGGAAGTCTTGGAAATAAATTTGCTGCATATTTTAGAATACCATCTCTCAGTGAATGAATACTTCTTAGAATACTTTAACCTGAAAGTATAGAAGATTTAATTTGGATTGTGGTGATGCATTAGTAGTGGGAATGATTTGACTCTATGCAGACAAGATGGAAAAAAACAGCTGATTTGCCATTAAAGAGGTATTTTGGAAGGAGGAACCCTAAACAACCTTGACATCCTGTCATTGTGCAATGGTGGTGGCAGGGTTAGCCACGTGTGGTGCCTCTTCCTTGTACCACCCTTGCCTGGGTAATTCTGATTTTTTTATTGACTTCTTATTGGCTGGCAACCAGAGGCTGTGTGGTGTTGTATATTGTCTGTTGAAGAGAGAAAAAATTATTTTTTCCCTAGAATCATCAAGCATCCTGAGTTGGAAGTTACTCAGAAGGATTGTCATAGTAAACTCCTTTTCATTAGCTTTAGAGCTAAGGCTGGGTGTTTGATGAAACTCAGCTAAAAGCTTAACTAGTTACACTTCATTGTTTACCTTGGCAAAATAATGTTAACTGTGAACAACATTGCACTAAATTCTGAGAAAAAGAAGCCTTTTTTCCTGAAAGAAGTGGTGGAGGCTTTTCAGAGTCTTTATTTTAGCATTAGATTTTCGTTTCTGTTTTAAAATCCCTTGACTGTGAATTGCACAAGTCCTGATATGAAGTTTCTCTCTTTGCCTTCTTTAGAATTTAGATTTTAATTGTAAATGTTTTTTTAAGCTTAAGATTTGATTAAAAAGTTGCTA
Source organism: Alethe diademata (assembly GCA_025584955.1). Taxonomy (NCBI): domain Eukaryota; kingdom Metazoa; phylum Chordata; class Aves; order Passeriformes; family Muscicapidae; genus Alethe; species Alethe diademata. The sequence goes on from JANRMJ010000125.1 coordinate 22,472,392, forward strand.
TTTTGCTTATGGAAGAACTTTCTGTCAGAACACATACTAGAAAGCAAGTGTGCAGTCCTTGGTTTGAAACTGAAGCCAGTGGTGTGTGGGAAAGAGAAAGTAATAGATATATATGGGTGGTTTGGGTGGGGTTTTTGTTGTTATTTTGCTGCTTGATTTAGAAAAATTGGTTGTGAATCAGTGACTTGCACTTTTCTTATTTTTTTAAACTGCACTGGTGAAAGTAAACCATACATCAGAAATTATTTTATTACCAATTTTCTTTTTGATTATGATTTTTTCATATCTAATGATCCATCTACTCTTCGTCATCTCTCCTCATGTGAGTTCTGCTTTTTTCCTGTCTCTAAAAGGATATCTTCTCTTCCATTCCCTTATAATGAATAACATTTGATATTCTTACTATTTTGATTTTAAAGTGCCAATAATAAAGACCTCTGAGCTTCTCTTCTATTGTAATTTCAGTGATTCTCAATAGAGTAAAGTTGTTGCTTTCTTAATCAATATAATCTCTAAGCAGGCAGTGAATGATATAAACTGGGGTTACAAAAGGAGCGGTTTAGGATCAATGGTCAGTCATCCAGTCATAAATGACTACTAGAAGTGGTTGTCTGTCTTTTGAAGGGTGGAGGTGCTTGGATGGCAGACAGAGGGCAAGTTAACAGTGCTGCATTCCAGCAGGAGTGCCCGCAGATTCCCAGGGTAACTGAGATGTCTGGATGGGTCCATGTGGTACCATACAGCTCAGCATGTACCAGGTTGTGTGAAGGTGCTGCAGTAGCAGCACGTGGTGTCGCTGAGTGCTGTGTGAGAGCTGTACTGCAGTGTCTGACTGACCCTGAGCCGTTTATCCTATCCACCTCGAGCCTTGGGCAGCTCCCGCGTTCCCAGACTCACTGTGTGCCAATCCAGAGCCCATGGGACTCTGAAGAAAGGTTACTTGTGATAGAGGCTTTGGATGAAGCCTTGTCCAAGCAAAATTATTTAAATACTGAATTATTTTGTACAGTAGATACTGTGCAGAAGTGGAATTATCTTCTTTATTCACATTTTGTTGATGTCAATTTGCTCATTTGTAAAGAGAGAACATAAAGCTAACTAAGAGCTAATTAGTCTTATAACTTCAATGTGATAGTTATTTTCCTTGATTTATTTTAAGCTGTATAGCAGCAGAAATGGTTTACACTGGCTTTTCCAGAGCTGGAGACTAGCTTGAATTAAAGCAAGTCGTGACTCAGTCCTGCATTTAACGTCAGAACTGCGCTCCTAGTTCAGCTACACCTCGATGGGTGGTACTTGTCTAGCATAGAGGAGCTCATGTGCCTGTTCTAGTGCAGAATGCTAACTTTGTGTTTCTGTTTTCTTCTAGGTTATGTTTCACACTATGTGCAGACTGTCTGTACTTACAGAAGATATTTAAAACCAAACAGACTATTTTGCAAGATTTTGATTCCAGTGGAATCTGTGCTTTAGATTTTTGTCTCGTCGATTAACTCCTGACGCGATGCCTGTACAAGCTCCACAATGGACGGATTTTCTCTCCTGCCCGATTTGCACACAGACTTTTGACGAAACCATCCGGAAGCCCATCAGCTTAGGTTGTGGGCACACTGTCTGCAAGATGTGCCTCAACAAGCTCCACCGTAAGGCATGTCCCTTTGACCAGACCACTATCAACACAGACATCGAACTCCTTCCTGTGAACTCGGCCTTGCTGCAGCTTGTGGGTGCTCAGGTATCTGTGCTTGCTTTTTTTTTTTTTCAAAATCCGTTTTGGTATTTTCCTTCATTTAAGAGGACAAGTCAGGAATAATAAAGAGTATGATATTGTCTTAATGATGTGAAGAGAAGGCATCTACCTTTCTGTAGATGTCTACAAGAAGTGGTAAAGGTGCCTGGAACAATTCATTTTCCTGATGACCGTGACTTTTGTTACATCTAATTCTGTGGGCTGTCACCAGAACGGGTTTGTTGTGTTTCCTTCCTTCTTTCTTGATTCCTACCTAGCCATGCTTGCCAAAAGGATGAGCTGGATTAGTGAGTTTATTGTGTGGGAAGACATTTTTCTGTGGTAGATTATGTGCATTACTGTATTCACCCTGTGAGACCTGTGGTTGGTTGTCCCAAAAGCAGGAGGGGAGTGTTAAGGATGTGGGACAGATCTCTCTGGTAGCAGCCTTTATACAGCCTTATTTGAAGCTGTGCAATGGAAATACAACTTGCTGAGATGACATGTTACTCTAAATCCATATTGGAGAGGGGAGAAGCCTACTTGAGACTCCCTTTTTTGCTGGAATAGGTACTGGTGAGGTCAGTTGAAGTGGTGGTATGATGGGGATGAGTGGCACTGGTACTGACAACACCCCTAAGAAAGGGCAGGGATGTGTGGAAAGCACCCTGCTCAGTTGCAGCACAGACTTAAGCTGGCAAAAGCTAATCAGTGTTAGGTCTCAGGTAGCTCCCTGTGACCCACACCTTCCAAGGCTTGTAGACAGGACTGTGGTCTTAGGAGAGGAGGAATAATTTCCCTCCTCTAACTTAGAAGTGTCTAACTTCTGGGTGAAGAATGAAAATGTAGATGGGATGCAGTTACCATAAAGAGGTTACTGTTTTATTTTGTACTGCTTCGGTGTCTGGGATAAGTGAAATTAAATACAGCAGGAACTTCAATGAGATCCAGAGTTTGGGGAAAAGGAGAGAATTGTGGAAGAGCTGTAAAAGGTGTGGAGGAAAGAGAAGTGCTCTTACGTTGCTTTTTATTAGGTAGTGCAACCTACAGGTCCAAGTGTGCTTTTGCCACTTCTTAGTTTATCAAGTAATAATCGAATTTGTTGTTTTTCTTCCGTGGTGTATGGCATAGAGGTTATTCCAGAGGCTCAAAATCAAATGGTCTTTCTGGCTGTGCTGAGTGACTCACCCTGCTCTGCAGGAGGAGGCAGTGAAATTGTGCACTGCCATTCCTGTGATATGCTGCCATCTTTGAAGAGCTTCCAAGCACTATGAAATCTATGGGTGATGTCATTAAAAAAAGTTGTAATTCTCTCCTATATGTTCTTCCTTCCTCTCTGCAGTTTCTTGAGTATTTCCAGTTGCATCTGAATGTCCATATATGTGATAAATGTCTTCCCCTTGCATTTTTTGGTTGTTTTGTGTGCAATTGAGAAGCTGTATGATAGCTTCAACTTGAACTCTGCCAGAATTTAAATTTTTATAGAAACAAGATTCTCTATAATGAGATGGAAACCCACCCTGCTCTGTATACGTACCTGAGAATTTTTTTCTGGTTTTACTAGTTAGCCAGCCAGAGTTTTCTTATCTGTATGTGTGAGGTATGAATAAAGGTTTTATATATAGTATAGTGTTTGTCTTGAGAGCACTCTGGACTTCAGGTTCTGACTGCACTAATGACATGATTTTGTTCCCCCTTTTTGTCTGAAAATTTTGTGTAAGATTCACAGGACCTTGTTTCATCATGACCTTAAAGCTGCGAATGCCACCAAAAGATACACTATTCCCACTCCCCTTCCTTGCTACTAGTTTCTGATTGTTTGCTACTTCCAGCATTCTGTTACTTGTAACAATAACCGTGGATCCTAGCTGGGAATTTATTACTGACTTTCCCCTGAAGAGAAGTTTGAACCACGTTCCCTGGCAGCTCCTAATTTCAAATGAACATGTGAATGAAATCAGTGTTTAGTATAACTTGTCTCCTTTCTCTTTGCTTTCCCATCCTTGCAGCTGTTGCAGTGTTTACCAGACACTGGACTACTAGAAAATAAATACAGCTACTTTCCTGTGTAGGACTGGGAAACGATTGCTGTTTTCCAATAGACTGTCTAAGGCCATTTAAAAACAACTTTTTACAGAAAAAGGTTTGCTTAAGGACAGATTTAAAAAAAAGATACTTCAGACAAACTAGTGATTTTGAGCTGTCCCACTAAGAGAGTGCACTCTTCTGCTGTTTCAGCAAAAATGGTCTGTGAGCAGCAATTCAGCTTTCAAAGCATGAGTAGTGTCAGCTTCAGCTGAAGCCAATTCCATTTGTTTTTCCACTTCTGGGTTTAGTTTTAGGAGCATATATGTGTCATTAGTGTCCCTTAATCTCCAACAAACCTCTCTACTTACACCTTAACCTGAGTCCACAGAGACCTGTAATACTTTATTTGTAAATGCTAAATTCCAAAAAAACAGGTTTCATTTTGGAAGGAAACACAGTAAAGCCCAACTAAAGCTTTTATCTGAGAGTAGGAAGAACAGTTTTTTCTTTTCCCTTTGGAGTGACTTCTGAGGAATTCACACATTTATACTTGTTAAGTGCTTTTTTGCTGGAGGTGGAGGAGGAGACCAGGCAGTTTAAAGAAACAAGTCTATTCTGCTGTGACTGGCAGCAGTGACAGGATTCCAGGGCAAGTCACTTTGGCTTTTGCACAAATACAGCGAGTGAAATAAGCAGGACTGTACTTCTGGGGAAAACATACTGAATTTGTCACAGAGTCACCCAGGAAAGCAGTAACGTATTTCTGACAGTAGCATTCTCTCTCTGAATAGATTTTGTCACTCTAACGATGAAAAGAGTTGATTTCTTACTTGAATTAGAGTCTTTCTCAGTTTGCCCTCTCCCCACCCCTTTCTGAAATGAAACCCATTGCCCAGGTTATAGTCACCCTTGGTGTGTAAATCAACTGTGTAAATCAATTTTAGCTATTCAAGCATCCACGTATTACTCACTGTATGTAACTATTTTAAGTGTTCACCTGGCTAGTGTTTTGAAGGTACCTAATCATGGATCTGTCACCTAAGCTCTTCCCTCATGTTTTTTTAACCCATAAAGCAGCAGCATGCACATTCCAAACAGGTGATGTAGAGTGACAGAAATGCCTGTAGTGCTTTAATTATGCCATAGCCTCCTGCTGGACATGATAAATACAATTCTAGACATTGGAATTGCACATGGTGAGGGACTGGGTGATCTTAACTCACAGCCCTTTCAAAAGGGGGAGATTGCAAGTGCAGAGCTATTAGAGGCATGTATGATAATTTATTTTGACTTTGAATGAAATGAAGTGCCACAAAAGAGGAATTATCTGTGTAAAAGTTGTCTTTAATGTAAACTTTTGAGGAACTAGAGATGGTAGGCTTCAGGTTTTGTTTGGTTTCTTTTGGCAGGAAAGAAATCATTCATTTGCAGGGAGAGGGAGGGAAATATTGCTAGAAACAGTTTTCAAACCATACAGAAAGGGGTTTGGTCTGTTTAACATGTTCTCATTCTGTGCAATTAGATGTCTAATGGTAATTACTGACAACTCAAGCTGACTTTCTTCATCAAATTACACTTAAATCACCAATTCAAAATCACTGCCTGGTATGAGATGATGCTTTAGCATTCTTTTCCAGTCCCCTTCCTTATGCTGTCATAACCTGTCTCTTCCCACAGCCACAAGCCATGCTGATGGGTAACATTCCACTGCCAGTCATTGCCAAAGCAGATAACATGCAAAACCATCACAGATTTAAAGCAATTAAACAACTGAGATCATTTTTCCTGTCCTGCTCTCATCCCCTTTGGGAGGTGTTGATTACATGATGTGAATATATTTGCAGTGGAAACTGTCATAAGGGTGTGATGTCTGAGAGAACAGAATATGGAATGAGGGTGAAAATAATGAGCTCACTCTGTGGGGCATCTATTCTGAGGCTCCCAAGAGGCATTGTAAACAGCAGTGACCATGGGGTCATGCATGCTATTAAAAGGATATTTTGGGAAGGGGAAGTGAAAATGCTTTCGAGTTGAATTATTTCTCAGCTGTCCCTCAGCAATTCCATGATGGAGCTAAAGTCAAAATTCAAATTCTATGTCACTTTTATGAATTATGTCTTTATGATTTTTCTTTTGGTATATGCTATTCTTACAGCTGTTCTAACCCTAAAATATTAAAACAAGTCTTGGAAGCGCATGTAATAAAACCAGCAAAAGGATAATTACTTGTAAATTTTATTGTGAGATGCACTGCATGAGTGAAATGCGTGCATGAGAAATAAATTCTCTTCTTCTGGACACTCCTGAAAACCACAGAAGAAACATACTGTTTTGCTCTTCAGTACTACACTTACTCCAGCTTCAGATAAACGTTTAATCTCTTTTGGGCTCATTTTGCAAACAATATAGTTGTACAAAGCATTTGGATTTTTACATTGAAGCTTCCCTTCAAAAGAGAAGGAGTGGGAACAATATACAGATATAATGTTTGAATAACTTGATTAGCTCTTGGAAGTTTTTCTCTGCCAGCTTTCCTGTGGGGGAGGGGGAAGCTTTCTGCTAGTTGCTAGACAGTCCTTGTGTCTCTCTGGTGGAGTTGTGCTGTGTCTGGCATTCCAAACCACTGCTTTGAATGTGTGCTAAACCCACTTCAATGCAGGGTCCAAATCCAGGGCTGGACGTGGCTTCCTGTCCCGTGTCTGCTCCAAGCCCCCTTTGTCTGCTGGGGGTTGCAGAACTGTCTGTCAGTGTATTTTGAGTTGTGGCAGTGGTGCTGGATGGAATGCTTGCAGGACCAAGGAGGAATTTGTACCAAATATGACTGCAGTAAATAGGGCAGAGACGGTGCAGTGTCTGGACACAAGCTTGAGATGTGTCATTTGGTCAATAAGCCAGTTCTGCTGTTGTAACTTCCCTGGCATAAGCAGACTGCTAAAATGGCAGTGACTTTGAAAAGGAGGTGTGGAATATTCTGTTAAGGTGCAGGTAAATATTGCAGGAGTTAATAATTGTTTCCCAAATCCCAAGAAACAACTCAAGGCTGTTGTGATAGTTTACAGCTTACCATTCTAACACAGAGAGTTGCAAAATCTCCTTTCTCTGAAAATGTTCTTGCTTACAGACAGAAAAATCTTCAAACCCAAAAACCAAAATATCCCAAACAAGTGCTGGCCCAAAATTAAAACCAAAACCCCACAGAACATCGCAAGTTAGCTTCCATCAGTGATAAGTATTGAGGCTAACCTTGATTGAACTTGGGTTTTTCTCTTCAGCGTGAATGAAAGCCTAGGTCAGACACAGCCTCTATCTTGTTTATGTTAGTCTTGGGATGATAATATGTTAATTGCAGCTGATACGTTGCATTCTGAGACTTTTCTTTGTTACCTGCTGGAAAAGCAAGATAGTAACTTTTTATTTTTCTCTGTGTCAAATGAGAAACTTGCCATGGTGAGACTGTTGTCTAAGGAGAAGTGTGATCATATGGCTGAAGCATTGCTTTCTATTAAAGCTGTTCACATTGGTGATGGCAACCATACACAATCATTTGTGTATATATTTTTTATATATATTGTTTGTTTTTATTTGGTGCTGCTATCATAATGCTGCTCTTGTCATGGCTGGGTTACACATGAAGGTAAGCAGGTTTGTATCTGTATTTAACTGAAGCATTAAAGGCTTTTACTTTAAGATTGAAGCCCTGGGTTGGTCCCATAAGCAGCTATGTGGGATTAGCGTGCTGTTATTGCCACTGGGATGGGGATTGACTTGGAAATAGAAGTCTGAGATCTATTTGCACTTTGACAGCAAATACAAAAAGCGCTTGTACTTAGTCTCCTGAGGAATTCCAGTTCTCTGTGCTGTCATATTGGGTTGACTGCTGAACAGTGATGTTGAGAAGTGTTAGTTAAGTGTTCTACTGCACCCTCAAATTTGATGAAAACTTTCAGAATCTACCAAAAGGAAAGTAGAAACAAAATTATAACTTGGGGGTGGTGGTGGTACAAATCCCTTGGAAAAATCCTGATTTCTGGTGAATGTCTGGAAAAAGAAATAAATGGCGGCTGACAAAAAAACAACACAAAACCCCAAGAATGTAATTGGCCTCTATCATCAAATAAATACTCACAGGGTGTGTTCATATGCACTACATAGGAGAGCTTGGTATGCTGCTTTGTAACTGGGGCTAGTCAGACTATGTTCCAAGGGTGTCTTAGTGTATTTGCTGCTAAGTCTTTCTTCCACTAATCTTAAGTAGCTGCAGTCTCTTATCCCTGGATGATTTTAGAGCTGTGAGGCCATAGATACAAACTTGTACTTACTGGCAGACCAAGGTTCTCCTCTTTTTCCCCTTGAGTTGTTTGGCCAGTCAGCTTTGAGGATGTTTCAATGTGTACTATTTTAGCTTCTTCTGCTTCTACTTCATTTCAGCCACAAATGGAAGAAGTATATTAAACATAAATTCTATTTTCTTATTTTCATTTTCACTGGGCTTTTTTTTTTTGCTATTTGTTCAGTAAATAAGCTGAAAAAAATGCCAAGTAATGTAGAAAAATCACAGGAGAACAAAACAGGAAATGTGCTGTAGTAATAGGTGTTTATAAACATGGTTGCCACTTATTTATGCATATTCATAGTAGATGTACATGTCATCTCTCTTCAGGTTCCTGAGCAGCAGCCGATTACTTTATGCAGTGGAGCTGAAGACACCAAGCATTATGAGGAGGGCAAGAAATGTGTGGAAGAACTGGCATTGTACCTCAAACCACTCAGCAGTGCAAGAGGTAGTTCCTGCATTGCTTCCTTGGAAAATGAAACCAAAAAAACCAAATAAGATGCAAAACAAGCTATCCACATTATTAATTAGTATGTTTGTAAAAGGATATAAATCTAGTTTAGAAACAAAACAAATTTCTTAAACATGCAGGTTATGTTTTCATGGAGGGGAGGGGGATGTAGAACTGAAAGGTGTGAAAAATAATTCAGAGAAAAGGCTGAGGTGTTTAACTATGGCATAGTGAGTTGAGACAAACTTTGATTTGATGCTTGCAGGGTAAATACAAATAGATAATTTTGCCTTTTTCTTTCCAGTTCTGCTTTATGATAATTTTAGTGATGTAGCTGTTCTGTGCAGGATGAATAAGCTGATATGAGAAAGTTTCTGCATATAAGATGGATAAGGAAAATTATAAGTAATACTTTGTTTGTACAAGATTATATACAAGAACTGGGTCAATCTAGGTAATTCTAAGCTAGCAAACCTCACTGTGTTGAAGAGTATGGTTTTTATATATATTACATGTGCTGGATTTGGGCAGTCTGCCAGCCCAAGTACTGGAGCTGAGCATCATAGTCATTATGTTATCAAATTTTTTTTATTTATTTTTTTTCTTTATTTTGAGAAGCTGTCTTAGTGTTTTGCAACCAGTGCAGTGACAGCAGTATCACTCTGGGAATTGGTGGCCCAGTGAACAAGCTCTGGCTGTAGAGCAAACTCAACATGGCAGCTGTATGTCTAGTGAGTCACTTGTTCCTTTAACCTGAATTAGGTGGCTCTCAGCATGTTTGTGATTCAGAGTTTTGGCACATAATGAAACATCACCCAAGCAGTCCAGGACTCACGTAAGATCTAAACCAAAACACTGAAGGTACCACGTGTAGGCAAGAAACTCGGTGTGTTGTGAAAACAAACAAATGTCCAAGGGATCCCTAAAGTCCATGAATAATGGATGGACTGGAAATGTGTATGGGACCAACTAGCAGCAAGGGGGAAGAATTCACTAGATGTTCCATCTTCTTAAAAAAGCCAGATCAGTCAATCACAAGGTTGAACCTGTGGGGAAGCTGACCACCAGAAAACCGCTTTTATTGCCAAGTGAAACGAATTTCCGATATGCCTTGGCTAGTATTCCCTTGACAAAATGGACACCAGGAGAGCTAGGTTTGCACTTGTCCAGTACAGTCACTGAAGGCTGGCACTAGGAGAGGAATATGAGGTAGTTCATTATTCTGTTTCATTTTGTTTTGAAGGTGTGGGTCTTACCAGTACTACTCAGAGTGTGCTGAGTCGTCCCATGCAGAGGAAACTTGTGACATTAGTCCATTGCCAGCTGGTGGAGGAGGAAGGGCGGATCAGAGCTATGCGTGCAGCGCGATCGCTGGGTGAAAGAACAGTCACAGAGCTCATTCTCCAGCATCAAAACCCTCAGCAGCTCTCCTCCAACCTCTGGGCTGCAGTGAGAGCCAGAGGCTGCCAGTTCCTTGGGCCAGGTAGGTGACATCGCAGTGTCACTGCTGTACCAGAGGCAGTTTAGAACTGAGCCGTTGATAAATGACTGTCCAATTGCCCAAGTGATTTTATTAAGCACTAGCCTAATTTCTTAATAGTAGTCTTCAGAATTAATTATGTATCTGTTGGGCTGATGCTGTTGGGTTTTCTTGTATTTTTAATGCTTTTTCAAGTCTTCTGTTAAATTCAGAATAAGCGTTCTCCTGTTCTTGTCATAAGATAAATGACCAATTGCTTCTCACTTGTTATTTCTTGAAGAACTTTCTAGAAAATATAAGGTTACTAGAAGTGACTGGCATGGCTTCTTTTCCTTCTCTATGGCAATAAACATACGAAACAGTTGTGAGGATAGATTTGTTACAGTTTCACTTACACATTTTCAAGAAGTTGTGCGTTTATAAATTAAATTACTTAAAACACTAGAAAGAAATCAATATTGCTTAAAAAATGAAGTCTCGTTATTGAAAATACAGACTTCACTTGTTGAGTATTGAAATACAAAGCCAATTCCTTAAAAAACAGTGAAGGTTTTCCCGACTGAAACAGATGAAGACTAATTTTGAGATACTAACTTTCATACCCCTTCAGGGAAGAGAGATGTTGGTTATGTAGCCTGGTTGATTGGTGTGGACACTTTTTTTTTTTTTTTAAACTTGCATGGAAATTAATCTTGCTCTTCCTTAGCTTGTCAGCTTTTTCTTGTGGGATAAATGTGGGATGTAGGCAGTACACTTTGAAAACTCACATTAATGATCAAGAGATGTACAGACAGGAATCTTCTTATCAGATGATACCCAAAATAGATATTGTTGTGTTGGTGGTAGTAGTAGTAATAATAATATTAATATAATATATAATAATAAATCGTAGTAATGATAATAATATTAAAGGTAAAATGTCCTGTTTTCCCAAGTCAATAGTCTGGGAATCTGGAAGGGTTCCTTCTCTCTTTGCCCTCCCTTCTTGCTCAACTCTTTTTTCCCTCTGGATTTGTGTGTCTGTTGGTTTTTTTAGTTGTTATCCCAATTGTAGATGAAGAAACTGCAAAAATTTTACCTGGGCTTCTCTCATCCTTTGTCTCTTTTTCCATTTCCCCTGACCCAGCAATGCAAGAGGAGGCTTTAAAGCTGGTTCTGCTGGCTTTAGAAGATGGATCTGCTCTGTCACGAAAGGTCTTGGTTCTCTTTGTGGTGCAGAGACTGGAGCCGCGATTCCCTCAGGCTTCCAAAACTAGCATTGGGCATGTTGTCCAGCTCCTTTACAGGGCCTCGTGCTTCAAGGTATGAAGAAGATTCTGCCCAAAGGTTTCGTAATGCTTTGAAAACCATTGATTTTCACTTTCAGTTTTCGCTCTCCTGTAGCATTAAATGTGCCTAAATACATGTGAATCATTAGAGAAAGTATTGCTCATTAAGTCCCACATGAATTTAGAGAGTTCTTTGTCGTTCAGCTGTGATGCAGTGTAGGCTGGAACAGTGACTTGAAGCTGTAAAGTTAGGTTTTGCCTCTGTCCAGTTTCGTAGAGGCACTGTTACAAAACCTGGATGTAAGGCAGCATGCTTACCTTCTTAGAAGTGGCTTAAAGCCAAAACTCCCTAGTTCTGTTAATTCGGTTGTGGTGTGGTTAGAATCAAAAAAATAGGAGATGTCCGCTGTATGAAGAAAAACTGCTTAAATACTTTACAGTATTTAATATCTGTTACTAGATGGTCAACTTAAATGTCATTCACTCTTGCTAAATGAGTAGAAAAATGCTTTGTTTTTGCTAATTGTACCCTCAAACAAAATTCTGCAATGCAAACAAAATATCTTGATTGAAAGTGTGGATGCTGTAAAATCTTTTAGGAAGTGTGACGCTTTGACCAATATGTGAGTCAGAGTCTAAGTAAAGTAGTGTTTTGTTCATCCCTTTTATAGTGGTTCCACTCTATGAAGTGTGTTGCTTTAGTAGGAACTGGTGTTGGTTGAGTAGTATCATAGTTGATTTTTGGTTTGAGAGAAGGACTTAGTTGCTGACTGAAGATGTCCCTCGCCTTGGACTCAACCTAATCTTGGGCTTATCCTGCTTAACTGTATTTGGCTCATTTCTCCTTCCTAGGTGACCAAGCGAGATGAGGATTCCTCCCTGATGCAACTGAAGGAGGAGTTTCGGACTTACGAAGCTCTGAGAAGGGAGCATGACTCCCAGATAGTTCAGATAGCCATGGAAGCAGGTTTGCGCATTGCACCAGACCAGTGGTCCTCGCTGTTATATGGAGACCAGTCTCACAAATCCCACATGCAGAGTATCATTGACAAGGTAAAGCCACCTAAAATCAGCCTAGTCCATCTTGTTTACAGCTCTAGTAGATTTAAATGTTTGTAACATAGAAACTCTGCCCACGTGGACTTGCCCATTAATAATTTGCTCTGTTATTTCAAAACCTGTTATGTCTAAATAATTAGAATATATATTTATAACCTAATGAATCTTGCTCCCTCTGCCATCCTGATGTTTTTGCTACTTTACTTCTTTCTGCAGATGGAAACTCACAAAGTTTAGCTAAATAATTGGAGGGTGACCTTTATGAACAGTTGATAAGTGCCAATGTAGTGACAGAGGCTAATGGTCCATGTTTCCAGACAGGAAGTCACTGCATAAGTTGGAAAAAAAATGAGTCCTCATGTCTGTGTCTGAAGTAACACAGAGAGGTGAAGGCTCATTTCCTAAATAAAATACCTAAACTCTGGAAATGCCTGGATCTCTCAGAAGATTCATCAGCAGTGTTCAGAAACAGCGTAGTATAAATGGGGTTTTAGATTAGGGGACACTTTTGTAAGTGCCTAAATTAGGTGGTAAGAACTGAACCTTGTTGAATGGTTATGAAAGCTGTGAAACAACTGCTTTGGCTGCTGTGCAAGGGGATTAGCTTTGAGGTAGCTTCTATTGTGTATTTATGCCTTTGTCCACCTTTTGAAGTGTCCTGCCAAACATCTCCCAAAGGATATAGGTGGAATTAACAGTTTTAAATACTGAAATTGTGCAATGTTAGGAAATGGAACGCTCCTAGCTATCTTTTCCTTCAACCATCTTGTTCTTTATTTTCTTCTTGCTGTACTCAGTTTACAGCAGGGTTGCAAACCCGTTGGTTTGGGGATTGGATATATAAGACTCTTCAGAAATCTAAATTAAATTAATATGGCCCATTTTTTTTTCCTTGGGTGGCAGCCCAGCACAAAAGAAATGGGCTTTATTACTAGAAATAATACTAGCCTTTATTTTGTCTATTTAGAAGAGTAATTTAATACAATGTCAAAGAACTGTGCATTTTTAATAGAAAGGGTTAGAATGGGCTTCTGTAAAAGATGTTTATCTCTGCTTTTGAGAGAGAGTTCTTGTGAGCCTGTGGAGCAGCCTTCAGAAACCATGAGGGTTGCTATGCCTGTAGAAAGTTAATTATGATAATTTTTTTAAGTTGCAGACCCCAGCCTCGTTTGCACAGAGTGTTCAGGAATTAACTATTGCTCTTCAGAGGACTGGAGATCCAGCTAACTTGAATCGTCTTAGACCTCACCTCGAGCTCCTAGCAAATATTGATCCCAGTCCAGGTAAATCTGGATGTTTTTATAAAAACCTTTAAGTTTAGCAAGATGAGCTTAACCCCATTCAAGGACTGAAGGCTGATCATCAAGTGTAAGGAAACATCCTCCTTACTCATCAACTTAAGAGTTTTGGATTCCAAAGCAGAATTTTGATAAATTGAATAGAGAAGCTGAGTAAAAGTCAGTCTAGACAAGAATGGTTTGTTACCCTGCCGAATTTGGTATTTTTCTTGTTCATATGTAATTCTGCAAAACTAAGAAAGAGTCTGGGAAGATAGTTGGAAAGAACTTAACTGGGAAATGAAACCTAAGCTGTTGAAAGAGGAGAGAAAGATAGAAATTGTTGAAAAAGTAAGCAATGCTGTAAGGATGGACCACCTGAGGGAGAAGGGAAGGGACAGAATATAGTCCCTGGCTGAAGTTTTATTTTATACCTGCTAAAATTAGCAAAATCAGTATTATATATCAAAATGGTAAAAAGATATGAAGTACAGCTACAGGAGATGAGAAATTGTACTTTGTATTTGTTTAAACAAACAGAAGTTAAACTTCCTTTCCAATGAGGACCAGTTGTACTTCACAGCTAAAGGAGATGCAGTGCTTTCTTCCCAAATCTTTCATACTGGAACAAGCTGAGGACAAACCTATGTACTGCAAATTTTTTTGCAAAAAACTGATGTGGAATATAGCATCACTAATGGCCTCCCTTGATTTTGGTAGCCAAGACTGGTCTTCATGGTTTTTTTTCTGTACTGTTGAGTTACCTAAAGAACAGCAGGGCAGCATGTTGAAGTACTTCTGGAAGAATTTAGTCACTGTGAGTGGAATATAATGTAATTAATTCTGCTAAAGATCTTGAAAGGCTATTTGAGGTACTGTGCTTTGCAACAGTGTGCAGGCACACAGTGGGAGTGTCAGCTGCTGAAACAGATTAAAAAACCTAGAAAAGCAAATTGGCTAAAAGGAAAACGTGCTCCTATAGAATTGAGACTGTACAATTTATTTGGTGTTCTCGATGGTGATCTGATTCATAGATTTTCCTTGTGATGTTTTTTCCACATGAGAGGCATTAATTTCTGCTGCTGTTCCACGTCTGTGTCTATGTAATCAGGCCAGCGATGACTGTATTTGTACAGAGTGATTTTACCTCCAGGAGTCTGAATGCAAAGAGGGATTTTGAACCTGATGTTTTTCTTAATGGGAAGGGTTTGTACAGTGCCTTTAGTCTGGGTTTTTTGTCAGATGTGAAACTTCTTGTAAAAGGAAATAATTTGACATGCTAACAATGATCTTACTGGCTCATTTGGTGTTTTGTGCAGTTCAGTCTTAAGTTTACAGATACCTCTATTCTGTAAGAGCTAAATGTCCCAGAATTAAGGTGCTGAATGGTTTTTATCTACTGATGAAACTTTTTTTGTAAACTTGGCTAGTCAAGTTTTGTGATACTGATACGGAGCTTTGTCCCTGGTTTTGAAAAATCCTTCTGATTTTTATTTTTATATTTTGTGTTTGCTGTCCATACAATAGATGCTCCACCTCCAACATGGGAACAACTGGAAAATGGACTAGTTGCTGTGAGGACTGTCGTTCATGGTTTAGTTGATTATATCCAGAATCACAGCAAAAAAGGAACAGATCAACAACAGGTAAAAACCAAATCATTTGGGAAATATGTACCCCTAAGTTTTATTGGCTGTATCCTATAGAAGAGGGTTACTAATGTCATCTGGAAAGATTTGGTTTGACAAGGAGCCAATTGCAAACATCACTGCGAGTCATGTTTATCAAAAAAGAGACAGGAAAAACCACGAAACAGCACATATTTACCTCCAAAACCTGTTGAAGTGATTTTCACAGCTCACTAGGATGGAAGGAGAACAGTCTGATCCAGCTGCAGGCTTAGGGAAATGAATAACAACCTTCCTGATAGAGGGTGGGGAAGGGACACTGGGTGCTGCTGTGATTTGTGGGGATTTTCTTGTGACATATTTCAGCCAGCTGGCTCTCTGTTAATGAAATCATCCTTATACCTGTGCTTAATGGTCTGTCAAGCTTGAAGATTTAAGAGCAGTGCAAAGGAAGGTGCAATCCAAATTCCTGAAACAATTTTTTTGGTTCCTGCAATGACAATGTAATTGTATATTAGCTTATCTCATAGTTACCATATCACACATTCTTTTGATATCATTTTATTGTGTAGCTCAGTTGATGTAAATGCTGCTGAAATACAGAGCTGCCTGTCCTAGTCCTGCTCCTCCATCACTTTGGCATTCATCCTCTTGGGGAGCTCAACTAGTAAAAAGATTCTCTGCCAAAAAAAGGGCAAAACTAAAGCGAATGATTTCTGCTGTTTCACCTTTTTGCATTATTTGGGATGGATAATGAGCACTGTCACCAGCAAAAGGAAAAATAGTAGAAATGTATAAGTGGGAATCTGGGAGGGGAGAACAGCAGGAGTTTTTGTTGTGGAGAGCCTGTGGTACATGCTGTGCAGGTTGGAAAGGATCCCAGAGCTTCCTGAGTAGGAAAGGGATGTCTGCTGAGCTCTGGGTAAAGTTACCTGGCAGCAGTGGGCAGTAAAAGGCTGTGTGGCTTATGTTCACTCTGTCTAGATCTTCTCACCGCAGAAGATAGCAAAGAAACCCCAAACCAAACAAAAAACAACAAAGAAAAAACCAAACGAGAAAAACCCTACAAAAAAACCCCAACAGTATGACTTCTGTACCTTTTGACTTCTCAGAAAGCACATTGACTTTTATGGACCTTTCCCTTCGTGGGAATTGTTGATAGGGTATATCTGATTACTGTTAATTTTTTCATCCTGTATCAGTTTTGTTCACTTAACTATGTCCAAAAAGGTACAGCTCTGTTCCAGTCAAGCTCTCAAGTAAGGAGTTTGAATAAAAGTGTTGTAAAAAACTGAGAGTTGACTTAGTTGCCAAAACCTCTGCTCTTGAATCTGTTGGTTCTGTTGAAGAACCAAACACAAGTACTGCAGTAGTTTATTTCATATCAGGTATTCCAGAAATACTTAAATTTGAGACATTACCAACAGTCAGATATCAAGCCTTTGATAAGATGATAAGATACAGCTATTTGATAAGATTCAGCTTGGTGAAGTGCACTTTGATGATCAGGTATCTCACCTGGTTTCTTTAACCTTGTCAGCCCCCTCAGCACAGCAAGTACAAGACATACATGTGCCGAGACATGAAGCAGAGAGGAGGATGTCCCCGGGGGGCCAGCTGCACCTTCGCACACTCACAGGAGGAGCTGGAAAAGTGAGTGTACCTCTGCTCGTAGAAAGCAGTCTAGGCTTGGTTTTATCTTGTCTGTAAGAGTTGTTTCTCATACCTAGGAATGAGGGGGAAAGGAGGTATAACATGCTGTTAAACTAGTAAGAAGTAACGTGATAGACTTGTAACAGTCATCTCTTAGGTTTTGGGGCTACTTGTTCTTCCATACAGCAGGATATTTGCTTTGTTCATCAGTAATGCAGCTCTGAAAGTTTGATGTTACACGAGTGTTATCCAAAGTTTTTGGAGGTGGGCTGTTTTCCCTGCTTAAGTGTGACTAAACATGCTGTGTGATGGCATTCCCAGTGGCTATTATTTGGCAGTGCTTCTTATCTTCCCATTTTATTCAGGTAGGTTGCTGGCCGTTTTCCAAATGTAAGGAATGTGTTGCTAGCTCTTCAATGAGCTAAAAACAAACTTTCCAAGATTTTTCTTTGCAATGATTCTTTGTGCAATCTGTCAAAAAGTTTCATGCAGGTACCTTCAATTGGTTACATCCACTGTCATAGAGATAAAAAATGATGGTCATATCAAGTTTGCAGTCTAGATCCATTACAGATGGATCATTACAGGGCTATCAGTTATGCAAGAGCAAGATGCTGTTGTTCTGCAGGTTGTTTTAATTTTTGTGGAAGTAAAATGGATTATTTAGGAACTAAAAGAAATAAATGCAGTGTATTTTATGTAGTATATTAGCTTGTTACTTGCTTTTTGGGCTAAAATAATGAAAAGGTGCTTTTTAATGAGAAGAATGCTGCAAAGGCTCAGAATTGGCATGCAGTGTTTCTTTTTCCTTTCTTAATCTGAAACTCAAAGCATTAATGTCGGTTCATGGGCTGTACAGCCAGCATGCAGTGCACAGACTAAACACGAAGAAAGAAGAAGAAAGAAGGGCAGAGCGTGTGGTGTTAGAATGACAGTTATCCATGTGAACAAGGAATAGCACTTCAATTCTTGTGTGCTGCAGAAACAGTTGAAGAGTTGTTTACCTTCTGTCATCATGCTAATGAAATGGAGATTGGTAGTGCTGCTTTGGGATGGTTTTGTTAACCTGTGTTGGGTGGTGGCTGAGCAGTTAGTTACACCTCTGAGCCAGTTGTATGTATCAAGGACTGTTTGTCAGCTTTGCAAGGGGGAGAGGTCTGTTGTAGCCAGACTGACTTACATGCCTTGGCTTGGTATTAATGTCTTCCTGATCTGAAGAGAATGTTTGTTCAGTTTCGGATTCCAACAGTTTCTGTGGGTGGTTGGGGAACTTGGGAGTTCTGATTGTTCCTGGTACCTTTTATCTTTGCTTAATTCCTTTAAGTAGCTGTTGTGTTAGTGTTCCTCCTTTTAAAAATGCTTAGTGTGAATAATATGCATTGCTGTTGCTGTGTGACTCCTGTATCCCTCTACATAGCTTTAAGTTTGGAGGAAAGTTATGGGGAAATGTTTGGTAATGCTTTGGATAGCATATTATAATCTAAACATGCTTAAACAGCAGCTCATTCTCCTCTTGACAAGAAACGACCCTGTGTGCATAGGCAAGCACTGAACTTTTTAAAATTAATTTGTGTCCTGCACATGTGGAGACTGTAACAACATCTAAAAAACAAAACAGCCCCAACAATAAAATCCCTTTTTAATTCTGTTGTGTTGCTCTTAATGCACGTGGGCAACTACAAAGCTTATCTAAAGACTGAGTAATAACTGCCACCTTTTTCTACAGTAATTTGTGTACCTTCCTAGTCTGGGTTCCTATCTCATTCTGAGTGTTATTTATGACATGGAAGTGTTGGCTTCAACCCTACTGAAGAAGTGGCTGCTTGTTCAGTGAGAACTCTCAGGTCCACAAATATGCTCTCACTTGAATTCTGGGATCTGAACTAACGGCAGGGTATTTAGTGGAGGAACTTCAACTCTGGAATTTGTTCTCCAGTACCATTGGCCTACTGGTTTCTGTGGAACTTTGGTTAAAATGACTGTACATGTTCAGGCTTTAGTCAGAAGCAGTTAGATTTTTAGAATTGCTGTGCATTCATAGAGTTTTTATCTCTGTAATCACTTTATCAAGCAACAGAAATGGTGTGTGCTGCATATTGATATAGTAACAAATCTTGAATTGTACTTTAAAATATATCACATGGTAGTAAACATTTGGCTTATTATTGGACAAATGGAGAAAAAGGGTATAACTTCATATTTTTTCACTTAAATTTTCTGCTATTAGTTTCTTCTCTGAATAAAACAGGCTTGAACAGTCTGTAAGTCTTATTCTGAAGCTTGCATTACTATACTTTGTGATGCTTGGTTTTGGTTTTCTTCTCTTGAGATGCCTATGTGTAGGCAAGTAGGACTTGTAAATTTGATGTGTGAAGTTTACCTGTGAATTCTTGATGTACTTGTCATTAAAAGTCCATCCTTGTTCTGATTGAAACTGCTATTAATAGATCAGCTATCAGGGAAGTTGTGTTCAAAGAGGTATTCTCATAAGCCTCTTGGGGAACTCAAATAAAAGGAAGCTTTCAGTAGAATCCATGTTTAAAAAATCTTGAAAATACAGCTCCTTTTACTTTTTTTTTTTTTTGTTTCAATTTTTGATATGTTGTTTTCTTTCTGAAGATTCCGTAAAATGAACAAGCGTCTCGTTCCCAGAAGACCCCTTAGTGCCTCCCTGGGCCAGCTGAATGAGGTGGGGCTGCCTTCAGGAGCTATCCTCTCAGAGGAAGGGGGAGTGGACTTGCCCAATAGGAAAACTTCTGCTCTGCCAAATGGAATTGTGTCAACAGGCAGCACAGTGACGCAGCTCATTTCTCGAGGCACTGACTCCGGTTATGAAACTGCCCTGAAGCCAGGGAAGATGGACCATCTGAGCAGCAGTGCCCCTGGATCCCCTCCTGACTTGTACGAGTCTTCCTCCCTGTTGTTCAAATTGTTCTGTGTGTAAATATGGAGTAGAAACAAAGTAAACTAGTTCTTTAAAAAGTAAACGGAACTGGGGTTGTGGTTGGGTTTTTTTTTTTTAGTGAATAGTAGAGTGGAAAGCTAAAGCTGAAACTAAACTGCGTTAATTCCTTGTTTGCTTATATTTTAATTGGAGAAGGTGATAGAAGCCTTCAGAATGTAGAGTGTAGACAAATAACTGTGTTAGAGTACAGTGTGCTATACCAGGCCTTAACGAGCAGTGCCGTCTTTCCACTTTTTTAGGCTGGAATCTGTTCCCAAGAGCTCTATTTCTGCCTTGCCAGTGAACCCCCATCCTGTGCCTGCTCGGGTGCCAGCAGATCTGCCCTCGGTGTCTGTCACCAAGCAGCTGCAGATGGTGCCACGAGGGTCTCAGCTGTACAATGCACAACAAGCAGATATGTTTTATCAAGACCCCAGAGGGGCTGCCCCATCGTTTGAGCCAGCACCCTACCAACAAGGTGAGATTGACACCAAGCTCTTTCATCCTCATACTGATTTTAGTCTTTCTTCCCACTCTGGTTTTTTAGCCCTTTAATTGGAGTTTTCTTACAAATGACATGGATGAATGACACTAATATGGTGACTTCAAAATGGAAATTGGCGGGATTTTATGTCTTGACTGAGGACTTCAGTGCAAGTGGAAGCAACACTTGTATCTGTCCAAGTGTTGCAAATCTTTCTGTCTTCAGTTCTTCCTAATTGGGCTGGATGAGGGATTCAGTATGGTAAATGTTAATTCAGTTTGACTCAGGGAAAATGTAAATAAAGTGTGTGTGATGACTAGAGATAAATGAAATTAGAGAAGGGTGTTCACAAAAAGAGAAATCATCATAAAAAAGGAACTGAGAGGAAAAACTAACTATAAAGAGAGCATGTGGAAGAAGATAATATTGAAGGGGATTAAAAAGAAGATACAGCTATCTATACGAAAACAGAGAATGATTCTTAGGCAATGTGAGGTTGCAGAGAGAAATGAGATAAAGTGAAGTTAATATGAAAGAAAAATAAACAATGAAAGACCAAAGAAAGTTAAAAGCAGAAGAGGCTCTAGAAAGGAAAGGTGCAATGGGGGAAGCCATTTCTGAGAAAGTTGCGGAGCATTTTGATGAAAAACTACTTACGTTTGTTCATTATGTGCCAGTTAACATCTGAGTTGTCCACAAAATTTGATGTCATGCACAATTCATGCTTCTTTTAAAATTATCCAGAGATCCTGGATAGAATAATAAAATCTTCAGGTAACCAGGCAATGTGATATTACAAGTTTTTGGTGATTTGCAGTTCTGAAATGTCTTTCTCCTGTTCAAGACATAGAACAAATCTCTAGATAACTTTAAATCCTTATAATCCAAGTTCCTTTGCCCAGCCAGTGACTCAGATATGTTGAGATAAATTGAATTTAATTGCATGGATGAAGATGTACAGACCAGTCTTCAGTTTGCATTTTAGGTCTTACCCAGCTGAAAGCATTTGTAGCAATGTGCAGAGACCTTCTGGTGGTTTATTCAGTGTGCTGGCAGGACTTGTGGGGCATCTGTGGTGGGCTCAGTCTCACCAGCTCTTCATCAGCTACTGTAACATTGACACCATGCTGGTATCTTAGGGAATTATACTATGTCACTTGAGCTTTGGATCGACTTCTGCTTCTTCAGGGTTTTCTGCGGTCAGTTTTTGTGGACAGTAGTGGTAATCCCTTTCTGTGTATTGTGTTTTCCCCCCTTGCCTTGCTGCAGGAGTGTACTACCCCACTCAGTCCATGTCTCGCTTTGTGCGCCCTCCTCCGTCAGCCGAGGCGGGCGCGCCGTACCTGGAGCCCTACGGGCCGTACCTGCCGGAGCGCGTGGTGAGCCCGCAGTACGCGCAGCCGCCGGGCTACGCGGCCCTGGCGCAGCCCATGTACCCCCCGCACTACGACAGCCGCCGCGTCTACCCGCCCGTGCAGCCCTACCAGCGCGACGACGTGGTGCGCGGCAGCCCCGTGCCCATCGACATCCCGCAGGCGGCCGTGCCCCTCTACGTGCCTGAGAGCAGGGACAGATACCAGCAAACAGAGCCGTACTGCCCCGTGGCTCCGCACCTCGGGCAGATCAGGCCTTCGTGCCACAGGGTATGGGTTCTGCACTGTGTTTTTGTAGTTGTTTTGAGAGAGAAACTGTAAACTGCTCGAGGAGTTGAATATTTTTGTACTAAGGGGGTGGCCCTCATGGAAGTCTGAACTTTAGGAAGCGGATCAAAAACTGGAAGGTAATTTAGTTACTGGTCAACTCTGCGGTTGTAATTGATGTTAATATGTAAAAGTAGGCTGCTTCGGTGCTCAGAGTAGAAAAGCATTGTAATTCACTTTGGAAATCTCCTAAGTCTCTGACTTCTCCAGCAAAAATCAGGCTGGAGAGGCCTATTCAAGTGCAGAGCAAATTCAGTGTGTGGAAATGGTCACCTGTACATTCTGTGACCGACTCTGTACCTACATAATAAACATTAAACATACTTGCCTTGATAATAGAATTAAAAATTCTACTCTTCTGAATTTTTTTCTAGTTAGATAGCTTACTGGAGGGTCTTCCAGTTGTAAGTTTACAAATTTGTTTTGATAACTCACCAGCTGGAATTGAGTTCTGTAGAATAGTTGGATTTAGGTCGTTCAGATTAAAGGCTCTCAATCCTATTGCTGAGTACAGGAAGTGTTTTAACATAACATATCATAACTAGTAACATAATTTATCAGTTTGAGTGTGCTGTGTTTGTGTTAAATTCTAATGCAACATTAATAATGAATGTGATTAGTGACCTGTAGAGTTGTATCAATTTACCATATGTGACTGTAATGGGAACTTCCCATGCTGAATGTGTCCCAAGTTGTAACAAATTGCCTGTTTGTGGGGTGTCTTGAACTAACACTGGCCAGTGTAGGAACATGTATGTCCTGTATGAAAATTAACAAGTAGACTTTAAGAAAGTGGTCATTACTTGTTACTTTAATGATCTGTCTATCCTCTGTGTTTTGCTCTCCTTGCAGTATATAGCTGCTTTATTTTGTTCAGGTAAACAACACTTAGAAAATTATTCATTTTGTGCATTAATGCTTCAGGAGCTCTGAAACATTTTTCTGTCTTCATTTCAGCCTCATCCCAGCCTGGATGAGCTTCACAGACGAAGGAAAGAGATCATGGCCCAGCTGGAAGAGAGGAAGGTGATTTCTCCACCTCCTTTTGCACCATCACCAACCTTGCCTCATCCTTTTCACTCAGAGGAGGTAAGCATATTTTGATAAAAACATGAGATACTGGCATGTTTAGAAAACACTTGGGTGTATATGTGCTGATAGGTGTAGACAACAAGAAAATCAGAACAGTACAGCACTGGCAACTGTAGGGGAAAGTAGATTTTGTGCCAGATGGGAAGCCCTTGCAGTACAGTCTCCAGTATTTCAGCTGACTGTTGTTCTACCACTGATCCTAAGCTCTCTGCTTTCAGTGCAACCAAGAAAATTAATTTTGAGCCATTACTAATTGAAGTAATCGCTCTTCACAGTTACTAGACTTTACTCCTGACATATTTAGAATGAAGTAACAGCTTGATAGAGATTTATATTTTTTAACCAGTGTCAAAATACCACCTTCAAACTGGCCAAGTGAACAGTCAGCACTGGGAGCATAGCCAGGGGCTCAGAATTTCAAGCATTTCATGTGTTCTCTGGCCCAGTTCCAGAGGGTGATGTATCTGATAAAAAATAATCCTGGTGACGTTTCTCAAGTTCACTACTGTTGAAGTGAACAGGGATGGCTGTGAAACTGCTTCTTCCCTTCACTTACAGAACCAGATTTTTGTTTTTGTACAGTACTTGGATGAAGACCTGAAGGTAGCTGGGAAATACAAAGGAAATGACTACAGCCAGTACTCTCCCTGGTCCTGTGACACCATCGGCTCCTACATTGGAACCAAAGATGCAAAACCCAAAGACGTTGTGGCAGCAAGGAGTGTGGAGATGGCGGTATGCAGGGATAAGGGGAAAACAGGAAAGGGGATATTTCTGTGGGTTGGGAAGGACTTTCATTTGCTTTCCACGATGATGGCAGTGCTTTTATTTAAGCTCAAAAGGGCATTGCAGTCACAGAAAGTATTTGCAGGTGTGTGAAGCACTTTGTTTTCAAGGTTATGAACAGTCCTACCCTTGTGTAGCTGGTACAAAATTCTGCATATCGATGCAGGATAACCACTCTGCACTGAAGCCATGGATAGGAAGAATATTTTGCAAGGATTATTCTCTGCACTTTCTTGAAATGCAAAAATTATTCTGTCCTGGAAGCTTGTTAATTAAGTGTGTCCATCTGTTGCTCCCTGTACTTCTTTCTGTCAGAGGAAGGTGCTGTAACTTAACTTTAGGCAATTAATTCCGTCTAAGGTGGCTGTTATTGCTGTTAAGGGTGTTACTAGTTTTTATTTGAGGGACTGTGGTTTTTGGCCACAAGAGTACCCAAAACTTGCATGAAGTTTTTGAGAAAAGCATGGCCCAAACACTGTACTAGGCTGTTTCTTCTTGAAGGCAGTTTCTAGCTCTGTGCTGCACTTACTCAGCCCTTCACTGAACTTTGGGAGGTGGACTGTCTTGTTTTGTGCTGCTCTGTTTTTGCTAGGTCAGTGTTGCAAAAGGAAGGAGTTTCTTGGGTGTTACTATTGGGAGTTATGAATGGAGAAAAAAAATAAAGGAGTCTTACCTACCACCACTATTCAGTTTCTTCCTAGCATTCAGGCATCACTCAACACGAGTAGGCTGGTAGCCCATCCATGTAGGAAGTCATTCAAGCTCTTCAAGAGAAAAACCTGTTTAGTCTGAGGAGCTGTTTCACAGAGACTCATCTATTCTTTTTCTCTCTCCCTCAACAAAAGTGATCTATTGACTTTTATTTTTGTATTGTGTGAGTCATGGTGACCTTTCTTTGGCCAATAAGAGGTGAGGGGGACATTTCTAATGAGTCTTCTGTGAACAGATGCTGACTTCTTGCAACCACTTAATTAAATCAGGATTGGGATTCCCTGTTAGGAATGGACCCAAAAAGGAGGCTTTCTCTTGGAAAAAGCAGAGCAAAAAACTGCATTTTATCTGCAGGTTTGGCCTTTTTACCTGTCCTCTTGCTCTCAGTCTTACACAGTTTGGTTGCCTGGAGTTATCATGCTGCCACGTTTGACCTGGGGAAGTACTGAGATTACTTGGAATCAGCTTATTGCTGGCCAAGTGGCAGCACCCAGGAATGATAAACAGCTCTTGGCTTTCATCCTTGCTGCTAGAAAACTGTGTAAAAAAACTGCAGCTCAATTAAAAGAAGTAATAAGGTTATGGAGAAGTAACTTCCTTTTCCAAGGCTAAACAAAGTACTCTTCTGCCCCAGAGCTAATTTTCAGATAAGCAAAATGGGATCTCTGCTACTTTTCAGTTTTTGTTTCCTCACAGGAAAAAATTATCAGGAGACCTTTACTGAATTAATTCTTCAGTAATTTTTTTTTAATCATTCATAAGAGATTCCTTTTCTGAAGGACAGTAGTACCATCTGAGAGTGCATAATGCTGCACATTCTAAAGATGACATGCAGCTTTACTGAGTAGATAGAAGTATATTGAAATTGGTACTAGCATCCTATGTCCTCGAGTTTAAAATGTAATTTTTTTCCAGAATTCCAAAGTAGATTTTCCTGAAGATTTTGATTTCCAAGTATTAAATTTCTTGCGTTTAGCTTCCAACTTAGTTGTTACTGCCATTTTCACCCATTTATTCTTGCCTCAGATATGTTAACTGTTTCTAGCAATCCTTATCCCTACTGAAAGCTTGCAGAGTTTTTTTAATACTGAATTATATGAAAGGTTGTAGCCTTTAGACAATTTTCTTGGTGTAGTGGCCTGACTTACGTTACTCTCTTGGTTTTACTGCATGCAGTTTTACTTCTTTAGCAAATCTTAACTTGATTTTGGCAATTCTTGCCACGTTACGTTTTCTGGTACCAGCAGATAGCTTTCCTATTTTACTCAGCTCTTTGAAGAGAGAGTGAGCACTTTCTCTCTTCATATGCTGACCTATTAAGGTGTTTGAGTCAGAAACTCAGTTAGAAACCAGGATGTTCCAAACAGTGCTGCTGCTTAATGACAAATGCCTGAAAACACATACTAGACGTGTCCAAGTAAGTGCAGTACTGAAAAATTCCCATTCTGAGTCATCTGCAGGCTGTTAGGTGATACAATTCTTAACAGTGGGCTTCAGAGAAGTTTCTTTTTGATTCTAGAAGGAATATATTCTCCTCAGAGATGCCCACTGATCTCTTCTTTGAGTTTATATAAGGGGGAGGGTTTTTTCCCTCTTCTCTTCCCATTAGACTTTCTCTGTCTTAGTTTCCATTTGCTGCTGCTCTCTTCTTCTGGATTTGATCACAATTAATTTTGCAGCTTTTTCAGTGTGGTGTAGGTAATAATGGTCATCTTAAAGTAGATGAGGAGACGTCCCTTCTGACAGTGGAGTTAGCAACTGAAGAATAGGAAAACTACTTGAAAAGTGAAGAGAATAGCAAATACGAGAGAAACTTACTGCACTTACCAAATTGTTGTGAAAGGGATGTGATGAGTGAGTTTTTCATTCCCTTTGTGAATGAGTTTTTGTGTGCCTTTTCCATGTCTTGTCCAGAACGTGGACAGTAAAGCCATGCGTGAGCAGCGACTGGACATGCAGCGACGAGCGGCCGAGGCAGGGGACGATGACCTCATTCCATTTGGAGACCGACCAACTGTGTCACGATTTGGGGCCATCTCTCGTACTTCCAAAGCCATGTACCAGAACTCTGGGCCCATGCAGGCCATGGCGGTTCAGGGGGCTGCCACCAAATCCATCATTTCAGGTATGATCTGTGCTCTTGGATTTTGCTGGCTGTTGCTATTTTCTTTACTGCTACAGTGTCGTTCAGGTCAAAGACAAGCCCTGTAAACTTGTATCTTGTCTAAGAAATGCAGCTATGGTGTGTGTTAATGCCAGTTAAAGTAACTTCAGGTAAGGTTGTACTGAGAAGGCTGAATTCAGAACAAGGTTGTCACAGCTTTCTGAGATCACTTGGTCTGGACTAGAGGAGACTGAGGGCAGACCCCACAGCAGTCTACAGCTTTTTCTTGAGGGGATGCAGAAGAGCAGGCCCTAATTTCTTTCTAGTGACCAGTGAAAGGACTGGAGCTGTGTCAGGGGAGGGTTAGGTTGGATATGAGGAAAAGGTTCTTCTCTCAGAGGGTGATAGGGCACTGAACAGGGAATGGTCACAGCCCCAGAACTGCTAGAGCTCCAGAAGTACTGGACAGTAGTTTCTGGCACAGAATGGGATTGTTGGGCTATCTGTGGAGGGCCAGGAGTTGGACTCTGTGGTCTTTATGTGTCCCTTCCATTCCGGATGTTCAATGATTCCATTATGTGTTTGTGCATACACAGTGTGTTTGTTTATGATCCATTGTTGCTGTTTGGAAGAAGTTACTTTTTTCTGCCGGTCCCTCTGATATGAAGCTTGTTTTAAGTCTGTAGCAGCAGAATCCAGAAGCTTAGCACTTTACCAAATGCATAATGCAAAACCGTCTTGATGAAGTACTTTACTGCTGCTGTTCCCGCTTTATGGATAGCTGCTCCTGCAAGCTTAATGCAGCCATTGTCTTGTGTGCTGTTAGGCAAAGCAAAGAAGTAGTCGTAGTTCATTTCCAACATGTCTATTTTCTAATCACATGTATAATATGGCTTTCTGTCTTACTCCAAAAGATTGTCTCTTTCTTGAGATGTGCTGAATAACCTTAAGAAAATATTTATTATATTCCCCTAAACTTGCTTCTAGCTTTTTCAGGCAGTAATTTTTTAGACTTTATTACAGTTAGAACTCTGACTTCCCTGAAAACTTAATCTTTAAACTGTAGTTACCTAGGTATGTCAGAATTACCAATGAACTCTTGAGTTTTTTTAGGAATTTCGGTAGTAAAACTAACTGCAATCATCCTGTCTGTAAGTTTTGTTCTTTGTTCATCTGCCTGAGTATCTGAGGTCCTTTGCAGTCTCAGACTCTGGAAGGCTATCACAAACTGTTAGACATACAGGAATAGTCATGTATTAGGCGTGTGAGACTGGTCATGGAGAGTATTTCTCTGTTCATTTAATCAGAGGAAATGTTGAACTTCTCATAATTGGAGGGCCGGCCTTTCTTCTTCTCTGTCTGGTTGTATATTGGCTGAGCAACTGAAAGGGTGATTTTGTAGTAATGCAATGTGGTTTTCTTCTGTTCCCTGGTAGACTACAGTCCTTATGAAACCCACGGTGGCTGGGGAGGCTCTCCATATTCTCCTCATCAAAATATACCTTCTCAGGGACGTTTCAATGACAGGTAGGATTGCTTTATTTTTTCTTGGCCTTTTTCTAATTTTTCTTTTATCTATTTTTTTCTGTGTCAGTAGAGTAGAGATTTATTTTTAAATTGCCTTGTTTTCCAATCCCAAAGGGAGAGACTGTCCATGTCAGATGTGGCTGGTCATGGGAAGCAGTTGCCCTCAGCTGAACGAGAGCAGCAGCTGCGCATGGAACTGCAGCAAGTTGACCATCAGATCAGCCAGCAGACACAAATGCGGGGACTGGAGGTTGGTACCGGCCCTGGGAGCAGCACTGGAGGGTGGTGGTGTGGAGAGAGATGATGCTGGTAAAGCTTTTCATGGGCTGACCTTTGTAGTGATATTCAGTAACAGCACTTGGTCCTGTGATGCCACGCATCAGGGCTTTGGTGCAAGTGTCAGCCTTTCTGCTTAGCAGCAGAAACTTCCCAGCACTCCACGTGCACATCGACACCATATTTGAATCTGCAGTCTGTGGTCAGTCTTATTTGCTGTCATTCTCACTCCCCATCTGTTCAGCTCTACTCAGAGACAAGCTTATGGTGTAGTAGTCTGTTCTTCTTGACTTCCATGCTGTTGGAAATGTCTGATTTTATGTACAGAAAGCCATGAGCTTCATCTGTTGTGTGTTTGGCTTTGTTTGTACCTGTTTCTTCCTAAATACCATAAACCACAAGAGTCAAGAAAGTAAATATGTTATATATTCAACTTGAAAAATTAAGGCTTAATATTTTATGGCTCCTCACTTAGAAGAAACATAGTTATAGTGTAAGGAAAGATGAGTGTGTATTTGTAAAAGAATTAATGAGCTGAAATCTTTTGATTTTATGAGACAGAAGGAGAAATGTCAAGCCATAATGAATGAATAGTTTTAGAAAGCTTTAGTTACTTTTTTCCTCTTAGGGAACATCAATAAATATTTACCAGAAAACTGTTCTAGGTACCTCAGCAGCTATTTGTGTTAACATTTTCCCAGAAGAAATTGCTGTAAGTAGTGGATAGCAGCTTCTGCTGAAGCTATGGGTTAGCTAAGAACACATTACAGAGCACGGTTATTGCAGATTAGTTTAATTAAGTCACAGCAGTTGTTGCAGTAATATGCATTTGTTAGTTGCTTAAAACATAGCTGTGTTCTTCTGCTCTTGTTTGGGAATGAGAGGAGAAAATGTTTTCAATCTTGCATGTCTGCCTTTGCCATAATACAAGAGTATTGGAAAGTTGCAAAACCTGTTAAATGGCCTTCTCCTGCTCATCATTGTTGTGATGGTGTCAGTGTTAAATCCTACAGAGTTGAATGTTGAGCCTTGATTTTGCCATAATAGGAATTTTGCAGAATTAGTCAGTTACTTTGAGTAAGAACAGCTTTCAGTTTATCTTTAAACACAAAAGTTGCATGTAGATATTGGGTATCAAGGAGTTGTCCCTGGTTTGCCTGTTAGTCACGTGCCCCTCTCTGTTCCTCTGTTTCCTAATGTGGGTCAGTAAAGACCTACATATTGACAACTACATCTCTCAAGATGATGTAATAATAATTCTGCCTCTGCTGTAGAATTAGATAAATTCTACTGCTTTAAATAAAGGAGCAGACTTGCTTATCTGCAGTTCTCTTTTGATGAACATAGAGCTCAGAAGAGAGTAGTGGTTTTGTTCATGGGCTTAGTCTTAGTTTTGAGAAGGGAGTGGTATGTGAAGAAAACACATGCAAATACGTGACAGCAAGAGGTATTTAACACTGCTTGTTTAAAAATGAAAATACTTGTCTGTGTGTACAGAAACACTGAAACTTGCATCGGAAGTGATTTCAATTGGGACATTGTTAAGTGTGGTGAGAGGCGGCCTTGGTTTTGTAAATGAGCAATACTCTGGAATTATGGCCTTGGAGCTCTCTGTGCTTGCTGTGTTGTGTGCTCAGTTGTGTATGTGCTTGGCTTTATGCATTTAGGCTGTTAGTAACAGGCTGCTGTTGCAGAGAGAGGCGACTACCCTGGCAGGCCAACCACAGCCCCCACCCCCACCTCCCAAGTGGCCTGGGATGATCTCAAGTGAACAGCTGAGCTTGGAGCTACACCAGGTGGAAAGGGAAATTGGGAAGAGAACCCGTGAGCTGAGCATGGTGAGTGCTGGGGGGTGGGAGGCAGAGAGATGCAGTGGAGAGCCATGTACCTGGCTGCAGCCCTTTCACCCTGGCAGAAAGGCTCCCTACTGAATGCCCACAGCTGGAGTCATCCATCTTCCTCTTCACCTCTATTCATCAAAACCTCCTGAGGAGTATCTTGAGTCTTCTTTATGAAGAAGTTTAATGTAGTCACTTCAAAATGTTGTTGGTTTGTCACCATTTGAAATAAGCGTGGTATTGAATTTGATGGAAACCAAATTGTCTCCAAGGTCACTGTGCCATGAGTTCTGTAAAGTGCTTTGACATAGGGAACATTGTCTGCAGGTACAGGCTAGTGTTCACAAGTCTGTGTGCTGTTACAGTCTGTGGCCTTTGCTTGTTGTTACAAGGATCATCCATTCCTTTTGAGAAACACTGTGTCCTGAGAGGATGAGCATATCTGAAAGTCTGTTTTTGTCTCACGGCTTCTGCGGGTTAAACTGTGTGACTGCAGTTTACAAGCCTTATTCCTTGTCCCTAGGGGATGAAGTCTCCAGTTCTTTCAACACACTCTTAAAGAATTTTTCATCTGTCCTTTCTTTAAAGGAGAGCCAGTCTTCACTGGATATGAAAAACAAGCTGGGCACCACTAAACAGACAGAAAATGGGCAATTAGAACCACAAAGCAAGGTTCCAACTGAGGACCTTACACTGACATTCAGGTAATATGAGCCTTCAACCTGTCTTTGTGTAACAGGAGACTGACTTCTTCAGGGCCACTCTCCTGTTGAATAAATACCCTTGCCTCACATCAGCTATGATGAGGAAGCACCTACTAGGCAAAGAGAGCACAAATCAAGTTTTTATAGTCCAGGCATGAATTAAGGAGCTCTCTAGCTGTGGAGTAGGTGAGTGGAATAAGACTGTATATAAATTAATGTAACAGAAGACTTGCAGTGTCTGTCAGAGAGGAATCCATCTAGTCAGTATCAGATGATTAGTAGGGAGAAGCAGGAGTTACACAGACACCACAAAAGAAATCCTTATCTGCTATTTTAGTTTCAAATAAAGAAATCTCCCAAATGTGAAAGCTATTCCATCCTCCTAAGGTATGTGCTAGGAAGGCACACCCTTTGAAACTCAGTTCACTTTCAGTTTTCAGTAGTGGACTTTTCCCTATGCAGATGCTGAGATTGATTTCAGTTCACGTTTTATAGACAGTTGGAATAAGATGTTGGCTGGGAATGCTGGAAGTCTCTACAGCAAGTATTTTCAAATGGCCATGAGCATCTATGTGTATTCAGGCCAGTAGTGAACAGAGAAGCTTGGATGTTTACAAAACTTCATGTGAGCAGTTTGGAATATTAATATTTATTCAGAATGAGCATTTCCTGAATAAGTACACTATGGCTGATGAAGCCTGTGCCTTCTTTTTATAACCACTTCTGGAGTTCTGTGCTGCACCATCAGATTGACACCTCCAGAACAGCAACTAAGTTTTCATATGGTGCTGTGAAAGTAATGAAATCAAAACAAGTGTTTGTATTTTTAAAATTAGGCAGGGGGAAAGAAAGATAAATTATTATTATTAGGCAAGTTAAATATTCTAGAATGTGTACGCTGAAGTCCGCTTAAAAATAAAGGAAAAAATCTCAGAATTGCTTCTTTTGACCCAGTTCCCCTTTCTCCTCAACTTCCCTTCAGCAGTGATGTTCCGAATGGATCAGCTTTGACCCAAGAGAACATTGGCCTCCTGTCAAACAATATGGCATCTCTCAGCCTGTCAGAGGAGCCCGAGGGAGGAGGAGATGGCCATGACTCCCAGCGAGCGGGAGTGACACCCACATCTGCTCCATGAAGCCAGGCCAGCACACCCTGGAGTTCCTCCTGCTGGGGTGTCAGCAGCTTCCATCTTGTGTTTTTTTTCCAGGGGTGGTTGGAGAAACCCAGGAGCAGCAGCAGTAGCAGAGCAGCAGGTCCAGAGGCAATGTGCACAAACACAACTACTAGAAACAAATCCTGCACATAGTTCACATTAACGCATTTTTTAATTAAAAAAATGAAAATTAGCAGTATCTGCAAGCAATTCAAATTAAATTTGTTTTTGTTCTGTGAATGAACTTTATTTTAATAACTTTGGACGCCTTGAATCCCAGGGCTTAAAAAAAAAAGATATTATATATATATACTCTGTTTGATTAATTGTATGATCTTAATGAAGTAGGTTTTTTCTTTTATTTTGGTATTATTACATACCCAGTGCATAATTCCTTATTACCTTACTAAAACGATTTGGCCACTTCCTTGTATGGTTTAAGGGTAAACAAGGAATGAGGGTTGGCGAGTAGCTGTGAATTGCAGTGACAAAAGATGTGCAGCAAACTTCATGCTTAAAGCAATTCCTCCCACCAGAAATGACAGAGTTTTTGCAAAGGTGTGGTCCTTTTTAAAGGCTGGCATTGTTTAAGATTTGTGTATGTTAGAATCTGACACCTGAATATCAACCTGCAGTTTATCAGGGCTGCAGTGAATCCACCCTGAATTCCTGTTTCATGGGGGAAGAATTGCACCAAAGTAACCACTGAAGGTGCAGCACAGATCTTGCCAGAAGTACTGAGAAGCAAATTTTGCATGATACATCTCTAAGTAGATGCTTTGTAGGCCTAAGTCAGACAAGCTGTGTCTATTGATTTTTTTTTTTAAATTAAAGATTTTGTTCTTGCTGCACATTTTTTTACTTTTTCGGCATATGCTGAGGTGAGATCCTGGATATGAAGACCTCTTGAGAGTGATTTTTCAAGAGCTGCTCCCTCTCTGCCTTCCTGGCCTGTTCTCATTTTTTCTTTCTGGGTTCGACTACTAAGTGGGAAAGCACTGGTTATGTAATAAATTACTGCATTGCTTTGGTTGGGTAAAGCAAGAGTTAATAAATTTTCTTGGGTTTTAGTTTTTTTTTTTTTCCTTAACCTTAACTCCTGCTGAGGTTATAGCAACCTTGGGCTAAGCTTTGCATTCATCATACTGTTAAATAAAACAAAAGGGGGGTGGGAGGGGATACAGTCTCACTATTGCCTACCAGTAGGAGAGTCCAAACAGAAGACTCTTTTGAGTAGCAATTATTTAATTTGCCCAGTCAAGGCACCGCGTTTATATACTATTTCACATTGAATTTGATTATGCCCTACAGACCTGGCTGGTCAAGGATTTGATACACATATTGGCTTGGGATTCGAGCTTTCTTTTTTATTTAAATAAAAATTTATATATAAATATATATATACATATATACATTGTTATATCTGTATATATATTGGGTATGTTTTGAGAATTTTTTCGCATGAGCGCAGCTGTTGTGATCAAATGTCTGGGAGGTAGAAGCACTGAATGAAAATAAAAGCATTTTTCACCACACCCCCCCACACTTTCCATGTGTCTTAACACGGGTTTATTTTGCTCTTAGTTGAACTTTGGCCTCTTAATTGCCTGGAGTAGTTTGAAGCTTGCTTTTTTCTAACGCCTCTTTTAACTTTTGGCAAAGAATCCACTTTGCACTGAAACAGCTTCATCTCCCCTTGCCCCTATCGATCTGTATCTCCTACTTAAAGCCAAGCATTCCAGCCACTCCCTTGGAGCTGAGCAGAACTGGGGTGGTGCAGTTGGGAGCCCATCAGGTCTGTTCCTCCCTTCTCTGCTCTGGGCAGGAGGAGGGTGAAGGTCTTTTCCTGGCTGCCTGCTCCCAAGTCACCTGACACAGGCCCTGGGCCCTTGCATCCTTCGGTGCAGAGCACCACCCTCAGGTCAGCCTCTTAATTTTAATTAGTTTGCTCCTTCCTGCTGTGTTTTTATTAGCACAGGGAGCTCATCTTAGTCAAGATAATTAGTGCAATATTCTAATTTAGGAGGACAAGCCCAGAATGTGCCTTTTTTGACTAGTAATTGCGGATGTAAAATTCATTTTCAAAGGTGGTTATGATAGGTTGAACACTGCAGATTCATTGGTAATACTAGGAAGAAAATCTAGAGGGGCAAAACCTCTTTACCTTTTATTTTCTAGTTCCCTCACCAGATTAGGGATTATTCTTTTGTCCACATTTTCTCCTGGAATTCTTCAGTAAGCACTATTTACATTGCTGACCTACATATGATGAATGCTTCCAAGATCTGTGGATTAGAAGGAAGACCTTACTGGGTTTTTTTTTTTCCTTCGTCCAGCTCTCTGTACTTTGTGCGTAATGTCCTTGTTGTGATCAATGTGTCCAGGTGAATGCCCTGTTTGCCCAGAATTATAGTTTGGCTTGTTAAATAGTTTGTTTAATATCTACTAACAGTATTGATTTTTGACTTTGTTTCATCCCCTCCTCCTCCTACCCTTTTTCTGCTTTTTTTGCAGAAGTTTAGTTGATTAAACAAATCCAACAGCAAAATGCAGTGCATGCTTTTAAGTTTTTTCTGGAAACTGCACCTAAAATGTTCTGGTTTTGTGGAAAAACTGGGAGACTGTGAGGGACAGATAGCTCTGTATGTAGTGGCAGCATTGATGTTTACAGCTAACAAGCGTGAAAATGTCTGGAGTGACTCTGTCTTGCTACACTCATTCCTGTAGCCCATCATTGTCCCAGTCATACAGGAATTCTGGCCACCTCAGTGAAATTGTCCTTGGCTACCGAGTGGTTTAGTTCCTTCTGTTGGGCAAGAGGAAGCAGTGTTACCATGGTGTCAGGGCACTGCTGCATCCTTTGGTAGGTAGGTTAAATTTTCTGCTGCACCAGACAACTGTGAGCCCTCATCAATATCTGAGTTTCAGCCAGATGGACAGCATGGACAAACCTTCAGAATAGGAAGCTTCAAGTGGTAGGTTAAGCTTCAGTGTGTCAGTGATTCAGTCAGTATATAGATGTCTGTTTATTCTGTGGTGTTATTTCCTTCCTTCTGTCAATGTCTCATCTGTCTGTCCTGTGACCGAGTTCTTTTTTCTTAATAGGAGAAGTTTAAAGTTTTTCTTCTGCTCTTCTTGCATGCTGTCCCACTTCAGAGTAGGTTTTTTCTGTAGGTCAGAGCACCTTTCAAGCTAGCAGCACTTTTATCCCTGTTCTTCTCGAGTTCTTCTCTGTGTAGTTTTTTCTGAGCCGTCTCTCCCCTTTTTGTGTCTTTTTCTCCTGTGGCTTGCCCATCCACCCTCCCTGATTGTGTAACAGTGACAGCTTGCTGCCTCAAAACAGAGCATTCAAATGAATTCGCTTAGCCAATAACTTCTGTGAAGTTGCCTTTTCTAATGGTGTTATTACTCAGTGATGCACAAATGTGATATTGCCCCTACTGGTAGGCAAACAGGGGATCTGTATAAACATGGTAAACTGCTGTTTTTCTTTAAAGGAGAGCCAAAGACTTGTGCTTTACACGTTTTTTCCCCCTGGTGCAGCCATTTTGATTGTCAGACATTTGTGTAGGGTATTGTGAGTTGACTGTATTATCCTAATAACAATTTCCAGAAGTTAATGATTGTCAAGCCTTGCCCATGCATTGAATTGTGGAAAATAATTCCATTAAGTCATACGATTTGCAATGTACTGAGATGTATCTGAGGTGTTGTGATGTGTTTTCAGTCTTCCATACACTCTCAGCTGTCTGAATGGCTCATTTAGAGAGGGAGAAGGAACATAGAAATGTTATAATCCGAGAAGCCTTGTCTTTAAGTGTTTCTAAATTAAATACTGATTGAAAATTT
Organism: Alethe diademata; assembly: GCA_025584955.1. Taxonomy (NCBI): domain Eukaryota; kingdom Metazoa; phylum Chordata; class Aves; order Passeriformes; family Muscicapidae; genus Alethe; species Alethe diademata. The sequence continues at coordinate 22,508,467 of JANRMJ010000125.1, forward strand.
CTTCAGTTACAGTAAAAGGTAAATCTGTGTTACAAATGTGACTGACTTCTAAATCCACTGGGATGGAAAAGAATTGTGAAACACAAGTGTTGCATTAAATTAGATGTGGAAGAACCAAACTTGTGATGATATTGTCTCTTGGCAGCATGGACTGAGTAAGGTGGGGCAAATTTTGTATTAGAAAGGGCCAGAAGTGAGGTTTTTATTCATAATACAAGAAAGCTGATGGCATTCCCCTTCCTTGAGCTATTCAAACTCTCACAGACTTGTTATTAAAGTTTTTAGGTTCAAAGAGAAATCTCTTAAAGTTCAAGTAGCATAAATCCTCATTTCCATTGCCATTTATAATTTTTGGACTATAACAAAGCAGACTTACAGGACAATCCTCTGAAAGACCCCCAGTATAAAGTTTTTCCGGGACTGGCTCTTTCAGACTTGCTTTCATGGTCCAAGAAATGTCATGCCAGTGTTCAGGAGGCTCAACAGCAGGAGTTCCAGCCTTCTCTGCTCAAAAATGGGAGAAAAGACCCAAACATTTGCAGTGTGCAAGTTTTTGTGCTTGTCTGTGTGTGTATGGAGAAGTGTTTTTGGTCCTAGGATAGATAGAAGGAACACAGAGCAGTGCCGCTAGAGTGTATCACCTTTATATTTAAGTGTTGTCAGCATTCACTTCCCAAAACACAGCCTTCCATTCCTGCCTCCTAATGTTGCTGATTTAAGAACAACCCAAAAAAAGTTAGCATGTCAGCAACTTAATTTCTTGTATCACAATCAATCAATTCCCCTGGGGGGGAAAAATGAGCAAGAGTCCTTGAGTTGCCTACATGGTGATGGAGTTATGAACTGGGAAAGCATTCACCTTGCTTGAGTAAGTGTAAACTGAATTTCTGAGGAAAATGAAGCAGCTCTTCTAAGCCACCTTTTGTGTACAGCTATGGTGCTAAGAGATGGGTGGTTGTTATTTGTGGTAAATCAGCAGACAGATTATTATGTGACACAAATTGATTTGCTCTCAATTCAGATAGACTTAAAATGTCAAAAACTTCATTGGGAATTTTCATTTCCATAGTCACTGTTACCAACTGCATTATTTTCTGTTGGAATGTCAGGGGATGACAGAGATTAGAGTTAAGTTAATTCTAGTTACACAACATACGAAAGGGATTTGGGGAAATGTTATCCCAGCAGTGTCCTTCTAGAGTTAACATGTGGCCTTTATTCTTCTGTAGGAAGAAGAATGTAACTGCTTCGTGTTGTCACAGTCTTTGAAGTACTTGTGATGCAAGTAGAGCCTTGGTTAGCAGAGAAAGGAGAACAAACTTAGCATTTATTTTCTTTATAATTTTATTTCCTATTGGCAAGTGTAATATTATGCCATGGGAAGTGTGGCAAGCAAAGAGGCTGCAGCTTTTTCTGAAATTTCCCAATATAAAGAGTGCATTGCAATGTGGATTTGTCTGCATCAGGAACATCACAGTCATTTGATGCTTAAAATATGTGGCCACAGTAATCAAAATTGGATGCCTGTAGCTTAGTAACAAGAGTAATTAACTGATCTTTCCCAGGCAATCTTTGCAATTCCAATGAGTTTGTGTATGACTTTTAGTGCTAATTGCAAGATGTTCAGCAGTTGGGAAGGTTTAGGTGCCTCACTTCATCCAGCAAGGCAGCTTTGCTTGGATATACTGGTTGGACGTTTTCATATGCCAGGAAAAAAAAACTGTTCTGAAGATCTGCAAGTTTTAGGAAAACACAATTGTCCACTTCCATTTGAAAAATACAGTATTGGGAGAGACAGAAGCAACAGGTAGTGCAGTCTCTGGAAATAAAAAGCATTAGACATGATGGAATTACATGTGAAATGTATATGGGGTAAATGTATCTGTAAGCAGAAAAAAAAAAGAAAATATTGTGGAGTACTTGATGCTCAAGAAATTATTTGCTTCTTTGTAATGTTAAAAATATTTTATTAATAGTTCTGTGGCAGACACTACTCACAAGTCTTTGGCATCCAAACCGGATTGTATATCAGATGGATCCCACAACTGGATGTGTGCACTGACCTCTATTTGTAGCTTTTTAAAAATGGCAGCAGCCTTTAATAAATGCACGAAGCAGCCTGAGAGGAAGCAATCTTAATTGACATCAAGCTGCTGTACAGCTCACAATTGGTACTGTTCATCTGCAGCCTCTCATAAGTGAAGCTGGTCAGCATGGGCAAAACTAATCACTTTTAGAGTTTTTGCTGGTTTTAAGGAGTTCCCATTCCCCCTTTAGCCTTCATTTGCTGTGTAAGCAGCCTCCATGCTAAGAGGATCTTTCCTTGAAGTCAGCCACTGTTCTGTAGCTTGGCTATTTTTCCCTATTTTCTCTTAACTGGCAGCGTTGTGTTAAGTTCTTCCCCCTCCTTGTATTTGTTGCTATGGGGAGGAAGAGGTGAAGCAAGACTGTGAGAGGAGGGAGGAAGAATTGTGGGATCTGTATGACAGCTCCCACTTCTTCTTTGAAATCATCTACTTCCAGTTGTGGGATTTCTCGATATATGATATTTTTGTGGTTTTTGTAAGCCTAATTTTCTTTGTTCTTGTTAGTTCCTTACAAGTCTCCCCGAGACATTCTGCAGTCATTATCACCTTTTTGGGTGGAGTTTATTTTATTTTTTGGGTTGTTTGGTTTGTTTTTTTAAATAACTTTTTAACATTGGTGCATATATGCTTGGGATAGAGCTCATGTAATTATCCAATCGTATTGATTGTATGTGATTGTGCCCTGCAGAGGTATATTTAACAAAAAATAAAATAAAGGATAGTCTAGGTAATAAAGGAGACCATGAAATTTGTTGAGTCAGGTTATGAACTATTTCTTAAATTTATTTAGGATCCTAGATAAGTGAAATTTCATCTGTTGTTCTCATGAATCAGTGCTAAACAAAATATTCATTCTCTCCTTGTGTTTTTCATTGCTTTTCTTCTCCTTCTGCTGTTTTCTTTCTTTCCTGTTTCTCTTTCCCATAAACAAAATTCTCAGTCCTTCATGGGAGTGGCTGACTCTGGGTTGATGTTGTGGATATTTATTGTTTGTAACTATCAAAACATACTCAACAGGAGTAAAGTAGAATGTATGAGAAGAATTCCATAAGTTGAATTCTTTGCAAGTTTGGGGGAATTCTGAAGTCTTGTACATACAGGCCTAGTCATGGGGGAGATGTTCAGAGGTACATGGGGAATTTCTATGTCTTTTCCAGGAAAGTTTAGGTGCTTTGCAACCTTTTGGGAAAACTGAGATAACAAAAGGAGTAGAAGAAAGTTCTCTATATCCAACTCCCTGTGTCTTTACTCCTACAATATACTTTTTAGACTTGAAAGAAAAACTTTCTAGATACTCTGCTGAAGTGGGACAGGATGCATTGGAGGAGGCAAAAGTCAAGAGGATCCGAGGTTTGAAAATCAGTATTGGTTTTCTTTATTTAATTCTCAGACCTATAGAGCCAGTGGTGTCACTTTTGTGTGAAAGAACAAGGGAATGGAGACCTACTGTACATGCATGGCAGTTATATAAAAAAAGCCATATGTTGAAATGCTATTTCTTCCCTCTTCACCTTGCTTTTCTCCCTCTTAAAGCTGACTCAACCTCACCTTGCTCTCACAGAATGTCTGAGGGTCCTTTGAAATGCATATTGAACAAAAAAAAAGTGGAAAGTGATTCACTATTTAGTTTGTAAATAGATGGAAGTGTCTACAAGTTCTTACCTGCTTTTCTGTCAGCATTTATATTAAGTGATAAATTAATGAAGAACACTTTGAAATATCTCTTGTTTTCTGTCTGGGATGAATGTACATTCTTCTAAATTTTGTGTGAGCTGTAAGACTGTCAGGCCATCTGAGTAAGATTTTCACCAGCTCAAAGTGTGTGTGTTCTTTGCCAGGCTGGAGCATAAGAGATACCAAATAGCAGAGAAGCCAATGTGGCTCCTGGGTTTGGTCTGCTCTCTTCTGACTTCACTTATAAACAAAGTGGCTCCTTCACTTGTTCACCTGAGGTGAACAAGAAAAGATGCTCAAAATAATCAGTTTTGTTAATTGCTCAGAGTGTACATATTTTAAGAGCAAGCCAGACACTTCAGAGCAAGGACTGAGCAGCGTTTGTCTCACGTTGAGCTTGGTTTGGAACTTGCCTTAAAGTGAAAATAAGTTTTGCTCCACAGTCTGCTTTGTGGTTTTCAGTCTTCTCCTTTCACATCTTTTTGTGGTCTTTAAAAAGTCATTGTCTGTAAATCTGAAACTAGATGGAGCTGCTTCTTTACTGAAAATCTGTTCCTTCTCCTACTCCAGGGCAAGCACAGCCTTCTGCCCCTTGAGTTTGTGCATAATGTTCATTACTATTGTCTTTATTATTCTTGAGCCTGGGGACCATGGATCAAGGTAAGGTGTGTTTTGCTGGGCTGAAGCCCATCACTGCTCAGTATTAGGCCCCTCACACTTCCACACTTAATTGCTGGATGAGTCAAAGCATTCACTTCCTATAAAGGAATTGTATTTAGTGGGAAATCCAGCAGAAAGCTAAGTTTCAGTTGGTGATGGCTTCCTTACCCTTTTTCCCACTGGTCTGAGGATTCAGGATCCTCATGTAGTGACTAATTTCAGAAGAGAAAAAAGGAGCTGAATTCCTACAGTGGCTGGTTTTAAAAAGGAAGATCTGAAGCACTGTGGGGAGTCAGATCCCTCTGGAAGGAAGTGGTGGGTGCTCTGCATTGAGAGAGAGTGGGGGAAACTTGCTGGGTTTCTTTATGTGGAAAAGAGGGGAGACCAGGCTCAAGTGGATGGTACCTGCTGGAAGTATTTCCCCTTTGGATATGGATAGCAGGATAGGAAGAATCTTGAAAAGGCTAGCTCATGAGATTCCTTGATCCCATCTTGCTCTGTGAGTGCAGGAGTCATTTTCTCTGTGCATAGCCATGAAACTCAACAGTGAACACCAAACACAAAACAAAATTAAAGCAATTTAGGTTCCTCCTCACCAATCAGGTATGTTTAAGAACTGTTTATTTCCAGCTATGTTCAGTTCTTTCTGTAACCTCCTTCCTCCTAACTGAACTCCAACTCCCTGTCTCCAGGACTAAACACGTGGGAGAGACTAAAACCAAAGCATGGTGCTTCACCACAGGCTGCCAGTTTTTGGTATTTGATGGTTTTGAGCCTCTGATCTTTGCTTTGGGTCTGGGAGCAGCAGCCTGGGGAGAAAACCAGCCCCTATATTAGAACAAACAAGGCATTTGACAGTTTGTATTAAGATACTGGCCATCTTGGGTGCTTCCTTAGGCATAGCTCTGCTCAGATGTGAGTGCTGGGTTGTTGTTTAGAGCTAAACCAGCTATAATTTGCCATTTACATGCTGCATTCAAAAGATAGATTTACTCAGCTACCCTAGAATAAATGCCCTGGGAGCTCTGTGGGATGTGCTTAGTTGTTTGGTTTTGGTTTTACTGCTTTAGACTACCTCTGAGCACTGGGTAAATGGAAACCTGTGCTGGGGTGTCTGCCTGGGTGTGAAGCATCCCTGAGCACTCTGAAAACCCTGGGATCTGTGAGCATGTCAGTTACCTCAAAAAATTAAACCAGCAGCCACCTGAAGTAACAGGGTACAGTATGTGAGTCCTTCCCTTCTCATGGAGGACATTTTTTACATTACCCTTCAATTTATCTCCACAATCCCTCTCCAAATTAACTATGTCCCCTACTGATACAGTAAAGTCTTTTACTTAACCTAAACCAGTTTGCAATTGCATTTTCCAGTAAGGGAAAATGTTCCTCTTACTGGAGGCCAGGAACAGGACAGCTGCAGCACCTGCTGAGCCAGCCTGATCCTGGGATTTGAAATCCAGGGGGCAATGCTGCAGAATTTGTAGAGCAGCCACATCCTGGCTCAGAAATGGTGTCCAGTGCTGCTCACTACTCTGCCTTGTGAATCTGGGCAGGAGTTGGGGGAGCTGCTGTTAATCCTCAGCTTCCCAGCTGTGCGAGTGAAAGGTCACAGAATCACAGAATATCCTGGACTGGAAGGGACCCACCAGGATCACAGTCCAACTCCTAGCCCTGCACAGACACTCCAACAATCCCACCCTGTGCCTGAAACTGTTGTCCAAACATTCCTGGATCTCTGGCAGTCTTGGGGCTGTGCCCATTCCTTGGGGAGCCTGTTCCAGGTGAGTGTGTTTAAATTAAGATGGGATGTATTTGAAAATGCAGAATGTGAAGTGGGGCAATTTTTCCCAACTTGTGTCTGTTCAGGAAATGGGGAACAGGTGAAAAGGCTTGGAACAGATGGGGGAAATGTTTTGCTTAGCTACAAGATCCCAAAATTAGATCTACAAGTAGCTTATATCATTTTTACTGAAACTCTTGAAAGGTTTGAGGTTTTTCTCATGGGATAAGCAGTTCATTTTCTGTCGGCAGAAACAGGGCCTGTGGCACTCGCATGGGATAGGTGGTCAAACTCTCCTTTGTCAGATTGAACTTTAAAACCTCTTTCAAACTAAACATTGCCTCTTTTTTTCCCTACTCTTTGCTTAACCTTCGGCAGCTGGTCATCAGCCTTTGGCCTTAGCATCCTACTCCCCTCCCACCATCCCCTGCTGCCGTCTCAGCTCTGTTTGGGCACAGAAATTCAGTGGGGAAACTGCTTTGGGCTCAAGCAAGACTGTTCTCTCAAAAATTTGCATTTACCTCCTAAAAGCAGAAGGCTGGAGGTACAGGGGCAGGTAAGAGAAACAGATTCCACTCATCTTTCGTTGTTTCCTTGAAACAGCTTCTTTTCCCTTAGTGGGAGCCTATGAATTTTAGCTGCTGCCAGGGTGGCTTTTTGCTGTATTAAAGAGGGTCATCCCACCCTAGCTGTCGTGATGGCTGGTTTTCTAAATTGTCAGGCTTGACTTATCCCCAGCCTGCAGCAGTCGTGGTGTGGGGGGCAGTTAATGAAGTCAGGATGCCTTGAGTAATTGCTGGCTGTGAAAGAGCACTGCTGGTTTGCTTTGGACTCTGGTTTTGGGGTGTGAGGCAGTGGGGAAGGTTTCTCAAGAGCTAAATTAATCTCAAAATGGTTTGAGCTGTTTTACATTAGCTGGGCTGTGTAGCACAGTGCATGAGTGCTGTGGGAGGTTCCCACCTCCACCAGTAGCCCCAGTTGGTCCAGTAGGGTGGGTGCTGGGGGTCTGCAAGCCCAGTTAACATCCTGTCCTGCAGCCATGGAGCAGTGGGATGGAAGTGGCATGTGCTGGTGAGAGCCCTACCATGTTGCACAACAGCTTAGGGATCGGGGAGTTTTTTTGATGCTCCCCCAGAGCCTTCTGATTTTGAGCTGAATCAGCAACTTGTTTCTTGGCTTTCTGCACTTCTGTTGCTTCAGCCTTGTAAGAACCTTTTTTAATTTCTACATTCCCCCTTGCCAATAACCCCTTTCAGGCAGTGCTGTTGTGGGAATACTTTTGGTATCCTTCCAGGTTGACACATGGAGTGCGTGTCAGTGCTGCAGAGGAAAAGGGAGCATTGAGGAGCTGTGGGGGGAGGAGGAGTGGGTTTTGGCCAAATGCTACAACAAAGAGCTGGTCTAAGAAACAGCAGGGACTCTTGCCTGTAAGAGACAAGATTGGATGTGTCAGAGGCTGGGTCAACCTTAATGGATGGTAAAGTAGATTTAAGGCACTATCTTAAAGTTCTGTATCTTACCTGAATTGATGGAGTCGGGACTTTACTGCAGAGAAAAAACAGGGAGTGTCCTCCTCATTTAATAAGGACAGGGTGAGGATGGAGGTGCCCTCCCCACTCTTGTGCTTTGGCCTTTAAACGTGAGATTAGATTAGCAGCACTTTGTGTGATGGCAAACACCACGAGCTGCTTCTGGCTTGACAGAAGCAGGTGTTTGTCCTTTACAGAGAGGGTCAGAACATGCCTTTCCCTGGAGGTGAGTGGAGTGACAGGACAGGGACCATGGTGAGGTTGTCCTTTCCATGGTGGGACTGGCTGCAAGTGCGGTGGTGCTGCTGGAGCTGCCAGACCAAGTGTGGGTGAGGGAGGGCTGCTGCAGGCAGTGAAGGGCTCTGCTGTGCCTGCCTTGTTGCTGGCTGACTTTTCCTATGGAATTGAAAGGTTTGGAAGAACAGCACTTCCTGGAGTATTTTCAATTGTCTTAATATTTTTCCTTTCTCTTGGCCTGGGTGTTGTTTTTTGGTGTTCTAATTTGTTAGCTTCCCTCCCTTTTTAGATTTTTTTTTTTTTTTACCCTTTGTGGTGTTGCATCTGTCCTGAACCTTTCACAAGATAATCTGTGTTACCACCTGTGAGAGCTGTGGCCATGGCCTGAGGGAGTTTCTCCTGTTTTGCTGTGCTATCACAGGGCCTTGGTGCTCCAGACAGTCTTGGTGCCAGATGAGGTAGTTTCTGCTTTTGCAGAGGAGCTGGAGCACAGATGAAGTCATTGGCCAAGAGCCCAGGAAGGAGGTTGTGGAGGACCCCAGAGGTCTCCTTCATCCCAGTCAGCCTTTGGTCTGCTTCCTTTTTCCTCCAGCAGGTGCTGGCCCACCAGCACTGGAAGATCACACACATGGAAGTCACCAGTGCTAAATGCAGGTGACTTTAAATTCAGTTTCTCAGAAGGCAATTCTTGGTAGCCATGGCAGTGAGTGTGTGGAGGCAGGCAGAGACTTACCCGACTTAGACTCCTGTTTGAGAAAGTGCCCTGTAGCAGGCAAGGCCTGGGCAGGCTGCCAGCCCCTCCAGTGGCTGTTTCCCAAACTGTTGTGGCTGTGGTGCTTGAGCTTCCTCCCATGGGGTACATCAACAAAGCAGTCATGCAAAGGGCATCTTGGAACCACAGTGTGCAGCGTGCTCTGTCAGCCCCGGGATGGCTCATGAGGCCTTGCTGCCAGAGCTGGGATGAAGGGATTTAGGAGGAAATTCTTCCCTGTGAGAGTGGTGAGGCCCTGGCACAGGGTGCCCAGAGAAGCTGTGGCTGCCCCACCCCTGGAAATGTCTAAGACCAGTTTGGACAGGGTTTGGAACAACCTGGACTAGCAAAGGTGTCCCTTCCTATGGCAGGGGCTGCAACCAGATAATATTTAAAGTTCCTTTTAACTGAAACCATTCTGAGGTTCAGTGTGCTTTAGCAAAGGGAAAAATATAAATCATCTCTCTCTTGCTGGGAGGTCTTCAGAGAGCTGCTTTTGCTGGAACACAGTCATTACCATTAGCCTGCACTCTTTAGGTACCAAGGACAACCAGTGTGCATTGAGGTGGTATGAACTTTGGACAGGAGTTGGTGGGATGCACCAGCTACACCATATATGCTTATAAAGCACATTTTTTGGAGGCTAGAGGTGCTTAGTCCATGGAGGGACCAACTTCCTTGGAGACCTTTTCCTTGTCACCTTTCTTGTCTGCTGTAGCATCTCTGACATCAGCAACTGAAAAGTGCTGTAAAGCTGATGTGACCCTGGCAGGGTCCTTAACGCTGTAGCCACCCCACTGTCCAATGGGGAGGACTCAAAAGTTCAACTCATCCATTTGGGTACAAACTTGTCAGGGCTGAACTTGCTACTTAAAAAAGAGGGGCCCCAGGTCACTGGGAAAACAGTGCTTTTAGTGTATTGCTTCTGAAAGCATTGTGTGCTCACAGGCAGCCCTGTCCTGCTAGCTGTCTGTCCAGGTTTATCCTGCAGGTCCAGGGCCAAAGGATGCTTGGAGAGGACTCTGGGGCTCCTGTCACTGTGGTGTTGGCTGGACAGGCCTGCAGGCTGCAGGGGCCTCCCAGACAGGCAGCACAGAGTCTAAGCTCTCTCTCTGGTTCCAGGACAATGCATCTCCTGGTGGTGTGTCTGCTCAGTGTCTGGGGGCTGGCTGCCCCTGAGCCCTACACCGTGGAGGACATCTGCACTGCCAAGCCCCGTGACATCCCGGTGAACCCCATCTGCATCTATCGCAACCCTGACAAGAAGCTCCAGGAGGGTGAGGGGCAGGAGCCAGCCAAGGACAAGCTCCCTGAGTCCACCAACCCACGGGTCTGGGAGCTGTCAAAAGCCAACTCTCGGTTCGCTGTGGTCTTCTACAAGTACCTGGCTGACTCCAAGGACAATGGGGAAAACATCTTCATGTCACCCCTCAGCATTTCCACGGCCTTCGCCATGACCAAGCTCGGGGCCTGTGGCAGCACCCTCCAGCAGCTCATGGAGGTTGGTGGGGATTCCTCAGCCTTTTCCTGTAGCAGGTCTGAGAGACAGGAAAGGTGATCATGGCTGATGGCTACTCTCAAGGTCAGGACAGCTCCTTGCCTGGGAAATCCCAGGTTGGAAGGACCTTAAAACTCGTCTCCTTCCATGCTCTGCCATGGGCAGGGACACCTTCCACTAGAGCAGGTTGCTCCAAGCCCTGTCTCTGGATTTGTTTAGATCCCAGCTCTTTCCCCTAACTCCCTATTTGGATCCAGCATTCCTGAGTTTGAGAGCTTAGTTGTCATCTGGAGAAAAGGAAGCCCACTTGGAAGGTGAAGGAAGGGAATGGCAACAGTTTGTTTCTTGCAGATTGAGCTAACCTTTTCCTTATGTAAAAAGCAGGAAAAGCCATGATATGAAGTCCTGTTGGCAGAGGGACTTTTTCATATTCCTTCTCTCTCTTCCTTGGGACAAAACTCAGACACAAGGAGACCTTGCAGTCCACCTGACTTTCAGGGCAGGAGAGCCTGTATATGGGGAGCCTCTCCCTCCACCTGTTGGCCCTATATTTAGGGGATAGTTCTGATCCCAGAATGAGATAATTCTGAGTTCTGGCTCTTCCATGTAACTAATTTACCTCCCTGCCTGTCCCAGCATCCATCTCAATCTCAGACCCACTCACCTGACAACTCACCTGCTATGTGGGGTTTGATGCTGCCCTTACCTTTCTCTCCAATTGGAGACCTCAGCCCAGAGGAGCCTTTCTCCCTGCTATGAGGTGGTGTGAGTCAAACTGCTCTGCTTGTCCCCTCTCTTGCTGTCCTTACAGATCCTACCTCTGGAACAGCCTGAGTGGAGCAGCTATAACCACATCTCCAAAATCTTCACTTGTGTGTTCCCCTCTGGGCAGCCCTTCCCACTGGAAGGGGAACCTACACCTTTGAGCCACCTACACCTGCATTCCTAATCCCCCTTTTTCCTATGAAATGGCTGCTAACACCAGCTTTGCCTTACAGGAAACAGTGCCAAAGATCTTGGAGGTTAATAAAGAGCAATGTGCTGTGGGATTTTCTGTGCCTTAAAGCCCTGAGGTTGGATAGCAGTAGACAATTCATAATTGTCCTCCCAGCTGAGAACAGACAAAAAATTCCCTGTGCTGCAAAAATCTACCCTCAAAATGATTGCTACATATTCCCATTCCCTGTAAAAACAGATGAGATGTACCAGAAGCACTCAACAGGCTATGAGAATTCCTCCTGGGAAGGAGCAGCCTTTAGCATTGTCACAGGAGGGTTTAGCACATGTGAGTCCACCCATGACCTGGTATGACCCAAGAGCTGCTCTAGGCCCTGTGGGTGCAATGTTCATCTCTGGAGTGTGGTAAGGAGTTATGAGCACTGTGTTAATTTGAACAGCACTTAAAGGGGCCAGTCAAAGGCAGGGTATAGAGAGCAAGAAAACTGGTGTTGCAAAGAGGAGCAGCACCTCTGCATCTGAGCAGAGTTTAATCCTCCATTTGGATTCTCCAAAGGAGGTCTTGGCTGGTGATGTGTTGATTTTCCATAGATTTGGGTTCCCACACATGGAGGGGGAAGCTCTGAGGGCCTGCAGATTTGTTGGTGTTGAGGCAAAGGCTGCACCACCATTTCCTCTGGGGCCCAGGAGCACAAGATTCCTCATGGGTTCCTTGTTGCTGCTCGGCTTGTGCAGGTCTTTCGATTTGACACCATTTCAGAGAAGACCTCGGATCAGATCCATTTCTTCTTTGCCAAGCTGAACTGCCGCCTTTACAAGAAAGCAAACAAATCCTCAGAGCTGGTATCAGCCAACCGTCTCTTCGGGGAGAAATCCTTGGTCTTCAACGAGACTTACCAGAACATCAGTGAAATCGTTTATGGAGCAAAGCTCTGGCCCTTGAACTTCAAAGTGAGTTTGAACTACTCAGGGTTTTGCTTTTTATGTTTGGTTCCACCCCCCAGCAGCAGGGAATCTGGGATGCAGCTCCTCTTGCTTCAGCTCACCTTAACCACAGCCACGTCCCCACTCATCATACCTAAGCTTCATTGTCCTCCCCCAGCACATACTCTGTGAACCTGTCTCATGCAGCAGGGGTGCAAAGAGGTGTTTAAAACACTTGGCTTAACCATTTTTTGCTCTCTTCCTTTAGGAGAAACCAGAACTTTCCAGGCAGATCATTAATGAGTGGGTGGCTAATAAGACAGAGAGGCGCATTACAGAGGTGATCCCAGAAAGTGGTATTGATGATCTCACTGTCTTGGTCCTGGTCAACACCATTTATTTTAAGGTACAGCTAACAAAACTGGGGAGAGCAGCACACTTCCCTGGAGGAGACATGGTGCTCATGTTTGTTTTCCCCCTCTCCTTTTTAGGGGCACTGGAAATCGCAGTTCCCAGCTCCAAACACAAAACTGGATGTATTTCATAAAGCCAATGGTGAGACCTGCCAAGTCCCAACTATGTACCAGGAGTCCAAGTTCCCCTACGCATTCATCCCCCAGGACAAAGTCCAGGTGCTGGAGCTGCCTTACAAAGGGGACGATATCACCATGGTGCTGGTGCTGCCCAGTGCTGGGACACCGCTGCAGGAGGTGGAGCGAGAGCTGACACCAGAGAAACTGCAGGGCTGGATAGATTCCATGAAGGAGATGTCTCTCTTCGTGTACCTCCCTCGCTTCCGCGTCGAGGACAGCTTCAGCGTCAAGGAAAAGCTGAGGAAGATGGGGCTGGAAGATCTCTTCAGCCCGGAGAACGCCAGACTCCCAGGTGACATGTGGAGATGGGGCAGTGCAGGGTAGAGGTGAGGGGCAGTAGGAGCAGCAGCACACGAGGAATTAGAACATGAGAGCATTTCTGTGTTGCTGCAGTCAGTGATGGGCTGGTAAAGTCCCACCATGGACACTCAGCCCTGCTCTGCACTGACGACGTGGCAGTATAGCAGTCAGTTGCACATGGAGGAGGATGTTTTTGTTTTAGGACAGCCATGCCTTCTGCCTGATCCCAGGCATGAAGGATGGGAATGTGTTCTTTTTTGAGCTCTCTCTAAACTCTTAGTTACACCTCTGTGTGTTTTGTGTTTCAGGTATCATTGCAGAGGGCCGCACGGACCTGTACGTGTCTGAGGCTTTCCACAAAGCCTTCCTGGAGGTGAGCCTTGTTTTGTGCCAGCGTGTCTTCCTCTTGCTTTTTAAAAACAAATAGTAAAGGGGAAATAATAGCTCTGAACCTACAGTGTTCACTTCTCAGCACTCTGGGGCTTTGCAGGGAGGCTGGCCCCTGCTTTCTCTAGAGGAGGAGGAGGGTGGGCCCTCTCCATGCTGTATGATGCCTGTGTTTTAATCCCATCTCCCTTGCTTGGCAGGTGAATGAAGAAGGCAGCGAGGCCTCAGCTGCAACAGCTGTCACCATCTCTGGCCGTTCCTTCCCTATGAACAGAAAAATCTTCAATGCCAACAGGCCCTTCCTGCTTTTCATCCGGGAAGCTGCCCTCAACACCATCATCTTCATGGGCAGGATAGCTGACCCTTGCTCCTAAAGGGGCTGGTAGGGCCTCACTTCTCCCTCCTCTGCCTCGGGAAAAGGGGAGCTGGGGCATTGCCACAAAGCATGGGCTGCTCCTGGGGTGGGCGGTCTTGCTGTTTGGTGCCAGCTGCAGGGAGGGGCTGCATCCAGCTGGGCTGTCCCTGCTCTTCCCTGCCATGTCAGGTGAGGGGGCTCATAGCTCACCTCACCTGTCCTGTCCTCTGTGGCAAGGAAAGCTGAATTTCCTCTGGCACCAGTATTCTTGTGGCACCCAAGTCCAGCATTGCTGTCCTTCCTGTGCCCAATCCTCTGTAACTCTGATGGCTTGGTTCATTAAAACCTATAGATCTGTATGTAACAGACTGCTCTCTGAATGCACAGTTTACACTAAGCCACTTCCTGGACTTTTTAAAATTCTTCTTTTACAACAAATGAGGCCCCACACCAGAAGAGTGAGTGGAAGAGCAGCAGCCATAAGGCTTGTTCTGGCTGGGCCAGGAACCCCCTTCTGCAGCCCCATGTAGGTGGAAGAGCTGCCAAACTGCTGTGCCCTGCTTGCCAGCAGCTCTGGTGTGTCCTGTGTGCCCAAGCACTGAGAGTCACAGTGACAGTCTTGCATAGCCAAGGCTTTGGAACTCTTTTTTTAATATTAAGACTTCATCTAACAGTTACTGTAGCAGCAGTGCCCATGAACCATGGCAGTGCCCAGGTAAGGTACCTGTAGCTTTGATAAAAATATATTATTTCATCTGCAAGTTTCCCCCAGGAGCTGAGGTGTCCTGGCCTGCTGCCAGGCCACATGTGATCAGAGCTCTTGATTTCTCAGGGTGGCTGTACTGCTGTAGGACCTTTGGCAGGGCTGGCCTGAAGATGCAGAAGATTTCTCCATTTCAATAGCTGTTTCAAACCAAACAGACAGTGAAAGCACAGTTCCTGTCCTCAGGAGGTGATGGCAATGGTGTGTGCAGTGGGTTGCACTCCCCAGTGGGCCATTTGCTCTGGATTTTGTAGGACCAGTGAAATATCCACCTTAGTAAAGGCTTCTCTTGGCAGAAACTGCCAAGGCAGCCAAGCAGTGAGTGACTTAAGTTGGACAGAGCTGGTATTTGGTATTGATCACTGGGTCTCTAGTTTTGGAAGCTATCAGGGGTTTAACTCTTTCCTTTTCCTAGTAGGACTGTTTGAGCATCTGTGTAAGCAGTGTGTGACTGGGACATGGAGAGCCACCTCCTCCACTGTCCCAGGGGCTATGACAAACCACACACAGCTCTGAGGTGTCCTTCAGGGGCTCCTTCAGGTCCTTCAGGTACATGCTCCCCTGGAGCAGTACCTTGGAAAGAAGCTGTGACAGGCTGGGACCCTGGGAGAAAAGGGTTGAAATTTTGAAAATAAAAGAGAGTTCAGAAAACAGCTCTTCCTCTCCCTGCCCTTCTCTGGCAGCTACCACTGTGGCTTTTCTTGCTGGATCCCATCTTCTGCCTGTGAGCATCACTGAGGCACACAACCTCCTGTAATCTCTGCCTCTTCCAGTTGTGCTCCAGGCTGTGGAGGTGGACCTTGGTGAAAGAGGAGGGCTGAGGAAGTGCCTGGGTCTCCCTAGCATGGCACTGAACCAAAATGCTTCCCCTGCCATAGGCAGCTGGGAAAACATCCAAAACTTGGCTTGCAGCAAGAGCACAGGGCTTGTTCCTCCTGGGGAGACTAAAAAGGGCTGAGTCTGCTGAAGAGGTAAGACAAAACGCATCCAAAAAAGACAGAAGCCATCTGAGTTGCCAGGAAGAGCAGCCTGGCACTGTGCAACCTCTCTCAAGCTGCTCAGCTCAGGACAGTGTGGAGCTGCCCACAGCTGGGACCCGGCAGAAAATCCACGTTGGGTAAGGACCAGTCAGCTCTAAGACACAGACAAGGATCTGAGTATTAAACCATTTAATTCTCATACCACTCACATGCATAATGTTCTTTTACACAGTGCTAAAAGAAAGAAGAAAATGCTTTTTTTTTCTTTTTAATACAAACAGAATTTCAAGTATACATTTATAGAATTTTCCAAGATTCTTACCCAAGTTGCTAAGTTTTCATTCACATTGTTCTTAAAGCTGTCCAACGAGCGCTTTTTGCTAAACTGCTTTCAATGCAATTGTACAGTCCCCTCTCCCTTGGTTTTATTCCCCCTTTTCCCAACTCTGATTCCCCTGCCACTCCTGCCCACCCCCCTCCAGCAGTGCTGGCTGTCCCTGGACACAATGGCCATGGAGCTTCTGTTTGCCAGTGCCTGCTGGAAAAGGGAAGCAGTTATGGAGGGCCAGTTTGGAAACAGCTTGGAAAATCACTGAAGAACAGTCTGATATCCACAATTTACAGCAGGCTTACTCTTCAGCCTACTCCAGGCTAGTCTGAACACTGACTTTTTTTTTTTTTGTGAAATAAGGACTGCAACCAAAAATAAAATAAAATAATAAAAAAAGAATAATTAGTACAGCAGGAAATCTCTTAACTATGAAAGTAAGTCTTGAGTGTTAGGACACCTGTCCTAAAAAGGTTTGATTTATAGGTCACTAGTTGAAGGTGACAGCACGATTTCTGTTACCAATGGTTACTCTGCAAACCAGCTCAGAGCAGAATCAATGTGGGACACACAAACTTGGATTAAAAAAGAAAAAAACAAACAAACAAACAGAACTGACAAGGGCTCCATATTCATGTTATGGAAAAACCCCACAACCCCAGTAACAGCTTTCTCCTGGCTTTGCTGTTCAGCTTAGCGGGGTTGTAACTGGGTGCAACTTCTGACCTGTTAAAAAACGGGGTTTAAATCTTCTTGACAGGCAAGGGTGGGTTTCTCTTGACAGATCCCAGAGTCTCCTGCCAGCCACCAGCCCCAGCAGTGCCTGGGCACGGCGGGGGGGCCCGGGGGGCTGCTGGAGGTAGAGCTGCCATGCCCAAAGCTCTGGCAGCATTGCTCCCCCCGAGCTGTGGCTGCCCAGGAGCTGCCTGCCCGTACAGCTGTGTCCCAACCAGCCACAGCTGTACTGCTCTGACGAGTTAAAGTGCATTGCGGCAGAAAAGGGTTTGCTTTTGCATTTTTTTTTTAATTTTTTTTTTTTTTTTTAAGAGGAACCTATTTAAAGTGCTGTTCTAGTTTGGAAAGGGACTCTGTTTAGAAAAAAAATGGCACCTTTTCACATGAGAGATTAACTCTCTGTATGTGTGTGTGTGTGTATATATATATATATATATATAAATTTGCAGAGTCAGATCTGCTGACTAATGAACAACGTATAAAAGTGTTTGTATTTTATCTTATTGCTTTTTTTTTTTTTTTTAACTGCTGCCTGCTGCCTCGGAAGCAGGAGGGAGATGGATTCTCCTTTTACCTTCCCCACCATTAACTGATTTCCCAGTGCAGGAATGTGGTCTCATAGCTCTGGCCCAGGGGACAGTTCACTGTCACACAGCACACAGGAGGTGACAAAGTCCCCCTGAACTGTCACAGCCCCATGGCCAACCTGCAAAGGGTCACAGTAAGGAACTGGAGGCCAAGAAGGACTGTGGACCCCGAGGGACTCCCGTTGCTCCTGCCAGATGCCATTTTCGTTAGAGTCACTTTACAGAGCAGACTTGCATTTCTGAAACATAGAGGTAAGGAAAACAAATACCTTTAAAGTGAAAGCTTTGCTGCTAGAGTGTGTAGTGTGGTAACCTCAGCACTCCAAGAGAGAGAGGTAGTTACTGTCCTGTGAATACACTGCTGCTTAATGCGACTCCATTTCTGGAGTGATTGCTAAAAAAAAAAAAAAAAAAAAAAAAAAAAAAAAAAAGGCAAAAAATCCTGTGCTCTTTATTAAGTTATCCCAGTTAAATCTTTCTGGTGAAGATACACTTGACTACTTCCTCTAAGAGGCTTTTGTATTTTAGAAATTGATTGTCAGTTAAGTTCGTTACAAGATGAAATTTGATTAGCAAATTGCTATACAAAGGTACTTCCTTTGTTAACTCTTAAAATTCTCTCCCACTACTCAGCTACCCCTGTCCTTTTTGGGGGTCATATCCTGTCTGCTCCTGCAATAGGACAGCATTTCCTGCTCTGAGCAGTTTTAATGGAAAAAACCCAAAGTTTTAAAAAGAGCTACAGATATCATATTCACAGTGTTGTGCAGGAAAGGTGAGGTGACACCAGGGAAATAAGGGGAGTTCTGGGGCCAATGGGGCCACAGCTCATGGGAGCTTCAGTTAGTGTTTAGCACACTGGAGGCTTGGGAAAACTGCATTCATTCCCTTCCCTTTTCAGACTAAAGCAGTGCTTTGAATACCTTGCTTCCATTTCCACGAATTAACATCTGATCCAGTCTTCTCATCCTTTGCTAATTCTCCCTGCAAGTGTGGGGCATGAGGTGAGGAGTATGTTACTGCAAGAACACACAGGTGCATGTTCTTCTCCTCCTCATTCAGCTTCTAAAACACCTTATTCAGAAAAGTCTGCTTTGCCATCCAGGATTGCTCTTGCCTGTCCTAAATGTCAGCCATGTTACCCACCAATACAGAAGAACCACGCCTTATGAACAAAACTTCTCTCTCCCTTCCCAGTATTCCTCAGCAGCACTTACCCTGTGACAACACAGCCCTGGAAGCTGTCTGGTGTCAGCTTTCTGCCCAGGCCAGTGCCTTAGGGGAGCCCAAGGAATTAATCTTAAGCAAAGGCTATGACAAAATTCTATTCTCAATCCCACCTGGGATGCTTCCCCCAGCACCACAACCCTGGCCTAGGAAATCTTCTAACACACGAGAGAAGTGCCTGCATGCCAACTGCACCCTCCTTCCCTGCATCTCTGCTGGGGACCCAGGCAGGTCTGTAAACAGCCTCTGCAAACAAACATGGACTGCAAGAACAGCCACAGAGGGGCTGGGGCTTCATGGCCCTTCCCAAAATCCAATCTGTCCGAGAATTGCACTGTCCACTTCTTGTTAGTGTCACCCACAGCTGCCACCCTCCTCTCACTAGCCTTTGCAGGCAAGAGCTCTGTTCAGTTACCAATGCACAGGCAAGGAAGGATTCAAGAAAAGCTTCACAGTAACTCAGAGAGTTTCTTTAGACATGTAAACTCTCAGAAAATACTCTCAGAGGCACAAACCTCCGTATCAAACCAATGCCCAAGACACGCAGATAACGAGCAGAGCCAGGGAAACCTCAAGAAACAGCTTTTAAAACTTGACCAAATGGGGAACCCATTAATTGGCATCATCAAGTTAAAATTTGTTTCTTTAAGACTAGTTTTGTGACTCCTCCCCCTGCCCCAGACTCAGTAATTTCTATTGCAATTCTAGCAGAAAACATCCCTGCCCATGGCAGGGGGGTTGGAGTAAGATGAGCTTTAAGGTCCCTTCCAACCCAAACCATTCTGTGGTTCTGTGATTTGAGTAACTAATTTCAACTGTATTTTATCTTTTTATACTGCCACTTTCTGTATTTTACAACCAGCAGTAAATTAGTGAATCCAACTTCATTTTTCATTTCTCATTAGTTTCACAGTTTCATAGCAAATGGTATTGGGTCTGACTGCAAAGGTAATGGGAAGGTTTAAATAAATAAACTTCACTGCAGTATGGAAATAATGCAGCCATTTCACCATAGATCTGAGGGGAAGGGTGTTAGGCACACTATCAAAAACAAAGCTGAAAGTCTGCAAAAAAAAGAATGCACTGATTTTTTAAAGTACTGCCTTAGGTAACTGCAGTAAAATAATAAATCAGAATATGTCAGATTAAACAAAGAACTTACACAGCAGTATTTAAAAATACCTGGACATGTTTCAAAAGCTTAACTGATATGAACTAGGAAGGCCAGTAAAGCTGCCCATTTTACATGATAAAACTAAAAAAAAAAAAAAAAAAGGTAACAAAAATACAGCTTGGCACAGTCTAATGGAAACAGGAACTTGGAGGCTGCACTCTCCCATCTCCCATGCTGGAGATTTCCCAGCCTCTCTGGACAACCTGAGCCAACGCTGTTTGACTGTACTCATGGTGAGGCAATGTCTTATCATACCTAACCTGATTTTCCCTTGAATAAACTGCTGCCTACTGCTGCTCCTCCTTCTACCATGTGCCTCCAGGAAGGGTCTTCCTCCATCTTCTCTGCACCCTCCCCTGAGCTGTGGAGTTTAAATAGGAAAAATTACATAGGTAAAGGAGAAAGCACTGAAACAAAACCAACTTCAGTCTTCAACGCTTGCTAGAAAACTCAGAAGACTTGAAGACCTGACTCCAAGTCTGGTACTGTCCTTTCCTCCCTTCACTTCTCACCCTTCAGTTCCTTCCAATGGAGTTTTTGAAATGCTCACAGCAAATCTGCCCCCACAGATTTGGGACTGACCCCTTTTCCTTCTTTACTATTCACAGCTCCAGCAAGGAAAACCCTGGTGCTGCTCAGCTGTCACGTGCCAGGATAGGCATCTTTGGACACCTGTCTCACAAGGCAGCAGCATTTCCTGCATGCTCCTGCCCCTGTGCAGGTTCTAAACCCAGCATTTCCCTGCCCACAGCATCCATGGCATGCCAGACACATGCACTACCTCTTCCCAATGATGCTTTGCTGCTGGTCCACCTTTCTACACATCCCCCTGTGTGGCTCCAGTGTCACCAGCACCAGCCAGGGCTGAAAACAGACAAGCTCTCTTCTGATTTCAGTTGTCTTCCTCCTCCCTAGAGGGAACAGAGCCACTGCTAAGCCTGTGGGACATGTTAGAGGTGAATTTATTCTTAGAACTTGCTAATTCCTCAGAAAGGTAATTACTCCCTGGCACAGAAAAATCAGCAAGATCTTATCTCTGCACCCATTACTTCTTCCCACTGGTGACAGCAGAATGTGCCTCCACAGAAGTTATTAACAAACCCCAGCCACTTCTAGACATCACTAAATAGCAATGGCTCCTTTCCTAAAACTTTAAATTAGACACTAAATACAACAGTGGCTGGTTTTGTGGCTTCGTCCCCAGCTCCCAGCTGTGCCAGATCACAGTCTGATTTTCTGTTTTCTCCCCTTCTATTTCTAGCTTTGCCAGAACATCCTTGTTTCACAACAAAACTGTTAAGGACCGTAAAGAACACCTTCAGAAGGCCCCACCATCCAACTCTACCCAGCAAGTTTCAAATCCTTTCAAGGCTGCAACTCCCCAGCAGCACAAATTCTTAAGTCTTACTCATATCCATGTTTTTGTCACCAAAGACCTTTCAAAATTCCCACCTAAAAGAGGTTCCTCCTATTTCCAAGAGACATCACAAACGGTAATACTTTGGTTTACAACTAGATTAAAATATAAATTAAATAAGAAAATGCTAAATGAGTTTATATTGAAACACATTATATTTGTTTCTATATATGTATATACAGGTATGTGTGTGTGCACTCCCTAATGACAGCTAGAGGAAGCAAAAGTCATTCTCCAAAGGCTTCTACTCTTCCAACTAGCATGGTCAACTTATCCATTGCAACAATTCCCTGTGCATAAAAGCTAATGAAGCACTGGAAGGTGGTGCTGGCAACCAGCTGGATCACACAGACATTCAGGAACAGAAAGACAATAAATTATAAGAAGCAGTAGTAACTTGTTCACAGTTGGGATGAGGATAATGTTATGGGAAACCTGAATTATCTACAGTTCTAGGAATAAAAAGCCAAAGGTCACTGAAAGTTACAGATATACTGCAGTTAATCCTAAAAGCAAAGATCAGATCAGACACACAAAGAAATGGCAGAAACCACGTGGAATTTCTCCCAGCAGCCTAAAATCTGGTACCATCAGATTCAGCAGGAAGCTTTCCACTACCTCCAGCAAAACCAGAGTTCATCCCAGGGATGCTCTGATCACTGCCTCCATCTCAGTAATGAACATTTGCCCAAGTAGGAAGAATCCTTGAAACCAACTCAATCCTACGTGCAGAAGAACATGCTC
This sequence comes from Alethe diademata, assembly GCA_025584955.1. Classification (NCBI taxonomy): domain Eukaryota; kingdom Metazoa; phylum Chordata; class Aves; order Passeriformes; family Muscicapidae; genus Alethe; species Alethe diademata. Next base: position 22,530,154 of record JANRMJ010000125.1, read on the forward strand.
CCAGTCTTTCCTTGATTCCATCAGCCCAAACATCACATTCAATCTCTCCTAATTCCCAGCCTCTGTGTTTTCCTGTGTTTGCCAAGCCAAAGCCTTTCAGCAGATGGAAATATTTTAGAAATGGTAGGACTCTGCAGATAATTTTATAACCCACTTAAGTGGGTTCCAGATTAGCAATAACCTAAATTTCTAGTAAGACTAACTGCAGCAAAACTTTGGTCTGCTGCATTTTACTGGTTATAAAACAAAACAAAACAAAAACCCTACAGCAAGTCTACTCCAAATCGACTCAGTTCCAAAATGTTCTGGTAAACTTTAGTTTAGTTTTAAGAAGCAGACAGTATGGTTTGCATAGTTCTAACTTCTATTTGGTTACAAATATATATATATATACATACACAGGTATATATATATTTTATATTAAAAAATCCTTTGAATGACAGTGATTAAAATACGGATTCTGAGCTCCTCTTTGGGCCTTTTAACTGAAGATACCAAAACTGTGTGTGTGTCTCTCACCTTGTGACAGGAGCAATGCTCACAACAATTATTTTGCTATAGCAGTGGATCCCAGGCTTTCCAACTGCAGTCCTTGCCACAGGCTCAGCTCCCAGGGAAAACTCAGAGCCCAGACCTTGGCAAAAAGTCTCCTTGAATTATAGCTTGTTGACTTACAGAACAGTATGGATTGGAAGGGACCTTTAGAGGTCATCCAGTCCAACTGTCCTGCCATGAGAAGGGGCTTTTCCCATCCCCAAAATATTTCCAGCAGAGCCTGAACAGCATTTGATGTCACTGATCTGCAGAAACACTTGGATGCTGGCACGGCTAAATTGGCAGGCATGTCACGGATCAAAGAGGAGAGTTTGGGAATGTTTAAATAATTTCAAGTGCTGTTTTTTGTTGGTTTTCAAGACGCACAATGCTATCCACCTCCCAGGCCACCTTCCACCCAAATCAATGGCACCTTTGCAGCTGTCTTCTTATTTATATGTTGGATTCTGCAGGAGAGATGAAGTCAGCAGCGAATAAAAGCTACAATTCTGCTCTTGCAAAGGCCTTGTTAGGGCTGAATCATCCAAAAGTGCCAAGGACTCTACTCTAAAACCAGACTGCTTGGAATCACTTCCCGAAATGGGCATCTCACAGTTAAGTGACATTCCTATTGCAGAGGTGTGGATGGAAACACGGTCACGGAGCTGTCACAAAATGAGAGCAGGACAAGCAGGGAGAGCTGTCCTGTCCATGTTTTTCAACCTTGAGCTCACAGAGGGCTGAAATCCTGGCTCCATGCCCTCTCTGCTGAGCCAGCCCCACAATGCTTTACAGCAGGGCTACAGCTCATTCCCAGTGCTATTCCAGCTCTGTATAGCTGTCACATGGGAACAAGGTCAGCTGCTGCCGACCTCTCTGGGTTTAAAACAGCAGCAGAGACACAACATGCTTTCTGTTCTTCCCAGCACCCAAACTAGGGTTCAACTATACAGATCACAGCTTAAGAATGCTGTAGAGAAGATGTAGGAAGGTCCAAGGACTGAACCTGATGGTAGATAATGCTGAGAGGACAAGGAGGGACTGCCCATTTGCACCAGCTGCTCTGGTTCTCACCAGGCTATCCCTGGATCTCACTAAGCTAGCTCTAAGCATGTTCTCAGCCTCCTGTAACAAATTCACATTTCATAAAGCCTCTCATTCATCCCTCTCTAGCTGCTGGAAATACAAAGCACAATTTGTTTTCACATCCTCTCATTGCATTTTGGCCTTCTCCTTTTCCCAGCTTCATATCAGTCATCCTCCTGAGACGAAGAGGTTTAGCTTTTCTCCAAAGCAGCAACACAGTATTAACACAATTCTTGCTATTTTCACAGCTATTCACAGGGAACATGGCAGCAGCAGAGAACAGCTGCAGCAACCATCATGTCACTTGGCTGACACTTGGCACCAGGGCTTGCTGCAGGCTTAAGGAGATAACCACAACTCTTCACATTGGGGAGGTGAGCTCTTTGACAGGAAAGAACTAAGAAATACATCCACCTCCAAGAAAGCACACTGTAAAACCAGAGCATGTTCTCCGTGTTGCCTGAGGCAAGAAAACAAATGGGTTAGTAAGCCCTAACTCTAAAGCAGACAAAAATGTTACGTACAGAGGTATTAAAACACGAGAGCTCTCTTCACATCCTCCTTAAATCACAGTTGAAATCACAGTTTTGGCAGAACAAGATGCAGCCAGACGTGGGAATGCAAAGCTGTGCCTCAACCCATCACAGAAGCATTCGCACTTGGAAAGTTGGCAGCTGATTCTCCACAGCTTTGGTGCAGCCGTGAAGAGCCACGCCAACGCGGAGGCAACAGGACACAGAGTCATTCTGTTAGGGAAAGCACCTCGAAGGAGCTACACCACTGCCAGAAAATTCACATGAGGTTTTTCCATACCGTGTAAGACCTCCAACCCCTTTCTTCTCAAACCTTGGTCTCATCTGCACTCAGCAAGTCAACCATTGAAAGAAATGTTTAATAACGATTCCTTCCAAACTGGTTCCACTGTCTAGTGCAGACGGGCCTGAACTGGTTTCAGCACTGTTCAAGAAATATTAGACATCATGATTCCCACACATACATACACATCCATTAAATGTACAGAAATAATATCAAAATGATTCCCACTACCATACCTTATACTGACTCTAGCTACAAGCTATAAACTTCACCTCAGCGAGGCCTGGGCAAGAATATTGGCTCTTTTGCATGCAATCAGAAATGATCATTTATACAGTGGCAACCTCTGCATGAAAAAAAAAACAAAAAATAAACAACCCAAAAACAAAAAGAAAAGCAAACATAAAGGAGGAAAAAATAAAAACCTTTCACAAGCTTTGTTTTCAGCCTAGTAAGGTATGAAGGACTAATTTCATGGTTTTCACCAGGCCACTTGAAGTAGTGAATCAGCAAACAGGATGCACTGTTGGCATCCTGTACTGTTTGGATGCTCCTCCGTTCACAGTATTGATACAGTAAAATAAAACCTGCTCAAGAAACTCACAGCTATGCCATGGGAACAAAGGCATTCACCATTTCATGTCAGCCCTTCTTCACTATGGTTGCCATCTGTCTCAGAAAAATGTTGCTTGTGTAGCAGTTACTGCACCTTCACCCTTCTCTTCACAGCAAGCTTAGCAGGGAAACCTTCCCACTATATTTTTATATAATATATGTATATAAATAATTTTATGTTTTTATAGTTTGGTAGTATTCTTTTAAATTTTCTATTTTAAAACACTTAAAAATCTTTTAAGCAACTAAAAGTAACTTTTATGCTCTCTAGTGTGAACAGGATAGGATTTCAAAGTTTTTAACTTTTTTTTTTTTTTTTTCATTTTTGGTAACTTCAAAAGCTATGACTAAAGCAGCACATCTCCACTCCTCCCTGCACCTTGATTGCAACAAAACCTACCTTGGCCATGCTCTCACTTCATCCTCTGCCACTGCTCTCTGGCAACCTCACTGTTTTGGTACCGTGATGTTTGACCTTAGCCAGGAAACCTGACGGAGCTGGTTGTTTGAGTGGCCAAATCACTCCCTGTGTGATGGATGCCCTTGACAGGAGAGGAGGAAGAAGGCACAGAAGGAAAACGGAGGTGAAATATCAGTTTTCCTGTTTGAAATGGTCAATGAAATGGTACTTTGCAGGTGCCCAGCTCAGAACACCTGCAAAGGTTCCTCTTGTAGGATCACATCCCTGTTACAGGCAATACTGGCACCGAGCCCTTTCCACACACAAAAACACATTAGAGCCACATCACTTCTTGAGAGAGAGATGGGAGGAACAGTGAGACCCCTCACATACCAAAAAATCTATAAAACAAGGCAAGAATACATCACCCTTCTCCAAATTATTCCCTCCAAAGGGGCAGGAAAACGATCCTGAGTACCAATTTGCAGACAGGGAAAGCGAGGGCTGGAGATGTTTCCACGTGCCCAAAACTGCAGTCAGACAGCAGCTCAAGCCTTATTGTCACTTGGTCAGTTTCCTGCCAGCTGAGCCCCCACTCTAACCACTCATCCAGCTTTCTTGCTGAAGCAAGATGAAGTGTATTTCTTTTCCAATGTCTCCTTGTTCCTCCCATCACCTTAAGGTTCAGAACTTCACCCTTCCTTATCATATACACATTATACATCCTCAAGAGAATTCCTTCACCAAACCTGATAAGCACAACCTGTCGTTCATTCCCCCCCTTCATCATGAACAACTTGGCATCAGAACTAGAGAAAACTCTTAAAATATTGCATATTTTTTTAAAGAAAGATGTCAGGATATTTGCACTTTTCTGCCTGTCCCATGCTTTTCTGGTTATGAACCACGTAAGCCCGTGCAAACACCTACAATACACACGCAGGCATGTCTCTCCAGGTTTGCTAAACTTGCTCTAAACATCAGAGCTACTCAGAATACAAAAATGTTCAGTCCATGCAAGGGGACAGAGTTGTGATTGCTCTAGGAACCATTCACTTTTAAGTCTCCTGAACTGTTATAAGGAAATAGAGAAGGGTTCTCTTTTGTTTTTGCATTTCATTGATAAAAAAGTTATCAAACTAGTTTGTAGAAACAGGTTTAAAAGCAACCACCTGCGATTGCTCGGCTGTGACAACAGCACTGCAGTATTCCCATATCCCATATTGCTGTTCTAAAAGATCAAGTGTGTGTCGAGGGGGGAGCAGGGGTGAAAGAGGACTTTGGTAGTCAGCCTCTAACTCCACGATTCAGCAACTCCAGAAAATCTCTTCCTAATCCTTGGCAACGCCTGAAGCATGGCAGCTCTCCCGCCAGGACCTCAGAGCGCTCTGAGCCCCCCAGATCAGCACCAGCAGAGGACAACCTCCTCTGGAAGACCCCTCCAGCCCTTCTCCCAATGCATCAGAGTCTCATGCAAACCTCACAGCTGCTAAATTCCACTCTCAGTCGCTGAAGGACTTCCTTCACACTTTGCTGACCTCTGGAATACCACTTTGTAGCTGTGCCCACTTTAACAAGGGGCACCAGGGCTGCATGCCTGGAACGGGCAAGCCCAAAGCCCTAAAATAACAGTTTAAATAAAAAAGTAAAGAAACACACCAAAAATAAGACAGGGATAAATACACTCGGGCAAGGCAGGCTCCACCAGGACAGTATTTTTGCTTTCTTTGCTGTGGCAACTACCTGGGGAAGGGAGAAAGGCAAGGGCCCCTTGCCCCTGCTGTCCCCTCGAGCGGAGCAGTGGATATGGCTGTGTGGCTGGAGCCGGCTCTGCCGGCGGCGCCCTGCTGCGCCACAGCGCTGTCCAGAAATACAAACGGCTGCTTGTCCCAGATCACTACAGAACAGTAAAAAAATTTAAAATCCTGTCGATCCCTGAATAAGAAGTTGATTGACACAGTTGTTCTGTTTTTCTCCAAGAGCAGGAAGAATAAGGGAGAAAAACATTTAACACTCTATTGGGTGTGTGTGTGGGTGTGTGAGAGGAAGAGAGAGAAAGAGAGAAATTTTTCTATTTTGGCAACATCTTGGGAGCTTCTTTCTGTTCAGTGGTGGCATTGCACTAATTACAGTACCAGCCTGCCGGGTGGGTGCTGACTCTTCAGAGCCAGGAATAGGAAGACAGTCCTTTCTCCTGGGACTCCAGAGCCCGTTTCAATCCGGCCCCGTTGTGGACACAGATCCCTGTGCCGTCTCCCCCACGGCCACGGCCTCTTCCTGCGGAGGGGACTCCTCCTCTGCCTGCCCCCGCGACGTGACGGTGGTCTCAGGGGAGATGCTGTGGGGCCCTTCCAGGGGCAGGCAGCCGGGGTGGTTCTTGCGAAAGTGCTGGTTGAGGATGGCCTGGAAAGGGAAGCTCTTGCCGCAGACGTGGCAGTGGAAGGGCTTGTTGCCGGTGTGCTTGCGGATGTGGTACTCCAGCTGATCCTTGCGCGTGTACTTCTTGCCGCACATGCGGCACACGAAAGGCGTGATGCCCATGTGCAGCCGCATGTGCCGGTCCAGGCTGCCCTTCTGGTTGAAGGATTTGGCGCAGTAAATGCACGTGAGCCGCGGGTTGTAGCGGAACCAGCGCTCTGAAACCTCCTGCTCCCGCAGATACTCCACGTAACCGCTCACTCCCAGCATGGCTGATTCCTCCCCCTGCCAAGGAAATGGCACAGATTTAAATAACAAGCAGCCTAAAACAAGTTGCAGAGAAGATCAGGCCCAGGTCCAGCCAGTAAAGCCCGTGCCAAACCTCAAAATCAGCAGCACTAATGTCTGCAACCTCAAGCACACATTTAAGTGCTTAAATGGGGCCTTGGGGCTGAAGACAAACGAGCAATCAATTAGAAACCACTGCTGCAGAGGCCCCTTCTGCCAAGCCATTCCCTGGATCTGGTGAAGAAAAGACAGCCCTTGACACAAGGGCACTTGGCCACCAATTCAGTTGTGAACCACGTCAGTACTTGTTACTTTTTAAAAAAATTTTGTGCCAGTTTTATTAAAACACTTGCGTGTATCACCTGTTTTCCTCACTAAAAGTCAAAAAAAAGAAGCCAATTGATGAGCTTGCAGTAAAACAAAGAAGGAGCAAACCACAAATCATATCTGAAAGTCTTCAGGTGTCATTTTACACAGGTATTTATCCAGGTGTCACTTAGAGTTCATTTTATAATGAGTCACATTTGCCTGCCTGGCTGTGTAACCCATCCCAGCCCCGTGGCATCAGAGGCAAGGATGTGCCTGACCCAGCTTGCCCAGCAGGGACTCCTCTGTTTTCTGAAGTCACACACACAAACAGCCAAGGGCAACTTGAACCACAGGTCTGCTCTCAGGACAGACACTTCTGGCCATCGTGTTCAGATTGAGCAGAAACACACTGACTCCAGAACGCTTCTGTGCTGGAGATGCACTGTTTACTCCTCCAGTGCTGCTTCCCAGTGGTGCCAAATGTGGAGCAGCAACCAGTGCAACAGCAGGAAGGCATCTCCATCTCCTCTGCAAGCCAGGGCTCTACAGGCATGAGCAGCAGTGTACCTGTGCCAGGTGCTGCTGAATCCAGCTGTACAGGCACAGGGAAGCTGCTGAGCACTAAAGGAGATACACAAAGCTCTGGTTCTTCCTTTCCACTCTACCACTGCCATGGGGCAGGGATCACGGGCAGGCTATTTCAGTACAGATATCGCAATGCCAGGAGAGTGGAAGGTGATGGTACTTCCCCATGGTGTGTAAAGCCTAAGGTTTCATGTTTGAGGCTGTCTCACAATGGAGAAATAAGAGCAGCTTTTCTGTAGGCAGAGCTAAAATTGCTTAATATGTCACATTTCCCCTAGAGGGTTGGTTTGACCTGAAATTTTTGCAATGTCTTCTGAGGACACAAAACAAAGCTTTGCAAAACAGGAACAAAAAGGTATCTGTTGTTTTATGGAAGTGTCTAACAAAGTCAGCAGACAGCAATCACGATTTTTAAACCCTAGCTTCACCTGGTCTTACTCAAGGGCAAAGCAGCCTAGTATCTCCTACCTCCAGCCAAGTCCTTTGCTTACACACTGACACATTCCTTACCTGTCAGGCTCAACACAGGCACTGTGTTGGCTGACACGCCTGCACTACAGTGGCACTGACACCAACTGAATACAACTAGACCAAAATGGTAAGGCACAGGCATTACTGCTGTGTCCCACTTTGCTACACTCTACAGCCCACTGCCCTCCCATTTCTGTGCATCTCTCCCTCCTACCCCAAAACCATGCCCAAGAAAGCAGGGAATTCAGAGCTCCTTTATGATGCTAGGTCTGCTGTGCAACACAGTCGCTTGGAGAAGAGACAGAGACCTCTCTAAAACTCCACAGCTCTTTGACAGTCCATCCCAAAAGGTTTATTGGTGTAGTCCTGCAGGGCTTTTGGAATGGTTTTGGTACCGGCATAGAAAGGTTCAGCTGTTGTCACCCGTCTTCCACAGCAGCCAAGCCACACCTCCTCCCTCTGCTCAGGCATTTGCTGCCAGTGTTCGAGGGCAGATTCAGCTCTGCAGGCAAATGGGGTTTCTCCTCAGGAGTTGGTGGCTTGCCCAGAAGAAGGGTGGGTATTTATGCCCTCAAACAACAAGAGAAACTCCTTGTGTTTTCCAGGTATCTGGCCAAAATCCCAAACAACACCAGAATCAGTTTTAAATCGTACAGGGCCAGCACATGGCACAAGCACACAGGTCCTTGTATTTCACACATTATTGCTTGCAAATATAAAATATGACACACTTCATCACAACAAAGTCCCCTTCACCTTCAAGCCAACGTTTACTTGCAGACATCCTGATGTGCCTACCTGGGAACTTGGCTGCTTAGGCTCGTCCATCCTCCCGGGAGATTCGCTTTTTGATCTGTACCGCTCAGTCACAGCAACCATGCTGCCAGAAGGGCTGAATCTGTGGGGTGGGGGAAGAGCATAAATGGAATTTTTAATGGGCATCAGGTCATTACAGTTTTTAGAACAATGGGTGAGCAATAAAGGCACCTGTATAGCATCTCTTCATCCTCATCAGCTAACACACTGGGGTGGAACAGTGCAAGTATAAAGGAAAAACCAAATCATACCGGTCTATGGCTTCAGACTAAACACCTAAAAAATAAAACTGAGTAATCTGCTTCCAGTTCAGCAACAGAGAGGAGTTGCTATCATGAATAAACCAATATGGGCCAGGTGATTCAGGAACTGTACAGTAGGACAGAAACCATTTCTCAGAGGACACCTCTCCTTCAGTGCCCTCCTCCTCCATTCCCAGTGTGAAACACACAGGATGTGATGGACTAGAGGTGTGAAACAGTGCATACAGACTGCAGTGCAAAAGGAGATGCTAGAGACTAGCTGATCCAAGGAAAAGGGCCAAGGAAGTAGGAAAGCATCTCTCTCCAAGGGCCAGCTCAAGATTGTTCCCACTGATTGATTTATTAAGCAACAAGTGACAGATATCTGCTGCTTCCAGGTAGCTGTTTCCCCATGGGATTGAGCTATAAGAGAGGCAAATGTGAAGGGAAACCGTAGAATCACAACCTCCCCAAATAAAACAGACCTGCCCTTTCTCAAATCCATTCCCTGGCCTGAGCTTAGGGCAAGAAAGCAAATGCTGGAGTGGAGGGTAAGTAGATGGATGGAGAATCCAAACACAGCAGATTTCACCACTCATTCAAAGGCTTTCTGCTCTCTCATATAAATCAAAACAATAGTGGAGGCCACTGGGTTTGCCATTTCAACTGCCCCAGGAGATGTAAACCCAGGGCCCACTGCTGTCATGGACCACTGGGTGGTCATTGACCAACAGATGGTGTCTGGCTTGTTTCTCAGCCAGAACCATCCCCAGATCTTCAAGCCAGAAGGCATCAATGTAATGGAGATATGTAACACATATTTTAAGTGACCTCATTAATCCAAAAGCTGAGTCCAGGATCTACTGAGGCTGAACTGAGCATCTTAAAAAGAAAATCCCACCTCACCTGAAACACTGAGAGGTAGAGATCCCAACCTCTAAGAGCTAGTAAGTAATTTCCCAAGCTAGCCTGTACCTGAAGATCCTGGTCTGATCACTACTCAGCCAAAATATTATTACCCAAACTGGATACACTTCCTAACACCTTTCGCTCTTATGCTTAAGATGGCCAAAGGAAATAGAAAGAGGGAATGTTCCAAAGCGACCGACCCAGCCAAGTCAGAATCTTGCATAACCTCCTCTTACAGCCAAGGTGAATAAGTAAGTTGAAGAAAACCCACCTGTCGATCTCGCTGCTGGTCGGTCTGGCCGCTTTGGCTCCAGAGGAGCCTAAGGCAAAAGCCTCCTGGCCCAGCGCTCCGTGGCCCGTGGTGTCGATCACCATGGCCGTCACCTCCTCAGCGCTGCTGCCATCTTCTCCCGAGGGCTGGTGCTCTGCCCCCAGCCACTCCTCCAGGTTCTCCGTCTTGATGCGCACTCCTCCCAGCACCCGCACCTCCTCGTCGTTCTGCGCCCCGCGCTCCGCCATTCCCGTCTCCACGTACCACTGGCCCGCCCTGTTAATCCGCAGGATGGGCTCCCTGCCCTCCACGTCGGAGCTCTGCTCGATGATCTGCGGGCTGGTGGACTCCTCGGGCGGGCTCAGCTCCCGGATGTCCAGCACGGTGCTGACCTGGCCCAGGCGGCTGCCCTTGGGCGCGCTGTGCCGCGGGCTCAGGGAGCGGCTCAGGGTTGGCGTTGCCCGGTGAGACTCGGGCGGTCTCTCCTGATGCTTCGTCCTGGTCTGGCTCAACTCCGCTTCCACCTCCGCCACGTTGATTTTGAAATGAATCCCCTCGAGTATCTGCGTGCATTTGTCTATGATGTGCTGCATCTGCAAGAAACTGGCAGCTGTCAGGTAGCTGATGATGTCAGCCAGCTGCAGACATATCCTGCCGGTGTAGCAGAAGGAGAGGAGCTGCTCGAAAACAGAAGGGTTCTTGATGACGGAGATGGACACGGTGCTCATCTCGTTCAGGGACATGTGGTCACGGAAGTAGGGCGAGCTGGCAGCCAGCACCACCTTGTGCGCACGGAAAGCCTGGCCCTGCACGTTGACCACGATGTCACACAGCCGGCCCTGCATGCGCAGCTGGTTCAGGTGGCTCAGGACTGAGTTACTGAAGTTGGGAATCTCCAGCTGAATGTTCCCACTCTTCTCCATGGCTGTCTCAGCCGCAGGTGTACGCCTCTGCTGGAAAAGGGGGAAAAGATCCCGCAATTAGCAGAGCCAATCATTTGAAATCAGAACATTTTTCACCTGCTTCCACACGATTTGAAACACTGGAGTTTTTAGAGGCCTTCCTCACCAGCTGAACTGCCACCCACCTGGCAGCAGCTCTGTCACAAACGAGTGTGTTTGAGATCACTGAAAAAAGCATCTGTGATCCCTCCATGCTGTGCATCCCCCTGCACGAGAGTTCTGCTAAACCAGTCCCCACAGACCCCCGTTCCCTGCGGCTTCAGCATGCAAAACACTTTGTTCTGCCAGCCTCAATAAAAGCACATCTGCATGTAAAAAGAGCTTAAAAAAATGGCACAGGTATTAAAAATAGGCACCTGATTGCATAATGGATTAAAATACTCACCACTTGTACCTTCTAATCATCTTGAAAAGAGAAAGTAATAGGGAAAGCCCCTTTGTAAAACAGGAACCAGGAAGGAGACACCGGTACCTAAATCCTCCAGAGACTTTTGAAAAGTTGGCCAGCATCTGACCTCAAGGCATCCTAAGTGCCTTCTTAACCTGAGATAGCCATCATATGTGGCACTTCTGACATGTGCCAGAAAATGTATAACAGGAGAATGAAAAAAGAAGCCGTGGTTCAGGAGTGCTCACAGGGCCTCACTCATGATCACTTTTGTAGGGGCACAAGAGACTTCACCTTGGTCATCACTAAGATCCAATCCTGGCCATACCCTAGGTCAGTAACTGCTGGACTCTTTCCCAAGTAGATAATAATGGAACTGTTCCACTCAGGCTACAATTCACAGTGGTGCTGCTCTGCTTGGGCTGCAATCCAGGCTATACATGGCTCACCCCTGGTTTCCACCTTGGCTGGGATGTTCCTAGCTGTCCCCACCTCTACCACACAAGAGCTCCTGGCAGGCTCAGGGAGCTCCTCACCACCCAGCTGGTGCAGTCAGGGGACCCTTCACCACCCAGCCCAGTCCACCAAGGCTTATCAGGAGATCTCAGAGCAGGGCCAGGGAGGGGGTGGGGGATGCACCACCACATCATCACATTTCATTTTGGCAAAGTTTGAGAAGAAGCCCTGACCATATATGGTAAAAATTTGGAATGAATGAAAGTGAGGTGCAAACTCATCCAAAAAGAAAAAGAAAAAAAAGGGGAAAAAAAAAAAAGGAAAGTAAATAAACTTGTTAAAGTCCACGTTAAACACCCTCCAATCTGGACAGCATCTGAAGTGTGCATTGAGCAGAGTCCTGCAGATGTCAAAACCACTTCAAGCAGGCTGGGAATATCAAGGCTCACAGTGCCCACTCTAAGGAATCTCCAAATCAAAGGGATTGGCACATGAAGAGCATGTCTGCCTTTGGAGGACTTTTTATTTGGAATTTATGAACATTGCAGCATAGCACGTGTCCATATGCCCGAGCAGGCTTTGTGCAGACTTGGCAAGCCCAGCTACTAAACATGAAGCTGCAGGACAGCCTGTCAATCTCGTGGAGTTGTGCCAAAGGATTTCTGAGTGGCAGGATTGCTGAGTGTCCCTGGGGAAGTCAGATCAGAGTGCACAAAGCTTCACAAGGTGCAGCTGAACAGTGCCAGGTCTTAGAGCTTCTTCTCTCCTTCCCCTATCACAGAATCCCAGAATGGTTTGGGTTGGAAGGGACCTTAAAGCCCATCTAGTGCCACCTCTGCCATGAGCAGGGACACCTTCCACTAGCCCAGGTTGCTCCAAGTCCTGTCCAACCTGGCCTTGGACACTTCCAGGGATGGGCAAGCCACAGCTTCCCTGGGCAACCTGAGCCAGGGCCTCAGCACCCTCACAGGGAAGAGTTTTTTCCCAATATCTAATCAAAACCTATTCTCTTTCAATTTAAAGCCATTCCTCCTTGTAAATAGTCAATCTCTATTTTTCTTGCTGGCCCCTTCAGGTACTGAAAGGCCACAGTCAGGTCACCCCGAAACCTCCTCTTCTCCAGGCTGAAAAATGCCAATTCCCTCAGCTTTTCCTTCAGGAGAGCTGCTCCATCCCTCTCATCATCTTAGTGGCCTCCCCTGGAATAGTCCAAGAGGTTCCTGTCCTTTCTGTGCTGGGACACCAGAGCTGGACACAGGCTCCAGCTGGGTCTCACCAGAGCGGAGCAGAGGGGCTGAGCCAGCAGGTTCCAGGTGACAAAAGCAATGCAGAAACAGCTCCCTACCCGAGGCCCTGCCTCACAGCGTGTCATTCCAGGCACGTCCTGTCAGGATTAGATGAAATTTCATACAAGAACTTGCTTACTCCTTCAGAATTCAGTTTAGGAAACAGAGCTGTCAGCTCCACTATTCTCAGATCACCTGCACACAATAAAATTCATGAGGCGCTGCTGTTTGGAGAGCTGTGTTATAAAAAGCCATTTCTGCAACGTTTTTTCTCCCAAATTTCCCATTGATTAGGAGTTTTGCATGTGGAGTACTTAAAGGAACAGGCTTCAGCTGCCAGTGCCAAAATCTCTGGTTTTAAAAGTTGTTCCACTCTCCCTCAGACTGCTGAGTAAGGGCTGGAAGAAAAAAGAAATAGCAGTGAGATAGGACAGGGACTGAGGGGAAATTTCAACAGAGAAAGGAAAGGGGGGAAGGAAGGAAGAGCAGATAAATCAAACGTTGCTGAAAAGTACAGGAAAGTGCAAAGACCAGCCCGTGCAATGTCAGGGAAAGGAGAATTTGATGCTTAGATCCACTGTTTAACCAAAGTGACTGGAAAAGTGCAAACAGGAAGAAGGGCAATTGCAGAAATTGCACATTCCAGCAATACAGACAACTGTGGGAGTGGTGAAACAAAAGCAACACAGACCTCATACAGACCCCTGGAAGAGCCATGGAATATTGAGGACCCAGCTGGGACCACGGATTGAACAGCAGCCACGTCCTGCCTAACATTTGGAAAAATGCGTGGTTGTGATGGCAGGAAACAGCACTTTCTGTTCACTTCAGTGCTGGTGCTGACCGGGAAGTCAGGGTCTGGTCAGCTACCACGATATAATGAGGGGGAAAACTTGCTGCACAAAGTGCCGGTCATCGTTTCCATTCATTCGAGCTGCCTTCAGCAGGGAACGGACACAGGCAGTGGAACTGGAGTGGAGTTCGGATGCCATCGTGCGACTCCCTGAAAAATTACACAAGTGCCTTAGCTTCTTAAACACCCGCCCTCAAGAGGTTGTCAAAACATGAAAGATACTGCAATATAAGACAAGGTCTAATTTTTAAATGCCACGTACAGAATCCGCTCTGCCCTTTTTTTCCTTTTTTAATGCTGGCATTGTTTTGATGATTTGACTGAAAGCATTGGGATAAAAAAATAAATCCTACTTAAAACGCAAGTGCTCGTCTCTAAGTTTGAACAGACAAGCCATTTCTCGAGAACTTTTTCCTCTAAAATTGTCACCTCAAGATGGTATCCCAGGCAAATCCCAAGTTCTCTGAGCCACTTTGAATACACTATATCTATCTATCTATCTATATATATACACACATGGTGACAGTGTGTTAACAAAGTCACACTTCACGTACTTTTCATCAGCCTGAGGTGCTCGGGACTTTAATAGGGTGGTTTAATCGATAACGTGTAACGTGGGGTCATGTCTCTCAGCTCAGTCATGTTCGTAGCCAACATGAGAGAGAGGGAATTTCACCAGGTCAACCATTTAAAAACCATGCTAAGACGCCAGGACTGTGCATGGTGACCCCTCAGATCACTGTCCTGTGTGTCCGGCTGCACCGGGAAGTCACTAGACCTTTAAGGCTTCTCGCGGGCCAGGCAGAGATGCAGCGGAATGGCCACTGTCATTTTGTACCTCAAGAAAAGTGTTATTTAAAACCCACAAAGGTCATGGTGGGACTAAAACGGCGCTCGGAAGCCGCCGGGCCACGGCCGCAGCCACCGCCGCCACCTCCTCAGCCCTCGGGGCCGCCATCCCGCCCGGCTGATGTGGCGCTACCGCCGGGCCGTACCACACGGCCCCGCCGCAGCGGGGGGTGCGCTGACCCGCCGCCCTCGCCGCGCCCCGGCACAACCGCGTCGATGTGGGCGAAGCACCCCGCGCCTCCCCCTCTACACCAGTTTGGTAGCGCCCGCGCGCGCGCCGACTGCTTTCGGGCGAAGCCATGGTGAAAGATTGTAGGGGGACGGTAGGGCGCGTTTCGTGCCAGTGCGCTGTCCTGTCACCATGGCGTTGTCCTGTCACCGGCTGCCCAGCGCTGCGCAGCGACATGTGCTGAGCGGGCGCACACGCAGGGAGTTAAATGTAACTGTGACCCCCAAAAAATGGTTCGGCCGGACCCCACCTCAGTAGAATGGAAAGCGGCGCCATCTTGGCCTCAACCACAGCAGTCAGGAAATAGGGGTGCCTGGCGTGCAGTGGAGTGAGAAGGTGAAGAAGCCGCCACTGGCTGAGTGAGACGGGGTTGGCAAAGGCGCCGCAGCTGTTTGTGTGCGGAGGGGAGAGAGGGCGTGGGCGAGCGGGAGCGGCGGCGGGGACAGGGATCCCCCTCTGGCCCTGCGCTCGTTGGTAGGTGCCGGCGCGCGCGGGCCGCTGGGCCTGGCGCACATGGCCCGGCCGTAGGAGCCGCCCCGCCCCTCCCCCGCCTTTCCCCGCCGCGCTCCGGACGGGACCGGCACCGGCAGCGAGAGCCCGCGGCGAGCACAGGGTACCGCGCACCGCGCCAGACCCGCACACCGACACCCGGGCACCGCACCCGGCCCCGGGCACCATGCAGGACACCGAGGAGAGCCCCGCGGCCGCCGCGCCGCCCGGCGCGCAGGGCCCCGCCGAGGAGCCCGAGCACACGGACGCGCCCCCGCCGCCCGCGGAGCCGCCGCAGCAGCAGGAGCAGGAGGAGGACGAGAAGGACGATGAGGAGCAGGAAGGAGCAGGCGAGTCCGAGGCGGCGCCGGGGCCCCCCGAGCCGCCGCCCGCCGCCCAGGAGCCCGAGCAGCCGGAGCCGCAGCCGCCGTCCGGCCGCCAGAGCCCCGTGAAGGCCGAGCCCGAGCCCGGCTCTGAGCCCGCGGCCGAGCCCCAGTCCGAGCCGCCGGCCGAGGCCGAGCCCAGCGCGGCGCAGGAGAACGGGGAGGCCGCGCCCGCCGCCCCGGCCGAGCCCGAGGATGAGATTTCCTTCAGCGATCCCGAGGACTTCGTGGACGACATTAGCGACGAAGGTGCGGGACGGGGGGAGCCCGTGGGCAGCCGGGGCCAGGCCGGGGAGCGCTCTGCCCCGAGCCCCCGGCCCGGCTGCGCCCCCGCCCTGGTGCTGGGCAGCTCCACATCCTCTGTGCGCGTCTGCATCGCAGCTGTGCTTCTTAAATGATCTTCTTTCTGAGTTATCTCTGCACCGCACAACGCTGCTCTCCTAAATCCTACTGCTAGTGGTTCTGAAATCGCTGTTACACCTCACTTGTGGGCTGCCCTCTGAGTGGAGTCATCAGCAAGTCTCCCTTCCTTTTGTCTCCACTGGTTAAACTCAGCTGTAGAAACAGAAGTTTTAAATGGTTGACGTGGTCGTTGCAAACTATGTTTCATCGTTCCTCCTTTTCCCATGCACCCAGAATGAAATTAGTAGGTAAATAGGGTTTGAGGAGAGTTACTGCTCGTGAAGATGTGATGCAGGTACTCTGTGACAAGAAAATAGGGGAAAATCGTTTCTGGGAGTTAAAAATGTCAGCCCAGGCTCTTTTAAAAGTAGTGGCTATTGACTGCCTTAAAATGGCCAAGGTGTTGTGTAACAGCAGAGACAATAAGTGCTTATACATGGCCTTATCATACAGAAGTTAGAACTCTAATGTTTTTCAGATGGCCTTTTCCAGATTAATTTTCTTAGTTTTTGAATAGCTGAAGTACTTGTTTACCCATTATTTATTCAGCATTTGTGCTGTTTCAGGGTCTCCTGTGAGTGTATTCTGCCTGTTGTAGGGTCTGTTACACGTATCAAAAGTGAAAAGATGTTCCTAAAGCACAGGATTGTGAATCAGCCAGTTATCTCACCTGGCAGTGGAATACAGGTGGTACAGGTGCATTCTTGTGTTCCAGTCCTTTGTTTAGTTTAATAAAACAGCAGCCAAATATCCTAGATGAAGGAGGTGTTTGGTGTTCTCAGTTTAGCAGTCTGTATAGCAGCTCTTCAAACTTTTACTTTGTTTCTTAAAGAGACTTTGTCAAAATTGCCTTGGAGCTGGATTCTTTTTTTCAAGTGCTTGCTTAATACACTTTCTGTACATATAGGATCGTCATGTTCAGTTCCTTCTTGGGAGCTACATGTATTTTCCATCCCCACCTATTCTGTTATTAATTATTTTGGTTAACTTCTCAGCTGCATGAAATCCAGTGTTAGTGGCTGAATTACAGCATTTAAGTTTAGTCACTCTTGCTGGTCTGGCTTTCCACCTGTGTGTATTGCTTCTTGAGCTTCCTTATTCCTTTCCCATTATTCTGGTGGCTCCCCAAGGAGAAAAGCAGCCCAGTGTGACCAAGCTAAGGCTCTTTCAGTGCTCATGATAACACAGATCTTCAGGAGCACCTGTGAGATGGATCAGGTGCAGGACTGGAACATCTCAGATCCTTTGCTGCCTCTTCTTTTCCCTCGAGTGGTGTTGGCATGGGAGAGCAGCTGATCCAAGTTAAAGCAGAAGGGATGTGTTGGACAGCCACTTAGGTACCAGAGAAGCTTTAGTTCAGATAATGACAGTGGTCCTTAAAATGCTGCTAGCAGAAGATAGCCCTGTACCCACCACACCCTGCTTCCCTTCTGGCTGCAACAGGAGCTGGCTGAACCAGCTTCTTGTTCTTTGAAGATTCCTTTGTTCACAATTTTGAATTTAAGGGCACAGTGTGGAAATTTGTCTTCAGTTCATTGCAGTTTTGATTCAATACAGGGTGTTGCATTCCTGCTCAGGAATCTAAACACCCATTCTTTGGCCTACAAAGTCTTTTGTGAGAAGTGGCTATGAAAAAAATGACTAAAATTGCCTTAAAAATTACCCTTTTGTCTTTTACTTTGGTTTTCTCCTTTTGCTTGTAGACTCCTGTGGAAATGTCCTTATGGGGATGCTTTCATTTTATGTATTCTTATCTGTAGTTCCTACATGCATATGGAGATGATCTTTTTGAGTGATAAATATTACAAACAGCAACATTCTGTGGATGCTACATAATCTTCGTAGTAATGGGCTAAATATTTGTGATTCTTGTTGCCCCAGATCAATGGGAAGCTTCATGTGTAATAACCTGTTGAAGCTTAAAGTTGTAGAAAGCAACTTTTTAGTAGTTTGAAATTCAAAATAAGCATGTTTCTCATATTTCTTCGTTGCTAGAGATCTTTCCAGTGATGTTTCTGGGCAGAAAAATTTCTTGAATTACAAAATCATCAAAAATCTAATGTCTTTGAAATATCAGTATATACAACATCTTTTTTAGTTTGTTCTCATATTTTAAGTCTTTCTGCGTGTGTTTGGATTTCTTTTCCTAGTCTGCATGCTATAGATAGTCTGACTCCAAATTTTATATAATTCAAAAGGATGGTGAGGTGAACTTATTTTCTGTGTAGTCTTGTATTTTATAGTGATGTTCACGTAATCTTAAAACTTACTGCAGATATTCAGGAATTAACATATTGGAAGAATATCCAGTGTGAAAAGATGAGTGCTTGTCTTTACAAAGCTTAAATATGGCTTTCAGTGTGTTGCCTTAGACCTTTGTTTTTGTGCTTAATTAAAGGTTTAGATGGAGTGTGAGTTCTTAATTATAGTGATGCTGAGACATGCAGAGCTTCCAGTATGGTGGATAGTTTTGAGTTATGCTAAAACTTGTGTAATTTGGGAGGGAGGTTCAGGTTGCATTTATTTTTATCAAAGTCATCTGGTTATAATTTGAGCAAGAGGACTGGTCAGAGGTCAGGTGGTAAATCATGCATTTGTCTGTGCTATTGTCAGTTTTGAGGACTTTGTGAGCCAGTTCCATCTCCTGAAAAAAACTGATAGTGCAAGTGTTGACAACCTCAGTGTGTAAAGTATGTTTTTAGGAAAGACTTCAAGAATTGGGTGCATAAAGTTAGCCATGAAACCACACAATCCTATCACTTAGAGTGTGCTGCTGGGGTGTTGTGTATTCACTTCAGTTGTTTTTCTGACAGGACCTTCATTCACTACCAAGCTTCTTAAATGATTCTTGAAATTTCTTGAAATTTGAAGTCTCTCTGTATTCTTACTCTCACTGTTCTTTTCATCTTCCCTCCTTCTGATGAGAGCAGTGCCTTAGTTTCCTGTCTGTGCTGTCTTTGCAGAACTGCTTGGTGACATCCTGAAGGATCAGCCACAGGAGGCAGATGGAATAGACTCAGTGATTGTTGTGGATAACGTGCCCCAGGTTGGACCAGACCGACTGGAGAAACTGAAGAATGTCATCCACAAAATATTTTCTAAGTTTGGCAAAATTATCAATGAATTTTATCCAGAAGCAGATGGAAAAACAAAAGGGTAAGTCATGATAACTCCCACTGGAAAAAGGACTGAAACACAGCCCTGGCTTATCTTTGATTGTTAGTGTCAATACTTTGTGGCCAGTTTTTATGATAAACTCATAGTTGTTATCATCACCTTCTTCTACCTTAGCCTATGCAGTCCTGACATCAGTCTCAGTGACAAAGAAGTTCCTGAGGGAACAGAGAAGCTTAATAGCTCATTGGCCTCCATAGTGGAGAGTGGTGAGGATTAATTCTGGAAACAGTTTAGCTGGGTTTGGAGACAAATTTCTGAGCTACATAAGGAGTTTTTTTCTTAGTTTTCTGCTCTGGCAGAAGTTAAAGGTCCCCTTAAGCTAAAAACTTAGTAGCAATGGCTGGATTGTTTGTTGCAAAATGGGTTGTCAATATCTGTAGCATATGTTCTGAGTATTGGAGTGATCCATAATTTACAAGGCATAAAAAGAGTTTTCTGGAGTGGAGGGATTGTTGATTCTAATATCAGCATGAAAATTATTCTGTCTCTGTGTTCATACCTCTGAGACACTGATGGTGTTCAGAGTACCATTATTTCTAGTCTGCTGGGCTCCAAGCTAGGTTGGATTGAGTGGCCAGAAGGAAGCTGAGTTCTGTAATGGAAAAACAATGGTGATGCTTTGAGATGCCTGTGACAGCAAGTTACAATTCCTAAACGTGAGCTGTTACTCAGCTGGGAAGAGCTGTGGATGTAAGCTGCATGTTCCTGTCTCTCCCTGTTGTGTTGAGCTTGCACTGACTGCTATGTCTGGCCCATTTCAGAAAGGATGTCAGATTAACTGAGGTCAGGCCTAGACAACTAAAAAATGTGTGCGAGCCTGTGGCCAGAATTAATTTGCTGTTGACCCTAATTGGTTAGGGACAAGACAAGAAGTTATTTTGTAGATGCTCTGCACTGAAATCTTAATTCATCCCTATTGTTTCTTCTTTATTTTGAGCCTGTTACATAGTCAACAATGTCTTGTACTTTGGTTTTCCTTCCTTGCAGGTACATCTTCCTGGAGTACATGTCTCCCTCCCATGCTGTGGATGCTGTGAAGAATGCAGATGGATACAAACTGGATAAGCAGCACACTTTCAGAGTCAACCTCTTCACAGACTTTGATAAGTGAGTGCAGCAATTGTGTGTTATCTGTACATTTGGGGATTCTAATCCTGAGTGCCTGCATGGAGTGTAACCAGCCAAATTGCTCTTTCAGGTACATGACAATCAGTGATGAGTGGGAAATCCCTGAGAAACAGCCATTTAAGGATTTGGTAAGGAATTTTTGGAAAAGTGGAAAGAATATTCAGCTTAATTTTAAATGGTTACTTCACTGCTGAAATGTCCATATGAAAATAGAAATGATGTGTTAATGGTGTTGTAAATAGCAGTGCTGATCACATGCTCCTGTTCCTTCATCCTCACCACCATGCAGTGATGGGAGGAACTCAGTGCTTCTGCTTAATAGTTATACATAGTGTGAAGCTTAATTTACTCTTATTATTTAAGAGTGGATAATAATTTTGCACAGGTCATTTAAAACTAGATTTTCAAAAGCATCTTTTTATATTCTTAATTGTTTCAGGCAAACTTTGGTGTTTGTTACCAGTTGCTTTGTAAATAGTGTGGTGGAAGAAAGAATAGTTTGTTTTTTCTTTAAAAACCAAATGACTTCTTGTTTAGAATAAGTATTAAACATTATCAAAACCCTTGAAGATCCACCTGTTTATGGTGTGCTCTCAGCCTCCAGCATGCAGTAGTTGGAATTGTGTAATTTCACTTCAAAAACTTGTTTGCAGTGGTTAGAGCCCAAAGCACTCTCTGTAAAACCAGCTTCCACCTGCCAGGTAGATACTAATTTGTGGAACTTGTTGACTTAGCCTGTGACTCACTAATGATCTTTTACTCTGTTTTTCTCAGGGGAATCTCCGATACTGGCTGGAAGACCCTGATTGTAGGGATCAGTACAGTGTGATCTTTGAGTCAGGAGACCGGACATCCATTTTTTGGAATGACATCAAGGAACCTGTTCAAATTGAGGACAGAGCAGTGAGTGTCCTGGAAGTGCTGGAGATTGCAGATGCACTGCCAATCTCCTTCATTTTATGACATTGCAGCTTTTTAATTTAAAAAAAAAAAAAGGGCTTTTTTCCATTTCTGAAATGATTTTTTCTTCCTTGTGAAGAGTGGTGAAATCATATCCTTTAGAATTAGACTTAGCTGCTTAGGTAAGAAAACTGTGAACTCTTTAAGTGGTGGTGTTTTTTTGGGTTTTTTTTTTTAACTGGTCTATGATGCCCATTAGTTTCCTTCATCTTTCTGTTATAGGTGATTCAGAAAGACCTGAGAATGCAAAGTCAGAGTTTGAGGAGCACTATTCATTCGAGCTGAATATGTGCTTATGTTTGCTGCTTCAGATGACTCCTTGCTTTTGTGCTGACCACAGAGGTGTTAAAGAGGAATAGCTGGTTTGGTAATGGCATAAAAAGGGAGAGTTAGTCTGCCTGTCTGCTGCAGGCACTGGACTTGCTGGGAACTGTTAGGACCCAGGAGCATTTTCCTTTATAACCATTTTGCATTACAGTAGGAGGAAGTTGGCTCTGGAATGGTAAGAATATTTGCTCATCACCATGGTCTGCAGCTGTGGTCTGTATTGCTGAGATCTCTCTAATTTAGCTGAAGGTCCAGAGCTGTGTTGTTCAGAAATTTAAAATGCTTACCCTTGCTTCTGGGAACAGTATGTTGTTATCAAGGTTGAAAGAAGAAAATCCAGAGTGTTAGGTGGGTTTAATTGTTATTCTGCAAAGGATGTCCCTGTACCTGAAAAACATCTTTGGTGATCTGTAAATTGAAAAGTTCTCAATTGACAATTTTCAACCTGAAGAATAGGTACTGTACCTTTTGTGCATGAAATAAAACTCCACAATTACCACAAATCCTGAGATCTTCACTTAATAAAGGGATTTACAAAATGTACTGCTACAAGCCACGCATTAATTCTTTCCCTTTTAGGGACACAGCATGAAATTAAACTTTTGTGTGTATTTTTTTTTTTAAATCCAGAGGTGGACAGAGACCTACGTCCGTTGGTCTCCCAAAGGCACCTACCTGGCTACATTCCACCAGAGGGGCATCGCTCTGTGGGGTGGAGAGAAGTTCAAGCAGATTCAAAGGTTTAGTCACCAAGGAGTGCAGCTTATTGACTTCTCACCCTGTGAAAGGTACAGAGCATGAGACTGCTTTGGGCTGAGGGGTCAAAAGCATGAGGCATCAGCAGCATCCTTCAGATCTGGAGTGCTGAAATTAATTTCTTAAGATTTTTTTTTAACATTTAAGAGCTCTGGACAGAAGGATAAAATAATTCCAGGTCTGAGATGTATTTTCATTTGAGTTTTCAAGTAACACATTTGGAAGCAGTTGGGTTTTATGCTTTTTTGTATTAAAGAGATTATGTACTTTTCAGTGGAGAAGTCCAGCATCCCTGTAATTTGGGTTGGATAAGGTCAATGATCTTTGGTCTGAAACTAGTGTTAGTCTCATGCCTAAACTATATAATAGGTAACAGTGTATTTGGTGAGTTCCCCTCCCTTGTAGCATCAATATGGAAAGACTTGCACAGAAATCTGGAACCTTTTCAGCCAGAGGGATGCCAGGGGGAAACTTTCTCCTCCTTTATCATCCTTCTTTTATTTTTCCCTCCCCTGAAAAATCCCATTAGAGAAACTGCTGTTTAAAAGTGCCTGGTATTTAAATACTACTTGGATGAAAGCCTGCTGATACTGACATAGTAGATGAAGTTTCAATAATGAATTGGATTATTTCTTTTGTAGGTATCTAGTGACCTTCAGCCCTCTGATGGACACACAGGATGACCCTCAGGCTATCATCATCTGGGATATTCTCACTGGCCAAAAGAAGAGAGGGTTCCACTGTGAAAACTCAGCTCACTGGCCTATTTTTAAGTAGGTTGAGAAACAGAATTAGAGTAGAGAGTTGTGGTCCCAGACTTCATTTAATAAAAAGGCAGTTCCAATTTATTATTTTTTTTCTTTCTTGCTTAGATGGAGTCATGATGGTAAATTCTTTGCTCGAATGACTTCAGATACCCTCAGCATCTATGAAACACCTGTAAGTTCTTGCCTTCTTTGCATAATAATGAGAGTAGAAAGTACATGTGTAAACATAAGAATGTTATTAACTTGAAAATTCATCCTTTTCTCATCTTTTAGTCTATGGGTCTGTTGGACAAAAAGAGCTTGAAAATCAATGGAATAAGGTGAGTCTGTTCCCTTGTAATTATAAATGTGTTCTTCAGCTGAAGTCTTTTAGTCTGGGGATTTGTTATGGCAAGAGGAATCTTCAGACTGTTGCCTGGAGCAAAGAGCTTTACATGTTGAGGTGGTCAAATTAGACAAAGTGGCCAAAAGAAATGGAAAATTCTCCACTTGTTGATGGAACACACTTGATAGATTCTGTGCTCTGAAATCCTCTTTGTGGTATCACTTAATCCAGGGTCTAGCTTGAGAGTTCTGTTTCTTGTCTGTAAAACCAGACTGGAATGTTAGAGAATATCTGCCTAACAAGGTGGTTGTGCTGGCTTAGAGCAGAGTGCTGTGTCTGCACAAGACACATTGACTCCTGTGAGAATTTTTAAAGTGCATCTCTGTAAAGCAACAAGAAAACTAAGTGTACCCAGGTGCAGGAAGATGGTCTCTATGGTAGTTTAATAGGGTTTATTTTGGCTCATTTGTTCCTAGATCTTTGGCAGTTACTCTGTGTGCAACCCCTGCTTTTTGGTAAGATATACTGATGAGACAACATTGGTGATATAGTAAATTTATATAGCTGCTTAAAAATCTCTTTAGATATCATTATTAAATGCCCCTTAGTTATGTATCTGTGCCTGTCTTTATTATTGAGAGTTAATCTTTGTGCAACATGCAGATACAATGAGGAAAGTGCTTTCTGCTTGTAGTATCTCTAACTAAAAATTGAAATGGCATGTTTTTAACTTTGTTCCTATAGAGACTTCTCATGGTCTCCAGGTGGTAACATAATTGCTTTCTGGGTGCCTGAGGACAAAGACATCCCAGCAAGAGTGACTTTGATGCAGCTGCCTTCCAGACAAGAAATTCGTGTGCGGAATTTGTTCAACGTGGTAGATTGTAAACTGCACTGGCAGAAGAACGGGGACTACCTGTGTGTGAAGGTGGACAGGACTCCCAAAGGCACACAGGTACGTGGATTCTGATTTTATTGGGAAAATTTGATTCTGCCTCACGCTTCCTTTTCTTACAGTACTGTCTTTAAAAAAAGGCAGTGTAAATTTTTAATTTTTTCCATTTGAATTTGAAGCATGTGGAAAGCAGAATGTATGTAATGTTTGCATCCAGGATTTGCTTTGACTTTAGTGGCCCCCTGGTCTCTGAGAGGTCTGTGCCTCACCTCTTCTGCTCAGCATTAAGCAGCTGTTGAACATCATGTAGGTCAAGGTGCATAATGTGCCACATATTCATCTGTCTTAATTAAATTTTATAACAGTCTGGAAAAAAATACAATTTTCTACAATTCTGAAATTATTCTTTATCGGAACAAATTTGGAATGTTTTTGGTAAGGAGGCATATTGTATTTATCTGCTCTCATTAAAGGAATAAACCTTGACTCACTCTCATCCTGTGTCCTAACAGGCTAATTGTGGATTTTCCTTCTATGCCTAGTGATAACATTGTTTACTCTGCTGTTTTTGTGCTGGGTAATGAGCTGATTTTGGCCTTTACAGGGAGTAGTGACCAACTTTGAAATATTCCGCATGAGAGAGAAACAGGTGCCAGTGGATGTGGTGGAAATGAAAGGTAATGCCAAGTACTTCCTTACTTTTGAGCTTGAACTTTTCTGTAGAGTTGCTTATGTCTTACAAATTCTTGTCGACACATGACATAATTAGGAGTTTACCTTTGGAGAAAAGCTGGATTTTGGTGTTGGAGAATGTCTCATGTAAAAATGAGAAATCAAAACTTCTGTTGTTGTTCATGCTTATGACTGACTTGAAAAATGACAGAGCTGAAAGTGTGTTATTGGTAAAAATTATAGGGCTGATAATAGACATGTATTTTGTAGATGATGGAATACTTAGAGCTGTAGTTAGAAACACTTCCCCTAACTCCCTACAATTACCTTATCAGCCTGTATTTTAAAAGAAAGTCTATTAACTGATGAATTCCCTCTTTGGTAACTACTTGAAATCAGAGGTTTGTATTGTCCTTTAACTGAGTTGTGGCTCCTTTTGTTACAGAAAGCATCATAGCCTTTGCTTGGGAACCAAATGGAAGCAAGTTTGCTGTGTTGCATGGAGAAACTCCACGAATTTCAGTTTCCTTTTACCATGTTAAAAACAATGGGAAAATAGAACTCATAAGTAAGTGAAAAACAAGTGAGATGTGCAGATACTAAACGTTTTGCGTGGTAATAGATGCAGTAATCTCAAAATGGCAGCTCTTAGTGATTTTTGTGAGATATTAGTGGTGTTGATGCTTATAATTGATGGCATTAGATTGAGATCTTTTTCTGAATTTGCCTTGTTTCTTTTCAGAAACATTTGACAAACAGCAGGCAAACACGATATTCTGGAGTCCCCAGGGGCAGTTTGTAGTATTGGCTGGCCTCAGAAGGTGAGTGTTGCACAGGTTGCTGAACACCACCACATTGATTTTAAAAGAGGAAGAGAAGTTCAGTACCTCACCAAGAAGTGTTTGGTGTCCCTGTCAATGCTGATTGCTTTAATCCTGATAGAGCTGTGCAGAGCAGAGATGCAACTTTGTGATGTATCTTAGTCCTTTGCAACTTCCGCTTCCTATTTTTGCCACACCAAATAACAAATGCATTTTTCAACAGAAAAGTGGATATTTAGAAACACCTTCCAGCTGTTTAAGTTAAATACTGACTCTGAGCCAATCCAGTTTGGACATGCTCAGGGCTCTTGTGATGCATTTGCTGTCATTGCCCTGTGCCCTTTCACAGGCGATACCTGTTAATGACAGTGCTGCTTTGTGAAAGAATTATCAAGAAAGTTTCACTTTAGAGCAAGTAAAAATTATTATTGTTAACGGTCAAGTAATATTTGCTATCATGTGCTCTCAAACAAGTACTGCTGGTCATCTTAGAAATCTTTTCTTTAATCTCTTCTTCACTACTATGGCAAAGCATATGATTGTTAAACTTTAGCTGTAGCTTGCCCAGAGTGTGTTTTTACTGTGACTTTTACCCATTTTATTTGTATTCTTAAGGGTCCCTAAATATAGAAACAGAAATATTGTTCTTATGTGGTTTTGTTTTTGTCCACCGCATTCCTTTCCAGCCACAGAGACTGGTACAAACCTGCCTCTTGGCTGCTGTGAGACTTTGTAATGAGGAGTTGTAGAGGTGCAGCTTGTGAAATGTTTTTTAAAGCCCAGGCTGTGCTGGTGTGTAAAGCAATGTCTTGTTTTGCCTGTGCAGCATGAATGGTGCCTTAGCATTTGTTGACACGTCTGACTGCACCATGATGAACATCGCGGAGCACTACACGGCCTCGGACGTGGAGTGGGACCCCACGGGCAGATACATTGTCACCTCTGTGTCCTGGTGGAGCCACAAGGTACTCATGCACCTCTTTTCCCCACCCCTGCTTGCTCTTGCAGTGGTGTTGGAAAGGGCTATTGATTAGGAAGAGAAAATGAGCACTGGTTGAATGACTTAACCTCCACTGCAGTTTTAAATGTTAATTTCTGAGCACTCCAGTGTCAAGATAAAGCTTATTTTGCCTGAGCTGCTGCACTGCTCTTCCAGGTGGACAATGCATATTGGTTATGGACCTTCCAAGGCCGTCTGCTTCAGAAAAACAACAAAGACAGGTTCTGTCAGCTGCTCTGGAGACCACGGCCAGCTACCCTGCTCAGCGAGGATCAGATAAAGGTGGGGTAGTCCAGGGACTTTGTGCTGATATGGATTTGGTCTATAAAGCATACTTGGTGTTCTCCCTCTTCTTGAGGATGAGGTTTGTTACACAACTGCCTTTTGCCCTGAATGTGTGAATAAACACATTACTATGTGGGACCTCACTTTTGGGAATGTCTGCAGATATTAACTATTATAAGCTCAAAATAGAAGTGGTTACCAGTTGTTCTTACAGATAGGGTATGATGAAAGGGTATAAAGAAGAGTAAATTGAATTTTGCTCTTCAGACTTGGCTAGTTGTTTGTGTACAGAAACACTTACATGATCTATAAGCCAGGAGGCACAAAATTATAGTGAAGTGGAATTGCCTAGCAGAGAGATGTTTTTCAGAAGGACAGAGCCTGCTTAGGCTTACCAAGGGAGCTCTTAGAGAAGATGGTGGTTGTAATTGCTAGTCTGATACTCCAGTTGAAATAAAATTTCCTGTTTCACAGCAAATTAAGAAGGATCTGAAGAAATACTCCAAGATATTTGAGCAGAAGGATCGCCTGAGCCAGTCCAAAGCTTCAAAGGCAAGACACTTTTGAAATATAATATAGATTAAATTCTTACAGCCTATCCTTTGTACTAGTGATATGTAAGTTACATTTCCTGTATCACAAGTATTAGTTTGATCCAGATGGTTAGAATTAGTCCAATGGGTGGTTCAGAGAGGTGCTACTGTAAAGAGTCTGGAGAGGAACTGCTGTTACATTGTGGTAAAATTTTGGAGTTCTTAGCATGTTGCTGCATTAGTGTTTAAATTAAGAAAAACTCTTTCAATTAGAGAAAAGGACGCCTCACCCAAACAGCATTCTGATTAGAGCAGGTGTTTCTGAGAGCAAAGCGTGGCTCCGGAAAGGCAGGGGGTGTGTGTGTTGGCTCAGGGGGCTGAGCAGCCCGTGTGTCCCTGCAGGAGCTGGTGGAGCGGCGGCGCACCATGATGGAGGAGTTCCGGAAGTACCGCAAGATGGCGCAAGAGCTGTACATGGAGCAGCGCAACGAGCGCCTGGAGCTGCGCGGGGGTGAGCACCAGGGGCCCCTCCTCTGCTCCCTCTGCTCCCTGCTAAAGCCAGCCCCAGCTCTCTGGAGCCTTTTTGTATTTTTTTGTCCTGAATCGTGGCAGGATTTAAGGGGGGAAGAAATGGGATTGGCTTGAGCTTGGGATAAAACTGTAGTAGGAGGCAGTGATGCCTTGATTGTCACTGAATACATTTCACATGCACTTGTTATGATTTAAAGCACCAAATACCTCTTTACCTTTTCTTTCACTGCTGGTCTAAGGGCTGTTTCTGCCAAGAGAATCAAATAACTCCATTGCTGCCTTGTTTGTTGTGTTCAGTATTGATGTTTTCTCCATTGCAGGGGTAGACACAGATGAGCTGGACAGCAATGTCGATGACTGGGAGGAGGAGACTGTGGAGTTTTTTATCAATGAAGAAATTATTACCCTTGCAGAACCAGAGTAATTAATAAAACTGTGGTAAGATAACTCTGAGAGAAACTCTCTGCCAACTATTGCTATAGAGTTGATAATTCACTTTAGGGAGTTAGGTCTGTCTGTTGCACTGGTGAATGTGTTGTTCTCTGAGTTGGTTTGTGTTTTTTATGTGGCTAGGAAAGACAAAGTTTTTTAAAAAGTAATTGCAGACAGTCAGATTTGTGAGTTGTACTGAACAGAATACTCTGTCCATCCTGTCTTGCCAGAGAGATCAAATCCACAACAGAGTCAGGGTCAGCTTATGAACACAGTGTTGCAGACCTGTAAGTTCTGTCAGCAGGAGGAGTTGTAGTTGGTATGAGATAGGAATTTTGCCTTTTGGAAGATTTACATGCTAGTCCAAGACTGGACAGAGTTTAAATAGTGTATTAAAGATTATAGCATTTGTCTTTGGGCTGATAAAATTTTGAGATGGTGTTTAAATGTCTGCATGAACTCAGTTATTGTTTTCTAGAAAAGTTGGATAGAGTTCATGTGGTAGCAGATTTTTGTGTACTGACTGGCATGACTTGTTGGGAAGTCTTGTATTTAATTCAGTGATTTTTCCAGCTCCTTCTTATGAACTCATGTATTTTATGTTGGCAGTGGAGGCTACTTCCAGCCCCTGTTGTAGGAAATGTCCTTTAGTGAGCTTGACATTGTATTGAGGAGGAAAAATACTTTCACAGACACTGACAGGATTTTAAACTTCCAGTGGGTTCTTACTCTATCATATTTAGGATCTCACTTAAGGAAGAGGAGGGGGAGATGGAAATATGCAGCTGTAAGTCACCCTGTAGTTCTTCAGCCTCCAGATGTCTCAAGAACTCAGGTGCAACATGTGCCTTTTGGAGCTGTAGAAAAATAATAGCCTTAATACCTTTGACTATATTCGAGTCTGGCTTATGTGTTCCATATGTGGGAGATCTTTTTATGGAAGGAAGAGGAAGAAAAGCTGCTTAGTGCATAGATTTAAATCACATGAGTTTAGGAAGAGGTGAAACACAAGCTGGTGTAGCCTTTCACCAGCTCAGCTTCTGAGGTTGAGCTGTTTGTATAAAAGTACAGTAACTAACTCACCTCTTTTTTTTTTGTTTTTCTGCAGCTCCACCAGATCTTGTGCTGAAAGGAAGTTTGTTTGTTTTCCAAAAGCCTATATCAACTTTGGAATTCTTAATCCATATTCTTGCACTCTGGAAGGGTGGATGCACCAGATTTTCTCCATTCTGACACATTGTAGTGCCTTTAAGTCTTGCTGCCTGCTGCAGTGAGATACTGGAAAGGCACTGCTTTTAAATTTATATTTTTTTTTTCTAGGATTTGATTATTATTTTTTTTCTTTTTAAATCCACTACTACCAGTATTTACTTCCCAACTCCTGTGCAGTCCTTGCCAGCTGGCAGTTTTTGCCTCTTGCCAGTGAGGTGAGATTCACCAGTGCACCCCTGTCTCACACACACAATGTTTGGGTTGCAGGACTCTCTCTGTGTCCCCAGGGCATGGACAGGTGTTCGTTTGGGTTGGGGAAAAGTCACCAGAACCATTTCTTGTATGATGGGTTTTAGTGTGCTGAAGCAGCACTACAGCGGGCTATACCCTCCTCCTTTCAGATTGTGAAAGGATGTCTCCCTCAAAGAGCTGAATATGGAAATAAAAGCAGACCTATACTAAAACCAGGCTGGCTATGTGTTGTTTGTAGGGAGTTATTCCCTGATTGATCAAAGTCAAACATTGCCAAGTAATGGGAGTATGTTTGCTGACTTGCTTAGTGGTTCCTTTGGATTTTTTTCAAATCTCCGTTCCATCATGGTCTTTCTGACTTTGTGTTGTGGTTGCTTGGTTTTTTACAATATGGTACAGCTCATTAATCTGTCACATTGACTGCTCATGGTGGTGGAGTGACTAGAAAATGACTGGATTCTTAAACCATTTGCAAACTGATAAAAGCCTCAGAATTACTGGGTTAGTGTATCTTCCTAGTGAAAACTGCAGACTTGCAGAGCACTGCCCTGTGCCCATGCTTTTTGTTCCTTCTTACAGTACCTGGTTCCATTTCCAAAGCCCTCCAAGCTCAGGATGGAGAACTCTCCTCAGAGCTGGTGCAGCAGCTTCTCTGTGTTTGTATTTGTGAACAGAACTGGTATTGTCAGAGCAGTGAGAGGGGCTGGCCTGTTCCTTGCCCTTGGAGAGTGAGGATGTTGCTGTCTCCTGGGCTGGGCAGGGAAATTGCCAGGGTGAGCACTCTTGGCTGGCTTTCCTTCAGCCCAGGGCTCACTTGTACAGCAGGGTGGGACAGCTCTGGAGTGGGAGCTCCTCTGGGCACAGGCAGCCCCACTCAGCTGCAGGTGGCCAAGGGACAGGGATGTTCTCAGCACTTTGTCATCAGGTAAATCTACTGTGATGGCCAATGCACAAATGCCTCAATTAACTCCTGTGTCCTCTTCACCAGGAAGTTTTCAAAATTATTTTCCCATAAATGGTACTTAATTAGTTTCAACAATTCAACAACAATTTAATCAGCACGTCGTTTTTCCAAAAGTCTGTATTAATTTCCAGTTTTCTGCATTTTTCATTCATAATCCATATAGACAGATACAGTTGATTTAAGTTTACTCCACAGTATTTCCCAGCCTCATTTCTCAACTGAACTGGAAGTAAATACTTTCTAGAAAAACAGTGCAGAAGAACTTAGAGCATGACTAAGTTCCCTGGTGATCATGGAGTGGTTTGGGTTGGAAAAGATGTTAAAGCTCTTCCAGTTCCACCTTCCCCTCTCCCAGGTTTCTCCAAGCCCTGTCCAACCTGGTTTTGGACACTGCCAGGGATGGAGCAGCCACAGCTGCTCTGTGCCAGGGCCTGCCCACCCTCATGGTAAAGAATGATGGCTTGAACTTGCATAGCAGGAATCATTTTTATGACCCTTTTGTTGTGAAGACCTGACTTCTCAACCATTTTTTGAATCACAAATGGAGCTGGAAGGTTTTTTCCCCTGTCTTCATGCAATGAAGGTTTAATAGGCTACTGTGTTTTATTCCTGGCTGTTTCCTAAGTAATTAAATTTAATGCCAGTGTTGAATGAATTGAGTTCTCTTCTAAGATGCTCCTCTGAAGCGTGGATCATCAGTGGAGGAAAAAACCACAAAAGTTGCATCCAGAATTGTTCCTGCAGCAGCTTTGGAAGCTGATGAGATCTTGTACTGACCTGCAGTTCAGGCCTTTTCTCATCATTTTTCTCATCACCACCATTTCTGACATCATGCCCTTCAATTACTTTATCCTTTCTCTTGTGTTTCGTACTTCACATGCTTTTTGCAAATTATGTGCTACTGAAATTGCTTTATGGGAATGTACTTGGTAAATTATCCTCTTTGCCATATCTGGGAATAGCACTGGGAGGTGGAGTAGGGAGGAGGGTCCTGTGGGGTCAAATCCATCTGTGTAGCTTTGAGTTCTCTGCCACTGCTTCTCAGCCTGTGCCTTTGGAAGGGCTTCAGAGGGATGGCCAAAGCAGGTTTGTAGCTACTGTCTAAAGCTGTCTATGGTGGGGGAAAAGGCTTCCCACAGCACTTGTACTTCCACTGAGTGCCCTTAAGGGTCCAGAATTTGGGTGGGAAAGGAAACAAACCTTAAGCATTAAGATAGTATCTCTCCTTGGTTTTGTTTAAGTGTTGTATTAAGTATTTTTAATGATTGCTCTTAAATAGCAGGATTAACTGGACCAATTTGTATAATCCTGGGCTAGTCTTCACTCTGTCTTTATTTTGGATTTGTAATAAATATTCTCATGACCTTTTAACCATCTTAATGCAACTTCACAGAACAAATTTTGGTCACTTGCTCTACTAAGTTTTAACTTCTTAAATTCTAGTATTTTTTTCATTAAGCTTTGCTGTGACTTTTATGAGCTCTGACTCCTTTACTGTCAATAAATAATGAATACAAAAGGGGATCTTGTGAGTTTTTTTAATGGGTTGTTGTAGTGCATGGACTCCTGGTGGTCCTGTGCTCCCTGGTCCAAGCAGGGGGAAAAAAATCAGACTTCCACTATCTGTGCATTATTTAAAGCAAAAGTTGTGTGTAGGTAATCTGCAGAGAAAATCGTGCAGTAGGGTGAGTGAGGCTGGTCGTGCTGGTGCCACAATGATCCTCATTGTCCCCATCTCTTTGGGACCTGAGTGACAGATTCACAATAAGCAGCCAAAAGCAGCTGGGATTAAAGTCCTACCGGAGTCCTCACAATTCCTGCAGGGCCTCAGCATCTCTGTGCTGATCCCAGTAAGAGGAATGCTTTGAAAATCTAATCCTCTCCCAAGTTTTAACCTTCAACCCCACGCCTGTCAGTTAAACTGAAGCACTGCTCTCACAGCGTGCTGAAACAGGATTGGGGCAGACACAGAAACCTCTGCTCAAACTGGAATCGCTTAAAATAAAGTCAATAATATGTGGAATACCTTGCATTCCTCTCTAATGCAAGGAAAAGCCTTAGTACTTGGTGTGACCTGGCTCCACATGCTGCTCCTTTGGGTTTGTTTTCTTACCCTCTGTGGCTGGGGCTCCCAGATGCAGTGATTAACTGGACCATTCTGGAGTTTAAATCTGTCCAAGAGACTTGCACGATCCCTTCCACCTCCTGTAGAATTTGGGATTATGATGTACAGGATAATATTTTTAAATGCTTTTAAAAGATGTGGGAATGAGCTGCTCATAGCAGTATTCCTCAGCCCTGTTTAGAGAGCTGATGAAACTGCAATTAGCTTATTCTTGTGAGTATTAAAAGCTGTCTAAAGCTAGGGAGTTCACCTGGTACTCTGAGATGTTCACAGCAAAGAAATATTCCTTTACTGCAGCTGGAACTACTCAAAATTGTC
Source organism: Alethe diademata (assembly GCA_025584955.1). Taxonomy (NCBI): domain Eukaryota; kingdom Metazoa; phylum Chordata; class Aves; order Passeriformes; family Muscicapidae; genus Alethe; species Alethe diademata. The sequence goes on from JANRMJ010000125.1 coordinate 22,563,691, forward strand.
TATTACAGTACTTGAGACTGGGAGCTGTTGGTGAAACCCTCATTTAATTGGTACATGGCTCGTTATTGTGGAGATAAATCTGGTTCCTATAGAAACTAGTTGCTTGTGACTGGTGAGGCTGTAGAACAAATCTGTTTTGATAAGTGCTCACTGGGCACAGCATCATTCCTATGAAATGTTTTAGCAGCATCAGCTCTTCTGCCAGGAGCTGCTAAGGGGATGTCACTGTGTTTCATGGGAGCAAAAACAACCACGGAAAGGTGAAAATAGAATTTTTCAGATCTCTGTTATTTTCCGAGATCCCAAAGGCAGTTCTTGGGTGGAATTGCAAACAGGCCCTCTGCCAGGCACACAGCTTTGGGACTGTGCCCCTCACCCACAGTGAGTGAGGGCCAGAGCAGGATCCCAGCTCCAGGGGGCCCCATTAACCCCACAGCAGCATTTCCTCTGAGCCTTCACCTGTACTTTAAACAGGCTCAAATACACGTGCTCTTGTCTATTATTAATGCTGACAAATAGGTTGTGCCATTGTGTTTCAAACCTTCTAGTCAAGTTATGTCTGTGTTTCAAACAGAGCAGAGTGTTTCTGACCGAGTTGTGGCACGAGGCACTGGCACTTAATTGCTACTTTATAATCACTCCAGTCCTGCGATGAATTCCAGATGAATTCCAGCTCCCGAGGAGCCCTGTGGGACCTGCACACATCAGGGCCAACTTGCTCAGATCTGGTTGAACAGGCTCATAATGACTATTACCTGGGATTAAACAAAATGGGAACTTAGTGAAATACAATTCCCTTTTTTTTGTCATGGATAACCTTAATCCGTGTTTTGGGAACAGCAGGGAAATCTGTAATTGTGCTCAGCTCTACAGCTGTGGGTACCACGGTCCCAGAGCTCCGAAGGCTCCTGCTGGCTGCAGCAATGACACGGCTGAGCTCACTCTGCCACCTTCCCTGTCAATCAGCCAGAGTCCTGCTGTGCTAGAGACACAAACAGAGGCAGAGGGAGGGAGAATTTGTCAAGACAAAAGTGCAAATTGTGGGAGAATGAACTGGTTTAAACTTTATAAACTTCGTTAAACTCTCTAGGCTTTAAAGCTCTAATGTTTTGAGTTTGATGAGCAGAAGAGACACCGCAAGAAGCTGTGACTGTGGCTGGTGCTTGCCCAGAGCTGAGCCCTGCTACAGGGAGCTCTGGTGGCCTCAGCACAGAAAAGCCACCTGTGCCTGTGTGTGCAGGTGGCCCTTTGCCCTCGGAGGTGCTGAGGTGGAGGAGGGAGCTGCACTCACTGCTGGCAGAGTGGGAGAGCAGGGCAGCAGGGTACAGGTGAGCTGGGGGTGTACCTGGGTACAGGTGAGCTGGGGCTGTATTTGTGTACAGGTGAGCTCTGGGGCTGTATTTGGGTACAGGTGAGCTGGGGCTGTATTTGTGTACAGGTGAGCTCTGGGGCTGTATTTGGGTACAGGTGAGCTGGGGGGCTGTAGTTGGGTACAGGTGAGCTCTGGGGCTGTACCTGGGAGCAGGGGAGCCCCCATGATGGACACCAGGGACTCTGCCAGGCTCCCCATGGGCCACCACGAGCCTCTGGCTCTTCTGGTTCATGTGCAAGCACTTGCTTTCAAATCCTGCCAAACTCCTGCCTTTCCTGAGACACAGCTTCCCATGCAGTGGCACTTCTTTTTTTCCAGCTCTGCATCTTCCACCTCTTGCTCACCTCTATAAGAGGCAGGAATTGCAGAAGGTTCCCACTTACCTCTCCTACATTGCTACATCTATTTACATATTTTTGTTGTAATTTACCTTCATTTTCAATGTAAATCTCATTATTTTTATTGTGCTTCAGCTGATCTCTCTCTGAACCCTTCCTGAACACACACTAATTCTGTCTTATCTAATATATCTTGTCTCCACACAATAATCACCTGGTAGCAGCCCTCAGAAGCAAAGAGAACATGAATCTCTCTTTCCCCTTTATGGATTGCAAATGCAATTTTTGTTTAGCACCTTACTTGTGAAATATCCTTTCTTTTTTTCTTGTTTTCTATTTTAAAGCATCCATTAATCTCACAAGGATATCAGCTTTATTTTTACACACCTTATTCAGACTTGCATCATTTTCCCCAAGATCTATTTTCTCTAATGGAAATCTGGGAAGGAAATGTGCATTACATTAGTCTGAGTAACTTCTGTCTATGAGAATGCTTTTCTCTTAATAATGCAAATAACTGTAATTATGGAAGCAAATTAATTGACTGGGCAGTCAAAGTACTTAAATTTCCTGGTGTATTTTGATTTGCATTCATGTTCCCTGCTATTTTTACTCCCAGTTGAACTCATTTAGAACTGCTTCTGTCTGCTTATTAATCCTGACTCAAAATTGACTCTGCTTGTGGCTTGTTATTTTTTAATGCCTCCATGAAACAGCAGAAGATTTGTGCTTTTAGAATACTGCTAGTTAAACAAGGCATTAGCCCCAGGTTGGAAAAGGATGCACGGCGTGTGAACAAAATTTGGCTGTTACATGAGCTCAGTGAAAGGGGCCTGAAAATGTTACAGGACAAACTTCTCAAGGAAACAGGCTGACCTCATTCTCCAGGCTCTGCTCCTCCTGTCACACTTGCCTGTGCACATGATTATGTGCCAGTCTGTCTCATGCAGGCAGATGCTGCCACCAAGGACAAATCAGCAATCCCCTTCGCAGTTTGTTCTTGTGTTGCTTCAGGTTTTAAAGCCTGAGCTGGACCAGTGAAAATGAAAGAATTAAGAAAAACAACAACAACAAAGTAATTCTGGTAATTGAAAACTTGCAGATCAAAGAGATACTTGTTAGAGACTTGGAATTCAGCAGGAAATGCAAAAGTAAAAGAAACCCTGAAGTTCTGAGGTTTTCTGAACCCCATGGGCAGGTGTCCAGGACACTTGTCTCTCTCCTGGGGCACCAGTGGGTTATTCTGTGCTCTAATTGCCTATCTAACAACCTGTTTACCTGAGAGAGCATTACAGCTGCTCTGGAGAAGGAGGCACAGGGTTCTCTGTCCTTCCCTTGAGCGTGTCCTTGTGAGCCCTCTCGCTGGAGCAGAAAAAGCCCCATTCTCCACAGTAACTATACACTGTGATAATCATGTCCTGAAATAAGTCCTAAAGGACTGAGAAGAAACAGAACCATTCTGTAACCTGCTGCAGCTCCTTTCTCAGCTTTGCTTTTTTCTTTAATAAAAGCCAGACACAGAATGAAGTTTCTGTCCTTGAGCAAGGCAGATATTTCTCTCAGTCCTTCTGCACAAAAGGCTTCTGGTAACTTTGCTGCTGAGGAACCTGACTATTTTCTTTCACAGCTCCTGTGTCTGAATCTTAGCTGAAAATTGAGGTAAGAGGTGCTGTCCCTCCCTCCCTGCCCAGGGTCTGTTGTGTCCCTGCAGGCTCTGCTCTTGCCCAACACCAGTGACCGTTCTGCTGCTCAACCGCCCTTCCAAGGACTTGGCAGCTCTCCAGATTGCAGAAGTTGCTGCATGAGTTGCAAAACCCAGCCTGTCAGCCTCAGCCCTGCGTGTATGAGTGTTTTCCAGCAAAGCTGTAGTGCAGCACTCCTCTGGCCGAGGGATGGTGCTGTGAGGAACCCTGACAGGCTGTTACCCAAACCCAGACCTAGCGGTTCTCCCTCTGACTTTATCCCATCACAGAGGGTGCTCCTGATGGATCCAAGCCCAGACCCAGATGGCATCTCATGAGATAACAGATCCTGAGGAAAAAATTGTACTTGATGGTTTTTGATGACACAACAACCCAGGTAACAGCCTTCCATTTTTTTAAAGGCTTCAAATTAGAATTGTTTTCCCTGCTTAGATAAATGTTTTTGGCAGGTGAACAGAACTGCACAGCCCAGAGGCCACTTGTCACCCAGATAAAAAGTGACAGTGCTGAAGGTGAGAGGGATGTGAGGGTTTTCCTTTTGTCAGGGACGTGGGGGAGATGTGGTGTTTGTTCTGCCTCTCCCTCCCCTACTGGCAGGTGCAACCCACCTGAGCAGGGGTGAAGAGCTTTGGGGAGCTCTCCCCAGGTCTCTGGTGAATGAGGTCACTGTCACATTGTTGGTTCTGTTGCTCACACAGCCCTTCCCTGTGCTCTGTGGTTTTCCAGGCTTGTCAAGGGAGCTCTGGTGCCCTCGCTGAGCCGTGTTTTGCAGCCTGGGGGAAGGTTCACTGGGAGGATTTAATCAGTGCCTGCATTTTGTGATCACCACGATGTGACTGCAGCCTTGCTTCTCACAATTCAGGCACCAGTGTTCCGTTTCACATCAAACTTCACCATTGTATGCTACCTAAGATATTTTTGGAAGCCCAGTGACATTTCTCAACAAAGGTCAGGGAGTAAATTTACTCCTTTCTTCAGCAGACACAAAAAGCCCAAATCATTTCATGTTCAGAGTCCAATAAAGTAATGATATTGAAGGATATTTCTTTCAGTAGGCTCCTGCATCTTGCCTGCCTTTAGAAAATCCAATAAAGCTCTGTGATTTTCTGCTCATTCTGATGATGTATCAGAATTCAAACAGCTTGCGAGTCCTTCCAAAGCCCAGGAAATTTCTAAAACATAGTGAGAAAATCACAGGGAATGTAATTAGGTATAGATCATTCAGACAGCTGTTGTGCTTGCCCAAAAGTTTGTGCTTTTTTTGACTGAATTAGGAGGAAGTATGTATGTCCACAACAAAGAGTCGGATAGGAGTCATTTCTGGCTTCAGTGCAACCAATTTTGCATATGCTCCAACAGGTAAAGTAGCCCCTGTAGCTATTCTGCTCCAGAGGAATAAAATATAGCCATGAAAACCACAAATATAGAGTCAATTAAGTGCTTACTGTGAGAACAAGGGTGAAGAATTAAAATACCATTCTCATTGGGAAGCGAGGACCTCATGTAAATGCCAAAGTAACAGTGAAGCTGCCATGTTAGAAAAGTCACTTAATTGAGGTAGAATTCAGTAGAGACAAATCTCCCCATTAAAAAGGAGGAGGTGATAAGGGCATCTGTGCAATGCTGGAGGCTGGTCTCAGGAGAGCAGATGTAGCTGTAGAAAGCATTTATACACTGCAGCTCCAGCTCTGAACACCTAGGAGAGCAGTTAACCTGCCTGTGTGCCCATCTGCCAGTCCTCTTGTCACCCTTCTGGGATGGCACACACTGCCTCTCTCCTCAGGCATGTCACTGTGGGGTGAGACACTGCAGTAACTGGAGGAAATTAGGGGGTGAAGGACAAAACCAATAGGAAGCCAAGCATCTTTTTTTGGGGAAACTTGCTCACATGGCAGTTGAGCTTTTTTGCTGCTCTCTGTTTAACAGGAACAGGAAAGACCTGCTCATTTTGCCTCTCAGAGGATTAAGGAAGGAGCTTCTATAGGGTTAAAGAAAGTCTGCAGATGGGGGTCATAAGTCTCTAAGCTTGCAGGTGACCAGTGAGTTTTAAATTAACTGAATGCCTTTGAATGTTTCATCCCTTCTATAAGATTTGGCTGAAATTAGACAATAAATTTTTTGGGGCAGGAGGAAGAAGGACTGAGAGTGACTGTGTGCTGTCATAAGTTGTCTCTCCCTTAGGAAATCAGAAAGGTTGCAGACACGCTCCTTGCTACACTGGTCATTTTATGGATACTTTACAACCTCATCTATGAACCTCACCTCAAGCCTTGGTGCTGAGCTCTCACTCTGCTGCATGACAGATGTGTTTTCTGGAGGATAGTGGGGAGGAGGAGACAGGGAGGGAAAGGCAGGCTCCTTTCACGAGCAGAATTGAGACACTGCCAGTGCATTTGTGTAAATTGTGATTTTCTTGCAAAAATTCTTCTTTTCTAGCAAGTTAATTACTTATTGATTTTACTGTTGATGGAAAGAGGGCCTAACGAATGGTCTTTTACCAGCACTTCCTTCACTCCTAATTGGGATTCTCCACCAGAATCTCAATGAACTGCAGGGTACCCAGCCATGGTGGTTGCCCCTGAGAAATAAAATCCTGTCACATCCACATTTACCACATCAACATTGCATCTCTCCAGGACTCCTTAGGGGGCAACAACAGGACTGTTATGACCGCACACATCAGCCCAGCCAATGCCTCTTTTGAAGAATCTCAAATAACCTTGATCTCTGCCTATTGAGCAAAAAACAGCGAGATACAGGTACCAGAGCAAACAATTCCCAAGGAGGTGGACCTTGGAGATTTGGTGAGGATGGTGAGGCCCTGGCACAGGGTGCCCAGAGAAGCTGTGGTTGCCCCATCCCTGGAAGTGTCCAAGGCCAGGCTGGACAGAGCTGGGAGCAGCCTGGGATAGTGGAAGGTGCCCCTGCCCATGGCAGGTGTGGAATGAGATGATCTTTAAGGTCCCTTCCAACCCAAACAATTTCATGTTTCTATAACTAAAGGCTTGCAAGTGGAAATAGAAGATTCAGTGGATGAAGAAATAACAAAGCTCAGGAGTGGGCAGTGCAGGTTAGTGTAGAAGTGTGAGTGAGAGAGGAAAAGCAGATGAAGGGAACGGTGGAAAGTAAATTGTGGGAGCTGTAGATGAGAGGAGAAATACGGAGGTGAAAGAAACAAGGCAGAATAATGGAGAGGCAGAGGATGATGTGCCAGGTATGGATGTGGGAGATCAAGCAGCTGAGGGAGAGGGTTGAGAACCAAGAGGAGAAAAGTGCAGTCAGCCCCAACCCCAGGGCTCTGCAAGGTAGAGCCAGGAGCTAGAATGGCTCTTGGCTTTCTGGAGGGAAGAGAGTGGGAGAGGGGCTGGCTGGGAGGGTGGTGCTTGGTGGGTCTCTCGTGGCTCAGGAATGCTTGCAGGGGAGCACAGTGGGAAGCACAGGCTGATGGGCAGTGCAGGCAGGCAGGGGAGCTGGAGTTGTTTCTCTGCATGAGCCTCTCTGTGTGACTCTGGGTTCTGCCCTTCTCAGCAGCTTCCTCAGCTAAATTTCACAAACCTGCCCTTGGAAAGAGGTGGTGGCATTTGCTGTGGGGAGCCCTGTCTCTCACAGAGAGGTGACCGGGTTTGTAGCCTGCGTCACCGCAGGCTCTGAGGCTGTGTCAGGACACCGAGCTCTGCTCTATGGTCCATTGAATGTAATTAAAAAAAAAAAGAAATAAATGGAGAGACGAGCAGGGTGAAGATTTTAAAACACTGATTGTTCTGCCCCAGGGATTGTTCCTTTTGTCAGTGAATCTGGCAAGAAATGAAATAAAAATAGTCAAGTTCTCTGACAGACTACACATGAGACATAATAGGCCTCTGCTACCAACAGCCAAGGGCATTTCTAGATAACAAGGACAGAAAACATACCTTTTTCCTTTTGGTGTGTGCAAAGGCAGAAGAGATCTCCCTGCAATGCGGTTTCCCCTTTATATTCACAAAAGCATAGCAATGAACCCTAGTTATTGCTAATAAAGCAATCATAAAGCTGTATCAGAGTTCTTCAGCACAGGATGAACTTGACAAGACTGCAGAAAGAAGCAGAGTCCTATAAAAGAACATCTTGTAACATGTGGTCTGGTCCCAGAGTAGTTTTGGGGGGATTTCACAGAATGTCACCTGGCCTGATATCAGATCAGAAACGTCTTCCCCTGCAACAGAGACACCAAGGGCCTGAGGCACACAACTGAGTAATCAACACCTTGAGGGCACAGCTGATGAAGGCTTTCAGGGAGCACATGGAGATGTGTCACAGCCTGATGGAGCTGGAGAACACCAACACTGAGCTGCATGTGGACACCTGCAGGCACCTCCTAACAACTGCTGAGTGAGAACCTCCTTAGCTTCCAACATGATGTGTACTTGGACCTCCAAACTCACCAGGAGAAGCTATCGTTCCATAAAGCAACCAGCACACAGAGCAGCCAGTTTACGCTCAAGACTGAAGTATAAATGGGGGATATCTCACTTCTTTTGGTCCTAATTCTGAACTTGTATTTTAAGGAAAAAACTGGGTGGAAGCACAGACTGGATTGGTCCTTCCCTGGTCCAGTCACTTGGTGCTTTTGAAGTGGTTTTCATTCTCATGCAGTGCCTCTAGGTATGATCCCATGCCAGAAAAAGCAGCAGCTTCCTTTTCTTCTGGATAAACTTAGAAATAGGTGTCAGTTCCCTATCAGTCACAGCCACCTAATGCCTCTGTAAATTTTATAGAATCATAGAATGGTTTGGGTTGGAAGTGACCTTAAAGATCATCTCATTCCAATCCCCTGCCATGGGTAGGGACATCTTCCACTGGCCCAGGTTGCTCTAAGCCCCACCCAACCTGGCCTTGAACACTTCCAGGGATGGGACATCTACAGGTTCTCTGAGCAACCCTCACCAGTGCCTCACCACCCTCCCAGTAAGGAATTTCTTCCTAACATCTAATCTAACCTTGCCTCTGTCACTTTGAAGCTGTTCCCCCTTGTCCTGCCACTACGTGCCCTTGTAAAAAGTTTATTTCCATCTTTCTTGTAGACTCCCTTTGAGTACTGAAAGTTCTGTTTCCTTAGGATTCGGGTTGTTTATGGTTAAAACAATCTTGAGGACATTAAAGATATTTAACAAGCACCTGTGAATAGGCAGTAATTTGTGTTGGGGTGTTCTTTCACGGAAAGATCACAGAGGAGGCAAAGGGAGGAAGGTGTTCTTTTGCGTGGTTTATTCAGCTCCACAGCAGCCTGGACTAATTAATCCTGCTGTTGTCATGGAAGAAGAGACTGAACAGACACAATGAAGGGCTATGAATCACTAGAGCTATGTCACTGTGTCCCAGAATTTCTTTTTTTTTTTTTTTTTTTCTCTGGCAGCTGGGAGCCAGAGAAGGCTCAGGGGTCATGCAAGGATGCTATGCCATCAAAGGAGGAGAAAGGAGGAAACACTGAGGAGGAAGATGGGGATGTCATGGATTCACATGAACCTCAGGAAGTTACAGCAGCAAGAGAAGAGATCCACCTGCTACTGGCAGAAGAGTGCAGGATGGTGGCCCTGAAGTTGGGAGGGGAAGGTGCCCTCAGCTCTGTCTTAGCAGGAGCCCTCTCTGCAGAGAGGGCTATAGGACATAGCTTATGTCATGGACATAATTTGCTTCTGTTGCCAGGCTTTTCAAACAAATGAAGTAGCCAAGATAGGGAGGATCAGGGGACAAAAATTCATTCTAAATATTCCTTGCTGTGTTCTTTATCACTATGTTTACCAGCTTTCTGGCTTTCCCCACAGCTTGACAGATCTCAGCTAGACATGTTTCATCTCTCCCTGTCGATAAGGGGTCGGTGCTTTCATCTGTTAACCTCCTGGCATATTCTGTTCACAGTGGCAGTTACAGATCATCTGCAATGACACTCTGTAGGAAGTTCGGTCTCTGGATACCCAGCTCAGCACAACTTTCTCTGGCTTGCCAGAAGGCTCAGTTCAGCAGGTCAGTATGGCAGGAACTGAATTCAAGGCACATTTGCTGTGGAAAGCATCCTGCTCTTGTGATGGCAGAACATGCAGAGCAGCTACACCTAGTGTATGTGAGGTTTTCCATGGGCAAAAGCCTCCTATAGATATTGCTGCTGTTCTACTGAGTCCAGAGATCTTGGAGGAAATTGCCAAAGAAGCAAAGACCCAAGCTTTCACAGGGTGGGAACACAAGCTTATCTTACTGGTTTTTTCTAAAGGGAATGGGCTGAGCAGAAGACATAGATCCAGGGGAGTGTGTGGTTTTTAAATACAGTAAGAGAACCTTAGTACAAACTGCATGAGGAAATAAGTTAAATATCTCTATTCTTCTGTAATGCCCCTGACCTCCTGCCTAAAGAACAAGCTGAGCTGGTCAGGTGGGAAGGGCACGGAATATTTTTGGTGAAATGTGGACAACATTCAGAGGTCAGAGACAACACCCCGGGTTTAACTCATCTTGGTGTTTTTCAGATCTCGAAAGATAAGCCCTGGACTCCCTCAAGCCCCAGTACAGACAAGGTCTGTGAGAGCCACCTGCACCAAGCCAGCCTCCTCCATCTGTCCAAAGCTGCAAGCAGCAGATCCATTGCCACAAAGGTCAGGGCTCTTGTCAGCCACCATTCAGGTAGGGGCCAAAAGATTTCTCTGTGTCTGACATCACATCTGACAGATGGGGACATCCTGCATCAGCTTTGCTGGAGAAGATGGATTGTCATGTGAGAAGTAAGTCAGGGTAAACACTAATGATCAGAACTATCAGTAAGACAATCATATTTTTTTATGGTCTAAATAGCTTTTGATGGGTAAGAAATCACATCCTTTGTAGACAACTGCCTCACCTATGCCTCTGTAACCTATGGAGAAGCATTAATGTTCAGCTGGGTTCTTGTGCAGTAAGTTGTTGATCTCAGTTTAGTCTTTGTTTCATATCCAAGCTAAGCCTCAAGAAGGACACCAGTGATAGGCTGCACTGACCATCTGCCAGCTTCAGTTGTTTTGCTTTGGGCAGGCACACAAGACCAGGAGGAGTTATGGGGAACTGGACACCCAAATCCTATTGAAATGTTCCAGAATCCTTCACTGTTCTGGCAAGAGATGTTTACTGATCCTCATAAGTTTTTCTTAGTTTTTATCACAAAAAATGGTTAACTTTTGATTTACAATGCTCTAGTTTATTTTGGCTGGATATTAGCAACTCAGACATTGCAAAACACTTTTAAACTGTGCTCTGTTCCCACTGTTTATAACAAAGCTCTCCCTGCTTCCAACAGAGGGGACTCCACTCAAGGTATTGCCAAAAGGCAATGCTCCTGCAAGCACCACCCAGCACAGCAACGCTGGTCACGTCAAAGGATGGGACCTACAGAAACAAGTGAGTGCATGAAACCTCACATTGTCTCACTCAGGAGGAACTGTGCCACTCTTCAGCACTTGCTCTGGTGAAATCTGAACTAAAAGAGCAGTAAATGCAACACAAATAGTCCAGTTGTGAAAGCAGTCACATGGGTAGAGGTTTTATAGCCAAGTTTTAAGCCTTTTTTCTTTGCAACAGATGACACGGGCAATGTTCCAGAAGGAGTTACACTCCATCTCCCTCTTAGCCAAAAATAACCTCTTAGGAAGAGAAATAACATTTTCAGAGGTGTCCAGAACCCCAGTCTAATCCATATGTGAAGCACAGAATTTAATCTGAGTTAGCCACATGCTAACATACTGCTTCCACTGGAGGTGTCACCTTGGGATCTTCCTGAGGCAGCATCATGCTGATCCTTGGCTTCTGCCAAACTCACCCCTCCAGAGCCTGTAGCAGTCTATCTCTTCCCCATTTTGACTGGCAAAGAGATTCAAATCAAGGTGTGAGAAACTTGACTGAGCTCTTCCTCTTCCCTCTCTTGCAGGGCCTGCAGATGGTGCCGGCAGTCGGCAAACACCACAGGCAGTCGCCTGTCTGGGGAGCCAGCCCAGGACTAAACAGAAGTCACCCATGAACAGGACTCTCTTTGGCCCAAAAAAGATTGCAATTTCAAATTGCTGAAAGTTGAGGAAGCAGATTCAGACGTGTGCCTTAAAATGTATTTAAGCTTCTGTGTAATGCTGCTGAAGAGCAGGGGGAAGGCGAGCAGGGAGAAGAGGAATCTTATACACAGCAGATTTCCTGTTCTACATCCCCACTTCAAGTCTTTGCTCTGTACTGTGTGCTCTAGCTGTTAGCTTCAGTCTAAAACAAGTAGGATGTTAACATAGCCCAAGAGGAAAACCTCATTTTCCCAGCAGTGTCCGTCTCCCAGTAGATGTCAGCATGGAGCCTAAGCCACATTTTTTCCCAGGGCAAAAGTTTGGACGCCACCCATGCATCCAAAAGGCTCCCTGACTATTAAAACCAAATGTAAATGCCTGAGAAATAGTTTCCCTGTTCTTTCCCTGCGTGTTGCTGTGAAGCTGGGAGGTGTACTGCACGTCTGGAATGCTGTTTGGGTGAGCAGATTCTTGGCTGTGAGAGCAGCCAGAGACTGCTCAAAGCTCTCTTCCATCTACAGAGCATTTCAGATCTGACTGCAGACAGAGAGGCAGCAGTAGTGATAGGTGAAGACCCTGATAAGAATTACTAGCCTGGAGGTAAACTGTGGGAATGTGTTTTTCTTTTTGGTACAAATGTCTTCAGCTGGCAGCCTTCTCCATTAAGGGGCTTTCAAAACATGCTGCAAATATAACGGTTCTGATAATTGCACGGAATAGTGACTCCTTGCCCCAGGCAGAAGTGGCTTCCCTCCTCTAATGCCATAGTCTCAGGTAGGTTTGGGCATTTTTTTCAAATGGACAAAGAACCTTTTCTACAGCTGCAGCACTTGCAAAGAATTCTCCTGTATGCTGTTTCTCACTGGGTGACACTGTACATGCTCCTGTTTCTCTATGCTTCTTGCTTTGCTGCCAGGAAGATGAGGGACAGTTCACTCCAGGGATGAGGAAGATTAATTACTTATCTTTTTAAATGCCTCAAGCCCCTGAAGTGGGAATGCAATCAATGCAAGGATGTGAGCGGGTGCACCAAGCAGCCAGTTTTCCTTATGAAACAGAAAGAAGCAGGAAAAAAGTGTGACAGGGAAGTGGAAGGTCAGGAACACTTGTCCCCAGAGCTGACTCTTTTAGATTAACAAAGGTATAAAAAAAGGACACACAGATAAAATGAGACAAAATAAGAGTGTGTATAAGACAAACCTGTGCCAGCAGGTCCTGAGCCAGGACTGTATTTACAAGACCTCATGTGACCTGCAAAGAGTGTAGGACCAAAAATGAGGGAAAACCAAGCTTTCCAAGCATATACATCTTTGCTAAATACCTTTGGGCTGAATCACCATTAAATAGTCGCTGTGTTTGGTGCCATTTCAAGTGAGCTGAATAGAGCCAAGTGCCTCAGTCTGAGGCTGCATCTCCAAAGGAAATTCACGTGGCAAAGAATTTGATAATTTTCCATAATTGTTGTGAAGATTACAGAGCCATGTGATGTGCAAACGTTCCCATTTGTAAAATCTACATTTTAAGTCTGTTAATTTATGTAAAAGCTGAGACTTGAAATCTTGAAGGTGCGATCTCTAAATTATCACTTGTAGGTTTGATTATTGCTGGATTTGAGGCTGCAGCCCCTGTCTTGTGCAAAGTGGAACTTTTCAGTGCTGGGCTTATGTTTATTTGATTCAATTCTTACCAATCACAAACAACTAGAGAAGCAAAAGGAGCTTAAACTGTCCTGGGATTTTTCAGCAGCATTTTCTAGCCTTACCTCCAGTTATTTAGACTTTGCTCCTTATAATGACTAGAGGCCAGACAAGCTTCAGGCCAAACAGCGTTATGGTGTGGTAACCTGTAATTAATTTAAAAGTGAGCTTTACGTTAAATTTTTACAGAATCAGAATTTTCAGGGTTGGGAGGGACCTCTGAAGATCACCTAGTCAACCTCCCTGCCACGGAGGGGTCACCTACAGCAGGTGACACAGGAACGCGTCCAGGTGGGTTTGGGATATCTCCAGAGAGGGAGTCTCCGCACCCTCCGTGGCCACCCTTCTGGGAAGCAGCTTTTCCCCGTGTCGGGGTGAATCTTGTGTTCCAGTTCACGGCTGTTTCTCCTCACGCCGGGCGGGCG
>JANRMJ010000125.1:22577367-22595297 GCA_025584955.1 Alethe diademata
CCCCGGGCGGCTCCGCCCGCCCCTCCCGGCCCGGCCTCACCTGCCGGGGGTGGGAAGGGCCCGCAGCGCCGGCCCGGAACCGAAACGCGCCAGCGCGGGCCGCGCCCCGGAAGGAAACGCCGTGCGGACCGTCCGCCCCCGCCCCGCCCTTCCAGTGGACCGCACCCCCGGTGGGCGTGGTCGCGTCAGCACCACGTGATCTGCGCTATATAAGAAACGGGCGCGGGGTGCTCGGCCTTTTCGGGTCTTGCGGCGCGGAGTGTTTGTGTGGTTCTTGCGGCCCTGCTGGTGAGTGGGGGGCGATTCCGCGCTCGGGGTGCGGCGGTACCGCTCTGGGGGACGGCCTGGGAGCCTCGCGGGCGCGGGTCGGTCGCCGATGGGAGGTGGTGAGGGAGGATTGAAGTGGATTGTGCGGCCGGGCCTGGTCTGCGGCCTGCACCGCCGGGGGCTCCGCCTCATGGCGGCCCTGGGGATGTATGAGGGGGATCCTGTGGGGCCTCACATGGTAATACCTCAGGGCCTCACATGGTAATACCTCAGGCTTTGGGATTCAGGGTCCTGCCTACCAGCCTGTGCCGCGTTAGATGTGGTCCTGGGCTGTGTCCCGCTGTAACACAAGCGGCGTGTAAGCGTGGGCCCGCTGTAAATACAAGCGATGAATCTCCGGTTTTTGTGGTTTGGATTTTTTTAACTGCGCTGGGCTTTAAGGAGCTTGTTTTTCCAGCTAAATGGTAAACGTTTTGCAAAAAGCAGTAATAGCGCGATGGCAGGATGGAGGATCCCCGCATAGCTGGGACGTGCACGCAGTGTAGAAGGGTTAAGGGCTGGCTCCACAGCCCCAAGGCGACTGGGCTTTGAGAAACATTTGGGCAGTGCTCTCAGGAGCATGTGGTGACTCTTGGCGATAGTCCTGTACAAGTCTAAGAGCTGGACTCCGTGGTCCTTGTAAGTCTTAACTCAGCACGTTTAAGGAGAAATGGCTCACTTCCATATGCTCTGCACATGATGAAAACTATGTTGGTAGGGACATCTGAGAGGGTGATGAGTGCCAACATATCTGAGCTGGGCATGGAATACTTTTGATAGCCTATCTGGGATGGCTGAGATGACCACTGGGCCTTTCTAAGCAGACCAAGTTCATCCCTGCCTGACTGCCCCGGTGATAATGCACAGAATTAATGCTGTAGAAAGAAAACAAAGTAGTTCAGTGATCACATCCTGCTTAAAAATACATAATAGCAATTATTTTTTGTGGCCTCAGCTCTTCAAAGAGCCTAAATTTGGATCGCATCAGGGGAAATTTTAAGACTCAAGTATTTTGGATGTTGCTTGAATTTTTCAGAGTAATACTTGTGAACATTGCATCCTTTTTGGAAGAAGAAAAACTAACATGCTTTCTTGTTTTTTAGTTCAACGTGTATCAGCTACGCTCTTCCTTGTGGCTTCAGTGCAGGTAAGAGTTGCTTCCGAAATCCAGAGTTAAAATTAACAAATGCTGGATTTGTGTACACCAGCTAGTTTGGAGTACTGTTGTATCAGGGAGTTACAGTATCAGCAGTTGTAATTCAGGCCTGTAGTGTCTTGGGCAGACTCACTTCTCTGCTGGCACAAGTCACCTGTTTATTGGTCCTGGAGAACGTTTGTGAGGCTCCTGAATGAATTACTGCTCATACTGAACCAGACTGAGAGTACC
Organism: Alethe diademata; assembly: GCA_025584955.1. Taxonomy (NCBI): domain Eukaryota; kingdom Metazoa; phylum Chordata; class Aves; order Passeriformes; family Muscicapidae; genus Alethe; species Alethe diademata. The sequence goes on from JANRMJ010000125.1 coordinate 22,579,061, forward strand.
CCCAGATCCCTCTTTTCCTTCCTTACTGCTGTGTCTGTTCACAGCAATAAATAATGTTTTGGGGAAACTGCCTGGAGTATGTTGTAGAGAATGGGTAACTATAGGAATTCATGTGTGGAGTAAATACCAAAGCCTGTGATGGTTTCAGTATAAGAGTAGTGGTCAGAAGTGATTTCTGAAAACTAAATGCTGAGGCTTTCCAATGTGATTGCCAGAGAAGCTCCCTAATTTTGCAAACATCTTCAACACTTTTCTCTCTTCCAGATTTGCTGCAAAATGTGGAGACTTAAAGCTACTTCTTCTCAAGGTAAACTGAAATTATTCTTCAAAATTAAATATAAAATGGTGCTTAGCATTTGTTTAGACAGCAACTTCTGTCTGATGATATCAGGAAACAATTCTTTGAGGAAAGCTATCCCTCTGGTGCCACAGTGATGACACTTATTTGCTACTCTTGACCAAGAGAGTGATGAGCACTTTTACCACCATAACAGTTTTCTGAGGCACAGCAACTTAAAATTCCCTTTGATGCTTTGACTGCAGAATATACTGCTTACAAGTTTTTTTACTTCTAGGATTTGAATCCTGCACTTCAGATGTATGCAGAAGGAGCATCACCTAAGAAGGTAAGAAATATGTACTTCACATACAATGCAGTCAGCTTTGTGGTTTCTTCAACAAAACTGTTCATATAACACTGCAGTTAGAAGGATGGGATGTGTTTTATGATAGTATCCACTAAGACCAGAAATTACTTACATTTGCTATTATTCAAACTTCTAAATATTTATTTTTATTTTGGGAAAAATTTACTTTTCAAAGCAGTTACTAGAGGTGATTGCTTGGTACTGTGATTCCAAAGCAGATACAATGATGATGGCATAGTTCAGCAGAATATTCTTTGATGAATACTTCTGTTCTTCGCCCCTATCTGATGTATCTGGCTCTCGTGTGCTCCCAATGGGAGCTATGGGCTTGGGCACAAAGGCTGAAGGGATCTGATTTTGTTTCCTATCGTTGCAGGCACTGGAGAATAAACTATAAGCTGTTACAAGGTAAGTGCTGCATTGCTGACATCTGTGAAAACTTATATCATCCCTGCTGTCTGGAAAGGCTGCTGTGATGACTGCATAGTTCAGCAGATGACCTGTGGTGAACAAAATTACTGTCTTTCGCCTCCTATCTGATGCAGCCTCCTTTAGCTCAGGCTATTTCAAACAAGTCATGTGGGAAGCTGAAGGTGAAACACCTTTTTCTGCTCCATGAATGTTTTTTAAAAATTTACCTCAGGAGACTAGAAAGTGGGTTAAACATTAAAAAATTTAGTAAGATTATCAGATTAAGAGTAGGATGTGGTTGTAAAGTCAAGCACAAAATATAGCAGAATAACCTTAATCAGGTGTTAGTGCTCCAGGTTGTAAAAGTCTTGTTGCTTTGCAGGCTGCCCTGGACAGAGGAGCCCCATGCCTCTTGTGTGAGAAACTATTTCACCTGTTACTGATGTTGGTGAAGACAAGGCCTTCCTAATTAAAGGTAATTAATGAACTTTTATTTTTTTAGGTGGATGCTGCTTTTGTCTGTGCTGCATGCTAGAGTTTGCTTTTAGAGATGCTTGCAAATTTATTTTGTTCTTAAAAGTGTGAGGCAAAGATTAGTACCATAAGTGTGCCTTCAGCTTCCTGTATTTCACAGTAAGAGCATGAAATAATTATGGTGTTAATGATCTCTAGAATTTTCCTTTAGTTAAAACTAAATGGTGAATGCTACATTAGTGTGAATTTAGTCTCCAAAATGGTTTTCCTTAATATGCACAACTTTGTTACACAAAGTTCACCATCACTAAACTCTGCAATTGCAAGGTTTGCTCCTTCATGCAATTTCAGCACACTCTGGAGTTGAGGAATGAGCATCTCAGTGTTGAAGAGTGCTGGGAGATGGCTTTACAGCCTGCCTTCAGAGGGGGATGGGAGTGTTGCAGCCTACTGTAAATGATGTTGAATCAGGTCTCTGATCCCCATGAGGATAAAACTTCAAACTCTGATACAGTATTTTACTTGAACTGTTCGTAAAGTTATAACTTCCTGCTGGACCCTGCCTAATAGCAAATTTTTCTTTGCAGGCGTCCAAATGTTTCTCATTGTGAGGTAAGTACTTGTTTGAACTTCCTAAGTATTAGGATTTCAACATAGGCCCATAATTTAAGGCAACTTGTCAACTGGGGGAAAAAGGGCAAGGGGCCCACTGGCTGTGGCTTACATCTCAGCCAAAATAAGGGAATGTTTTAAATGGGAGCTGCTGGCTGGAGCCCAGTCTTGACAGGCTGATGTGCATTAAACTCATCACTGTGAGCTCTAGAATTTGCTCTGATGGTGCTGTTTAGGTATTTGCCCTCTTGCCCATAGCAGCCTAGCCCTACAGCAGGGCTGCACAGAATCTGACAGTGTGGGCTGCCTGTGTGATGAGATGTGACTGCCTTGACTTGTATCATGGAGGTCTGTAATTAGCTCTATCTGACTGCAGGCACCTGACTTGGATTTCTTATTTCTGTGCTTGTTTCTGTACTGTCCTAACTAATGGTTTGCTTTGATCCAGGTGTGATGGAGCTGGGAAGTGATGCACCTGGTATTGCTGCCAGCAGAAGTAAGTTGCTAACACATGAGTGTCACTGGTCAGAGCTGTGTGATACAGGAAATGAGGAATTTACAAGATCCTGGCCTTCATGTTGCAGCTGCAGCATTAAGCAGGGTTCTTAAAGATTTTACTACCTTTTCTGTATAAAAAAGCCCACAGATTTGCTATCAGCGTGCAGGATTCACTCACTCAATGTGCTGCGTATTTCAAACTCGAAATTAACTGCTTTCTGTGACTAAAAAGAAATAGTGGTGGCCATTTTAAATATATAGCTGCTATGGACTACTTGAATTCCTACATGACAAGAAAAGTTCTGTGCTGCTGGGTTGCCACACATTCTGGGCTGAGCAAATGCAGTACAATTCCCTGCTGTTGAACTTCCTGCTATTTAAATTTAGTGGGCTCTTTCAGGCACTGATCTTAAATGCTTATGTGGTAAATTGTTATCTTGATGGCTATATCAGAGCTTTTATGGTGATGTGAATGAGGATGTGGTTGGGAGTAAAGCCTGATCCCCCTTTAAAGGATAAAAAAAAGAGAAAACATGAAGCCTCCTCTTGACATGTACTGTTTGTGATGAATTCTAAGCAATGGGAATCTCTCTGAAAGAGGCTGAGGAGAACTCCTCTTATGCTGAAACAGTACCCACATTCACACTCTCAAACCACTGCCAAAAGTGTGTTAGTACAATTTCACTTCTTTACAGGGTGAAGCTTGCATGGAGTTAAAGAAAAAAGGTGGATGTGTCTGAGGTAAGTGTAGAATACATGGGGTTTAATAATTCCTGAAGTATTGTCTTTGTGTTGAGTGCTTAAATAGTGGTGCCTAAAATTAGTCCTATAAGACACCTGATTTGTCTTCCCTTTATTGTATCTGGCTGATCTGTGGGCACTACTGTAACACTGCACTCTGGAATTAAAATGGAAAAACCTTGTGCTGTGGCTGTCACTTAAAAGTTGTTGCTACTAATCTTTATGTTGGCTCTACACAAATTTAGCTGAAGTTCCAGATTGCTGTAGAAACTTCTTTTCAAACGCTTTCAAAGATAGAAGCCATCTTGAAAACTTATGGGACTTGTGTTTTAGGTATTTAAGATGATGAAATAAAACACTGTTGGGAGAGATAGTATCACAAAGCAAAGTAGTAGCTTTTTACTTTCCCTGATTTTTCCAGTGTTAGTAATTAGTATTTCCAGTTGAGTTAGGATTTGTAAGCTTTGTGTGTCCTCTTTGAGTGTTGTAAGTTGAACTCATAAGATGCCAGCTAAAAGTCAGTTTCCTTTCAGGTAAAAGTTTGGTGAATAGAAATTCATAGATAAATAAGTTTTGCATATAGTGCTCCTGTCTTATTCTGAAGGTATTTTCTCTCTTCCTCAGGAAGGGACTGTGCTGTCTGCAGCTCACTGGGTAAGTCCACACAACAGATAAATTGTATTAGAAACTTCTGGAAATATTTGTAACCACTGATGCAGTTGATTCTGCCAAATGAGTTACTGTGATATTACCCTTTCCGTTCCATTTCTCTCTGAGGTTACAAAGCTCTTGTGGAGCTTCTTAGCAGTTATGCTACTGCATATGCTAACTGTGTTTTCTTCATTTAGGTGAAGAGGCAACTCTGAAACTAGCATATAAAGAATTGAGGTGAGTGTAACTGCTGTAATAATGTATTTGGTGGAACGAGTGATGAAACCTTAGCTTGAACTCTCTCACTGAACAGAGATGAAATTCTAAGGTCTGAGATGTTCCCATCAACCTTCTTGTGCTAGTTTGGTACCTTACAATGGTTCTTACGTCTGTCTTAATAGGTGGAAGATTGCTGATGAATGGGTTACACTTGCATGAACAGCATTAAAACAGCTGATGTGTTTTTACTTCACTGGTAATGTTTGCCTGATGCTGATTGGAGCCAATAAAAATCTGTGAACTCTACCTGGTGTTGTGACCTCCTTTCTGACTGGAACAACTTGATGCAAAACCCCTCCAAGCTGCTATATTAAGATTTAAAATGCTTGATTTAGGGCGTGGACTAAAGAGGTTAGATGCTAGTCCTTGCAAGTGTCTTAACTGAGGTGTCAAATACTGCTGGTGTGCAGGCTGCAGGTGCCCATATTTAGACAAAGCTAAATAAATTAAGGAGTGTTTCAAGTGAGAGCTGAATTTACTACTTGTAAATTTGCTACTAGAATCATAGTCCACCAGTAATCCTGGTATTACATGTTCAGGTGCACATCTCAGAACAAGTGCATGGCTTGGACTTAGTGACCCTTTTCCAAGGGTCCTGGATTTAAACAACAGCATTTAGCCTTCATGAGCGAAAAAAGTAAAGTTGGAGAGGTGGGAAGTGTTGATAATGCTAATTAACAACAGTTGCTGCCGGTAATTTCCTAAGGCCTGCTAAGATGTTATGGCTTTCTAATGCTCCTTAATGGAAACTTGCTTCTCTGAAAAATTAATTTAAATTCTTCCCTGGTCTCAAGTGATGTCAATACAAAGAAAGTCAGCTTATGAAAGTCAGTTATGAAGAACTAATTCTCTTTCCATAACACTTCAGCTAGTGCTGTAGTACTTCTAGTGAGAAGTAAAGCTACATACCTAAACTTCAGCAGGATTATTTTTGGATTATTTTCAGATTATTGGTGTTGCTCAAAGCCTTTCAATAAGAGGTGTAAGTTTGTTTCCTGCCCACTCCATCTGCTGTGATCTTGAATTACATTTTCAAGTGTTTTTATCCAGAACATACTTCATCCTAGAGAAAATGAATTTAGGTATTGTGTCCACATGGAAGTTAAATCTTTCCTGCACTAAAACAAAAGCCAATAATAAGGTCTGTTTTCATCCAGAGCTGATTAGTAGCCTCTTAATATTCTCCCACCATGTTACTTTTTAAAATACCACACTTCATTATGCCTGTTGAAGAGCTTGAAGGGACTGTCATAGCCTGCAGTATAAAAGAAGTCTTCATGGAATGGTTGGCCTCTGTTTCTTAAGGTTCTGGCCAAGGCATCAGCTTCCTCAGCATATTTCTCTGGCGAGGCAAATCCACCAAAGGACCTGGTAAAAATGAGAGGGAGATATTTTGGTTCAAGCCCTGGGCTTTAATTTATTTCACAGACAGAAACTGTAGACTTGCAAGTTTGAGCGCTTGTGCTGCTCATGCAGAACTAGCAGTCAAGCAGCCTTGATATTTATGCTGTCTTCAAAGGTAAGATTTGAAACAAGCAAGCACCCAAGTAAGAACTGCAATACATGTGTTATGTCAGTTCAGGACTACAAATAAAAGGTGCTGGGAGAGTGATTTAGATCTTCTGTAAAGCAAGTGGTCTTCAGAAGATGTTTCTCGAGGCTGCACCTCTATGAAACTGCAAATTTCAAGTGTCTTCTAAAAAAATTAGTATTTCACAACTTGGTCACTTGACTTGGTGGTAAAACACCCAAACATCAGATTTCCTAAGGGTTGAGTTTTAGCAATTAAAGCTGTGAACAGCAGGGTCTATCCAAACTTCTATCTCTTACAAAAATGTAGCCCACGCTTAAGGGCAGACCTGGATTCCTCTGGTGTCAACTGTGCTGGTTTTGCTTACCGGATAAAGAGAGCTGCTGCCTTCCGTTCCTCAATGAACACATCTGAGTCAGTGGGCTGGGGCGGGCAGTCCTGGTGTTCAAATGGCACAAAGAAAGAGATCTTGAAGTCTGTGCAGCCTGATTTTACCAGGCAGGTCACTGGCACGGTCATATCAATCTTCACTTCTAGAGGAAGGAAAACCAGGTATCTAAGCTGCATCTCCCAGCTCCTCTATTGTTCATTATTATTTGTGTTCATTAGGTACTTGTAATTCTTTCCATGAGAAGCCAGCAAGCCCTACCTTTTTCATTCTTTCCCTGGATGTAGTGGAAGAGTTTCCAGAAGCCCTGGCGCATTGCTTCCTTCTGGGTTTCTCCCCTGATCACTGTGCTGACCCACTTTGCTGTCTCATACTGACGCAGTTCATAGTCCTTCGCCTGAAAGGTAGCCAAAGTCACAGTACCCATAAGATGGGTGTTAACAGAAATTAGTAGCTACTTTTTCCAAATCAGCATACAAGTATTGTTGCAGTTACCATTGCCTCTACTGAGCTCCAGCGAGGGGACTGCAGGTCCAGGGACAGAAATGTTTGCTTGAAGGACTTGATCATCTTGCCAGAGCTGAAAGGCAGGGCACAGTTCGTTGGCATCTCTTAAATTAATATTGCACTAGGGCTTTTCAGTTGTTGCTGAACTGGTGGGAGGCCTGAAAAAAGGCTGAAAGCTATTTAGCCCTGCAGGAACAGAGCATCAGGACCAAGAAACTACCTCTACTGGAAGAAGTGTTCTGTCAGGATACGTTCCCTTGCTTCTCTGTAACAAAAAGGTATTAGTTCTGACAGCAAAGTGAGATTCTGCAAGTGGGAATTTTGTGGAAATCCATAAGTCAAAAGGACTTCACTTCAATCTGTTTGCTCCTGGATGGAAAAGCAGTAGTGGTGTGGTAGATGATCTGGTGTTGACTGTGCCCTTAAGTTTATTTAGCCTCTCATGATAGCTGGTGGCTTTCTTAAAGGCCTTTAGCCTGTGGATAAATGAGATTTTCTGTATTTGTGAATGAATAACTATTTTTCTCCACAGCCTTCACATGGGAGGAAAAAAGGTGAAAACTTAAAGCTGTCCCAAACAAAGCAAGTGAAAATACTCTAAATCACTGTTAAAATAATCAGATCTGGTCAAAGTTTTTAGTAAAACACACCAAAAAAAAAAAAAAAAAAAAAAAAAAAGCCACAAACCCTGGTAGAATTGGGTTCCTTTAGAGTCTGTAAAACATGTAGTATGGGGAGCCACTTAAATGTTGGGCTTTTTCCAGTAGCTCCTTCAGTTGTCACTGAAGGTCAGAATCAAACAGCTGGATACAGCTGCCAGTAGTAAGGCAGGTGCTGTTCCCTTCCCTGTCCCAGCCTGAAGGTACATCATCTCCAGCAGACCTGACTGCAGTGATGGTCACCAGGGCCCACTGCACAGCTGTATTCTGTAAACAGACTGCATCCGTGATGTTTACAAATCAACAAAGCATCATAAAGTGGGAATCTATATAATTTAGAAGCAAATATAGCAATTACACTGAAACTTCCTACAACAATTCATTGCCACTTCAAAGATGCTGTTTGACACCTGTATTAGCTACTCCGGAGCTGGTTTCTCTTTCCTGGCTAATTCCAGCTGCTTCTCAGTATACCTTTCCTTAACTACTGGGTAGACCTCACAGCTCTGGATTTTGTAACTTTATAGCCGGTACTGTCAGTGACTGCATGTTAGAAACTTTTTTTTTTTTTTAAATAATGTAAAACAATGCTTTGGACTGGGAGAGACAAACAGAAGAATCCTCCAGATACAGTTGAATTTTCTTAAATACACAGGAAAGCTGAACTTAGAAATGTCCATCTATTCATATGTCTGTAGGGTGTTTAGGTTTTTCTCTGCAGCTAACACATGGGCCAGTGGGACAGGCAGCAGGTTACATTGCTAGCCCAAGTAAGTGCAGACAGAACATGCCACTAAGAAACTACTAGTATATTAAGGAAGTGGAGAAGGTAGACATACTTACAGTTTCAGCTGTCCTTGTCCTTCTAGCTGTTGCAGTGTGTCCTGTGGAAGCTGCACATCCTCATAAGATGCTGCATGTCAGTGTTTATTTGAGTTTGGGCAAGCTCCTCCCATGCCTCAACCCTACTGGAGGGGGCTACTGTTATGAAAACCAGAAGGCTGGAGCCTTGTCCTGCTCTGGGTCTCATTGGAGAGCCCCCACGCAAATGCCAGAAGCCCCACCTACTACCCACAAGGCAACACTGGGACTAGTGTGTGATCTGGCTCCATAAACAGTTTTGCACCCTTGTGTAACTTCCCCTGTTTGCCATGGCTGTGTGCCCACTTATGACAGGGTCAGTGGCAGGTTTTGTGCTTTGGGAGAAAGGATTTCACATCAATAATGTGTCTCTTCCCCCGACCCGACTTGGATTACGGGAGAGTGGTGCTATACAGAATGCCAGCTTTTCCTTTTTACCACAGGGGTAAAGGGTAGGTAGAAATCTGGCTGCACACTCTGCTGAGACCATCCTCACGAGATTTTTGCTGGCATGTTATGAAAGACAGACAGTGTTCTCTGATGGCTGGCTGTTCTGAGCGGCATTTGAGGTTAATCAGCCCTCTTAGCCCTTGGATATCTGCACAAAGGGGTTATACAAAGCTATTGTGAAATCCTGTCCTGCTTATAATACGCACAGCGAAGCTGGGCTCTTCATTTAGCCAGCTGCAGCTCCAGACATAGTTTGGTACCAGCACAATAGAGCAGATTAAACTCCACAGTTTGTATTCTGAGAACACCTCTCAGTTTGTCATGGTTTGTGCAAATTCCTTGCAGCCAAATTCAGCTGAGCTCTCAGGGACGTTTGACATCAATAGCTGGGAATGACTTTTAACAGGAAACCCACTTTGCTTGCTGGGAACTTCATCAGGATGCTATGAGATACACTCCTGTTCTGAAAAGGGAAGTAAAACCAAGCCAAATAGCAATTGTGAATTTATCTCTAAACCCACAAATCTCTCCAGAGCCACAGAAGAGGGTGATGTACAGTCATTTGCAACTGGAGTTTATTTGAACAGGCTGAGGCCTGAAATGTGTAACCAGTGCTCTGCATGCTTTGTGCTTTTTATTTTATGGGATAGAATATTTCTCCATTTCACCTGTGCTCTGCTTGGGTCAAATAGGTACATCAGGAGGGTGCTTGGAGGAGCAGAAGCTACTTGGTCTTTGCTTGGGAGCTACAGGCATGCAAAGGCTGGTGTAAGGTGAGCTATCACCTTACCCTGTCACCCCAGGGATGGAAGTGTTTTTGAACACCTTCAGAGTAGAAAAGACTGTATGAAAAACAATCAGCAACGATAGTTTGGCAAATCTCCACGAATTTACCCCAATGGTGAGCGCTGGGAAGTATTACCTTGGAAGGGGGGCAAAAACTCTGTAGATAAAGACAAGCCCACAGTGGGTTCTCATTTGGTTTCTGAAACAGAGAGGCCCAGAACAAGCCCCCAGTGAGTTTGTGTATATCCAGCTGATGTCCCTGACAAAGAGCTGACTGTTCTGGTGGAGCACCCCCAGGCTGGAGAACAATCCTCAGTGTTTTCCCAAGAGGTTGTTTTCCAGTACTCTTGTTTTTACACATAAACATTGGGAGAACATGTCAACAGCTGCATGAGGCAGTAGGCAGGCATGGGGACATGTATTCTGTTTATATACATTCCTAAACTTAGAGAATGGGGATGGTGCAAGCTGACACACAGTCTCATTGTGCCTCCAAATAGAGGAAAATCCAAGTACACAGCAGTCATTAAGTCCCAAAGGCTCTGTGACTTTTGGCCTCTGTGTAATGTCATAAATATGCATCTAGGACTTAGCTGGCATTTTCTAGAATGACTAACAAAGCAATATTTTTCTGTTCCCTTGCCTTAAGGAGCAGAGATGAGGGCACAAGCAGACTAAAAGCATGTGGTTTGTACCCTAATTTTACTGTCTTCATCTGTGCTGGAACACTGTAATGAGCTGGTACTTAAATAATAACTTCAATTGGATAAGGACAAGGACAAGCCTGTGATATGATCACTTGTGATTTCCACTTTTCCTCTCTGTAACAAGACTGTAAGCAACATTCTCCACAGCAAAACTGCTTCCATCTGCTCTGTGGCAGAATTACAACCACTGCTGTCACATTGATGCAGTTGTGTTGTAAGTTACCTTTATCCCTAGAGGCAAGCACAGACTGTTTGCACAAGCAGGAATCTTTTCCACTGACCTAATTGTGTCAGGACTGGAGGAACTGAGGAAAAAAAGTGTGTTGTTACAGTGTGGTTAATGATAACTCTGAGTCACGTTCTTGTAGCTGACAAGTCTGTAGTGTAATATGGAGAATGGAGGTGTGAGGGACAGACAGGGACGTGTGGCCACTCACATGTTTTATCAAGTGCTCTCAACCCAAAGCTCTAGGCAGTTTTGCATTGCTGCCTAAGCCTGTCAGAGAATCTTTGACAGTGATTTTAATTTAAAAGAATTGAGTCCCTTCACATATAAATGGCCTTTACTTTTGTAAACATACCCTCATGTTATGGGGCAGAAACCTCACTTCACAGCAAAGAAACTGAGTGTGTGATGTTACTGGATTTACTGTCCAGGGCAGCAGAAGTGTCCTTACGTGTTGTTAGATGAACTGTGATTTACTGCAAATTCATCTCCCAAAAGAAAACTCTTATCTCCTTGCTCTAAAGAAAGCTTCCATTTTATATTATATTCTCGCTCCCAGCATGGAAAATGAAGAAACAGAAACACACCATCTTCTAAAGGAGCAGTTGCATGTGCAATAGTACTGTTCCAAGGAAGTTCCCTATTATCCTGAAAAGTTGTGGAAGGGAAACCTGTGGTATAACTGCAGTGAGGTGGTATTTAGACCTTATGCTCTGACCTACATATTTTATATCAGCAGGGGAATTTGTTACCATTGGATTTACCTTCAGCCAAAAATCACCCGCTTTCTGGAAATGTATATAAGGATTTTATCCATGTTTTTGCCTGATTTCAACTAGTTTGTTACAAGTGACTTGTGAAACTACTGCATCTTCCTGCTTACTCAGTGTTACCTAAATCTTGCTGAATGAGTGATTCTGTGCTCACTTCATCAGAGAATGCATGGAACTGGCTTCTCCTGACCAAATAAAAAGCTTCCTACATCTAACACCACTCCAGAGCACTCCTGATTTGGCATTTCCCAAGATTTCTCTGCTGGAGCTCACATTCTGAAACCATTCCAGGTTTGGGGATTTAGTCCTAAATGAATCCTTGCTTCCAGCTGCCATGAAAAACATTCCAAAACCTTCCTATCTTCTGTGCATGGAGCCCAGAGAGAAGCTATCCCAGTTTTATATATTGCTTTATTCACTGGTTTATTTCTACAATAAGACTTATTTTTAATATGATCTGTTCTGGGAACTCCAAAAGCAATTGTCTCAGCAAGCTTTAGCCAGTGAAAGAAGTTACCTAGATCCACAGAAACTTCCAGTTCTCTCTGAGTGCTGAGAGGAAATTAATTCATCTTCCCCTACAAATTCTTCCACATTCTGTTATTTACAGATTCTTCTCAGAAACAAGAACATGAAAAAAGGTAAATTTTTATCTTCAAGACAGAAGTGTCTCATAAAGAGAAAGAAATAACAGTGCTTGCTAGAAAAAAAGGTCTTGACACAAATTTATTGCATTGCTGGTTTCGCTTTTTAAAATTGTTTACGAGAGACTTAAGCCTAAACTTAACAGAATGACAGAATACACCTTATTTGCAAACATAGCTCTGGTGAGGCAACAGCTGTCTGGGCAGAAACACAGTGGGCTCTGCATTTTGTTTTTTAAATCCCCCTTGCCAGAGTAAGGCCTTCAGAGATGGGTTCTTCAAGAACCTGGTGTCTTTTCCTGTCTGTTCCCAGAATGAGCCAATGCTGCAGTCTGCAGCAGGTGGCACTGTTGGCTGTGTTCAGAGGTGAGCTTTACAGAACGGTTTGTGACTTCAGAGAGCTTATAATTCCAACTCCCTGTAAGGGAATGTCTGTCTAAGACAGTTAAAAAATGCTAAGTTAGGAAAATCCTCCAGGTTATGCTCAACTCTAGAAAAGTTAAACTGGCAAGTTTTCAGGTAAAATCAACAGCAAACTTAATTGTTTGAAATGAAAATTCAATATCCAAGAGGTCAGCATTTATTTTGATTTTTGAATGTTTCTATCTAGAGCAGAGTAAATGTAGGCAGGTAGGTAGGTAGGTAGATAGATAAATAGATAGATAGATAAATAGGTAGGTAGATAGATAGATAGATAGATAGATAGATAGATAGATAGATAGATAGATAGATAGATAATGACATCACATCAACTCCCCAGATCATGTACTTCTGAATACCAGCCAGCCATGGTGGCATTTAACAGAATTTCATCAATTTCATCACAGGTAGTGAATTTTCTGAATTTTCATTTAGGCTTCAGTTCTTCATATTTCTCTGAAAATAGACTTGGGTCTGTCTTTGAAAGAAAATTACGCCTGGATACATTTATTTATTGCAGAGAAGAAGGCAAGACTATTGTGTAATTATGCCAAACCAGAAGTCCTCTTGAGAAATGTGAAAGCTCGGATGTCAAAACTGTATATATGTAGAGAGAACTGTGATTTGGGGAAAGCAGAAGTAAAGGACAGGGGTGGTAAGTTGTAGTCAGTGTATTGGAAAGTAATGGAAAAGTTAAAACAGCAACACAAAAGGTCTGAAGGAAACTTGCAGGGCCTTTGGCTTTAGTTATTAAGCTCCTTCAGCAAATCAGTTGCCTGAATAATGGAGTTCTTATTAAATAATATGAATCCACTGTGTTAGCACATGGCAACAAAAGTGTGTTTATAACTTCCCTATTGGAAATTACCTTACAAAGTTATTTGGATAAGCTTTTGACATTCACAGAAAAATTGCTTAAATCTAATAAAAACTGTATTTTTTTATTGCTATACTTACTTTGGAAAAAGAGCAACTGATTTCTGTTGCTGCTTTCACTGGTGTCCTTATTATCCTCTGAGTCTTAGCACCACTGACACTGTACTTCTTATTTCATGGCAAGTGGGAAGACACTTTTCCTGTCACTGCACAAGCTGCTGCAGCTGCAGACAGCCTGAACTCCTCTTCTGCCTTGCCTAGAATTTGCAGTGCAAATTTTGGAACCTGAATGTCAGTGAATGTAATCAGGTTCTCCTGAATGTAACTTCCCACAGCCATTGAAGCATTCCTTTTGGCTAAAGCACAGTTCTTTTTTTCTTCTGGTAATTCAGAGTGTCTTGGAATTTTTACCATAATTTTCCTAATTGCATTCCTTCCTCAGGTTAGCAATGACTGCCCTGGAATAGGACACCCTTCGTGTGTGATAGTGGGGGAAGGGGACAGGGACAGTGAGGGGGGTCAGAAACAGTGACCAGATGTGGGAAGACAGTCCTAACCCTGAACTGAGGAGGTGCTTGGCTGGACCTACTCTAAAATTTCTCAGAATGTCTCTGAACTACTGTAAGATATTAAACACCTCTAGATGTCTCTGAACTACTGTGTACATCTTCTAAATTGCTCTAAAATTCTTTAATCAGCTCTAAAGAGCTGAAGGGAACTCTTGTTTCTCAAACGAGGCAATTGCCTCATCTAATTTACATGACTAAGCCATCTTCTAATCAGCTCTAGAATGCCATTGAATTGTATTAAACATCTCAAACACTTTATGCCCACCTTTAAAATACCTTTACACTTCCTGAAACAGCTCCTAAGATCTGAAAAATAGCTCCAAATTCCTCCAGAACTCCTCAGAGGCGCACTTAGTAGTTCTGAGGAGCTGTAATATTCCTTTGTAGAGTGCTTGAGTCCTCTAAACTTCTCTAGCATCTTTCTATACCTCCTCTAGGAAGCTTTTTTGCTGATCGTACCTAGAACTCCTCTACATTGATTTGAACTCTGTGAATTTCCTCTGGGCCTCTTAAACTCCTCTAAGGACCTCTAAACCTCCTTGAATATGCTGTGAGGTGCTCTAAACCCATCTAAAATACCACTACACAGCTACAAAACATCTCCTATGAGCTCTGATAGAGATATTATTACACCCCCTAAGTTATACCTTTTAAAATACGATTTTAAAACACTCCAGAGTGCTAAACCAGTGTGGACTTCTCTTAAGAGCTCCACAATACTCTAGAAAGCTTAAAGAGCTCTACAATGCACCACACTGCTCTACAACCCATCTCAACAGCTCTAAAACTATTCTAATTGGCTACAAACAACAGTGAGAAGTTACAAATTTCTTTAAAATTTCCACTCTGAAAATCCTCTTAACAACACTACTACCACGATGCTTAAAGTAGCTTCAAAATAGATCTGAAGCCCTTCTCAGTTTCCTTGCAACTGCTCTAGAACTCTTCTCTGCAGTTCTGGAATTCCTGCTTAGAGACAGTGCTAAAACTCTTCTGAAGCCCTCTAAAACCACTCTGAACTGCTCTAAGTTGATCTAAAAGTCCTATAAACTGTTCTAAGCAGCCCCAAAATCCTGTGAAATGTGCCAGAACTCTTGTAGGGTACTAAACTCCTTTAGCTATTCTAAACCTCTTCTCAACACCTCAGAGCTCCCCTAAACTGGTCTAAAGCTGCTACATGTTGCTGTAAGCAGCACTAATATGTCTTTAAATGCATCTAAAATGCCTGTAAATCTCTACTGTACAACACTGAACTGTAAAGCTTTAAAATTCATCTGAAGAGCTCAAAACTGCTCTAAAACCTTTTTGTGCCAATCTATGATTCCTATAGAGGTCTAAGTAGCTCTAAACCTCTCCAGGCTATTGTAAAGCTTCTCTCCTGTGCTGTCAACAGCATGAAGGAGCACTAAAATGGCATTAAAATACTCAGGAAATCTTGAGGACTTTCTCGAAGTGGCTCTATAGAGCACTGAATTGTCTGTGAACTTCCAGAAATACACTGGTGCTTTGGAGAGGTGGAAGAGGTTGCAAGAGCTGGAATTACTGAGCCTGGAGAAAGAGAAATTACCCATGGGAATAGAAGAGTGTAGATAAAGGGGATTTCTGGGAGAGCAATGTGACCCTCTAAGAAAAGGGAAATGTATGTGCTTTGTAGGGAGCTGCTAATAAGGCTGAAACCCAGAGAGTGATCTCTGCATACACACAGCCCACGGTGAGCATATTTTGGAGTGGAGGAGGAATACCACAACCCCAAACTCCTGAGGTTGTTATGTGAATACATGAAAAATGTGCTCCTGGATCACACAACAGGGGATTGTTCTCTGCAGGCACTGGGTGCTTTCAAAACATGCTCTAGTGAAAGATCTGTACGTGCACACTGAAGACAATTTTTAGAAATATTTTTTGGAAGTTTATTGCTATGAATCTCTTCAGGGCAGTACCTTGTCTTATGGGATGCTAGTAGTCCACTGGTCAGATCTGCTGGGAGCAGATTTGAATCCTGGCCCAGCTGCAGTTCTGGTGGGATGGGGATGACTGTGCATGACTGCCATGGAGCCCACACTTCCCAATGGACATGGTACACATCTGGTGAAACCACATGTTGGGCTGCATGCAAGGAGTAGCCTGCTCCTTTGCCTCTGTCCTTGTGTCCCAGAGCAGGGACACTGCACTGCTATTGGGAGTGCTTCCAGCACCTCAGCAGGGCTGGGAGGACAACATTAGGTGAGATACTGGGAAGAGGTTTCTCCGTGTGAGGGTGGGGAGGCCCTGGCACAGGTTGTGCAGAGAAGCTGTGGCTGCCGCTGGATCCCTGGAAGTGTCCAAGACCAGGCTGGATAGGGCTGGGTGTCCCTGCCCATGGCAGGGGGTGGCACTGGGTGACATTTTAAGGTCGCTTCCAGCCCAAATCATACAAAGATTTTGTTTGTCTCCATCCTGTTATTTATTAATATTTAAAGGTTAATTAATTTATTTTTATCCTGAAGTTTGCAGATAACGATGGATGACCCTAACCAGCCTCATCTCT
>JANRMJ010000125.1:22595933-22606649 GCA_025584955.1 Alethe diademata
GGATGGGATGGGATGGGATGGGATGGGATGGGATGGGATGGGATGGGATGGGCAAGGGCAGGCTGCGTGCAGATGGGCTGGACTTGGGGCGCTGATGAGGCGGGTGTGCTGGGCTGTGCGGGGGAAGGCTGCGTGCAGATGGGCTGGGCATGGGGACGATGATGAGGAGGGTGTGCTGCGCTGGGCTGGGCGGGGAAGGCCGGGCTGCCCGGGGCTGGCTGTGCCGCCGTCAGCTGCTGCCGCTGTCCCCGCCCCGGCCCCGGCCCCGCTCCTGCCCGCCTGGCCGTGCCCGCTCCGCCGCGGCAGCAGCGGCGATCGAGGTGAAGGATTCCTGCCCTCGGGAATGGCTCTGCAGAGCCGCCCCTGCCCGGCCATCCTGCCCTCGGGAATGGCTCTGCAGAGCCGCCCCTGCCCGGCCGGCTCGGCTGCACGGCCCGCGGGGCTCTTACGGAACCATTCGCAGAGGCGTCTGAGCAGCCACGGTAATCGCTTCTACACCTCTTTCTTCCCAGCAGATCAATGACACCCCGAAAGAAGTTAAAGGGTCTTGTAGCTGCTACCATCACTCCAATGACTCCGGATGGGTGAGCTGTCAAAGTCGCACTGATTGCTGTTTCCTTCCACCCCTATTTTCCTTCTTTCTTATTTGGAACTGATCTGCATGCTTTTTTTTTAAACTTCTTTCTTTATTTATTTTAAATCAGATCTCTTCTGGGATCGGGGGAACTATTAAATTGGTCCCACTATTAACAGGACCCGAGTGAGATTCCCCTGTCCCTGCTTCCTTCTGCTGCCAACAAGTACTGTGGCTCTGGGTTTGGAGAGTTTGGATCAGTCTTGTATCTCCTTTTCTGTTGCTTCGTGGATGCAAATTAAATCATAGTACAATATCATATCATAGTAATTCAACGTTTGTCATTGTAAATCAAAGTTTATCATAGCAAATCAATGTGTAGAGCATTGCAGTGTTTTTACATTTGTTAAGGAAAATTGAAGTTCTAGTTGCAAAGAGCTCTCAAGAGCTAGAAAATAATTATCAGAATCTGAAGGCCTTTTAGACTTCTCTCTACCTTAGCTAAGTCATGCATGCAGTCATATGTGTATGAGTGGATTGAATTGGTCTAAACTTGGAGAAAATACTGCAAGGACAGCACAGTTTTGAAAATAACATCAAACTGAAACTTGAAATTCAGCTTTCTTCAGAGCAGAGGTGGCAAACAGAAGCCTCTTGACTGCATTTTGATGTTGCAAGACCAAGTTGTTTGGAGTCAGCAGAGAACCCTGAGCTCTTATGGGGGATGTGCCAGGATCTGTACCTGCTTTTGAGAGAGACAGTGGAGATTTGTTAATACAGATCTCCAAAAGTTAACTTTACTTTAAGTGCTGGAAAACATGGCTCCATCCCAGTCAGGGAACTCAATCCATTGCCAGACACTGCTTTGATTTTTGCTTTAAAGGAAACTTATTTCTGATTTCTTTTTTATTATGACTCAAATTTACCACAACATGGTATTTAGAGAGTGATCTGAGCCCTCTGCCTGGACTCCATGGTCCTTGTCAGATATGTTCTGGGAAGGCATCTATGCAATTTTGGGTGTTGTGTAAAACCTACCAAGGCATCAGAATTTACTTCCAGACAATAGGTTTGGTCTGTATTTTTGACAAATGGAAACAACAATGAAATATTATACACTAGTAAATAAAATAAGTTTGTCTTGCATAGAAGATAACCCAAGAATTCTCTTTCCCCTCTTTGGCAGAGAATTCTGTTGCTCTCCTCATCCTTTAATGAGAGAGAGATGTCAAAGTCACATCCAGCAGATGCCATTTCACTCTGTGTATGCAGCAGTTACAACCATCCAGCAGTTTAACCATTTGCCAGCACTTGCACAAATAACTTTGTGCTCTCAAGAGGGCTCCTGTTTCTCTCAAAAGAGGAAAAAGTTTTAGTGTCTCCTGTTCTCTCGTATCTCCCAAAAAAGTTCTTTGCTGTGACAAGCCTGCAGCAATTCCCAATAAAAGTTTGAAACAGCAAACTACATGTCAGGAGGAAGAGAAACTGCAAGAGGCTGAGCTGCTACCCTCAGATGTTAAACAGATGTCAAGGGTTTCTTCCCTCTGGGTAATATGTGTGTATATAAATGCAGGGCTTCAAAATATGTGGGTTTTTTGGTTTCTTAATCACTAAGTTTAAAATAACTAATAACATAAATAAATAAATAACATAAGTGGGGACTTAATGGTTGCTGTGGTTCCTTTTATTGCAGCAAAATTAACCTCACGGTGATTCGCCAGTATGTGGATTATCTGGTAAATGAGCAGAATGTGAAGAATGTTTTTGGTAAGTGACAGAAACTATGTTTCAGCCCTTTTACCTGGATGGGAATTCTGTGATATCTTACCTGGTAGGAGCTGTAGGGGGAGGGAATGTGGACAAGGGATCATCCTGGCCATTTATATTCACCAGTGGAGAGAGTGTAAGAGGTACTTAAGGCATCTGGTTTTGCCCACACCCCATTTCTGTGGGAGATAAAATAAGGTGCTTTCATAAGGTGATGTTCCCAGAGATGAATGGATAATGTTGTATTGACAGAGAAGACTCATCTGAATGATTCTTCCCAACTCAAAAATGTTAGTTCTTGTCTTCAGTGAAACTGGTGTGTAGGTGAGGTCTCAGGCAGTGTGTTGTGTTCTGTTGTGTTGAAACAGTGAATGGCACAACAGGAGAAGGCCTGTCCCTTAGCATCCAGGAGAGGAAGCAGTTGGCAGAAGAATGGATGTGCCAGGGAAAAGACAAGTAAGTAACTGAGAGAGAATGGGGAATTCCAGATCTTATAATAATGCCAGATTGCAAAACTAAGTGTGCTTTATTTTTTTTGTTGTTTGTTTGGTTTTTTTTTTAAAAGTATTGTGTTGCTGGGCTTTGTTCCCCAGCTCCTTTATCACAGAAGTATGCTTTCCTGCTGCTTAGAGAGCCTGTGAGAGTCCTTCTCTTCGGTACACTGAGAGGTGGGGGAATGACAAAGGGTTTGGAAAAGAAGGGCTGTCCCCTGTGCTTAGTCTTGAGAAGAAATGCAAGTAAAAAGCACTTCTGAACATTTAATGTATGACATTATTTGGTGTGACTGAAGGTGACCTGTCAAGTGCTCAACTGCTTCCCTAAAGGTGCAAAGTTAGTAACAGAAGAAAGAATTCAATCTGGATCTGCAGCTGTGTATCCAATTGCAGCCCCATTCTCCCTTTCTTGTACCTGTCATAGCCTTGTACCCTCACTGCTGCCTTTCTCTTGGATGCTGGATCAGAGGATGTGCAGAGGAGGAGGTGTTTTGGGGGAGAAGGATAATGAGGAGAAATAAACTGGTGTGAAGGGCCACAGCCTCCAGATCCATAAGTTTTATATCCATGTCTCCTATGGATATAAAGGAAAAAAGCAGCAATGGGGTTGATGAACTGGAACATGGAGGATTCCCTTCACAGGAGCAGAAACCAGTCAACTCTTCTGATAGGTTTGCAAAGAAACAGGTTTAGAAAGTAAAGATATACTTTGATTTCCTTTACTCTTCCCAGTCTCCCCTTAAATCACTGATGTCTTAATTTCAATTTCCTAATAAAATGCTAAGATTCATCCCTCCTGACAGCCTTGAAAGTACAACAGCAAGTAACATGTGACTTATGTTTACAAATGGGCATTCTTTCTTCCACCACCGCTTGTCATTGTCAGAATTTTCTCCGTGTTTCTGCTCATCAGGTCCACACAGGCTCAACTCTTTTTTTAGGTTCTTGTTCCGTCACTGCCTGGGCTGAAGCAAATAATTTTGGCAGACTGGTAGTTCACCATCACTGAAACCTCCCCAAAATCTTCTGAATTTGTTTTTTTTGTGCAGACTGGACCACGTGATCATTCATGTGGGAGCACTGAATCTGCCAGAGTGCCAAGAGCTGGTGTGTATATGATATTTTTCACTCTGTGTTGGATAAATAGAAGCAGATCTATCCTCAGATACTTTCCACTCTGTCTTTTATAGGCAAGACATGCAGCAGCCATAGGTGCTGATGGCATTGCTGTCATAGCCCCCTTCTTCTTCAAACCCACAAACAAAGGTGAGTAGGTTTGATTGCTAAGGCCTTTTTATTGCTCTCCCAACCTTCATCATAGCTAAAGGGTTAATGGCATGTACTTTCTTTGGAAAATATTCTGATTATAATGTTTGCACAACTGTAATGGAAAAGCAAAACCTGCAAGAAGCATTTTTTAAAGATGAGAGATAGCAGAATTGTCCTAGTAAAAAATAGGAAGGATGTCTTTTAGGATGTATTTTGTTAGCCTTTTGTAAAAAGAAGAATTGCTTTTGGAAAGAATAGTCTAGTTAACTAGTGTTCTGAATGGATAGTTTGGTGTTCATGATTGATCTGAACCACACTAGGAAGCAGCTGGTTCCATGCTGACCCTTCCTGGGCACTGACTAAGTTGAGCAACTGCTGATACACAGGTGTGGCTCCTGTTTCTGAGGTGATCAGGTTTGGTTCTGTCTGTATAAGGTTACCTCAACACTTGCAAACTGAGTATTTTGTCTTTGAGATCTTGACAATAACATAGAAGGACCATATGGTTTGTAAAAGAAATATTAGAAGTTGTCTGAATGAATTCTGAATGGAAATGTTCATGTGAAAGCATCAGAAGAAACCAGAGTAACTTGCCAGAAGGCTGATAGTCAGCCAGGACACAGTCAGTGGCAATCAGACTGGTACTCACAGAGGAACAGCACAAAAGTCAGCAGAAACCTTGCTGAGAGTAGGATGGCAGTGAGAGTTCAGCACTGTTTTTTGCCATTCTTCTTCCTTCTGTGTCAATAAGAAAATTGCCTAAGATCTATGAAGGATGCAATGAGCAAGATTTTCAGGAAGAATGTCAGCCATAACAACTCTTTGATTCCTAAAACGGTGGAAAAAAAAGTTGTCCAAAACCCTGCTCATCATCTTTACCAAGCAATACCCCAGGGAGGTGAACATGAACTTGATCCCTTGTCCTCTGTTGCACACAAGTGATCCTGCTGAAACCACTTGGCACACAGGTGTGGCACATGTGAGAGCATGCCTGAGTTACACCTCTAAGAGAATGAATGGGAGCTATTGAAACTGGTTTAATTTAAAAGAAATATTGTCTTTGTCTTTCTTAAGGTCTTCCCCTGATTTATTCACATTTAATGTTTTTTGACATGTGAAGGGTTTTGTATAATTTGCTCTGTGTGGTGCACAAGCTGAGGCCTCTGCAAGCCCCTGTGCTGTGAATCTGAACTGTGTCTCCCTATGAATGTCTTCTTCTCTTATGGGATACCTGATGGTTTCCTTCTAGATGAGCTGGTTGCTTTCTTACAGAAGGTTGCATCTGAAGCCCCTGAGGTGCCATTTTATTACTATCACATTCCTCCTCTGACGGGTGTGAAGAGTAAGTACACAGTCCAGATTCTTTGGTTATTTGCTCTGGAAAGAAGGTTACATGGTGTTTCTGAAAGCATGGGTATATATTTAGTCTTAAATGTGTTATTGCCAGTTTATTCCTAAACTTTTTCTGGTCTGGTAAAAGAGTCTTACTCTTTGTTGTCTTACTCATTGTTTCAGAGCTGTATACTTTACTAGGCTTAGGCTGAAAATGAACAACTTGTAAAATATAAAGTCTCTCTCATGGGGGCAAGGCAGGGAACTCTCCCAGAACAGGCCTGAGTTCCCTCATATGAGATTGCTGTTCTGCACAGTTCGTGTGGAAGAGTTGCTGGATGGGATAAAAGCACAGATCCCCACCTTCCAGGGTGTGAAGTTCAGTGACACAGACCTCTTGGACCTGGCACAGTGCATAAACAAGAATGAAACAGGGGAGTTTGAATTTCTTTACGGGGTGGATGAGGTAAGAAGCTTTTCTTAAAAGTAATTTCTTCTAAGGTCCTCTCTTGCTTCAGCCTTAGGGAAGAAGTAACCCTGGACATTCAGTGCAAGGCAGTTTTGCTGCTCCCTCCCACCACCCCTTTTTTTCCTTGATTTTATTACATGAAGTAAATTTTTTTTACTTTTTTTTTTTTTCTCCCTCCACCCCAAACTAGCAACTGTTGAGTGCACTGGCAATAGGGGCAAATGGAGCAGTTGGAAGGTCAGTATGGCTTGGACTCCTTCCCCTCACACGTACACTGTGCTGTTTTATCTTCCACTATCTGCGTAGTATTTCCCTGACTGCCTTCAGTCACAGCAGTGGAGGATTTTGCAGGATAGGGATGTACAGAGGCAAACAGACACATAATCTAGCCCCAGTCCTAGTGATGGGACAGTCATTTAACCCATGATCTCAGATTATGTTCCTTTGAGTGATCACTGCTCTGGTTTCTAAGCTGACCCAAAAGTTTCAACGTACTTTTTATCCTCATGGCAACTTTTGAAGTAGGTAATCACTTCTGTCTGGATTGGGTAAGGAACCAAATCCCAGAGAGGTTAAAATTGTTAGTTCACACAGCAGTCTGTGAGGAAAAGGGCTGTGCTGAGTTTAATTTCTCATTTATCCTCTGCCCCTCATATCAGGCTGATGAGATGAATTACTGTGTGATACCTGTGTTCTTATCTAGGCAATCCATTAAACGAGCAAGCAACTGGAAAATTAAGTGATTGACTTTCCTTATTGCCCAATGATGTCTTTCAATTTTTAGTTTTGAAAAGCAGTTCCATTTGGAAAGAACTGGGAAGAGAAATTGGCTGTCTTAATTCTTCCATGGAGCTTGGCATGCTTCAGATGCTTGACAGTAGACTGCACCACACATAAACTCCACAAATTTGTCTCACAATAATGAGAATGTCAACAGCAAAAGCCTGTGGTTACTTCTTTTGTTTCACTGGTTTTAAGTTCCTTCTTTGCATTTACCAATTCTATTTTTTGTTTGGTTTTTTGACAGTACATACAACTATTTGGGCCGACAAACCAATCTGATGTTGCAAGCCTTTGCAAAGCCAGACTTTGCCTTGGCACAGCAGTACCAGGTATAGCATCTTCCCCAGCCTCACTGGAACACCCTCCTTGCTCTTCCAGCTTTACTGTGGCTGTTCTCCATGTGGTTCTGTCATCCATACTGAGGCAGCTTTAATTAAGAAAAACTCTTTCATCTCCACCCCACTTTGTTATTCACCCCTCCTCATGTTTTTAATAGTTCCTCGCTACCTTTTAACCAAGACTTTTTAACCACTTACCCTTCAACTCTAATCTCCTCCATGCAAGTGAGCAATGAATAAGATATAAATGTAGTAGCTTTAGATGCTTTTACCCCTTCAAATCTTTGAGTGTCAATAAATTACTGTTGGTCTTTTCTAGTTTCTCACTGGGGAATTTCTCAATTTTGTCATCAAACTGGGTAAGTAAACTGGGTAAACACTGCATGTTTCCCTCATGTCTAAAAGTGCAAACTTTCTGCTTCTCAAACTCTCATGTTGCTGTACTCTTAGAACTTCCTTCCTGAAAGATTTCGTAGAGAAAAACTGTTGCATCTGCTGTTTCCCAACTTAGTAGCAGTTGGGAGCTCAACAAAGGGAGCTGACCAAGCATCCCTGACAGATTACACTCTCCCTTCCTTCCTTCTGATGTGAAATCTCACAGATTTAAAGCTGTGACTCTGATTTACCCTTGTTCTTATCCTGACTCTTTCTGTGGGTTGTTTTTTTTGCCAGGTTTTTTTTTTTCCTTCCATCTCCAAAAGCACATTTCCAGCTTTATTTCAAGAGTAATTTTTCTGAAGTGGTGGTGCCCAAGTAGAAGAATAGCTCTGATTCTTTCCTGCCTTGCTGCAATTAAACAGGAATTTTGTTGAAGGCTGTACAAAGCCAAAACATTTTAAAATCAAATGATTTCTAGAAACAAAATCAAGTTTAAATATAAAAAGCAATTAAAACCAACAGAGTGGTTTAGGGAGACTGAAACAAACAGGAAATGTTTACATTAAATTATATCAGACATTTAATGAAGAGAACTGTTCACTGTGGGTTTGCTGTACATATGCAAGCCCTGATGAATCTCACCAAGCATTAGAGCCTGGTTGTATTTCTTGGGTTCACAGTCAGAGGAATTGCATTATTTTTTAGCCTTATAGATGAAGAGGCAAACACTAAATATCCAGAGGTACATAAGAAGTTGTGAGCTGTGGACAGAGAGTAAGATGTGGCTACTCCCAAGGCTTGGCTCTGTGTGAGTCAGAATGAGGGAATGCTTACATATGAATAAATGTAGTAAGTTGGTGTAATTTTTACTGCAGTGTTGCTCCTGTCTGCAAGCACAGTTAGTTGTTTTCAATTACCCTGTTCTTGCTTCCAAGGAATGCTTGAAGCCTGGTTGATACTGGAATCTGTACTGCTGCTTTTTTTGACACCTGTATTGAGGCTGCTTTAGGGAAAGTGGTCTGCAAATGTCCTGATTTTGCTTTTTTCTGCCCAGGTTTTGGTGTTGCACAGACTAAAGCTGTAATGACTTTTGTTTCTGGCATTCCCATGGGACCTCCACGGCTTCCGCTTGTTGGTGCCTCCAGTGAGTTCATTGTCAAGGCCAAAGCCAAGCTGGACAGCATTGTGTGGCCTGAAGGTGACTGATCATAGTGTCATGGAACTATTAAGGTTGAGAGAGACCTCTAAAATCATCAGGACCAACCATTACCCTGACACTCCTGGGTCCACCACTAAGCCACATCCCCAAGACACACATGTATGATGTAGTTCACTTCCATGTTGATCTGGAGGTTTCTTTTCTGGGATTCTCTGCCATATGGCACATCCCCCACATGATGGGCAGGATTTCTTTCAGGGAACTAGCAATGTGCCCAAGCCCCTTCCTGTTAGGGCTGGCTGTGCTGGGGCACATGTGGCCTGACATTTTACACTGCTCCCCTGGAACTCTGCATGGTCCAGGACTGACTGGGCTTGTTTAGTACAAAAATAGCAAATTTTTCCCAGTTAGAGGAGAGGGCTGATGTCTTTTGCCTAGAAAGGAGGAAGATCTAGCTCTACCCCCTCTCAGCTGGATGGTGTTTTGTCCTCTCCATGAGGACACTACATTGTGGGCTTAAACAACAGTATGACACCAGCAGGTTGCTCAGGCTGGTATCTGCTCCTCAAAGGCATTGGGACATTGTCTGTGCATGTAAAATCCTGCTTCTGTCTGATCTCTGTGTTTATACACCTTAATGCAAAATTAAAAAAAGAAATCACTTCTGTAACAGCAAGGTTTGGATCACTAATAAGGAGGTGTTTCTCAATTTTTTTTTTCCTTAGGTCAGAAATAAAGCCACGATTGAGCTGTACACTTCCATGTGGCAATGCAGAATGCTGTCATGCAGGTTAGGAAGGCATAGAATCATAGAAGCATAGAATGGTTTGGGATGGAAGGGACCTTAAAATCATCCCAGTTCATCCCTTTCCACAGGCAGGGATACTTTGTACTATCCCAGGTTGCTCCAAGCCTTGTCCAACCTGGCCTTGAGCTTCTCTGGGCACCCTGGCCAGAGCCTCCCAACCCTCACGGGGAAGAACTTCTTTCTAATATCCCATCTAACCCTGCTCTCTGGCAGTAGGAAGCCATTCCCTGTGTCCTGTCACTCCAGGCTTGTCCCAAGTCCCTCTCCTGCTCTCTCAGAGCCCCTTTAGACACTGGAAGGAGCTCTAAGGTGTCCCCTGAGCCTTCTTTTCTCCAAGCTGAGCACCCCCAGCTCTCCCAGCCTTGTCTCCAGAGCAGAGCGGCTCCAGCCTTTAGAGATCCTCAAGGCCTTCTCTGGACTCGCTCCTGAAAGGGTTAAAAGCACTGTGCCCAGGCATACTTGGGCAAGAATAAGATGCATTATAACCAATACAGAAGCTAGCAAATATTAACCCACGGGCTAAAGACACAAGATGAAACTAGGCAAGAAATAGGGAACAAAACTTGCATCAAATGAAGGACAAAGCTTGTTAAAACCAGTAAGGAAATGGCTGAAGCAGCTAAAAGAGGCTGTGCATGGCTAGAGGAGAAAGGTGAAAAGGGCAGGGCGAGGAAGACGTCCAGCCTTCACCAGAGGAGCACCGAGGAAGACGCGGAGCCTTCCTCAGTGCCACCAGCAGGGAGCACTGAGCCTGCGCCTCGCCTGTGTTAGTGATAGGAATGCGTTCTAAGGAACAGTTCGCATAACCACACCTTTCCTGAAGGAAACAAGGAATACACTGAGTGCAAGCACAGATCGTAACGCGCTGTGTGCCTGGGTGTGCGCTGTTAGGAGGAGTGATCCCCGCGCGCTGAGTAAAGCAAGTACCCACGCTGTGGGCTTTGTGAAAAACGAGGATCACTTTCCTGGTAAATTTAAAAAGGTTTAATGAAAAGACAATAGGAGACAAAGACAATAAAGCAAAGGGTTAATACGGCCGGGTGGTTGGCATTCAGCCAAGAGCACGCCTGCTGTTTTGGAGACACTCCTTAAATACATCAGCTCGTTGCATATTCATAGACTCTCATGCATTATTAAAAAACATTCCTTTGAGTTTCCCCCAACCTGCCCCCGTTTCCATCCTGTAAATCAACATTTTTTAATTTCTCCTTGTGGCTCCATCCTGTCACATACTCCCTGATATCGGGCGATCAGTAAATTTCTTCCCTGGGGTTCTGGCGTCTGTCACTGCCATCTTCATCCAGATAGGATAATCCAAGAATGTGAAGAATTTCCTGATTATCTT
>JANRMJ010000125.1:22608070-22618450 GCA_025584955.1 Alethe diademata
CGTGACCCGATGCCCCGGCCCGGCCATGGGGGACGTGAAGAACTACCTGTACGCCTGGTGCGGCAGGAGGAGGGTGATGCCGGCCTACGAGATCCGCGCCGCCGGCGGTCGCGGCCGGCAGACCTTCCTCTGCGAGGTGCGGGCCTGCCCCGCCGGGGGAGCGCGCTGGCCGCGCTGTGGGGGACTGGGAGCTGTGAGGGGGATTTAGGGCTGTGCCACGGGTTTGGCGACACAGAGGGGGACTGCGGCCCTCCGGGGCCATGGACGGACCCTGCCGGTCTCTGGGCATGTTGCCGGGGCTCTGAGGGCCTGCGTGCGTCTGGGGCTCTGCCGGGCGTCTGGGGCTCTGCCCGGTGTCTGGGGGTTCTGCTGCGGGGCGGAGGCTGCGACCGGAGCCTGGGCCCTGCCAGAGGGAACTTGGACCGTGCCGCGAGCCTGGGTTCGTCTGCGGGAGGTACCTGGAGCTCTGCCGGGGGTCTGAGGACCCTGTCAAAGGGAATGTGGGTCCCTGCCGGGGCTCTGAGGTTCGTGGCGGGGTCTGGGCTTTTCCAGGGTTCCCGGGTGCTGCCAGGGGGATCTGGGAGCCGGGCCGGACCCGGGGCTCTGCCGGGGGATCTGGGAGCAGTTCTGGCGGCTCTGTCAGAGGGAACGTGGGGCCGTGCTGGGGATGCTGCCGGGGTCTGGGCTCTGCCAGAAGGAGCCCGGAGGTCTGGGGTCCTGTCCGGAGTCTGGGCACTGCCCGGCCTGGGTGGGAGCCACTGGAAGCCGAGGGCTCAGGGAGGGCTGGGACGCTTTGAGCCAGAGTGTCCTGGCTGTGTGTGCACGGTGTGAAATGAGTGAAAGGAGGGAAGAAGCCTGAATGATGGTCTTACAGGGAAAATGGATTGGTTTATTTAAGGCTGGTGTGTGTTTGCAGTGTGAGACTTCTTGCAGTTAAAATTGTTGGTTAGGGGTACTGTATGTCACTTTTGCCAAGAGCTTTGGTCTGCTCTTGAACTTGAGATGAAATACATTAAACAGTTCTCGTTGGGATTGTTGCTACTCTGCACTCCTCTAATAGTACTTTACTCCTGCCTCTAGATATTGGGGATGTGGGAGCTGTGAATTTGGGTTGGCTCAGACAGGTAGCTGGCACTGAGTGTGAGACCGTGTGTAAAACAGATCAGTTCATGAGCGATGCCATAGATTTGTGCTAAACACCTTGAATTTGTCATTTTACTCTTCCTCCTCCCGTTTGTCTTCTGTGTCAGTAAGAAAACTGAAACACAGTGGCATTAAAACAATTTTCAAGGTGTTATAACTGGTTAAGCTGGTCAGATGGAATGGTTTATTAATACATGTATTGGAAGGGACCTTTAAGCTCACCCAGTCCCTCCCCCTGCCATGGACAGACACCTTCCACTATCCCAGGTTGCTCCAAGCCCCATCCAACCTGGCCTTGAACACTTCCAGGGATGGGGCAGCCAGAGCTTCTCTGGGCACCCTGTGCCAGGGCCTCACCAAACTCACAGGGAACAATTTCTTCCTAATATCCCATTTAACCCTGCCTTCTCTCAGTGTGAAGCTTTTTGTAAAAAAGTCACACTGTACATATATACGTACGTATTGTGTATTATACAATATATAAGTATTGTCCTGGGCTTGATATGTTAATGCCCCATGATTATTCATGGAAGCTTTAACAGGTGAAAGGATCAGTCTCACTGAAACATCTCTCTTGCTGATTTTTGCAGCCTAGTAGGATGGCTGTGAATCCTGTATGATTACTATGTGGTTAGAGGTACCATTGTCCAGGGTATAGAATTGCTGTTCTAAAGTGAAAAATAAATCAGAAATAAATCTGTGTAGTTGGAATAACGTGGAGCTATGGCTGAGTGGACACAAGGTCGCTCCTGTCTTTGTTGTCCAAGGGTTTGGGGTTTACATTGAGGAAAGTGATCTTGCTCAGTGTTTGCTACTGTGTGTTGTCAGGGTCCCTTCCTACATTGACTTTTCTTCTTCTACAAGGTTTTGGGAAGCCCTTGTGCTCTGAGAGGAGAAATTCTCAGAATGCAGGGGTTTGCTTTTCAAAACCTACAGAAATATATAGCTGTATATAATGATATATAGCAGTACCTAGCAGTATTGTTTCTCCTGTACTTAGCAGCAGCCAGGATCTGGAATTCCAGTCAGTGTTGCTGGCCTCCAAGCCCCTTTCAGCTGCACAGAGCCGTGTGTTGTTCCTTGCAGGTCCGAGTGGAAGGCTTCAACTATGTTGGCGTGGGCAACTCTACCAACAAGAAGGATGCACAGAGCAATGCTGCTCGAGACTTCATCAACTACTTAGTGCGGGTCAATGAAATGAAGAAGGATGAAGTTCCTGCTTTTGGAGTAAGCTGCTCTTTCTCCTTACCAAAGGCTACTCTGTTGTTCAGAGTTCAGTCTGGTGCCCCTGTGCAGTGATGAATGTGGAGGACTTCTTGCACTGCTGGAAGGCTGGGGCACACACAGAATGGCATGGAATCATTTAGGTTGGAAAAGACCTTTGCAATTATCAAGTCCAACTGAATGTTGTAGGATGATCTCGTAAATACAGCTGCATGTTGGGCTGCAAAGCTGATGAGGCTGGAAAGAATTCAGAGTCCCTGTGAGGTGCAGCCTGGTTTTAAAAGTGCTGAGTACTCACACCTGACACTGTGAAGTTTTAGAGCCATGTTCTAATATATATATAATATATATAATCCTGTGTGCTTTTAAAAAAAAACCAAAACCAAATCCCAAAATAATAATCACAGATATATCAAACCAGACGTTGAAAATCTGGTATTTTTAAACCATAATTGCTCCAGATGTGTAACTACTGTTTATGATGTTTTGTGAACACTCAGCAGTGACTATCACTTAAAGGCTGAGGAAGAGGAGGGTAACTCTGTCATTACAGCAAGTTTAGAAAAATAAATAAAGCATGAAGTATTGTGTGACCTATTGAGAGGGAAGAATCTTCCAGTGCTCCATTGAGGATATATGAGTTTTCTCAGTGGAAGCAGCCTCCCTGCCTCATCAGCCTAGGTGGAACCCAGTGGGAACAGGACTAGTATTTTGGTTTTGCTGTGCCAATTAGTTTCTCAGCAGTTGAGTGTTAAAATATTCACAGTTGTGTTACTATTGAGGTTACTTCTGGGTAGTAACTATTGCATATTTACAGGGGATGAGTGTTGCATGATGTTGCCTGAGGTCTTTAAACTTCCTGAACAGTTTCTAGCTAAATAGTAAAATTACTTATTCTGCACTGATGTGCTGAGGTTTTCCTTCATTCCCTTCCCTAGCCAGCAGCAGGTGATATCCCCACTGGAGGACAGGAAGCAGCTAGAGATGTCACTGGTTCCAGTTCAGCTGTGGGGGGACCTCTTCCTCCACATTTGCTTATAAAAAGTGAAGTAGGTAAGACTGAAAACTGTGATTTCTGTGTATTTGAATGTATTTTGGTGGTGATTTCTCCCCCAAATTGCATCAATCTGCAGACAGGACACTGAGTCATAGTTTTGAGGCAGAGGTGTGGATGACTGCATGAGATCTGAGGGACTGGTCAGGGCCTGTCAAAATGGCCAGGCAGTGCCTCTCCTTTGCTAAGAACATGTTTTGGGGAGTTATTTTATTTTTTAAAACTTTTTTTCTGTGTACTAGACAACGGGCCAGGTGCAGCACCTGGAAGCTGTGGAGCTCAATGGGATCGGGGTGCAAACTTGCAAGATTATTACTCCAGAAAAGAGGAGCAAGAAGTGCAGGAGGTAAGTCATGCAGAGGAATTCTCCATTAGTTCTTAAATAGGTATCTTTCATACTCTTTAATTTATTTGCATTTATAATCAAGCTTGCAGTTTTCTTTTGATATTTTGTGGTTAGTTTAAGATGCAGATTTAAAGCTGCAGATTTATTTGTTGACTTTTAATAAAGGTAATTTGTTTAAGCTAGGAACAAATAAATAATTCTGGATAGTGTGAACATCCAGGACTTTGTGTAGACATTTTATTCTGAAAATAAAGAATTACAGGGGACTTTTTAACATTTTCTGTGATTTCTTAGTACAGGTGACTTACTTAATCTTTAAACTGGTAAATTATACTCTTTTTTTCCATATTAGACCTCAGAGTCAGAAGTGGACTTAAATGCAGATCTTCATGGGGGTTGGACCTTAGAAAATGCCAAGGCACGTCTGAACCAGTTTTTCCAAAAGGAGAAGATGCAGGAAGAATATAAATACACTGAAATGGGGCCTGATCACAACAGGTTTGGTAGTTTCAGTCACTGTCTGTGTATGAAGGGTTCAAAATATTTTTTACAGTGGTTGGTCACACGTGCCATGCTCCATAGAGCCATAGTATTCTTTGCCAGGATCAACAACATCCCTGAATATTGGTATGGGGATGAGGGGCCTCAGTGCAGAGGGATCTGAGGGAATGAAGAAATTTCTGAGAAAGTCTGGATATGCAGCTTTTAAATTGATTTCTCTCCTCTAGTCAGCTGCTGAGATGTCAGTTTCTGTGAAGAGAGCTCAATTGCTTGTGGTAATTGTTCTGTGACTGTGGTTGCCTTTGTGCACTTTAGGTAAAACTTAAATTTGCTTATATAGCAATGTGCTGTAAGGAAAATTTATTTATATTTTTATTATATACATATAATTATATATTTATTATAATTAACTTTTTTGGCAATGGAATCTTCTTTTGAAAAAAGCAGTTTGGCAGAATCTTCCCAAAGGAATTTTCAGAGTCTTAAGATGCAGTTGAGACAAGCTGGATATTGCTCTTTTTTGACTTTTAGCCATTCCACCAGAGAATTTGCATGTGCATCTCCCAAATGAAAGTAGTTCACAACAGATTGTGCATAAAGAATTTATGTTTTTTATTATTTTATCCCTATTAGGAGCAGTCTTGACAAATCATCCAGACATTAGGATATTTTATTATTTCTGGTGAAATATAATGATGTTTTGTGGCTGGAAATAATGGCATGCTGCTGCTGCTGGATTCTCCTGATGGGGTTTGGGCTTTTTTGCATTATATAAACAACTTGTGTTCTATGAGAGTTGTATTTTTAGAAAGATGAGAATTTTCTTATTACAGCCTTTCAAGAGAGCCTCACTTGAAGGACTTAGGTGTTCTTTTGTAATTGAGTCTTCCAATCATTTGGAACATCTAAAAGATGTGTATTGGTGCAGAAAGTTGTAAATTCTCATTTAAAACCTGTCTTCAAGTCACTGCATCTCAATTTATGTCTCTCAGGCAAGGCCATTTCCTTTACTTAAGTGAGTGCCATAAAAAGTTAGTTTGTACAGTACTAGGAATTTAAATTATGCTTGTTGCAGGCATAGCTTCTGAACATTTCTTCTATCTTGTAGCTTAGGGATTATTTGTGTAGCTCATTTTTTGTTACACCTTCTGCAGCATTAAGCTACGCATATTTAAATTTATCTAGTTTTGAGCAGAATGAAATTATACAGATGACAGTATGTTTCTCAGCCTGGTTGTTGTTCTTCTGGAGTGTATTTCAGAGTTTCCTATATACTCTTTGTTCAGGGAAGTGTGTGTGGATTGCCCTGGATGGAATGGCAGAAGGGGCTATTCACTACCTGCTGCAACAGACCAAATAGGCATGAAACAATCCTCATGTATTGTAGGGCTCATTGAGAGACTGATGGCAGACTCTTGGATTTAATCCTTTTGGTGTGTGTAACAGCAGAGGAATGTTTTTGGAATTTTGAGGGTGTAATATAGTGTAGGTTGTTGGGTTTTTAAAAATAATTATCAGTTGTCATGCATCTTGCCAATCTGTTTTGGGGTATTTTTGAGGTAATGATCAGATGTATAGATTATTACAGATTTGTCAGCCATGCTCTCAGAGGTGTGTGGTCAGTTAATCATACTCATGGTCTGAGAACTTAGTAATAGCTGGAAAATTTGAATTTGGAAACTTTAACTATGACAAGAGGGTATAAGTGGTAAATATAAAGATGGCTCTCCTAAAGCACAAAGCATGAGCTCATATTAAGGGATGGGATGTGTTTTTTCTGTGTTGGGATACCTGTGCCTCCTTCTGTTCCTGCTGAAGACCGACACCACAGACCTGTGCCTGCTCACACACAGGCTCCTGAAGCTGGACTAGGGAATCATGTGGGATTCTGCTGCAAACTGATTTCTGGTGTTGCTGTTCTCCCCTCAGGTGGAGGAGAATGAGATTGAATGCTGACTGTAGGCCTGGCTGAGAAACATACTGTCATCGGTGTCTTAGGTGGCTGTTGTGTCCCTGAGAGCCAGTGGCCTTCGACCCCTGAAGCCACTGTGCCTGAAGGTCAGTTTGCTGATAGCACAGGAAGGAGGTCTAACCTGACATTTAAATCACTCACTTAACCTTCTTTATTGTTTGTTTGCAGCAAAAGATGGAGGACACAGGTGCAAGGCACAGCCTCCACCTGTGCAAATGCCAAGGCCTAGTTTCCAAAGAGGATCTCAGTCCAATAAATTCCAGTCATGTGCCTTGAGTCACATTCCTAGTTTAAATCCTGTCTTACAAGAATTCAGCTGTAATATTTCATGTGGCAAATACAGGCTTAGGTTTGGGATTCTTGAAAACATGGATCAAGATTTCTATTCTCCTCTGTTCAGGATTTTTTTTAAGCCTGAATTCTTCTCTGTCAGGGTGGTGAGGCCCTGGCACAGGTTGCCCAGAGCAGCCCCATCCATGGAAGTGTCCAAGCCCAGGCTGGAGGAGGCTTGGAGCAAGCTGGGGTAGTGGAAAGTGAACCTGCCCATGGCAGGGGATTGGAATGAGATGGTCTTTAAGATCCTTCCAACCTAAACCATTCTATGGTCCTATGATTCTGTGATGAATATGCCAGTTAACCTTTAACTGAACTGGTTGCATGTTGACTAAGCAAACTCTTGGGTTTGCTACCAGAGTTACCCTTGAGTAACTCTGTTACTCAGGTTTTGCTATTTCCAGAATATGGCAATAAGTGAATGGAAATTCATGCAAATTCAAATATTTTCTCTCCTGTTCAGATAAGTTCCATGTTTTTGACTAAATGACCTGCTTTGGTTTTGTTTATGCTCTGAGCTGATCAAATGTGTGGCAAAAAGCAGAGTAAGTGTATTAAATGTAGCATCTAGTCACTAAACACAGACTGTTAGTGGGTTACATTAGTGTTATACCAATACTAATGTGGGATACAGTTAATGGTACATTGAGATGCATGTTAAGGCTACATTAACATCCCACCTGCTTTATAACTGTTTGTTGCCTTGAACTTGAATATCTCAGAGCATATTTCCTAATAATGTGGCTTTAAATTTCAGTGCTGAACAGTGGCACATTCAGAACTCTTCTTATCAAATGTACTGGTTCTGTTGATGATAGGTCTGTTACCTACTACCTTGGGGTTAAAGGGACTAAAAGCAGTAATACTTTACATTGGTCATTGGTGAATTGAGAGTTTCTGACTGAGGACAGAGATCTTTGCCTAAAAATACTGGAAAGAGTAAATAGTTTTACAGTGTCAGCTATTGGTAATTGTACCTTTTGTGTTCTTTCTTTCTCTTACAGGAGCTTTTATGCAGAAATGAACATTTATGTGAAGCAGCTGGGCAGAAGTAAGTGCTCCTGTTTATTTTTTAACTTAGCAAGAGATGGGTGTTGGTATAGAGGAACATTTGTGGGTACAGTTATAGGTGGAGCCACTTCCAGTGATAGAGGATCATTTGTATGATGATGCTGAGTGATATTGGATAATCATACTTCTTTAGGCACTGAATGCAGAAAAACTTCAAAGGACTTAGCAGTAAAGTAACGTCACACAGCCAGTGTGAGCTGGGCAATGGAGGGGCCTGGTTGGATTTTGTGGTGGAATTCTGGATTTATCAAGATTTGAGACTGTCCATGAAACCTGGGCTGAGTGTACAGTCAGAGAGCCCAGTTCAGAGTAGAGTCTTCTGTGGAAGCTGCTTGACTCCTCTGCTGCTACAGCTCTGACCTTTGTGTGCTGCAGGGATTTTCAGTCGCGAGCACGGATCAAACAAAAAGCTGGCAGCACAGTCCTGTGCCCTTTCCCTGGTCAGACAGCTCTACCACCTTGGTGTCATTGAGCCTTACACTGGGCAGACGAAGAAGAAAGGAGAATCGGTGAGTTTGGCAGGAGATACAGGAATTACTGCTTTCATTTCATAACACAGAAGCTCTCTCATAAACAGGAGTGAGTTAAGACTTCTCTCTCCATATTTAACATCTTACAAGTTATTAATGATTTTTATTCTTTAGCAACTGTTTCTTTTCTGGTGAGTGTTTGGATCAGAAATACAACTTCATGTGTCTGTGATTGGAGCAGTGACTAATTTTACGTTCTTTTAAATGAAATAGGATTTGTAACAAATGCTGTCTTCAGTACGGTTTTTCTACAAGCTTGAATATTTCTGTTTGGATCAATTGTTTGTCACATGAGCATTTTCTGGCAATTCAAATATATATATATACATATATACATATATATATATATATACACACACATACCAAGGATTATATGTCATTTAGGTATTTGGTTGCAAGTTTGGGAACATGTTCCTCTGAAATTAAACTCAGATATTTAAAAATAGCCTACAAATCCTTATTCAGTGAAAAGTCAACAAAACATTTCAGGAATGTGAATTCTGAACAGATGATACTCTCTGGCCTTGTTTCACAAGGAGGTGTTTGATGGTTCACCTCTAATAGCCCACAGTTCTGACTTCTAGTGCGTGTCTTTTTGTGTATAATGATGTGTAGTTTTTAAATATTTCCTAGTTGGAGCCCTATGAAGTGTTGCTGTCTTCTGACTTACAAAATCATCTGCAAAAGACAATACGGGAGCTGTCCCTGGAGATTGTGCCTTTGGTGAGTGTGTGGTTGAATACACCAGTACAGAACATCTCACCTGCCCGTTTAATCATTTATCTGTCTTTGCCCACTCTGCTTTTGGATTTATAGCCTGAAGATCCCAGTAATCCAGTTCAGATCAACGTTGGAAAGTTGGCCCATTTTGAACCATCGCAGAGACAAAGTCAAATGGGAGTTGTTCCCTGGTCACCACCTCATTCCAACTGGAACCCTTGGACTGGCTGCAATATTGATGAGGGTCCACTGGCAAATGTAAGACAGCTTAAAAAATGGCTTGATTTCCCCATGCTTCCAGAATTTCTAAATACTTCTCCCCCACCAGGATTTAAAGTATGAGCTATTTCAAAGAAGAAGACAGTCCACTGATAAAATTTCTTCCCTTCTTGACCTGGAGGCAGAGAGTTCTTTGTGTTTACTTCATGTTTTATCAGGTCTTGAACAGCAGTGTCTTGAGTGTCCCAATTCTCTGCTTTGTTTCACCTTTGCCTGCTATCGTGCCCATACAAAGTTTATAAATGAAATTGCAAGGTAAGTTCATGGGCATGTCATTTATAATGCTCTGGCTTCTCTTTCCCATACTTCCACAGTCAGACTCTTTTTCTGGGAGGAGAAAGTGCTCCAAGCCAGTGCCACTACTCAAGCAGCCAGCTTCCTTACTTTTTGTCCTTTTTAGTCCCATTCAGCACAGAACAAATGAAAAGCAACAGTGTGACATGATAACATGTAGGAGAAGAGAAAGAATTACTGGTTTGCTGAGTTCAGGGGGTAGTTTGGTCTGATTTGTGTAATCTGGTCAGAAAAGACTCTCGGGGCAGGAGCTTGATTTTCCTAGAACATTTAGATTGCTTATGGTCAAAATAATAATTCTTTTTCTACTGGAGTTTTTCCATAAATTACATTAATTTAGTATTGATTGTTATATATTGAGTTTTTAAATTATAGGGAAGTAATGTAAATTTAGCTGTTGCTGCATAAAATGCATAACCAAAATGGACATTGCAAATTGAGGTGGCTTCAAATCTCTTCAGGATTTACCTGTGCTAGTTCTGACTGGAACAGCTGACTTCTTTGCAGTAAAAACAGCTAGCCCTTTGGTAACAAATTTGCACTTCAGATTTCTTTTGCAGTTGAGAGACAGGATTTGCCTGATGAATCCTCTTCAAAGTTTTCCCTTTTCAGCTATTGTTTTAAGGGTAGGTTTGTATTTACATTAGGTCATTACTTATATTAAAAACTCCTGTTGAAGTCATAATCTTCTTGGCTTACTGCTGAATAGAAAGTGTTTCTCAAGCAAAGTGTTTAAACAGTCATTATTTTTCAGTGTTCTCAGTCTTTCTCAGAGACTTCTTTGGAGATGAATGTTTAATTTGCAGGAATGAATGAAGTAAAACAGCTCAGGGGCATAACTGATTTCAGGGAGTTATGCAGGGAACGATCCTTTAGGGATATTTGGGCTCACGATGTTGGTGTGACTGATCTG
>JANRMJ010000125.1:22623262-22638771 GCA_025584955.1 Alethe diademata
TTATATTTAATATTATTATATATTATAATTATATGTATTTATATTTATATTTCATCTATTCCCAAGGAAACTACTGTGTGAAGATGGGAGTTGGATGAGTGGCTTAGGGAGCTAATTTGTTGTGAGAGTGAATGGCCAGAAATGTTTATGTTGTGGAAAAAAAGAAATGAGATTCACCTAGCAGTAGTTACCAACCTTCTTGTATCCCTTTGTAGGAAGCCACCAGTACAGGATTTTACCTCTGCATTCCCAGATTCCTCTGGAGGAGCAGCGTCGAGTGTTTGATCCTGTGCCTCCTGGGGTGACCAAGGTACAGAGCCCTCTGTGTGCAGTTCTCTTGGGCTTTTGGGGAACACATTGCTGACTTTTACAATAAATTCTGTAGTTTATCTTGCTGAGCATTATCAGCTTTTTCAGAACAAATAACGTCACTTTGCCTTTCCTGGTTTTTATAGGTCATTTTATCTACCAGTATTGCGGAGACCAGCATTACCATCAATGACGTGGTCTTTGTTATCGACTCTTGCAAGTGAGTTCATGAAGCAGCTTCTTGTTTCATAGATCCTACCCTTGGGAATGCAGAAGAGGTTTTGGGAACACACAAAAGTGCCTTGTGTTCCCATGCTCCCTGAACTAAGCTTGAGGACTCTAACTCCTTTAGGACAAATTAGCATTGTCTTTAGCTGGTCAGCACAGTGACACAGCATGCTGGCATCTCAGGGGACTGGGTTGGTCATGCTGGCGCTATTCATGTGAGGTGTCACTGGGTCTCCACACCAATTTGGTAGACGTCATCTGCCAAAGGAGTTTTACAAGCTCTCAGTGTCTGGCTGATGATAAAGAGGAAGATTTTTGTAGTCTGTTACAGTTCCTGCCTTGCTGTGCATACTCTCTGAAAAAACTACACACAGAGAGCTCATGAATTCATGAGAACTTTATGCTTTTTGGACAGTTGTGAGAACATTATTCTATGCAATAGTTTGGGGCACTGCTTTAGAAAGAGTGTGATGCTTTGATTTCCAGACTGATGCCTGGCTAACCAAAGCTCAGGGGTGGTTGGCTCTTTAAAAGCAGTGTGCCTGCAAGCCATAAAATAGGAACTGATTCAGCAGGGCATAAGATGAAGCATGTTTGATCTTCAGAGGTGTTTTTCCTGTAACAGGCAAAAAGTGAAGCTGTTCACTGCTCACAACAACATGACAAACTATGCTACGGTCTGGGCATCAAAAACCAATTTGGAGCAGCGGAAAGGCAGAGCTGGGCGCGTGCGAGCCGGGTTCTGTTTCCATTTGTGCAGCAGAGCTCGCTTTGAGAGGTGAGGCTGTGGTCTCCAGAAATAAAATACCCTCAGGGAATTCTCCCAGAACTGTTGGTGCTGCTTCGGGTCAAACTGGGGAAATCATTGCAAAAAGCACAGAGAGGAGATGGATGATGTTGGCTTACACTGAAACATCTCAGTTCTTTGGTTTAAAAAAAATGTACATATGTTAAACTTTTACCCATAGTAAGAGGTGGATACATAGTTCGTGATTTTAGAACTAAGGGTGTCACTGCAACCTACCGAACCTCTCAAGAGGAGAACAATACTGCTTGGGAATTGAGGCAAAGAGCTTTGTAATGAGGACAAGGCCTGCAAACACTGGGGGCACCTGGCATTGCCATGTAACAGGCCATTTTGTCATGAAAGTGGTAAAAAGCTGGGATGGCAGATGTCACTTTTCTCTTCATCCCCATTCCATGGCCAGGAAGCCCCTTCATGGTGCTCTAGCATGTTCCCTGTTGCTGAAGCTTTTGATCTCTCTTCCAGACTGTTTTTCCATTACTAGAGCCGTGGAAATCTCTTTGCTGGTTGGACAAGGCAACACAGCTGTTAGTTATACTCTGACCTCTCTAGAAGTTGTGTGCCCCTTTCTCTGGCTGTTACAGCATAGCTGTGTTTTGATGTTCAACTTTTTGTAAACTCTTGAAAGCCTCAGTTGATCAAAAACTATCATTGAATTTCTCAAATTTGTTTAGATCTGTTGTTGAGTACAGTGCAATGATTTTAATTAACAGTTTTTGACAGTGAACTGATTTTAGGCTACTGAAGTAATGATGGTTTTAAGGTTACCTTCCTTCAGAGATTATAAACCCAAAATATACAAGTTCCTTGGTGCTTAGGAAAGAGTGTTTGTAGACTTGTACAGGTAGTTTTTTGAGAGAAATCATCTACATCTGCCAACTGAATCAGAGTATCTGTTCAAGGTGTTTTGAAACCTTTTCTAGCTGCACTAGAAAAGTGTTTTTACGTAGGGCAGGCTGAAAGGTTGTCCCTCAGGAGTATAAGAGCTTCCTTGTCAGAGTAGGAGAGGATCGTAAAGGACAAATGTGGGGCTGGACACAGCCATGCTGGTAATTGTGCTTCAGCCCTGCAGGCTCTCTATGATCAGCTCATGCTGGAACCCACAGCAGATAGTGGAGATGTGAGGACTATTCCCTCTGCATTCCCAGTGTAAATTTACCCCAAAAGAGAATGGAGAAGTACAGAACTTTGTGATGGACAAGCCTGAGTTCCAGGAGCACAGAGAGCTGATGGGTGGGCTCAGAGACAGAGTTTACTTTGGA
The DNA here is from genome assembly GCA_025584955.1 of Alethe diademata. Lineage (NCBI taxonomy): Eukaryota > Metazoa > Chordata > Aves > Passeriformes > Muscicapidae > Alethe > Alethe diademata. The sequence goes on from JANRMJ010000125.1 coordinate 22,625,867, forward strand.
GGGCAGTGGTTTCTGCTGGTGGAATGACCCCTCATGGTGATCAAAGCCTGTGTTCAGAGAAATGGGACTTTGTTCTCATTCCAGACTTCAGACTCACATGACGCCTGAAATGTTTCGAACGCCACTTCACGAAATTGCTCTGAGCATCAAGCTGCTGCGGCTGGGGGGGATCGGGCAGTTCCTGGCCAAAGCCATCGAGCCGCCGCCCCTGGACGCCGTGATTGAAGCGGAGCGCACGCTGAGAGGTACCCTTGTGCCCACGGGGCTCTGGGCTAAGCCTGGGCTAGTGCAACTGGCTCCAGGTGCTTTTCCATGTGTGGGATCTCTGACAGATGGCTGTACCGCCTCTGGGTGGATTCCTGGAGCAGCATATGCTGGCTGACACAGCAACCTGGAGGCATCTTGTGGGTGGCAGTGGCTTGTACAGCTGAAGAAATATTTGAATTCCCAGTAGAGTGTCATTCCTTTAAGAAACTTGAGCCTTCAAACTTGAGGCTTGTTTTGTTGTTTTACCAGTAACTTATGTTAGCTTCCAGCTTCCTGTTTTCCAGCTGTGGCACTGCTGTGTTTGACATAGACTCAGTCCAGTGCTTGAGGCATTCTAAAACAAAAGCTTCTATAAAAGTACTAAAAAACAGAGGTTGGTAGTTTATTAAATAATTACCACTTTGTACAGTTTGCTGACCCAATATCTCAGATTTTGTCTATAAATTAAACACCCAGTTTATACATGTGCATAAAAAACTGAAGAAACTGACATGTGGGCTAAGTTGTCTCCCCAGTCTTGTCAAGGAACTAACTAGAATATGAATAAAATAGAGTAGGGAAGAACTCTAAATTTGTGCTTTAGAGGTAAAGCATAAAAGTGACCTCAAACCTCAGCACACTTTGTAAATGTCACTAAATAAGCACTTCCTACAATTTTTAACAACAGAAATATCAATTTGATTGTTGATTTTATGGAAAAATTGTGTGCTGAGCCTACTTTGCTTGTGTACAGAGGGAGACCAGAATGAAAAAATAAAACTGCAGATATGTAGTCAGGTTTAATGACTTTGGGTTCTGAAAATCATTAGTACTTTTCATACTGTGCAGCTGAGAATTGCAGAGCCAGGAAAAAGGCAGACATTTTTGGTTTTAACAGCAAATAACTGTTTCTGCAGGTACCTCCCTTTCCTGAATGACCTGTGATTTTTCAGTGTAGGTACGCTGCTAGTATGTTCTTAGGAAGGTGAAACTTGTTATTCTTCAAAGTATTCTTTAGGCTTTTGGGTTCAGTAGATACCAGGAAAAATTGATTTGATGGTGGTCAAGGAGTCTTTTGTTTTCCTTTCCCATTTAATTGCTTAGGCTACAAAGCTTCTTTTTTTAATGTGAAAAAACCTTTGGTAGCTTTGAGGATGAATACAGGTGACAATTTTTAGGTAATGGGAGGAGAGGAAGGCAGGTAAAGTCTCAAGGAAGAGAGAGTTTTTGGTGTTCTCTTTTTGATGAAGAGGGTTGTGTGATTTGGCAATGGCAGTGAAGACTGCACAGCTGGTTGTGACAGGCAGAAATTCTGAGGCAGCAATTAGGTTAGATTCATTAGATAATAGATGGTTTAATAGTGTAATAGGGGTTTGTACATAAGCAAACTAAAAAGGAATGTGTGTGAATTACATTGTGATTATTCTGTTTGCAGAGGAGGTAGTAAAAATCCTGTAAAGCTAAAGTAAAACTTGTCTGACCTCTAATCAGTTTTGAAAATCAGTTTGGCAACAGTGTAACCAACATTAAACAAATATGAGTGGGGTTCAGTTTAAACACAACTATTAAAAGTCTGAATTTCTTATCCGAAGATTTCTGGGGATAGCTAACTTGATAACAAGGGATCTTGTTTCAGAGCTTGATGCCCTGGATTCCAATGATGAGTTGACACCTCTTGGAAGAATCCTGGCCAAACTTCCCATTGAACCTCGTCTGGGCAAGATGATGATCATGGGCTGTATTTTTTAGTAAGTTGAGTGGTCTCAGTGGTCATGTTCTTGTTTCTCTGAGTTCCTGAGCCTCTTGACATGCAAGAGAGAAAAACCAGTGTATCTAGATGAGCAATAAATGCTGCAGCTGGGGAGAGGTGACTGAATCTTCATAGGACCAGAGAAGAAATAACTTCCAGTGTAGGTAATACAGTGGTCAAGAAATTTAGTTAACAGCAAGACACCAGTGGAGGCTGAATATTTCTGAATTAAGAGTGGGACTTGAAACACTTAGGTATAACAGTGAACTAAAAGTGGGGAGATACGGAATTTAACAATGAGATAAGGAGAAAAATCAGTCTCCACATTTTACTTTAGTGAAAGATCTGTTCCTTGTCACTGTGATGGCTATAGGGTCCTGTGATTACTGTAGGGACCTTTTCACCAGAAGAAGGTGGTGTATGGATGGAGGGGAAGGCAGAAAGACCTAATTTAACATCTACTTCCAGGGAAGTGCTTCAGTGAAAGAACTCTAGCAGATAAAGGCCAAATTCCTAAGGTCTCCAGCAGAGTTTTCCCCGGTATCTGCAGCCTGCAGCAGGTACTGGCAGCACTAACTGAATGATCCTGATCCCTTCTGTGTTCCTTTCAGTGTGGGAGATGCTGTATGTACCATCTCTGCAGCTACCTGTTTCCCTGAACCTTTCATCAATGAAGGCAAACGCCTGGGATATGTCCATAGGAATTTTGCTGGGACCAGGTATTCAGATCATGTAGCTTTGCTCTCTGTCTTCCAAGCCTGGGATGATGCAAGGTACGTTGTCTGGCACAGCAGGTGATGGGAAGTTACAAGTAACACAGGGTGAGCTTTTCCTTTCCTTGGTCAGGCTTCTAATTCCCTTTGTTTGTTTTTCAGAATGGGTGGTGAAGAAGCAGAGAAAAGATTTTGTGAACACAAAAGGCTCAGCATGGCCACTCTTAGAATGACTTGGGAAGCAAAAGTCCAGCTAAAAGACATACTTATTAGTTCTGGCTTTCCTGAAGGTGATTGTGATTAGGTTGAGTAATTTAATGATTGCATTTTTCATTCTGAGATGATAAATAAATAACCAGGTGTATCTGTGTTGAGCACCCAAGCACAGGGGGAATATAGTTATGGATTTGCCGTAACACCACTCCACTTTTACAGCTGCGTTCAGGTGGAATTTTAGTGTTCTCTCCTAAAGTTGTGATGGCTGTGGTGCAACATGGAGATTTTGGAGGCTGAGGTTAGAGCTGCAGGGTTAAAAATCTATTTAACATGTGTCCTCAGAGTTCACGTCCCTGACTTTATTTCTCCTTCTCTTGTTGCCTCTCCAAAATGTGCTGTACTGTGCTTTCTCCCTTCTTTCCATAGAGCTTAGTGGGGAGTCTGTGTGATCTGAAAAGTGTTCTGTTCTGTGACTTCCTGGGTTTGTGCTGCAGGAGGGATGTGCAGCAGTGTGCCAAATTATTCCATTTTTTAGAGAAAAAATTCTTAAACTTGACCAGGTTCTGAATTTGCCTTTTGCTGCTGAGGAGCTCAGTGAAATAGCGTGGCTGCTTAGACTAACCAGATGTTTATCTCCCCTCCTTTTCTTTTTATTTTTTCTCTTTAAATTCCTTTAATTTTTTTCTCCTCATGCTGTTAGAATCACTGCTGCATTTATCTGTAACTTTCTGGGCAAGATGACTTGAAAACAAGCCACCAGAGACTCTGGGGGAGATTTGTAACAAATGAACTAATAAAAACATCCATTTTAACCTCCCCTGAAAGATCTGTCTCCAAAACAAATGCAGTAAACACACTGTGGTACAGCACATTCTGGGCAAACCCATCTCTCCTTGTTTTTGAAGAATTTGGGAGAAAAAAATACCTCCTTGTAGTAGTATTTTTCAGCTTTTCATTCTCCATTAAAAAATTGAAAATGGAATGTAGAACTTAAATGCTCTGAGTGCATGGGTCATTGGAGATAACATCTAGCAGTTGATTCAATCAGAAAAGGCATTGATCCAGGATCCTAAACAGCTTTGCATTGATCCAGGATCCTAAGTAGCTGTGTTGTGCTCTCCTACATGTCCCTTGGATTTGAACCACTCTTCTGTTCTCTGCCAACAGAATGTTTGATGACTCAACCGTTTAACAACACTGGCCCTGATAACAACCTGGATGTTGTCATCTCCCTGCTGGCTTTTGGGGTCTACCCCAACGTCTGCTACCACAAGGAGAAGAGGAAGATTCTTACCACTGAGGGGCACAATGCTCTCATCCACAAATCATCTGTCAACTGCCCTTTCAGCAGCCAGGACATCAAGTATCCATCACCCTTCTTTGTTTTTGGAGAGAAGGTAGAGATTTTGGGTTTATTCTTGATCATGTGCTGCCAAATGGTTCAAGAGGCTCTTTTTGCTAAAGAAGTCATAAGAGAAAAACCTAACTGCAATATTTAGCTAGTTTTAGTGGGAGGGTGGATGGAGGGTATTGTTTGTTGGTTGGTTTTCTTTCCAGAAAGTAAATGTTATGTGGTTCTGGTGTCACTCAGCCTCCTAGTAACTTCCAGTCAACCACTTTCAGTAGAAGTAGAGATGCACAGAAAGTTCCTGTGAGTTTGTTACAACAGCCAGGTCATAGAGGAAGATAGAAATCATTATCTTCTTTAAGAGTTTCTTTTAGGAGCTCTTCCATACTAATTAGGTATCAGAGAATTTTTATCCTGATCACTTCCGCTGCTTATGAATCCAGGGAGAAAACAGGAACATGGAATATGGCAGTGGGGTGCTCCTGTTCTGGCCTGTAGGTAGTGTGTCATCTCGAGGATAATTCACATTTCCCAGGCATCACCCAGAAGGTCTCCACGACATTTTCCTCCGTCCTGTGAATTTGATGTACATTCTGTGTATGTACATTGCAACCCCCATGAGATCTCCTGTGCTCCAGTGACAGCCATCTTGAACTCAGCTGCTCCTGCTAAAGGAGCAAAGGAAGGCAGTGCTTTTGTGTTTGGTAATACCAGAATTTTAAATCCTTTGGGTGCAGGGATTTTGTCTTGACAGTCTGGATTTCTGATCCGTAGTTCAGAGCTGGAGTGAGGCTTTGCTGCTTCTTCACCCTTTGTATCAGGATCCCAGGAAGGCTAGACCTTTGATCCACCTTGACCATCTCTCTCAAGTGAGATTCCCCTAAGCCCAACAAAAGACTTTTGAGCTCAAAAAGTTTTGCTTTATTAAATCAAGGTAAACACAGCAAAAGGAGACCAACTAAGATGGTGGCTTAAGAGTAGCTTAGATAGCACCTGGGTGAGGCTGGAATGCAGGAAGGATTTGTGTGCAGCTCTCTCCCTGCCCATTAGGTACCTCTTCTGTTCCTCTTTAAACTGAGGGGCAGGAGCCATGTAGCAGGGCTGGTATCTCTGGCTTGATGTTGTCCAAGTTCTCAGTTCAAGTTCAAGCTCAAGGTCAGTGTAACATGACACAGCAGTGACTGCATGGACATCTGGCAACTTTCACACTTGCATGAGTAGGACCCCACTAAAGCTTTTCATCACAGCCTCCGTAATTGAAGGGTGGGAAGAAAATTCAGATGTGCCCTGGTCATTTTAAGGCTGGCAAAGCATGAGGTGGCTCTTGTAAAAACTATGTAACTGCAGACACAGAAAATGAATATTTTAAAAGGGAAGATAGTTTTTGTTGAGGTTTTACACCAACCAGTGCTGAATTTTGTAAACCTCTGCTTGGCATTGAGTTTTGTATATGCACATGCTCTTGTAGTTTCCTAAAGTTATACTTAGCTTTGTTGTGTGTTGTTTGGGGTTTTCTTTTACAAAATTCTCCTGTTTCAGTGTCCAGGGGAAGGTGTAGAGCTCTATTTTCCATTTCAAGAGTTATTTTCCTTTTTCACTTGCAGATTCGAACACGAGCTATCTCTGCCAAAACCATGACCTTGGTGAGCCCGCTGCAGCTGCTCCTCTTTGCTTCCAAGAAAGTCCTGTCAGATGGGGAGCTCATTCTGGTGGATGACTGGTATGGATCTCCTTGGTGCTCAGAATCATGGAATCATGGAGTGGTTTGGGTTGGGAAGGACCTCAAAGCCCGTCCAATTCTGACCTCCCTGACTGAGGGGAAGTGCAGCTAACGCAGACCAAATGTCTGTAGAACAGGAATCCCAGAGCAAGCCGTGGGCCACGGCTGTGTTGGGAAGGCATCACCTTTGTTTCTGTGAGGAAGGGACAGGTTAATTTGAGCCCTGTTTCATGCAGATTATTTGTTTACACATAAAAACAGGACAAGGCAGTTTCCATAAAAACTGCTTGTTTTTTCCTCTTTAACTGAAAGGTAAAAGGCACTATGTGTTTTGGACTGTCTCCTCAGGCAAAGGCTGAGGAAACCTTGTTTTCGAGACACAGAAACACAGCTTGAGGAGAAAAATGCCTCTGCAGTGTAAATGTTATGGCTATTACCAATTACCATCTGGATGGTTTTTTTTTTTTTTCTTTTACCCCCTAGTCAGAAAAACAGAGGCAAAGAATTCCTTAAGCTTAATTTGCTAACAATTTGAGGGTTGGACCTTTCAAAATCTTGGAGCCTCATGTTTTCAGTTTACTTTATATTTTTGTATCTTGCTGTTTTGATGCAAAAGGTTAGATGTTGAATTTATCCAAGTATAGAATGATAGAATCACAGAATGGTTTGGATTGAGAAGAACTTTAAAGGTCATCTCAGGTGGACACCTTCCACTAGACCGGGTTGTTCCAAACCCTGTTCAGCCTGGCCTTGGACACTTCCAGGGATGAGGCAGCCACAGCTTCTCTGTGCCAAACCCTCACCACCCTTAAAGGGAAGAATTTTTTCCCAATATCCCATCTAACCCTGCCCTCCATCCATTTAAAACAATTCCCCCTTGTCCTATCACTATCTGCCTGTATCTTCTTTTGAAAGCCCTCGTTAGGCACTGGAAGGGGCTCTAAGGCCTCCCTGGAGCCTTCCCTTCTCCAGGCTGAACACCTCCAGCTCTCCCAGCCTGTCTCCAGAGCAGAGGAGTTTGTTAAATTTCAAGAGTGAATTTTGCTAAAAGAATAGTTAAAACAATGCCAAATTTTAGAGATCTTTCAAATTTGCCTCCTGAATTTCTCACCCCATCAGTGACAAACTAGAATTCCAGAGATGAGAATGTAGGTTTCTGGCTGAACGAAAAGCCCCTCTGCAGAACCTCTCCCTTGCCCGGTGCTGCCCTGGCGGTGTGGCAGCTCTGACCGCTCTTTGTGCTGCAGGATCAAGCTGCAGATGCCGCACGCGGCCGCCGCCTGCATCACCGCGCTGCGCGCTGCCGTGGAGGCGCTGGTGGTGGAGGTGACCAAGGATCCCGGCATGGTGCGGCAGCTGGAGCCGGCGCACGAGCGCGTGCTGAGCGCCATCCGGCAGCTGTCCCGGCCGGCGGCGGCGGGCATGGCCCTCACGGCTGCCAGCACCAGGTGAGAGCTGCGGCCCGCAGCGAGCGTGGGGCCCTCGGGCTTTGCTTCGGTGCACCTGGGAAACGCTTGCAGAGACATCACTGCCTCTTTCCACAAGGACACACAGCTCTCAGGAATAAAAGCTGTCATCCCTTCTTCCAAAACACAAAGGGCAAGTTATCGTTTAAAGAAAAGATAATCCATATTTGTTTTGGGCAAAGCTTTTCCTGGAAAGCAAACACATATTTGGCTGGGCTTGCACCCCTCTGTTGCTCCTTATTTCCATTCCTTGCTTCTGAAGCAAAGGAAACTTCCCTGAAGTGGGAAAAGGTGCAAAAGTGCAGCTGTAGTTCAGCCACGGTGTTGTGCTCACAAAAGGTGGAGGTGCCTTAGCTGAGGATGGTGCTATTTCCTGTCTTTAAGAGCTGCAGTTGGTGAGATTGCCTCAGGTGCATGGTGTTGTTGTTTGCCAGGTTCGGGGACGGCCCGCGCCCGCCCAAGATGGCTCGCTACGCCAACGGGGGTGGCCCTCGGGGCCGGGGAGGCTACGGGCACGGCCCCAGCCACAGGGGCAGAGGCTACGGCGGCTACTCCGGCTGGTGCTCGGCGGGAAGAGGATTCCCTGGTAATCCTGGGGGGCGCTACGGAGCTGGGGCTGCCTGCCGAGGAGGAGGAGGAGGATACCGAGGAGCAGGCAGGGGCTACCAAGGAGGCTACTGGGATGCGGGCAGGGGCGGCTGGTAGTGATAGCAGTTCAGTGGAGTCTTTCCACTTCAACAAAAGTGCATTTCCTTCCCAAATTCCTCTCTTCCTCTTCCCAGTTTGGATGGGTTTTTTTGGTTCCTTAGTACAGTTACTGTAATATATCATGCCCTTAGGGAATTTCCTGCAAGTTGTATTATTTTATTGTTAATAAAGAGTTTGTTCCTAAAGACTTGCATACTATACCTTTGATTTTGTGTTTGGATTTGAATTTCGAAGGCTTCTGTTGCTAATTGTGATTTTTGGAGATACAAGGCATTCTGAGGAAGTTTTTTCAGCATCTAAAACCATTTCCTGCCAAATAGATTCCAAACCACATCTTGGGTTCAGTGAGGATTTTACTTCATTGTCTAACAAGCTGTGCAAACAGTCTTTGCTGCAGTGGTTTCCTAACCGTGGCAGGCAGCACTAGGTTCCTTTGCAGCCAGCCTCGTGCCCTCTCTGGTAAGTTGTTTGGGTGATCCAGGTCATGCAGGAACATGGAATACTTTTTCCAAGACTGATGTGATGCTGCTGGTCTCTGCAGAATCTGGAGTAAACTCAGAAGCATGAATTGTTCCCTTCATCCAAGATGGTGTTCATTACTATTCCCAACCTGTCAGGCTTCATTCCTCCACATCCATGTGGAAGAGGACAGTTCTTTAATGGGAACACATTGGATTCCAGACACTGGAAGCTCAGCTGGCTGCCTGGTGCTCACAGAGGTGCATTGACACAGAGGGAATAAGAAGCCTTCCAGCCCTGTTCCATTACCACGTCTGACAAAATGAACCTCCCCACCTGCCCACTAATGCCACTGCAGAACCAGTAATTATTTGTGCATACTGGGGTGCAGGAGAAGGTGGTGGTTGCAAAGCAAGTCCAACATTTTTTGTATTCTCATGAAGAGTTCTTAAACACTAGGTAAGGGTGAAGCACTGCTTCTTTAATCCAGCTCTGAATTATAGAGGATCAATATTAATCTCCAGATTTAATTTACTGTGGAGCGTGTATTACGTCTTGCATGCTCTGCTGCAGTAAACCCCATGCCTTTTTCTGCTGATGCAGACTTTTCTGTAGGTTGAAGAATGAATAAATGAATGAAGAATTGTCACTCCATGCCACTGTTACAAAAAACATAATTTTCTTTTCCAGTTGGGGCCCAGGAACAACCTATGGGGGAGTCAGCAGGCGTGGACATTGGAAGATGTGCTAGAGCATTAGCCACCCTCCCTTTGCTCATCTGTAGTCACTGCATCCATACAAAAACTGCTTTCCTTGGCTTGCCCCTCACACATGGTGCTAGTAACTGAGAATACCAAACTGGAAGCATGAAGCAGAAGTTCAGTGATTTTAAAGATAACTCTACTTAATTTTAGTCTCAAACTTACAAGTCTAGACTATGATCTAACATCTATTAAAGCTTTCTAATTTCCTCTGGCTGTTACTGGTCAGCATTTAAACAGGAGGCAAGAGATGGGTGCAAGGTAAGGAAGTAGAATAGGATACTAAGGATTATCAAGTATATGTACAGTATTCTATGATACTATGAAAGAATGGTTTTACTGGGGTATTTGATGTTAAGTCCTAGCTAAAGAAATTCCCTTTTTAGAGTGAAGTTGATCTTTCTCTGCTCTATTTACAAAACTGTTTCTAATTTGTAACTGTAAAGCTATTATTTACTTATAAGAAGAAAAGATTTTAAAATGTTACCATTAATACTCTACTGCTTGTCCTGGGAGGTTTCAGTGATCCTGGTGCTGATGCAGTGATGAATTTTGTAGCTCCCCAAGACATCTGTGTGTCTTGGCTACAGCTCACCACCTCAGCCCTGTTCATTCACATAAAGATCTCATTTGTGTGTAATCCTTAGGGTGTCCTGTGCAAGGCCTGCAATTTGGTTTGATGATCCTTGTGGGTTCCTTCCAGCTCAGGATACTCTGATTCTAATTTCGTGTTGCTTCCAAGAAGTGGTAAAAAAGTTAATGAGCTCTTAAGGGCACAGCCAGGTGTTGAAAGAAGTGAAAGTGTGTCTGGGAGCTCAGCCACAGGTTGTTAAGGAAGAAGGAGCCATGGACTTTTTAGCATCTACAAATGACAACTTACGGTTTTATTTATGTGCTTAGTGCTTTAGGTATTAAGGAGTGTGAACATGAAAGTACTGCTTAACAACATTCAGTCTGGGTTTTAGTATCTAATCCATCATGGCCAGTTAAGTGGGGAAGCAATAATCCCTGCCTGCACTTGATGAATGGCACAGTCTAAACAAGGATTGACATGCTAATGAGGAGCTTAAGCAGCCGGGATACAGAAAACCGAAAATTAACCTGAAATGACATGTACATTTTCCCAGTAAAGACAGAGCCAGCAGTGAGTTTACTGTGCCAGTGCATGCATCTGTGCTTTGCTTCAAAAAGCCCAAGTGCCAGAGCTCTCATGGGTCTTGTGCAGCATATTGAATTACTGAAATTCAAGAAGAAAGAACTACCTGAGCCACGGTGCCATCGACTGCTCTGTGCTGCACCCACCTGAGGCACCTGGGGTTTCTATATCACATATATCAAATATTTTTGGCTTTTGGTATCACAGAGTTCTCATAAGGGGATTTGGAAACAATAATTACTTCTTCTGGTTTTCCAGTTCCAAGTGGAAAAGGAGAAAAGTAATGTTAAAAATAGCCTCAAAACCATAATATGAAGGATAACACTTGACAGTTACTTGAATTTTTATCTCAAAAATTAGGATTGCAACTCACTAACATCTATTTTTTCTGCCTCCAAATCAAAAGAGTGAGGAGTGCCAGCCAGAGGAAAGCTAATGTCATGGGTACAACTTGGCGAAGGTGAGTGGCTTAGCATGAAAGATCATGAGGCTTTATTTATGTCTGAAAGCTGTATGTTTGAGATGACCCCTCTAAATCTGGAACTGGTCTGCTCACCTGCAGCTTTGATGGGAAAAGTTCTGGAAATGGCTTCCTGGAAGCAGTTTGTCAGTTCAAACATTGTCATAAACGTGTTATTTGAAACAGATTCGTCACTGAATTTCTGTTTTCTGTATTCCAGCAGTGCTATTTCTTGCCTAGGCAGTAGCTAACAAACTCTCCTCTGCTGTTTATTTTCTCACTGAAAGTTTTTAATCCCATTAAAAGCCCTGGGGAACTTAACAGTTCTCTATCATTTGCTGAGAACCATTAATCAGGACTGTGTTGAGCTATGGCTCATAAAGGTAAATTAGAAGAGAACATAATACTAAGGCCCAATAATTATATATTTACTTAACAGGGTAAGTTTACAGGTTTACAGTCTTGTGTTCCCCTGGGAAATTGCCTCATGGTCTCCACTGTACCACTTACTGAAGCTTCATTCAAATTATGTTGCTGAAATGGAGTGTGTTGGAAAATCTTTACACCTCACAGAACTGAGCACCACTTCCTACATTTGAGCAGCTAAAAAAAAAATAATAAAGTTCTCAATTTAAGAGCAATCTATAAATCTGCCCCACCCTGTTTCCTGCAGTAGGTTCCTTTTGCAGAGAGGCATCTCCCGAACCCATCTCTGCAGAGATAAAGCTGAAGGAAGTGAGGAGCTGTAAACTCTCTGCAAAGACCACTGTGGAAGCAGAAGGAAAGGCCTACTAAACTCATGATACAAAAATTAAGCACAGCAATGGAAACTGCCTGGTTTTGCTCTCAGGAGAAGCCAAATGAGAAGTTTTCTAGTACATCCCTGAATGTGAGACAATGTTAGACTTTTAGATATTTATAATTTCCTGGAATGCCCCCATGCTTATAAACAAAAAAGCCCAAAAGCCCTGGGGCTTGCATGGATTTATGCACGAAAGGCAGAATGTGCATTTTCAGACAAAAGTTTTCAAGTGTTACAGGTCTTGAGACCCATCTCAAATAGAATAACCAGTCTCCCACTGGATAGAACAACCCCAAACTAATGAACTAAATTTTGGTAATTCTCTAGTTTGTAATGTAACCTCACAAAGCCAGGAGAGAGCTTTGAATCGCTGGCTCTCATGCAAACCACTCACACATCCAAGCTGCTTGGATCATTGGGAGAGCAGATGAGCAGTAGCACTGGTGTTTACTCCCTGACCTTTTACAGCTGCCATAAAATGCTTCATCCCCCTCCCTTATGGCTAGTGCAGACATTTGCTTTGGCTAGTAGAGCTGGCAGCCTGTTCACAGGAAGCTCAGCAATGCTTCAGGAATGGAATTTGGCTTTGCTCATCCGTTGGGCGTGGCAGCAGTCTGCCACAAGAGGAGAGAGAAAGAGGAGGGGGTAAAAAATACCACATCTGTGTCTACAGAGGCCAGTTCTGTGCAGTCATGGGAGAGATGCTCTTGTATGAGCTCAGCAGAAGCACAGTGGCCCTGCTGTGCTGGTAAAGATGAGCAAGGGCAATGAAGTAAAGATGGGCTAAGCCATGCTGGCCAGAAGGAACAGACCAAAAATGGACAGCAGGGGGTCAGCATCTTCATCCTGCACCAATCCTGCCCACAGCAGAGACAAGCAGTGCCTTTCCAAGGGCTGGCTAAGGAACTTGAAACTTTCCTATCCCAGGAGAGGCACTGGGGAGCCTGTCAGCCTCAGGAGCATCTCTAGTGCATCGGTTATGGAAGATACCTTTGCTACATAAACAAAGAAAAATTTGCTTCAAAGACTTTGCCTTGTTTTCTTGTAATCTTTATTCAAAGGGTGCAGCACCAATAAGCAAAACAAATCAATAGCTGAAT
>JANRMJ010000125.1:22638871-22650229 GCA_025584955.1 Alethe diademata
CATCTCTAGTGCATCGGTTATGGAAGATACCTTTGCTACATAAACAAAGAAAACTTTGCTTCAAAGAATTTGCCTTGTTTTCAGTAGCAATGCTCATGTCCATGCGATCATACTGGAAATGGTTCACAAAGCATCTACACCAGGACGTGGATAGCAGGTAAAAGTTGAACATGCAACACACATTGATCTTGGTTTGATGTAAATTAGGAGAAATCATGCAGAAAGATATTTCTCTGCACATGCTACTGACTGCTAAGGATCATCATCATCACCAGACAATGCGAGAATCAGAACAAGTCTCTGTATCAGTTTGTCCCCAAAACAGCAACACCCCTCTATTAAACAGATGAGTAGAGGGTTCTTGCTCTGCTGTGAGGTTTTGCAATTTTTTAAGCTGCTTGTAACACAGCAAAGAGAGAAAAACAAAGCCAAACCTTGAGCAGAAACAGCTTAGAATTTGCAAGGCTGCTGTTCGATAATCTTTATTCAAAGGGTGCAGCACCAATAAGCAAAACAAATCAATAGCTGAATGTGAAAGCATTTCAGGTTTGCAGACTCTGCAGACCTTCAGATTAAGATTTCTTCTTCCCTCACTCAGGACAAAGTCCAAGAATAACTTTTTCAAAACTCTGAAATCTTGTGTTTGAGTGTTCCCAGTCATATGCACTCAACAAAGTTTTAAAACGATTTTTCCCCCCTAAAGAAACATCTCTGGGATTCAGACTGATTGTGTCACCTTAAATGACTGTAGAGTCACTTTAAAGTGTCAGTTTAAATTTATCACTGGGACAAAGCCAATGTTACAACAACCTTTATCTCCCTGAATGGCTCTCAATCATGAGAGTAATCAGGATCCATGCCAATGTTGCCTACTTGATATTTTTGACCAAAAAGATGTTTTTAAATGTCCTGACAGCTCTCGAGATAAACTGCTATAGCCTTAAAAATGCCATGCACGGAGAATAGTAAAGCAACATGGAACAATGCCTCTGGAATAACAAGAGCAAGGTGGGGATAAGACACACAGCTGGAGTGAAGAGACTAAGGTCAGAGATTTCTGAACAGCCAAGGATGGAGCAACTACAGGCTGATAGACTTTTCTGCATGAGGTTAACTGAGCCAGAGAAGTTTCTGAGCAATGTACCATTAACATTGGCAGGCATACAAAGAACCAGAGAGATGGACATAGCTGTATGATCTTTTGATTCAGCTCACAAAGCTACTTAAATAAATGGTCTGTAATGTAAACCAAAAATCAGCATTTTTGAGAACAGTGTCTTATCCTTCTGCAATTCTTTCCAGGTAGAATACTTGCCCAGACTCAAAAATATATTAAAAAATATACATTAAAAAGAATGGCTACATCAGGCAGCCAGAGTAACCAACATCTAGAAGTGGGCAACAAAGAGCATTGAAGCTGTCCCAAATGCTGGTTTCTGCATTTACTTTTTAAAGGATGGCTTCTTTCCTCATTGCCTGTGACTTAAATATCCAAAATTGTCTAAACAATGCAAGTAACTTACTTGGCTTTTTCCCACAGTATATAATTTACTTTGCTTCCAGCTTCCATGGAGCCTTCGCTTTTGGACTGAAGATTTCCAGGTCCAGCCTCAGTAAAGGTGGCCTTTAAACTGAGTAGAGACTCTCCAGAAGAGACCCATGGAGGAGGAGTTACTATAAACTTAATTATGAACTCCTGGTTTGTAAATGTCAATGATCTTTGTCAGGAAAGCAAGTTAAGTAAAATCACATCTGCAGAAAGCATTCTCTGAAGAGGGCTTAAAAGTCATTGTAAATAAATAAGGGAAGAAAAAGACCTGAACACATAGTGGCTGCAAAGACATTTGTATAAAAACATTAATTTTATTTCTGTGTACCCTAATGAAAAGATTAATTCTAAATTGTACCCAGATCTCATATACAGCATTTTACACTGTTAAAAATTTGGAGAGAGTTCAAAGTGGTCGCAAAGTATCTAAACTGGCAATTCCCCACACAGGATGCAAAGAGAGTAACACGCTGGGAGAACATCTGCTGTCCCAACTGCGACCTGGAAGGGAATGTGAGTGAGAGTACTTGGGTTAAATATAAGAAAAAATGCCAAATGTCTGCTATATACTTCAAGGGACTAACAAACTCATCTGTTTGTGCTGCACTGTTCATTCTGTTTTCTGTATTTGGAAAGCCAGCTGTTGGTAAACTGGGAGCTGGCCAGGTGGCTTCCAGTGAGGGAATGGCTGTTGTTGCCTCTTGTCTTGAGAAATTGAATTTGTTAAAACTGGGGGTATCTGTACTTGTCCACAGGTGAGCTGGAGATGAGGTGAAAACGAGTAAAAGCTTTCCAGCCTGAGTTTTATGGGTTAACAAACCAGCAAAGTCTCCTAATGCTTAGCTCCCTTGGGACTTGTGGCCTCGCATCCAGGAAGAGCAATCACTGGAAAGCATAAACACAAGGTGGGGCAAAAAAAAAAAAGAAAACTTTAACTATTTTAATGGAATCATAGAATCCCAGAATGGTTTGGGTTGGAAAGGCTCTTAGAGCTCATCTTGTTCCACCCCCTGCCATGGGCAGGGACACCTTCTAGTAGAGCAGGTTGCTCCAAGCCCATCCAGCCTGGCCTTGGACACTTCCTAAATTTAGGTGAGCTGAAAAGAACTCTTGGTGATTACCTGGAAGCTTATGATACTTTCAAGTACTGCGTGGGGAACCACATTTGTGTTTGTGTAAATTAACTGGAAGGGAGCAACCCTGAGGGTGGTGCTGGCAAAATTCATTAAATCGAATTTACCTGTTGTGCGACCAACTTCACTGTAAGAAGAAACATGGGTAGTTCAGCAAAATGAGGGAGAAACTGAATATTTCTGTGGATTTGTAAAGCCCTCAAACAAGGGTACAAAATCAGTCTGGTAGTGTCAGCTAAATCAGTAGCATTCAATAAGACAGCCTCCCCTGCTCATGGCCACACCTGGAGAAATTTTTAAATTTTGACTCTAGGAAAATGCAGGACAAATGTGTATAAAGTTTCCAATACAATTTTGGAGCTCTGGGAGTTGCACCAAAGTATTGGTAGCAATGGTATGGTATGTATGACTGCATAATGTTTATGTTCTGGAGTCTTTTTGTTTTCTTAACCTTCAAAGTCAAACAGTTCAGGTGGCAAAAACTTGGTTGCCACAAAGCAGTGGCTGATGGGGAGGTGTGAAATGTGTTTTGAGAATGACTCAAGTAAAAAAGTAGTCCAACAAAAACTACATTCTAGGTTAAAAAAACACTGGGCAGTCACAGTGAGATGCTATTTTAAATAGCATTCTGTGATTTAAAATAGTATCTAAATCACCAATGTTGATTCAATGCTACTTAAAATACCTTTCACTGACAGGAACCTGAATCTTTGTGAGAAAACAGGAGCAGAAGAGACTGACACTGTCATTCTATAAAGATATAAGTTCTCCTCTGCAACCTCCCCGGTGTTTATTGTAAGTTAACTCCATCACAAACAATCAAAATTAATTGTTTAATAAATCAACATGCTAAATCTTGATTTTGCTTCTTCATGTAATTTTAAAATAATGAGCTTATAGCTGGAAGCAATTTACTGTATCAAAGATGAATGTTGCAGTTGATCTACTCAGATAAATGCTTTTAATACAATAAATATACTGCTTTTAATATAATTAAACACATGATGTAAAAATTTTCCTGAGCTCCAAAATGGAAGAAATTAATAACAGTTGCAGAAGCTACAGATTTCCTATTCTTTAAAGATCTGACAAGTAAAAGAACTGTATACAGGGTATAGAATTTCCCATCCCTTCACAATCACCCCATTTTGCTGAACACTTGACTTTGTTCCTCTGATATTTCCATGAACTGAGTGTCAGGGATGAAAATGGGGGTAGTATGCTGAGGTTCCCAGAAAGCAAAATGCAGCCTACAGCTATAAAACCTGTGTTTTTTTCTTGCCTACTGAGTTATTATTTTAATAGGAACAATAATTTTTAAATCTCCTCCTTGGGTAGTTTGCTAGTGGAACTTCAAAAAGAAAAAAATGAGACTTTAGTGGGAAACAGTCTATTTATAAAGTATTTTATACATTTTCCCATTGTTTATGGTATGCAGGGATGAGTTTAAAAATATCATTTCCTTTCCAGTAATCTTGATTTTCCTCTTTGCTTTGATGATCTGTAAGTATCTGTGTAAGTGTTTACACAGAATTTTGCATGCCTCAAACCAGCAGGAAAAATTCTTCCATTATTGAAAAAAAATATGGGTACAGAAGGACACAGGAATTCAGTTCCTGAATGAATGAGGTTCCAACACTCTGCCTTATGGATCAGGATTAATTGTAAATTAAGTGCTTTATTTTGCACATGCAATTTATATCAAAGCCACTGTACATATTTCACAGTGACTCTGAACACCAATTTGACATGGGGATGGTACTGGTCTTAAAAATAAGCTTTCAGTGTTCTTGCCAGCATCTACCTAAGGATGGCTGAGTTAGAAACCTCTGAAAATTGCAGTTCATGTATGCTCTGTAGCTTTGCAGAGACTCTGTAGAGCTAACAGCTATATTTTCAGAAGATTCTGGTCATTCCAAGTAATTTTTTTTTTTTTCCATTTTGGTTCTTGGCTACAGAGACCAAACAGATTTTCCCTCAATGGCTTCTTTTGTCTATTTAGTCTTTGGTGGCAGGGGGGCTTTGAGTTCAGAGAATGTCTCATAACTGGTAATTGTCTGACCATCAGCAGAGCAATGCAGGGGCGGACATAGCGAGCTGGGGGTACCAAGATGAGAACTGGGACATGCTGACAGAAAGCCAAGGATGTGAGTAGGTCAGACCCTGCAGGTCTGACTCCTTGAAGCTGCTTGCTCTTCACTGTGTTCTTCCTGTCATATGTCAGGGAAGCAGCTCTGCCTTAAGTCCATGTGGGAGCAGAGACAAATTGTTGAGATATGTGGGGGGGGACAAGCAGCTGGCACATATCAGTGATCTCCAGATCCCAAAATTACATCTGGGGTTCCCAGCCTCCAGGTGGTCACCTCAGTTTAATTCTGGCAGAATAACAAACCAAACTGCAGCCTGCTTGTCAAGACAAACTATTTAGCAGGAGAAGTAGGAGCTCTGCTCATTCAAAGTCTGTCATCAGAAAGACTGGTTTTCTCAATTGACTGTCAGAGAAGCACAGGGTGGTTTGAGTTGGAGAAGAACTTTAAGGTCATCTAGTCCAATCCCCCTGCAGTGAGCACGGCCACTGTCCACTAGATCAAGTGGTTCAGAGCCATCTCCTTGAATGGCTCCTCTGTTAGATAGTTGAGCTGATCTGGGATCAGTCCAATGGCTAAGAGAGACCTTAGGCTAAGAGCATAAAGTGTACAAGGCATTAAGGTTTTTTTACAGGAAAAAGAAAGATTTAAAAGAGGATGGAGTTTCTCAGAGACTGCTTATTTCTTTTGTTTTTGAAAAGCAAAGGAAAGTTCATGAAAACTACATCAGACTGCAAAGGTGAGTTCTTGTAATGAGAGAGAGACTTGGACCAAGGTTGCTCTCAAGAGCCATCCTGTACGAAGAAATGAAGGGTTTTATAAATGATAGAACATCACAATTCACTGGTAATGAAATTATATTCATGGCAAGACTGATTGGCAGATGATGCCATGAAAAGACAGGCTGTGACCATAAGTTATAAAGAACTGACTGAAAATTTCACCCCTGTTGTTACTCAAAAAAAGGAGTTAGCTCTCTGTTGAAACTATCTTGGAAATTCTGCTGGAAAGCCAGGAAGTTGTTAAACAACTTCATTGTGGTCATGCACCCTGCATGGTGAGATTCCCATGACCATCTCCAATACACACACTACTTTCTGGGGTGCATTTTATCAGGCTTGGAAGATAGCTTCGCTGAGAATGTTTAGGTGTAGTATAAACAGGCCCAGCTCATGCATTCAAAGGATTTGTGTAGCCAAGCAAGCTGGTGAAGAAGAACAGGACCCGGGCATTATCCAAATGGATTAGGGTAAACGAGTCCTGCTCTTTCAAAGCAAACTTCATTGGCATGTTAGAAACCTAAATATTGCTGGAATTTTTTTGTGGCAGAGAATCCATCAGTGGATCCTGTAGAGCAAGGATGATGGTGGCTAAATTCTCAGAGAATTTAGTGCCTCTATGCTATAAATTTAGTGCCATACAGAAATAAATCTAATCAGTTCCCTGGTGCACTCATCCATGCAGTGCTGGTGTACTGTCCGAGAATGGGAGTGAGAAGGGAAGGGAAAAGAAATCTGAGGAACATCTCTTGGAGAAGAGATGCATTGGATGTTTCCAGGCTGAATGCACCTATCCATGCATGTCTCTTTCTCCATGGCAAGGGTATGGGACAGGCAAGGGGAGAGCTTGGAGAGGGAATGGGAGCGTAGCTGGGGTTGGCTTGGGTCCTGATGTTACTGCCACGGTCTAACGTAGACTGCAAGATGTGTTTGGTTAAATTCCACACAGGGGTACACTGCAGAATAAAAGCAGGGAGTAAAGGTAAAATGTACAAATCTTTTCTGCTAGGAATAAAAGATTACAAATTCAGTTTATATACATGAAAAAAGTTAAAAGGATGGGCTGTGTTTGAATCCACAATAGGAAGATGGAAAGTTGCACAGGCCTTTCATGTTTTATTTTTGTTTTAGCCCATTTTTTCCCAAGATTACCAGTATTAAGAAGAGAAAATTAGGCTAAATCTGAGATCCACTTGAGGAATGAGATAAAACTATCCACTTATATCTTTCATTTATCCAGGGTTTGCAGAAACTTGTAAAGAAGCAGCTTACCTCACATGAACAGATTCAGAGATATATTTTTATTCACCTTTACAGCAAGTACCCACCATTGCTGTACAAGATTATTTAGGACATCTGCAAAAAAAGTGATGAAGAAAGTCAAACCTCAATAAACAAAACATTTTATGAAACACTTTCTGCTTTCATGGCTAATAGCTCTGTTTTTCAGTTCTATTAATAAGATTACAGTAACTTTCTGCTTCCATAAAATCATGATGAGATATGACTATTTAGTATCTGGTATGGTTGTCTGACTTATTCTGCATTTGTACTGATTGTGAATACCTCAGGCCATTTACCAAACAGTTTCACATTCCTTTCACGCTGTCCTTGATTGTGGAAGAATTTCTCCTAAGCAGGATGGCTTTAAGCCCTATTTTAATACAAAATTATGTATCTCATATGTTGTGACATCAATTCTGTGCTGTGTTAGTTCCCAGTGCACTACTGGAGGCTGCAGAGGGCTTTCTTACTGCAGCCACGTTTAAAAGCAATTGAAATTTGTCACCCAGCCTTTCTGAATTTTGACTCATCCTCACCAACTCTGTGGTAGATCTGCTGACTCTGCTCTCTTTTAAGTTCTTGGCTGTTTGGTGGCCAGGGGGTGGCTGGCTGCTGCCATTACCATTGTTGTTATTGTGTCTGCTGAGAAAAGCGGTGGGGCCAGCAGGAAGCCCCCTGCATGGCAGAGAGCAGGGCAGGAAGCTGCTGCTGGAAACTTCTTACATTGCCCAAATCAGCCAGATTATGAGAAGTGGCATTTCCTCAGCTTGCTGGGTGGCTCCTCCACTGGCTGATAACTCTATGAGGCTGATGGCAAGCATGGGGCTTTTCTGTCCTTCACTTTTTAGCATAAACTGACATCTGTAATGAAATGTTGGGGTGTATAACAGTTTTAATTTGGGGATATTAAAACTATCTATTTACTGTTATTAGCAAAAGCAGGGTTTTTTCTCTGTGGGCTTTACTTTTACCCATTTTAATAATTGACACACATGGAGCAACCAAGGTCTGCTATCACAGTCTGAAATTACTGAGTTTTTCCTTAATATTTTCCTTTCCTATATGCACACATGTTGTCCTTGAACAAATGCTGATGCTAAATCAGTATAGGAAGACTGAAAATTAAAATGAGTGCTGCCCCGTGACTCTTGTGAAAAACATTCTGGACTTCCTAAGCCCCAAGTGGGTCAAACATCTTGGTGCATAGATGTGCTAGTGCTTGTTTTGAGCTGCTGTAGAAGGACAAAGGCCAGCAGTGCTCCTAATTAATGATTTCAACTTGCTTGTGGGCACACACAACATTATTGCAAATTTTTTTTAATCAAAAGGAAAGAAAACGCTGCTGCTTCTTTTTTATTTTTCTTTATTTGTCTTTATTTTTCTTTTTTTTTTCCCCTAAAAGGGGTCTATTCTAAGAGGAGACTCCCAACCTTGGGAGTTCTGGCCTTCTGAGAGCTGACAGAATTTCCTGTAAGAGTTGCCTTTATAAAAGCTGTTTCTTATCAGGTTTTTATGTTGCTTTTCCTTTTTTGCAATTCTTCTCTTTGTTCTTAGTTTCTCCCCACTTGTTCTCAATCATTTAACCCAATCTGTGTATGTCAAAAAAGAACTGAAGTAAGAACACACCCATGTCCACAGCTAACTTACAGCAACAATTAACTTACAGTCCGTATATGTGTGTCTGAGCCCAGCACATGAACCTTATACACAAATACTCTTATTTTACAGCTGGTTAACTGTGCGTGTCCATCCTATCAAATTGGATGTCACTTCCTTCCAGGCCACTCCTGCCACACAGGATGACTCACTCTGCATCAGGGGTGTTGCCAGCTGAAACTATTTATTTACCAATGTATTTTTATTATTATTCACCCCGTAAGCATTGCAAAGTTCTCTAGGTTCTGTGCTTTTAAGGTGCAGTTATTTTACACAAGGATGCTTTTTTTCTGTGTTGGGAAGAAAATGGGTTTAAGGGAAATATGTTTCAGTGCTTTGATAGATTATTTCAATAAGTAAAAAAGGAAAAGGAAAGCACAAATCATGTCTTCACGGGGATATGAGAGTTAATTCTGGTTTCAGTTAAATGAGTGTAGGTTTACTGAATGAAATATAACTGCATCACTCGATCTGCCACAGTGTTTTAAATATGTATATTAAGATGAAATTGCATTAAGGGTATGAACTGGATTTTGATGGCAAATAGTAAATATCAGCAAATATCTCTTTGTCAGGATTTATTAAAATCAGTACCATGAAAATGTCAGGGAGGACTTTAAATAAACTGTGGAGCATGGTCCTATATAGGTACTTTAAAATGCTGGAAACGGAATAGTTAAAAAAACTCAAGTAAATTATTTGGTTTAAGTCCCAAGACTGACTGACTATCTTTAAACCCAAGAAAGTTGCATGAAGCTGAATTTTTCCATTCTCTATGGGAACCTTCCGCCTATGGACAGATGATCTCACTGTGTCACTGACAGGGATTTGTGGCAACACCCTTTGATCCTGCTTGGAGTCCCTGCCCCCTTCTCACCTCTATCCCAATCCTTCCCTTCACATCGAGCCGTTCCTTGTTGCCTGTGCTGCTGTGTCAGCTCGCAGCCAGGCAGTCGCTGAACCTGAGGAGCTCCATCAGCACGTTGTTTTCAGAGCTCCTGCCCTGATGGCATCAGCTCAGCACTGCGTTCACAACAGACGGCTTGTTTTCAGAAGAAAAGGAGGAAAAGTGGGGGAAGCAGCGGAAATCCAACTTTCCACTGGAGATGTGTCATCCCAGCCTGAACAATAGCGAGGCAGCGGTGACTGTACTGCACTGCCTCCCTTCTGCTGGTGCTGGGGGCCAGGGGAACCCTCAGCACAGACACTCTCACCATGCTTCATGCTTAATGCAGAGCTTCCTGCTCTGTGGGGAGGCAAAAAGAGGAATCACCTCACTGATATGTAATAACAACCACACATGTAACATCTCCCAGAGAGGGTAATTTCTAGGCTTGCTGACCAGTATGTGCTGTGCAGACCTTGCGAACAGCCCAGCTCAGGCTCTTAATGCAAGGATTTCTGTAGGATACATGTGTTTACTTTAAAACAACAATGTGCATTTTTTTCCCGGAACAGACTGTATTTTTTCAGGCTTTCTCAGGGTATAACCAAGTTTACAAAGCCTTTCCTTGACTCCCCTATCATTTTTTTCTCAAGGAGTAGTTTCCTGTTTACTGAGAAGGCTTCTGGAGTCACTTTCTCCTGTAAAAGCAGTTTTATAGATTCACGTAATGGCTTGGGTTGGAAAAGACCTTTAAAGACTCATCAAGTCTAACTTCTTGCCATGAGCAGATATATACTTCGGCTTTACAGGATTTCTGGATTTTACACAATCTTTACACAATTACTTAACCTGAAAAGTTGTGGGAGAGCTTAGGAGCTCTAAAAACTGTAATGCAGGCTATGGCCAGGCCTGGCAGAGCCAATGCCTCCAAGCAACAGAGAGAGCTGGGTTATGGTAGGGAAATAACTGAAAGTTCATTAAAAATTACAGTAGCTGAGGTGGGTCCCCTCAGATATGATTAGGATCGTGTCCTTGGATGGCACAAACCACCCAGGTTTCTCATAGCTTAGTTGGGAACCCACAACCAATTTTCTTGCATTTCTCAATAATTTATTTTTTTCCCCCTATGAAAAGCATTTAAATGAAAAAAGAACCTGGTGGTGGTGGTTGACAGCTGGCTGAACATGAGACAGTGTGTGCCTAGGTGGGCAAGAAGGCCAGTGGCACCTGGAATCAGAAATAGTGTGACCAGCAGAAGCAGGGAAGTGATTCCTCCCCTATACCAGCACTATAGGTACCGTGAGTGCTGTGTCCACTTTTGGGCTCCTCAGTTGAGGAAGGACATTGAGGGGCTGGAGCGTGTCCAGGGAAGGGAACAGGGCTGGGAGCAGCAGGAGCAGCTGATGGAGCTGGGAAAGGGGCTCGGCCTGGAGAAAAGGGGGCTCGGGGGCACCTCTGGCTCTGCATACTCCTTGGCAGGAGGGGCAGCCAGGGGGATCGGCGCCTTATCCCAGCACACAAATAACAGGAAAGGAGGACTTAGTCCTAAGCTGAGCAGGGGAGGTTCAGGTTGAACATTAAGAAGAATTTCTTCATAGAAAGGTGATTAGACAGTGGAACGGTCTGCCCAGGGAGGTGTTGGAGTCCCCATCCCTTGAGGTGTTCACGGACGGGGCATTCAGAGCTCCGGTCTGGTTGACAAGGCAGGGATCGGTGAAAGGCTGCACTCGATGATCCCGGAGGTCATTTCCAACCTGAACGGTTCTGTGACTGTGTAGAAGGCGCAGCTTTGCGGGGTGTGCCGGTGCGGAGGCGCTGACAGGCCCGGCGCCCTGCCGTGCTCACTCCCGCGCTGCCGTGAGGGCGAGGAACCTCCGCGTGCCCCGGAGCGGGCCCACAGCCGCCATCGCCGCTTTAAGCCGGCACACTCGGCGAGGCGGGGGCAGCTCCAGCCCCGCTACGCTGCGGGACTCCGCTCCCGGCC
>JANRMJ010000125.1:22650309-22672883 GCA_025584955.1 Alethe diademata
GGCACCCGGCGAGCGAGCGACCCCCCTGCGTGCCCCCGCCGGCTGCCGCGGCGCCGCCATGGGGGGCGGCGGCGAGCGCTGGGCGCTGTGGCTGTGGGTGCTGTGGCTGTGGGCGCCCGCGCCGTGCGGCGCTGCCATGGACGAGTGCGCGGAGGAGCGGACGGGGCGGGCGCAGCGCTGCATGCCCGAGTTCGTGAACGCGGCGTTCAACGCTACGGTGCTGGCCACGCACACGTGCGGGACGCCGGCCGAGGAGTACTGCGTGCAGACCGGGGTCACCGGCGTCACCCAGTCCTGCCACCTCTGCGACGCCGCCCAGCCGCACCTGAGCCATGGCGCCGCCTTCCTCACCGACTACAACAGCCCTGCCGACGCGACCTGGTGGCAGAGCCGCACCATGCTGGCCGGCGTGCAGCACCCCACCGCCGTCAACCTCACCCTGCACCTGGGTAAGCGCGGGCAGCGGGGCGGGGGCGCCGGGAGGAGCGGGCCCGGCGGCAGCGCAGGCTGGGGTGCCCTGCCGGAGAGCAGCGCTGCGGAGAGGAGCGGGGAGCGCTGGCGGACAGCGAGCTGGCCCCGGGGCAGGAGCGTGCCCTGCCCGCAGGGGTGTCCTCGGGTGCCGTAGGACCAAAACAGTCAGCTCTGCCAGGGCTGATCCTGCCCCTGTCCGCAGCCCTAGAGAGGCACATCTGCGATGCTGTGTCCAGGTCTGGGCTCCTCAGGAAAAGAGAGGTGTGGAGCTCCTAAGCAGGTCCAGTAGAGGCTGTGGAGATGATGGAGGGACTGGAGCATCGCTCTCACAAGGTGGGAGTGTTCAGCTTAGAGAGGAGATGGCTGAGAGGAGCCCTGTCTGTCCCTGTCTGCAGGGAGGGCTGGACACAGCACACTGCTCCCTGGGACCCAGCAGTGGCACAAGAGACCACGGGCAGAAATGGATGCCCAGGAAGCTCCACCTGAGCACGACAAAGAACTTTCCTGTGCAGTGACCAAGCACTGGAAGAGACCAGAGAGGGTGTGGGGTCTCTCTCACTGGGGATATTCCAGACCTGCCAGGACACAATCCTGTGCCATGTGCTCTGGGATGACCCTGCTTGAGCAGAGAGGTGGGACCTGATGACCCACTGTGGTCCCTTCCCACCTGCCCTGTTCTGTGATTCTGGGCTGACAGGCCACCTGCACACTGGGCATTGCCAGGGCCCTGCCTGGGTGAGTGCCAATAACCGGCCCCGAGTGGTCCGGTGTTCAGGGGGTGTCACTGAATCCCCTCTCTGCAGGTTCCCAGCCATGTTCACCACGTCTGAATCAATGCTGGCTGCACCCTACGGTTGTGTTGGCATGTCCTCAGCCAGGGGTCTGGCCCTGGGCTGGTTCTTCACCCCTCAGCTGATAAGTTTACTCACATCTGCTCAACAAGGCTTGGTGAACTTGATTTTCAGCATTCTCCAGTGAATATTGGAGGGGTTGCTCTATTGCAGTCTGTACTGGAGATGCTGTTGGTTTGTGAGAGGAGGGGCTGCGCTGCCAGAGGCGGCTGGAAGTGGAGCAGGTTGCAGTGGTCACATCCCACCCCATGCATCAGGGATCATAGAGCCATTTAGACTGGAAAAGTGGTAAAAAGAAATTCTTCCCTGTGAGGGTGGTGAGGCACTGGCACAGGTTTTCCCAGGGAAGCTGCAGATGCCCCATCCCTGGAAGTGTCCAAGGCCAGGCTGAGCGAGTCACGGAGCAACGTGGTCTAGTGCAGGGTGTCCCTGCCCATGGCAGGGGTGGAATGAGATGAGCATAAAATCCCTTCGAAGTCAAGCCATTCTGTGATTCTATGAAAAGCCCTTTAAGATCAAGTCCAACTGGTAACCAAACACAGCCAAGCTCAGGATTGGATCATGGAGTTTTCCAGAAGCAAGCTTTGGATCCAGGTTGGAGATGTTGGTTTGAAAAGTGGCAGGCACTGTGGGAAATCACCTGTTCATGGGCACATTTCCTGTGTATCCTCTTCCCCCCGGGGCAGCAGAGGCCTTTAACTGCTGTGTGGGTTAGCTGTGTCAACAGCCAGCATTGCTGCTGAACTGTAACAGCCAGTCAAAAAAATAAGGTGAATTTTCTGATTTTTTGTCAATTCCAGAGGTTCCTTTGGGAGAAAGTATTTTAGCCTTCACTGTGGTTTGTGGACAAGCTTTTCTTTTCTGTTCATTGAGTTATTCAAGCTATCATGACATGGAGGAAGGGTAATCATTTAGAACTGGAAGACGAGCCACTTGAGAGAAAGTTGAAACCACAACTTATGTCCTTATGTCATTAAATCAAGTGAATATTAAAGAAAGTCCCACTGCAGCCATTCTCAGCTTCTAATCAAGAGCAGCTGTGAGCATTAGGTTTAATATCAATAGCAGTGTAATATAGGGGGAAAAAAAAGGTGTTATGGCTTGGAGAGCTGGATCTTGTGAGAGCTCACACCTGCATTGGTGAGATGTAGTTGATGGCACTGAGTCCTGTACCAGGTCACCTGATGATCACATCCATGTGCCCCAGAAGCCTGGAGTGCCTCTCTGCCCTAAAGTGTTTCCTTGTGTTTGGAGCTTCAACATAAATACACCACATAAGCGTATCTGATCGTCCCTCTTTATCTTCTTTCCTTTGTACATTAGGAATTTTCTTTCAAGACTCCTGGAAAGCAAATATTTATCTCAGCTTCTTTTTAAATTCTTCTTTAATAACAATCATTGTAATTCTCAAGGCAAAAGTTATATACCCATCTGTATTACTGCTGCCCTTGGCTTTGTGCATCCATATGTATATTATGTATATATACTGCTCTTTGAAAAACAATATTGGGGGCAGTGTGCTGTGTCCTGGGCTTTGAAGAAATGCACATATTTCTTTGCTGAAAACAACTGCATCTTTGAAATACTCTAGCATTGCAACACTTCCGCTTGTGTTCCAGGTTTGTCTGCAGGCTCTTGGAGATTTGGGAATTTGCTTTGAATGTTTTTTGAGTAGAGCACAGCAGTAGAGCTGCCTGATCAACTTTGATATATTTAAGGAGGTTTTTTTGGTCTGATTTTTCCTAGTTAGGTTTCTGAGTAGGGTATTTTTAGTATGAATCAGAACCTTGTTGTGGGCATGGTGGTGGTGAAGTTGGTTTTAAGGTGACAGCAGCAAAGCATTTGGCTCTCTGCACACGTGCTGTGCAACTCTGCATTTCTGAGTTCATGGCAGGTTGAAGAGCTGTCGAGTACTGACAATGCCTTTTTAGCCTGAAATCCCCCAAACTGCTCTGCAGCATTGCTCTTCCCTACTTTTGTGAGGTCTTAAAACCATCTTTGTTTGAGCGAGCTGCTGGGTGCTGCTTTTGGGTTCTGTGTGCCTGCAGGCGCTATGGTCTGTGGGACACTTAATTACTGACATCACTGAGAGAAAGAGGCAAGGAGCTTGGCAAGTATTTATGTACTCGATAGGACATAAAGGCAGTCTGGGGCACAAAGCCCTTTCATGCAGTTAGTTCAGCCTGGTCTTTGAGGATTAAGCTCTGTGCTCACACCCATATCCTTATTTGATGCTGCAATTGCCTTCATTTCTGAAATCCTTGGTGTCCTGAATGGTTAATGCTGTTTTGCACCTGGTCAGGACCAGCTGCTTTGACTCTAGGTTTCGTGTACATGCTGCCCTGTGCTGATTTTTTTGGCAGTTTGAGATATCTTGGTTAACATCCAGTGACGTTCAGTCCATGTAGAATAGCATTAACATTTCAGGAGGGGCCTGCAAAAGGTCAATGAGAGCTGCAGGTCTGTTGCCAACATGTGAATGTGGATTTCTTTGAATCTCCTTACAATTTGCAGCTCCAAACCAGGTTTAAAAACTTTTAGTTTTGGGGCTAGGTTCCAGCACAAAGCCTGATACAGAAAAATACAGCAGAGATCACTACTACTGAGTTAAAGGCTCAGATCCTGGGAGTGTTTGGAGATGATATCTGTGTCCAGAAGTTAAGTTGCTCCCTGGGGAGAGGGGAATTGGGCTAATTACCACTCCCTGCACCAGGAACATCTGGAGTTATAAAGGCTATTTCTCTTTGTATGAGAGGGTATTAAGACCCCTGAAGTAAGTAAGAGGCCTGGAGACATGAATTTGCAGCTGTAAATCAGGAGAAGGGGAAGCTGAACCTGTTCATAGGGTGGTGTCTGGATAATTAGGTTAGTGAGAGGAGGGGAGAGAATTGCTGTGTCCTTTTTCCACATTTCTTAAAAGTATCCCTTGGCTTCCCCATTTTCCATTTCCTCCAAATTTATTACTTATCTAGACTTGACCCAGCCAGTCTTATTTTTTCTTACTGCTCTCCCACTCTGTTCCCATATATTCCCAAAAAAAGGAGCTTTGAGGCAGTGGTGCCAGCTTTCAAATAGAAGATGGAAGCAATGCCTTACAGCGCGTTGTCTGCTTTTTTTTGAAGCCAGGGTGTCACGTTATTTTTACTGTCTCTGCTGTTTGCTTGTCCTGGGAGCATTGGCATGGTTCTGGCATCTCCCCAGTGCTTTGTGTGCGTACGCTTGAGCACAGCTTTGCTGTTTAGACCTCTGACACACAGAAACGAAGCCATGTGTTGAAGATGCTCCCTTGAACACTGGAAGAAGGGGAAAAGAGACAGCATGGAGGTACATGGAGTATTTTTGGTGCTGGGTGCTCTTGCTGGGGCAAAGGCTTGCGTTTTTTCAGATATTGTATCATTTTTCAGAGCAGATTCTCATTCTTCTGCAGCTCTAATTTCTGTGTGCTTACTGTTGTTTCTATGGTTTTTTAAATCCACTTCTACATGTGCCTTTGTGTTCCCTTCCCAGCCAGTTCTGCTAGAGCCACCTCTCATTTTTCCCCACCACTTTTACTTTCTGGCCAGATCTGCTTGATTTGAGCTATTGTGGTCCCAGTGTTCTGTTCCTTAGGCAAAGATGCAGGCTCCTCAGTGTGCTGGTGGCTGTTCCATGGTGGGGTGACTCCATCTCCACTGAGAGCAGCCATGCTTTTAGCAGCAGCCTGTGAGCTCGGAGCAGTCCAGTCTGGCGTTCCTGGGGCAGGTGACTGCCCACTGCATCTCTGCAGGGATGGTGTCCAGGTGTGCTTGGCTGATGGTCCTTGGCAGGACTGTCTGGAAGGCAGAAAAGGTCAATTCCTGCCTCTTCTGTCATTGCCTCAGGAGAGGAGGCAGTGTTTGGTGCTGGAGGCAGCCCTCTGGTAGGCTGCCTTTGAACAAGATGTGAAATTGCTGGTTGCCTGGGTTAAAAAGTGTCAGTTCCTGAAATCCTTACTATAGACCAGCCTGTGGAAACTCACGTCACCAAGCTGGATGGTGTCTGGTATATGAAATAAAGAAAAACTTGTGAAAGCTGTTGGTTGCTAAAGAAATGAGCTGCCTGTCTCCTTCACCTCCCCCTTTCTTTCCTACTCGCTCAGTCCTTTATTTGGCTCTGAGGAGGGCGATGATGCTCAGTTATATATACTCTGCCGGCAAAGCGTGGTTTGGGCCATGACTGCCATTTGAAGGCATTTACAAGGAAAGCCAGGCGAGTTGCCAGTTCTTGTGCTCAGCCCTGGATTGATTTGCCTGTTGTTTTTAGCAGACGAGAGTTTTTTTTGAGTTAGTATAGAAAACCAGTGGGTTTTTTTTTTTTTTTTTCGGAAGGGAGAGCTATAAAATGTGACTTAAATCAAGCAGGTAGTTTATACCGCTGGGATGCAGTTGCTCTGCTTTATTCAGTGCAGCGATGCCCTCAGTCTGCCAGTTATCCCATTAAAACCTTATGAGGCTGTGGTTTGCTGCTTTCCTTAGGGAACCACCGTGGTGAAACCAAGTGCAAGCAAGCAGGGTTTATGCAGGTGAAGCTTTGCCTAGCGTAGCTGCAGTTTAAAAACTCGGGGGTAATTAAGGCCTTGGGAGGGCATTTCCAGCTCCAAGGCCGGTGTTCAGGGTGTGTCAGGAGCCTGGGCTTTGCCGTGGTATTTGCGGAGCCCTGGGGGAGACGCTATTTTAGTTGGTCTCGCAAAGGCTTGATTTACATTTTGCAGGTTTCAACATGAGTACTGAAGAGATCAGGGCTTTCAATGGCCAGCAATTATTCAGTACGGTTATATAAAGGTATCACTTCCTGCACACATTTCAAATTCCCCAGTTTTTCTCCTGCTTTGTCTTGGGATGCTGCTGCTGCTGCATGATGCCTTTGGGAATACTATACATGGCAGGGCACTTATTTTGGGGGGTGGAGAGAGCTGGAACTGTGTGGTATTTTGCTGCAAAAACAGCTGCTATTTGTGGTGCTTGCCCTGAGTTGGTAGAAGAAATAGTCGCAGGTTTTCACATACTCAGTTCCTTTTGTAGGTTTAAACCTTTGAAACTGTTTGCTGCTCAGAGTTGTTAGCATGGTGAAAAGCTTTTGGCTTATTAGGTACCGTGTCTCTTGTAGCCTGAGGCTTTGGGAGGCTCTTGCAGCCTCTCTGAGCCTGCAAGTGAAAATCCCAGGCTGCCGCTTCCCTCGGAAATGAAAAACGGGATTGCTCTGCAAACAGCACTTAGAGAAAAGAATTTCCAATGTACATGGATGGGATGGGAAACTTGGATCTTGGGTTCCCCACAAGAAAAAGGGCTGTGCACATTATGCTTACCACCTTTGTCCAGCTAAGACCTCTCGTTTGTGTCTTGGGGCCCTAATTCAGTTCTCACCGCCACTGGTGAGGCCATGCTGAGTGATTTTACTGTCTGGCTCCATGTCCTTCCCATGGGTTAACTGGGATAAGGGGTCTGGCATGTTAAATGTCACATCTCTGGTCTGTAATAACCTTTGGAAGCTCAGCCTGGGCTGCTGCCCCCCATGTAAGCTCCAGCATGGGAAGAACCATTCTAGCCTGCTATTACATATCTCTTAACCGTGAGATCTTGCTTATTGGTGGCTACCATGGTGTGTTTTGATCAGAAAATAACATGTGTTTCATAGTTAAATTGCACAAGTCTTGCTGGGTCTGTTGTCCCATCACACAGAAAGGAATATGTTTTTACCCCCCAGATACAGCATTACCCTGTGTGACTCAAATCAAGCTTTAAGCCTGAGATGAACGTGGCTGCTTGTGTTGAGGACATCACTAGCTGTGCTTGATAGTCTTTGTAATATCAGGATAATCTCTCAGCCATTTCCAAAGGGTATACTGGGAGTTGCTCTTGTTTTCCACAGCATTCCATGAATAACATTGGGTTTTTAGCAGTGTGCTGGTGATGTTGGTTGTCACATCAGCATTGGTGAGAGCTTCACAACAGCTGCTAACCAACCAGCTGTGCTATGAGATTTGAGCTGCTGCTAGTACAAACAGGACCAGGAATACTGAGAGGAAAAGCTGCCTTTTGTATCTTGTCAGACCAAAGGTACAAGCTGCTGGTAGGCTTGGTGGGCTTTCAGGTATTTTGAGGTAAAACATAATAATTTCTAGGAATTATTCTCATGTAGAAGCTTGGAAAATGGTGAAAACTCATCAGCTGTAAAAGGATCTGAAATAAACATGGTAGTTTTATTTAAATTTAAGGAAAGCCTCAGTCTTTTTTTCTACCAGCCCTGTTTGAGAGATCTTCCACCAAAAAACCCCCAAATCTCCACCAACCCGCTCATATATTATTCAGTGGTCTTCAGCAGTCTGTTTGAAACTGGGTGGCAAAGCACTTTTTTGTTTCCATGCTTCTACATGTTTTAGATATTCCAGTGTGATAGTCATCAAAGAGCTGTTTCCAGTGGTAATCATGCCTGCAGTTCTGACACAACACAGCTGTGTTCAGCAATGGAGAATTTAAAGATTTCCTCTGTTAGAAATATTAACCAAAAACTATTCAAAAACTATTACTGGATTTTTTTTTCTCCTTTGGTAGGTAAGCTAGTACCATCTTGGACATGGGAGGTACATTTCCAGGGAGCTTGAGGCCTTACCTGTACAGTTGTTTGGGGGTTTGGTGTTTTTGTGGGGGAAGGGGAAGACTTTTAAGATGTTTGTAGAGATGATATATTCAGCACATGTGTGTTCAAATGGGCAGTGGCTGGCTGAGCATGCTAGCCCTTGGCTTCCCAGTGAATTGCCTGAAATGCTCATTCCTTTGGGTGCTCCAAGGTTGAGGGAGCACTGTGGAGTTTGGGCTTGGCACCAGCCCAGTTCTAAGCACTCTGCTTTCTTCTTACAAGCTTTTTTTCAAAGTCTCCTTTATAGCTCAACCTACTTGGCATCAGAAGAGACCTTGTTCCTGCCACAGTGAGCAGCTGCTTGTGCAGCATGTTGCACTTGGGCCAGTTTGGT
This sequence comes from Alethe diademata, assembly GCA_025584955.1. Taxonomy (NCBI): domain Eukaryota; kingdom Metazoa; phylum Chordata; class Aves; order Passeriformes; family Muscicapidae; genus Alethe; species Alethe diademata. Next base: position 22,658,620 of record JANRMJ010000125.1, read on the forward strand.
TTATTTTGTTGGAGGGAAAACATCAGGGTTGCTCAGCAGGTTGTTTTTTAACTTTTAAAAAATATATTCTTTCCTTTCCTTGTATACTTTGTTTCAGGAAGGTGCATCTTTCTCATCTTTGAATTAAAAGATAATGTGTCTTAGAGTCTTTTTAAGGAAATGGTTGCATTGAACCTCTTCAAGAGGGATAAAGGGATTGTTTTCTTGGTGCTTTCTTATACTCCACAGCCTTGTAAATACAGTGTAAGTCACGTCTTTTAATGAGGTTAGTGGAATGAAAAATCAGTCCCTTCTGGAAAAAGTACCATCAAATGCTTCTTGATGTCAGTTTTAGGTGGGACTGTTTGACTGAGAGAAAAGAAAATGTTCTTGTCCTGGGACGTGTGTGGTCAGCTCTGATTATGATGATTACTTATAGTCCTCTCATCTGCAGTCCTTTGCATGCTCCCATCCGGTGGGATGTTGCAATGGGATTTTCTTCCCAGCAGCTTGCAGGGCTGGTCCCTGGGGAGCAGCCATGGTCAGGCTGCCCTTGCCTCTCAGCTTTTGAAAAATCATGGGTTATTTGTGAGGGTTCAGCGTGTCTCCCTCTGTCCTGCTCCTGGCTGTCGCTGTCAAGGTGCTGGGCTTGGCCCAGCAACCTCCTTTTATTGTGTGGCAGCAGCTGCTGCTTCCCTTCCAGCTGCTGCTTCCTTTGCTTTCACTGGCTGCCTTCCTGGGATGCTCATGGCTGCTGCTGTCCTCGCTGGAGTTACACAGGACAGGGATTTCTCAACACTGACTCTACTTGATGAACTTGTTAAGAAGCTGTTGCTGAAGTCTGTGATTGCTCGAAGCTTGCAGATCTCCTGTTTACTTGCATTTTCTATTCCCTTTCTCCCTTTCTTCTCTTTCCTGAAGCTCTGTGCAGTCTTCCTGGGTTTCACCTCCTTCCCCCTCCTGTTTTCCTGGTACTGAGATGTCCCTGGGCTGTGCAGTTTGGGAAGGTAACCCCCTTCCAGGGGTGAGGTTTTTTAGTTGAGATCTCCCACGGTTCTAGTCCTGGCAGCAGCCTTGGCCTGCCTGGGTAGCATTGCTGCTGACCTTTTACACTCACTGCTTTATACATCTGTGCAGACAAAGTGCTGGTGGGTTCATTTTGGTTAGACTGAGAAGTACAATGCAAGTTCAAAATCCTTAAATGCTCTGTATTCTGTAGTTTCTCTTCTTGTATGTGTTAGGGACTGGAGGGGATGGGAGCCCCTCATCAAAGGACAGTTACAAGTTTTCCTCAATTGAAGCCATTTTTTTGTCATAAAAACATATGTTTATCTCTGTTGATTCCCAGCAAGGTTGTGAAGAAGATACTAAAAGCTTGGAGTAAAGAGATTTGGGGCTGCAGGGATGGGGCAGCTGCTGCAGAGCCAGTGCCACTGCCAGAGCAAGATGTGAACTCCAATTAAAGTGATGACCCACTATCATTGTGCAGTGTCCACTTAATGAAACCTGTTTTTTGCCCTGCTTGCCCTCCCTGTCCCTGCCTTGCTCTTCTGGGGTTGCAGGTGGAGCTGGGAGGGTTGCTGGGCACTGGGATGGCTCTTCCATGCCCTCCATCCGTGCTCTGCAGGCATGAGTTTACCGATCAAATGATGGGCATTACACGAGTCACTGCCCTTGTGCTTTCTAAGCAGAGTGACTCTGCACACATCCGTGTGTGCTGCCCCTTTCTCACACCCTCCTTCCCCAGGCCAGCCCACATTGCAGGGGGTGAGCAGGGCTGCTCCTGGGGCAGCCAAACCCTGGTTCCTTATGGGACAAAGTACAGATTATTTCAGAAATAATGATATAGAGATGAGCTTTTCCAAAAGCTTTGTAGTGCTTTTAGGAAGTAAGGGCCTTTTTTACTGTTAGCAACTTAAGATGTATTTTCTCTGCCATATATTTCCTTGTAGTCTTATTTTCCCATACTTCTGTTCCTTGTAAGATGTAGGAGCTGTGTCAGGAGAAGCCCACAACTTTTTTGGGAGATGCTGGAAAGGCTGTGAATCATGAACTTGGGGCACTCCATTGCATCCTACGTCGGTTCTCTCAATTCCCTGTCAGACTGCCACAAGATTCTGAGTACGGAGCATGCAATTTCATAAATAAATAATCCAACAGGCGCTCTTACAAGATCTTTCATTTGATATTCAGTGATAAATTTAGGACTCTAGGGAAATGCATTTGTCTGTGGCTCCCAAAGTGCAAGGGTAGCCCTGGCAAAGAATATCACAAGGTTCCTAAAGCCAGATTTGTTGCCTTGTGCTTTGATTTGCTGCAAGTTCAAGCAAAAACATGGCAGAAACATGTTTTTTTTAATGGTAAGTCATGTTTTGCTCATAATTCATAGCCACATGGTGTTGAAAATTGCTTGGAGCAGCTATGGTGCAGCTGTGGCACTGGCAGCTTGTGAGCACCGCAGTCACCAGCAGAGACTGAGAACTTTGGGTACAGCCCTTGTGAAAACTCTTATGTCAGGGAAGGCACTGGGCTAGTCTTCTGGTGCACTTGAAGCAGTTGGCTCTGGTTTTGTTGTAGTTACTCAGCAGATTAATGGTTAATTAATCAAGGATTTTGATATGCAGTTAGAACGGTGCTGTGGTCTGACACTGCTCTCTGTATGGACAGTGATACTATTATGTGGAAAAGGTTAAAAATGTTCATAGGAATTTCAGTTCTTCCTGTTGTGAAACCTTGAACTGAATATGTCTCCTCGTTAATTTGTCTATGAATTTATCACCTTTTTCATATCAGCCATTCAGTCTGTTTGGTAACTTCAGGGCTGTGGTATGTTCTTTTGTGAGCTGCGTGTTAGAACATTAACATGCTGCTCTGGTGGGTGGGAGGGACGGACCCTGTCTTCCAGCCTTTCTGTCCTATAAATCCTGATTTTCTTTATTGCTATTACCCAGAAAAAGTCAAAGTTGACTTGAAAGCAGTGGGAGGGAATGAAGTGTTTTGAAAGGATGATCCCATCGATGGGAGTGGTATTGAATGCTGGGATACAGAGATTGGTTGTGGGAAGAGAGGTGGTTCAGCCAGAGGGATAGAATTTGGAATTGTTAATCTGCTTCATTAGAGCTGTGTACCAGAAAGTTTGAACTGTGCCTGGCTAAATGGCATGAGGCTTTGAAATTCACAGCAGTGCTGGCAGCCTGCTGGCGTTTGTCCTTCCTGCAGACAAACACACAGCTGCTTGGAGCAGGCACCCCCGGTGCTCAGCACCCCACTGCTCCCTCCAGCCTCTGCAGAAAGCTGCTCTTGGCTTCGGGGAAAGCACAAGAGACCAGTGGGAAGGAACCTCCAGGAAATGAGTTGGTGTTGCCATTGGACCCATGGAGGATTGGAAAGCATGAAGAGTTTGATTCATATCTCTGCTCTGTGTGCATGGTTTATGTAACAGGGCAAAATGTTCTCTGTCACACCCCTCTGAGGAGTGACACAGGTGCTGCCTTGCTTAAGAAATTGCTGCTAGGAGTCTGAACTGTTGTTATGGCTTGACACTGGCCAAAAACCAGACACTCAGGAAAATCATTCACTTCTTTTCCTCTGCTATAGCTGAACAGAGTAGAAAACCCTGAAGGGCTCAATAAGGATTAGGAGAAAAACACTCTAAGGGTGAAACAGGTTCAAACTTAAACAATATGAGGAAAATTTATTATTAACAGAATTAAAAATGGGTAATGAGAACTAAAATAAACCTTTAGAACACCTTTTTCACCCTTCCAGCCCCTCCTTCCTTCCTACCAACAGCACAGGGAAAGAAAACATGGGGTCATTATTCAGTTTGTCACTTCTAAAAATCTTTCTTCAGTTCCCTTAGGGAGAGCAGTCTCTTTTGCTGTGCCCTGGGGTCCTTTCCATGGGAGAGGAGTTCTCTGTGAACTTCTCCAATGTGGTTCTAATTTTCATGGGCAGCAGTCCCGCCTGACCTGCCGTGAGTCCCTCCCACAGGCAAAGTAGCCAGTTAAGGGTGTTGTATGTTCCTGGTCAAGTTATGTGATGTTTGGCTACCCTTGGGAAAGAAGTTGCTTCAGTGGTACTACAGGGTGTCTTGTCAGGTGTAAAATAAGAATAGCCTCGAAAACAAATAAGAAAAAAATCCTTGGTGGCTTTCTGCATGAGGTAGATGCTGAAACCACTTCTTTATTGTTGCATCTGCTTGCAGAGAAGTAACAGACTTTGGGCCAAGTGACCATGGTTTGTGGAGTGGAACATCATATACTTTTTATCATAGAGGTAATGGTTAATTAATTAAGTTCTAGTAGCAGAGGTTTGCTTTGAAGTGTAAACAAGCATTAGTAGTTAAAAGAATGTGTAACTCCTAGGTCTGTGTGCTTTCTTTGCATCCTTTAAAAAAGCATGTTTAAGGATTCTGAAGGGGAAGATTCATATCCTTATTGGAAAAGATTACTAGTAATTTTGATTCGGTAATTAAAAAAGGATTAATAAATAATTGGTCAGGAATTCCTGAAACATCTTCATTCACTGTGCCTAAAGAACACACACCACTGTTTTTTTGAAGTTTTACCAAGGTAAAACAATCAAATCATCATTAAACTTCTTCCTTTCAGTACTTAATGGGAACTAATACTAAAGGTTGGGACAGACCTTTTAAGAGGGCCTGTGGTCACAGGAGAAGGGGTGATGTTTTTAAACTAAAACAAGGTTGATTCAGACTAGGTATCATGAAGAAATGACTGTGGTAAAACAGTGGAACAGTTTACCCAGAGAGTTATTGGATGGAAACATTCAAGGCTGGGTTGGATGGAGCTCTGAGCCGCCTGCTCTAGTTGCAGATGTCCCTGCTTGTTGCAGGGGGTTGGACTGGGTAGCTTTTAAAGATCTCTTCCAACCCAACCCATTCTATAATTCTCCAGAATGAAGTATAAGCCATAAGAATGAGCTGGTGGGGCCTTGGGTTGTCTGTCAGGAGCTGCTCCAAGACTTGCCATGTAACTCTACTGTATTGCCAGACCATTTTTGTCCTGCACGTCTGCTGCTTCGCCTCTCTCTTCTTCCACCACCCAAGGCTTTCATGCTGACAGTCATGCTTTGTGTTCAGTTGCTGTGACAACAGACTGCAAGGCAGAAGCATTTTGTGTGTGTGAATCGTGAATCGTGCAGTGCCCTTGCAGAAAAGCTGTCCTGGGGCTCAGCGGAGTGCTTGAAATCTGGGCAGCAAGAAATGAAGGTGTGACTTCCCAGCCTCTCAAAAGGTTTACTGGTGTCTCTCAGCCCTGCCCACTTATTGCAGCCCTTGGCTGGTTGGATCAGTTTGCTTGCTTAAGTGCCAGCAGTTAATTTGATGGAAAGATAACCTTTTGGTGGCCTTGGTGATGCTGAGGTGTGCCTGGGGCCATGTAAGTTCTGGCTGGTGGGAAAGAGCACCAGGATGCACAGCCCAGGCACTGGGAAAATGCTTACATTAGTCGCAGACAATTTTGAAAACATCTTAAAACTTTCCAGAAGAACTCATGTGATGAGAGTTGAGGAAGAAATTCCTCCCTGTGATGGTGGTGAGGTCCTGGCACAGGCTGCCCAGAGAAGCTCTGTCTGTCCTATCCCTGGAAGTGTCCAAGGCCAGGTTGGACCAGGCTTGGAGCAACGTGGTCTAATGGAAAAGTGTCCTTGCCTGTGGCAGGGGGTGGAACAGGCTTTAAGGTCCCTTCCAACTCAAACAATTCCGGGATTCTCTGATGCTAAGACAAACTTAAAAGAGCGGACTTTGAATTATGAGAAGCTACTGTGAGCTTTCAAAACTCAGACTTCTATAAAAGGAAGGAAACAAGCAATTTGAAATTGCCACTTCTATGTCTTGCACATGGGAGCAGCTCATTAGGTGAAACAAGAAACAAGAAAAGGTTGAGAGAGATCAGAGAACGTTTCTGGAGGAGGGCTTTCTTAGAAAAGAGTTCATGTCTGTGTTTAAGTTAAAAAACTGAATTCTCGTAGAGTTTTACTTTATGCAAAACCTCTTTATTTGGAGATTGAGCTGTCCTAGCTTGTTTTAGCTGACTTTGAATAACAAGTAATAATGAGATATGTTTTTTAAAAATAATAACGTACTAAGTGGGCCAAGTGATATTTATGCATTTGCTTGACTAGCCTAGCAGCAGATTCAAGGGCAACAGATGGATCTAGACTAAAAAAATTACTTGATAGACAGTCCACTTGTTTGTCTTTTTAAAGCTTTTCATCATAAAGAGCTATTAAAAAAATAACGCGAAAGTAAAAATTTCCCATCAATGATGCTGAAGATGGAGATAGTGCATTCCAGTGCAATTAAAATTACTCATTTTAGAATTAATAACACCATAATAACTGGCTTTTTGGTTTGTGAGTTCGAATTTCTCATGGTGATGGATGAGATAAAGCCCTTGAAGGAGTTTTGCACCTCTTGATATTCATTGCATATCTAAGAGTTAAACATAAGGAGAGAGGGAGACTGAAGTGATTTGGGTTAATTACTGAAACAGCTCTTGCTGTTGCGTCAGCATTTGTTTCTTTTCATCTCTTAGAAAGCTTTTTAACAAAAGTTGGCGTATGTGTCTCCTTAGGAGGAGGTTTTCTTGCAAGTCACCTGCCACCTGTACAGAGCTGCTCTTCAAACAGAGACAACCAATGAATGGTGATAAATCTTTGTAGTTTATAATTATAAAAATGGTAATGCCTTCTGGTTTTGGGGACAAAAAATAGTGTTCTTTGATCCTGCAAATGAACTGTATTTATTGGTCCTAGAGGGAGGATTAAGGTTTTCTATGCAACTTTCACCTACTTGCTTAATCTTCTTGGTGCCTGGAGGAATGGAAAACAAGTTTAGCATACCTGAGGGCTTTTCTTACTGAGGTCTCCCTTTAGTTCCTGTCCTGCCCACACAGAGCTAAGGATGAGCAAGAAAACCCCCAGAGCAACGCATTTTTGCATGGGTATGCAGCAGTTCCTGCGCAGTTGACTCTTGCTGGAAAGATCCAGCCAATCTGCTGACCTGGAGCTGGCTCTGATGTGCTGGGGAGAGGCACTGAGATCACCAGTGGGCTGTTCAGGTTGTGGGGTGCTTGTGTAGAGTGTGCACCAAGGACATTGCCGGTCTAATCCTGGTTGGAAGCAGAGCACGTGGACAGATGCACTTCCATCAGATCAGGGAAAGCGCCTTTGCACGGCCAGGCACAGCATTGGAGTGCAGCTTCATCTTTCCCTCTCGCTCACATTCGGGGGAAAAGTGGGGAAGAGTCAGCTCCCTCCTCCCCAGATAATGCATGAAAGCTGTCCAGAGTGGGCTTGGTTTCAAAAGCAGTGTGAAGACACTGGAATATGTCTTGCTGGGGCTTTTGGGGTGCTGAGCCTGCCCTTCCTGCTGGGAGACACTGAAGAACCTCTGGTTCTTTTTATTTTTGGTGCTGAATTCATCCTTACCTCCCAAGGCAGTGAGTCTGTGACTGCTCTGGAGCAGGGTGTCTCCAGCTCCAGCACAAGCTGCATCCTGCCAGCAAGGCAAGCAAGGGCTTGTTAGCTAAAGATAGTGTGCACACATGTACACAGGCCAGGGGGGTTACAGAGCTCTGCAAGCACTCTGACTTACAGGCATCCTAGGCATCCTCAGGAAAATTAAAGGAACCAGATGCATCCAATAAATAATGAGCCATTTAAGGTCAGCTTTATCCTTTCTAGCACCTATTCTCAATGGCAGCCATCACATAAGCATCACATAAGCACATAGGACACTGACCTTGGCATCAGATTCAACTCCACCTTTTGCCCCCAGGCGACCAGGCATCGGTTTTTGGCATTTCTCCTGTCTTTGAGGCCAGTATATGTTTGTAATTCAGAAATGGCTGCAAATCATTTGGGCTGCCTACAGTTGTGGCTTGTGCTTATGTTATTTGGGCTGGCCCTGAAAAATGTTCTGTTCAACTCTCTCATTTAGTTATACTTCCTTTAGATTTATGAAATAGTTGTTTTCTGCGTGGATGGAAAATGTTAAAAATAGAGCACTCAAGGTGGGGCTATTGTGTTGGTGTTGACAGGTTCACTGAAAGCTGAAGCAGGTCTTGTATTTTAAGAAGCACCAGGTTTTGGAAGTTGTGCTCGCTGTTGTCCTCTTGACCCCATACTAAGGAGCTTTTCTGTCTCTTGGATAAATTGGGGTTTAGTGTGCTACTATTCACTAGGATGTGTGATTATTTTAAGCAATTGGCTGAGCTTGGGATTTCTGAAGAATTTTTTTTTTTTCTTGTTGGTTGCTGTGCAGGCATATATAAGGAAACGAGGCACAAGTGATGATACAGAGGAAAAAATGACAGTGTAGTGATCAGTACCATACAGAAAATAAGGTTTTGCGATTTTCCTTTCCCCAGCGGTTGTAACTGCTGTAAAAAACAAATTCTTTGTTTTCAAGACCCCTAACTTAGCCGAGCTTGCCTCAAACCAAAGGCCTGCCTTTCAGATGAGAAGGTAGGGGCAGGCAGGACCTTCATTTGGTGGGATTCTTTAACTGTGAAGCTAAGCCCCCAAACATAAACCTGAACCACAAGTGTCTCTGGCCATTGTGGCTGCAGAGACAAGATTCCAGATGTAAATAGTGCATGAAGTGATGGAGGGTAATTCCCTGATTCTCCCATCTCAAGCTCTTTTCTTTACAACAGCTGTCAGCTGTTAATATCTGCATTTTGTCATCGTGGAACTCTTAACAGTGACCACACAGCTTTTATTGCACTGTGTCTGATGGTGTGAGCAGAAACACAGGCTTATGTGAGGCCTGCGTGGGCACTTGCCAGGTATTGTCCTGTGTCCATCCGTCTGTCTCTTGTGCAGCTGGGAAAGTCACCTGTAGCTTGTGTGGAATTGCTGTTCTGTGGGAAACTGGGACATGGAACAAACATAAGGGAAACGTAACAAGCTGTGGGATTGCACTTTTTTGCTTTTCTTTTTTGTTAACCTTCCTAAAATGATAGGAATAAGGGGTGGTTTTCTTAAGCTCAGGTTTTAGCAGCATAGTAATTGCTTCTTTCTGCCTTCCATTGCACTGCACAGATGTCTTTTTTGCCTCTTTGTGTAGTGAGGATTCCCTCTGATTTAGTAGGCTCATCTCATCTTCCAACTCCCAGCTCAGCAGGGAAGTGTGTATTTTGGTAAGGAGCAATTAATGGTGCTTCCTCACCCAGACTTGGAACCATCATCAGCTAATAAATACATCGTCAGGAGGATTCTCCTTTCTATGCAGCTTTGTGACTTGTGCATAATATAAAGAGATTTTTAAAAGTCTATATGAAAAAACTTGATAAGAAGAACTGGGTTACTTCCTATTGCTTACTGGTTGTGCCTTTGTTCCAGAAGTTGTGCTTTGTTGGCCGTGGTTGGTGTGTGGCAGTGCTGAGGCTGGAGCTGGTGGGAAGCACTGCTCCCTGATTTCACATGGAACACAGCTAAATGTGTTCAGAGTGAGTGCACACATGTACTTTCCATCTTCAGAAGTTAATTGTGAAATTATTTTAATATATCTAGAGATTTTTAGTTGAAGAGTATTCAACTTTCTTTAAAAAAATAGTGGGGACTACAGGTTTTTTTAATGAGAAAATACTGTTATGCTGAGGCTTTTTTGGAGTTCAAACGAGTAGCATGCTTCTTTAGGCCTTTTTTTAAAGCTTCTGTTTATCCTTGTGGTTGTAAGTTATGAAATAGTCACTGCCATAGGTCACAATATTTCTGTGCTAAATTTGGGAGCTTGCATTTTCCCTGGGAACTTTGTTGCCAGGTTGGTACAGCAAGCTTTAGCTCCTTAGCTGTTGGGGGGAAAGAGGTTCTTCATTCCATTCCTTTTTAATATTTTTCTTTTTTGCTTCCAGTGCATTTCTGTTCACTACGTTTTCCACAGTTGTGGAAGACACTGAGACACGAGGTGGTAGAGCTGTTGCAGCCACTTGGTTTTAGTGTTTGTCTTGCCTCATGTCCAAGACTTCCTTTCTTCTTTGTGGTTTCTCATTATGTTTTGCCAAACCCCTGTATTTCAGTGATGCTTCCTGCTTGTAGCATTGTACCAGCTTGGGAATCTCCACATAATTGTACTTTGCTTTTAGTGTGTGATAGAAGCAAAACTGTGCAGGAGGTGAAAGTGTAGAAAGCAATGAAAATCTGTGAAAGAGATCCAGGGGTTTTCCATGTTTCTTTCCAGCTTTTTTCATATGATTATTTTGCATTTAAAAGCTAACAAATAACACTATTTTATTTTTTCCCCTATAGTATTATAGCTAGTCAAATTTTTATTAAATAAAACTAAGAAAGGTAGACCCAGTGATCAGTGGTCTTCACCTGGCTGTGACTTCAACAGCCATGGCAAATGATGTGGTTTCTCTTGCAAAAGTGCAATAAAAAGCCAAGCTGCTCTTCATACCTTCCTCTTTTGTTTACTGGTAATTTTCCCAAAACTAAATGCTGCTGACAAAGGGATTGCTCAACACATCAGAGAATGCATCCCGCTGGGTCTGGAGATTGTCTGCCCTTCTGGCAGAGGCACTGCAGGACACTCAGTGAGCAGTGGCTGGCTGGGCTACAGCTTCCAGCTGGGGCATGTTGGAGGTGACACGTGGTCCAAGCACAAGCAACCGGGATGCTCAAGCATGAGATCTTTTCAGGGGTACTGCTCTGCTGAAGAGAGTGGAAATGGTACTGGACCAGCTTTAAACCTCAAGGCCAGGTCCATGCTGCCAGTAGCTGGTGGGTGGAAAACCACCATCTCTGGCTTGGTGCCCAAAGTGCAGTGTGTTGGAAATTCAAGTGTGCTGCAAAAAGTCCTTTATGTGTTTTACTTATTCCTTTCCAAAGGGCTTTCCCAAGGTGTCATTGTTTGGCTGCTGCCAGCACCAGGTTGGACACCTGAACAAAAAAGCACTCAGGCCCCCCAGACTAGGTTCACTTTATCCATAGTGGCATAAATGCTGTGGCTGTTAGCTGGAATACCCCTTCCCAGGCTCACCATGCCCCTCAGAGCTTGTAGGGTATATTCCATAGGTCTGTCTCCAGCCCAACTGCCCTGTGATACTCCAGCACACTGTTGGAAGTTAATAGGCTTTTCCTGAGGATTTCTTAAGTACATAGGCATTAAAATTCTCTCTAAAAACACAGGGAAACAATTAAGGGTAAAACCCTAGGAAAGGAACCTGGCTGATCCTGTTGTTTCTGGGATCTGCAGCTTTCCTGTTTACTCAGCCGGGCTTTCAATTTTTTGTCCTGCTGCTTAGAAGTAAAGTGCAACCCAAACCAGTATTTAGTTCCTTTTATTTTTCTTTGTATTCTGGGGACAGCACAACCCCTTGAAAGCAGGGTTTGCAGAGGTAGAAATTGCTGGGTGCTGATTTTTACTGTGCTTTTCTGCTAGAGACTTGCTGCCTTTGAGGTGAATTAAAATGTTTTAAAAATTTAATTATATAATTATGAAGTCTTCTATATGTATGTATTGGGAATTGACATACAGCTTCTTTGCCTCACCCTGCTGTAAAAAAGTTCAATGGGTGATGGAGAAGTAGAAGGTTAAATGGACAAGATTGAATGTCCTTTAGGACTGTCTAGTAACTGACCACCAAAATGGGTCTTGCCCCTCTGACCCACTTGGTCTGTGTGGGTAAGGAGAAGGTTGTGATTTCTTGGGATCTGAGAGTGGCAGGCAGCTCTGAAGTTGAGGGTTTTGTCAGCAAGCCGAGATAGCTGGGGGCTCTCAGCTAGGTGCTTCCTTCCTAACCTCTTCAGCAGAGCACTCAGCTAAATGCAGTTTTGCCAAAATAAGCATTCCTACTTAATAGCAGTATATCACCAGGAATGACTCTGACTTTAAAGCCTTGGGAAGAGAAGTTGTCTGGACACTGTAGCAGGATAACATTTTTATGTACTTCTTTTTTAAAGCACAAGCCTGGATTGCAGAGGCAGGGTTTCATATTCTTGATCTGAAGTGAACCAGTAGGGAAAACGCCAAATTATTTTTCTGGAGTGAGAAATGTTTTGTACCTCTACTCAGCCTACTCAAGGGGTGATGCCCCTGGAAGGAGCAAGGTGCTGATCTACAACTGTGATAACTCATTACAGTTTTGTTCCTGAAAAATGTCAGGGACATTCTGTTTCTGTTCCAGAAAAAGAACAGAAACAAACTTCAAAACCTTGGAGGTTGCTATGAAACAGAAGTGTCTTCCCCTTGGCTCTATTAATAAAGCCTTTAAATACACTCAATGCTGAATTCCCTTGCCATTGCTGGTGGGGTGCAGTGTCATGTATGGCTGGTAGGTATCTTCTCTTGTCACCAAACATGTCCTTGGTTGTGGATTCGTTGAACTACTTCAGGCAGATTTAGGGTCCTGTGTGCTGCCTGTCCTGTGGTACTGGTACAGAGGGGAGTGGTTTTCTGCTCCTGTTTTGTGCAGGTGGAGGAAAATAATTTTGATCTTTTAATAGTTCAAAAATTTTTGAAAATATACTTGTTTTAGAAAATGCAACTGTCCTGCACATAATGCTTCTGGTTATTTTTCTCTCTGGCTTTCATGGTTTTCTTCAAAGGATTTCTGATTTCTTAGTGATTTGCCTATGGAAAACTTGATGCAGTTTGCAGGAAGGACCTTGTTACCCCACTGTTACCTGTGTTTTACAGGTTACACTGCCCTGTGTGTTCCCTGCAAGACCCAAGGTGGCTGGCACTGCCTTTGCATCTGCTGCATGCAGACTTCCTGCAGGGGAGGTTTGGGTTTGTAGAGCAGGGATGAGCTGAGGGTCATGGAGCCAGCCAGAGGATTCAGCATGTGTTTCTATGTGCAGTGCTCAGCTGCAGTCCTGTTTGTTATGGATAATTTGTGTAGAAATCAGACCTGAATATTCTGTTCTATGGAGGAGAGCAGCCCTGATGAGGAAACCTCTGTGTGTGCTGCTAAGGCATTTTGGAGCCCTGTGTGTGCCCAAACATTTGTCTGCTGCATGGAGGGCTGTGGCAGTGATAGGCCTGCAGCTCAGGCTGTGTTACTTGGGCTGGATCCTCTCCCAGGAGTGGGTGTCCACATGTCCCTGCTTAGGTGTAGCTTTTGGTCAGTGAACCCTGAGACCCCTTCAGCTCACTTAGTGTGGTCTCCTGGCTGCTTTAACCTGGGTGCCACTGATTCCCACTGGAGCTCAGTCATGTATATTCTCAGTTATCTGTCTGCAGGCTGGACCTTAATCCCTTTCTGCTTCTGTTCATAGAAGACAGTTTAGAAGGGACCACAGACCCTTCTGGACTTCTAATCCAGACTTCTCTTTGGAGCAGGATCAGTGTTGAATTCAGGCCAGGTTACCCAGGGATTTGTCCAGTCTCATTCTGAAAACTTCCGATTCCTCTTCCTAATGTTTTTTCATGAAGTGATACAGTAATTCACCTTGGTGTTGATGTCAAGGGCATCTCCCTGTGTAGTTGTGCCTCTTTGGATTTGTACAATTTCTTGTTTGTGAAAATCATGATTTTCCAGGTAGCAATCATAAAGCAGACTGCTGAGACCCTGCTTGTTAAGCATCAGTTATAAAATGACTTTTCAGATTAGGTTGGTTTGGGTGCTTACATCTGTTTCTGGAGATACTGCTTTAAGAAAAAACACTTAAGTTACTGGAAAGAAGGAAAAGGATAAGTTGAGTTGATGACCTCTCTGCTGGGTCACTTATTTCTGTAGCTGACTGCTTGGGATCATGTCATTCAGTGGTTGCACAAAGCATGTGCTGGGCAGGGTTGAGGGATGGCTTTTTGCTCCTGCTGGTCCGCTTGGCAGGATATGCTTGCTTTGAAAGTCTCTGGACTTGATGCTTTCCTACTTGAAGACTTTCTTGTCAGTTCATATTTTCTGCAGAGATTCATTCATTCTTTCAAGGAGCAAAGCACCAAATTGATGAGTTTACAAATCCACATTGGGAAATGAGAAATGTTCTTCTCTTCAGGTGTTCCTTGAACCTGAACCTCAGTTGCAGTAGCTGTAGCAGTAAATGAAAGGTGTGAATTGTCCTGTTCTCCCCAAAGGGTTATGAAACATCTGAAAGACAACAGTGGTGTTTGGGCCCTGGAGCAAGGGACTGCTTTTGACATGGCAGAGACTTAACATGCAAGGTGAGTGTTGGACAACTGAGTGTTAAGAAAGAGTAGATGGAGTTGACCCATCTCATAGGTGTGCAGCTGTTGCATTCTGTAAGCTTAGAAAGCTATTCTGAGATGCCTAAAAAGGTCTTAATTCTGAGTCTTTCTTTAGAACTTT
>JANRMJ010000125.1:22672983-22688607 GCA_025584955.1 Alethe diademata
TGGAGTTGACCCATCTCATAGGTGTGCAGCTGTTGCATTCTGTAAGCTTAGAAAGGCCCTGAGCTATTCTGAGATGCCTAAAAAGGTCTTAATTCTGAGTCTTTCTTTAGAACTTTGAAGTTTTAAAATATTTGAAAGTAAAAAATTGTGGGTAGAAAAAGCCTAGAATGAGATTTCCCCTTCAGGCAGTTTAGAAGCCTTCTCCACATCTCCTTGGGCTGATTTCTACTGCTGTTAGTAGCAAGCTGATCTCTGAATTTGAGTTTTTCTACTGTTTTGGAAAGCAGAAACTGAAGTAGAAGTAACATCTCAAGGAAAGTAGGAGGTGTGTATGGAGTGTTGGCTGAACAAGCCTGTACTTTGTGTGTCTGTGTGAAGGTGAGGGTAATGCAGAAGGCACCTCTCCACACACATCACTGGAGCCTGGTTCAAAGAGCTCACCCAAGCTGGAAGGGTGGGCCTAGCAGCCCAGAGGAACAGATGTTGCTAATTTCTAAATTTACAGTGTTTTCTCCTTTGTCTCTACCCCCTGCAGACATGTGAAATTACTTACCTTATTAATTCCGGAGACTTCTGTAAACAGAATATGTAAATACATATAGACATCTACTGCATCTGCTCTGGTTTGCATGTCTAGGAGCAGTGTTTTACTAAACTTTGCTCCCAGCCTTGGGGCAGAGGAGTATCTTTGCTCAAGTCCACCTCTAAAGCAGCCCCCTGAGCTGGTCTGGTATGGCAGCCCTTGCTACCCAGGGCAGGGTCACCCCAGCTGTTCAGCTGGCCTGGGAAGCTTAAAGCTCATCTGCCCTTTCGAAGCTTGGAACAAAAAAGGTCTGTTGTGGTGGAGTGGGAATGAACCTTGGTCATGGTTTCATCTGCCTTCTTAGCATCCTCAGGATGTATCACTGTGTGCTAGTCTCCCTTCCCAGGTCACCGTCCTTGTTTTTGGTTATAGCTGGTGATGCTGAGCTCCTGCAGAGTGGGTGTTATCAGTTAAATGGGTTTGTGCCGCTCAACGCTGCAGGTGTTGGGAGGAGCCCTTTGGGGCAGGCATTGTGTCACTTTGATGACCACCTAGGAGGAGGCTTGACTTGGTGTAGAGCAAGTGATGCAAAAGCTGTCTTGTGCTCTTTGTTGCTGGGCCTCAGGTGGTAGATTCTGCCAGGTGCCAAGTGTTACTGAGGGAGGGCAGTCACTGCCCTAATGAGTTTAACAGGTTTTGGGCACAGTTATCCATCCTGGGACAGCAGTAATGTCAAAGTTGTTGTTCCAGTGATCTTAAGGATTTTTAAAATGAAAGAAAAAACAAACAAACAAACAAAACAAACAAAACAAAACAAACAAAAGTTCCTTCCTAATCTTAATCTGCAGCCCGGAGGGTATTTTGGTGAGCAGCAGGTTTTCTGGGAGAGAGAGGGAAGAAGCTCATGACCAAGTTGCACTGGGAGTATACAGTATAGGGCAGATCAGTGCAATGATGCTTTCAAACTTAACTTGCCCCTTTTCAGTGAAAAAGAAGAACCAAGTTGTCTAAGGTGTGTTCTGGGATTAAAAAAAATGGGATCACTTGCTAGAAAATGGGGTAGGCTTGGAAAGCTTTTGCACTCCAGGTTTTGCTTGTGATGAGGAGGGAAAAACTGGCGCAATCACTTTTTCTTTAGAGGTTAGAAATCGGTTTCTCAAGAACCTCTCTTGGCATCTGTGGTTTTTAATCTCTTTAAGAAGTGAAGAGGTAATATTTTCAGATAGTATAGCTACTGAAGTTACTGCTAATGAAGTTGGTTACTTGGTTTCTGAGGAACACAAAAGGCTGGAGCAAGATCAGATTAATCAGTAGCACCTCAGCAGATAAAAACACCCCATGGATGTGTTTTGTATGGCATGCTGGAAAGGAAACATTGGAGTTATTCACTTCTGTTGATGAGATCTGAATTAAAAGTCTGGGAGAAACACTCAGCCATGCATTATTTGGTGAGTCCAAGGGCAAGTGGGATTGATGGTATCTCAGCTCCAATTTTAGTAATTTCCAAGTGAGAATGGGAATTTCCAATGGCTCCTAACACCAGTACCACTATGTCTGCTCCACAAGCTTTGTGTGAAATCTGTAACTCTCAAGAGGTCTCTGCTGGTTGGATGTGGTGATTGAGTTTAAGAATGTTTTTGGGAAGTGAGGAGGTTTGACAGCATAGATTAAATTTAAAGAAGTTGTCAAAAGGGGGAAAAATTAGAGTGATGGGAAGACCTGAGATGGAAAAGTTGGTGTAGGAAGTGGCATCTTGGATGTTTTTGGGAATACCACAGTGATATTGGATATCACTGGAGTCTCACTTCTGAGGTTATGGGGCTCTGGTAGCATTTGGCAGAGTACCTGGTGCAGAATACCTTATACCTCATGGACCACTGCTGTGCATCATTTAAACTCTACTGGCTTTATGTGGACTATCAGTTACAGCTCTTTGGACTGATTTTTTTGAGTGACTATGTGCCTATACAGTCTCAAAACTCCTTCCTATCTTTTTCTGAAATTGGGATGGAGTGGATGGTAACTCACTGTTACCAGTGTTACTGTTACCAGTGTTGCCGTTACCAGTGAGCACTGTTACCAGCAAAACTTCTTAAAACACTAAAGTGCTCCAACTGTTAAGCCAGCAGCATGATGCTCTGATTAACTGAATAATGCTCTAATGTTACAATAAAGTACTTGAATGAATACAAAGTCTTCTGCTGATGTTTTTTGGGAGTAGAAAAGTGGCCACCACTACCCCTTACAAACACTTCTCAAAGAAGATGGCCATGAGATCAAGGACAGACATTTCTCTTGGCTATTCTGCCACTCCTTGTAGGGAATGTGCAAGTCTGGAGCACACTCTGACTGCAGCACTGGCTGTGCACTTGTCTCTGATCCATAGCCAGAATTGGCTTCAGCTCCCTGTGTGTTTGGTAAGGGCCTGCAGGCTGAAGCAAGAGGAAAAGGGAAGAAGCCAGTGCTTCTCATGTGCAGAAGAGGGATGAGGCTTGTCCTTTATGGTGGCACCTCTTTCGTTTAATCTCCAAATTTGAAGCACAAGTGATTTGTCTGTTACTCATGGCACTGGGAAGTTGCCCTGTGAAATGTGGTCCTGCTGTCAGGATGGGTTCTGGGCCCTTGGCTGGGAAGCTCTGGGTCTTGTGCTCAGTGGGGTGGGGTGAGCTGTGGCTTTGGAGCTGACACATGGAGTGGAGATGCTGGATTTACTCTACGTGCTGTTCTGTTACTTGTGGCCCGGAGGGGCTGCTGTGAGGAGGAGGAGACTTCCCACTGCAGCTGCAAGTTTAATGGGTAAACAAGAGGAAAGCAAAAATGTTAGTACACTTTGTGCTGGATTGGGCTGTCCAGACTGTGAGTGATCAAAAGGGAGCAGATGTGGTGTGTCTGAGCAGATTTGGAAGCCCTGGTCATGGAGCACAGCCCTTGCACACTCAGCTGGATGCAGGACATTAGGCTTCTGCCTTTGAACCTGCAAACACTGCAAACCTGAATTGTATTCATTTCTTCTTAATTTTTTAATACTTTCCCTTTGGAAGAATAGTGATGGTCCTGAGGAGTGGTAGTGGTTTGTCTGAGCAGACCAAAGATTAAACCAGCTCTTTGCCTGCAAGTTCTTTATAATGCTTTTGCTGTTATATAATTTCCTTTTACATAGGTTTGAAGGTACTCTTTTTTTCCCCTCCTGAATGATGTTTTGTTTGAGTACGCTTTTAAGATCTGTGGCTAGTGGTGGGTATTAGGCTTTAGAGATTATCCAAAGAGCTGTTGGAGTGCTTCACTGTTAGACTCAGAAGTGGGAACTGGGTGAATTAGTTGCTTATAAAAGGATTTGAAGTGTGAGAAAAGGGGGAGCTGTGAGTTTCCTCTCTGTGCTGGTACTCTGCATCCACCCAGTCCTGGAGAACAAGCTCAGAGATCTCATAACCAGGACTTACTGGTTTTGTTTTTTTTTTAGTTTAATGCTAATTTAAACAATATGTGGAGACTATCCTGTTCAAATAGAATTGGCACAGCTCCGTGTTTGTTTGCTAGAGAGATAGACATATTTAGGAAAACTTTGCTTAGTTTTTCAGTTGTAAAAGTATCTGTGTCAGAGGGACCTTGAAAGCTTGGTATGTTTTGGGGGGAAGGAGTTGAATCTTGAGAAGAGCTGATTACAAAAACCCAGTTACTTTGTGAATTGCACTGTAGTCTATGACTGCAGCTAGAAGGCATAATGATTTTCCTCTGCATCTTCATTCTCACAAATATGAACCTGTTGAAGTTCATCTTATTTCCAGAGCTTTTTGGTATGTGTGTGAAAAGGCTGGGAACAGCCAGGCTGTGTTTTCTCAGGAACTGTGGGAGACTGAGCTGGGGGAACACAGATTACTCTTCAACCAGCAAATCTGGGGGAGGACATGGTCATGTTGGACAATGTGGTTTAAATTTGCAAGCTGTTACTATCTAGTCACTTGATTAATGAAGCAGTGAATAATTTGTGTACTTAATGTTCCTGGGAGATTGAAATGTCCTTAAAAAGCCAATCTGTCTTTCTGCAACAGAACTAAGCATAAAAAGTAACCAGACCTGGTTTAGGTGATCAGCTCAGTAATACCTAAGGAAATAAAGCAGTGTGTGATCAGCCTAGTGACTTATTTCTTTAGCAATGACCTTGACATGGATGAAAAATATTTTGTGTACAAATGTTTAGTTGCACACTCTCCGACTTTCATATTTTGTAAGTTACGATTCTTTTTTTTCTCCCCACTCATATTTACTTACCTTCAGTACTTAGGGGTCTAAATAAAAGATGACTGAGAGGAGGAAGGAAATTCCACTCTTGGACCTGAGGTGAGAGGTAGGAGGCTAAGCATGAGTGCATCCTAAAACTCCCTGAAGGTCTCTTCCCACATTATCCAGCGTAAGCTCTGCTTAGTCTAGCAGTATTTTACCAGAGGGATACTGCACTGTGAAGTATATGGAAAGCTGTTCCCTTATCCTCAGCAAAATCAGCTATTCCAGTAAAATGCCCCCTGCTAAATTGTCAACACTGTCAGCTTCTTATCCCTCATCTTCACCATCACCACTGTCCTTAGAAATCAGCAGTGCAGATCTGGATTTCTTTATACAGTTGTTAAAAGAAATGTGAATTGCTGGGTTTTAATGGACTGAAAATTAACTTTTAACTGCTATCCTTAGATTGGCAAAAAGTAGTTGTGGTAAAAGTTCAAATAACTTACTGTAAAAGTATCCCAGTGTGATCTGGAAGTGATTAGATCATCCCTGGTATTGATCTAAGGCTTTCTTCTTGTCATTTGTGTGAAATCTAGTGTATCTAATAATGGGCCCATAGCAGTTTTTGTTGTTGTTGTTGTTGTCGTTTTTTGTGTTTTTTTTTTTTTTTTTTAACGCAGTGCTTTTCTTTGCATTGGCTTGTATGGGGAGACCTGAAATTAAACTAGACTATATTTGAGTTTCTTTTTGTGTGTTGAGAAAATTCAGCAAGTATCAGGTGGTACTATGTGCTGGTAGTAGAAATGCTGAATGAGCTTAAAAAATACTTTTTTTCCCTGACTTCCGAAAGAAAATAGAGTGTTTCTTTCATAAAAAGGCTTTTTGAAGTAATTTTTTTTCTAGTAATACAAATAATCTACAGCAACTATAGGTTCATCACACCTTAGTGGAGGGAAATCTGAGCATGCAACTTGTCCATACATTTGAAGTACTTGAAGTGTTCTTTTTTGGAAATGGGTAACAAATCCCTTCACTAAAACTGCTCTCCAAGTCTTTGGAGGAGTGAGATCCAAGAAGGTTATCACTGTCCATTTACTCATCCAGAGGGAGGCTGTTCTGTCTGATACTGCTGCATAACTTTGTATGTTAAAGCTTTTTTCCTGTCAGTGGTCGCAAAAGGCTTTATGGAGTTATTTGCAGTGACTCAGGCAGGCATGGCTGTTAGCTGACTCTTTGCAAACAGAAAGCAGTTGTGTTCCTCTTGCTGGAATGCATTGCCCTATGGAAGTAACACTCACCTAAGAATTTGGTCTGTGCCCTGTCATGTCTTACATAGTTTCTGAACCCGTTGCTCTTCTGCTTGAATGGGTAGAAGGAAGAAGCTCTTCACAATAATGACAGTTATTTTTAGTGTTAGGGGAAAAGTCAGCCAAAGAGGGAACTGGGGTTCAAATATGGATCTTCATCTCTCACAGCTTTTGGCTGCAATCAGATGTGACTCTGAAGCTGTCCTTGTTCTGGAGTTCAGAAGATGCAAGACTTCCCTCCTAAAACTCAACCAAGAAGTTGACACATAGGAAACACTACGTTATTAATTCCTCTGCTCCAAGGGCTCCTTCTCACCCACCCCTCCTGTTTTAGCAAAACCAGGAATTGAATGTTATTTTGGGGGAGTGACTGCAAATGTCTCACTTTACCCACTTGGATTTTGGCAGTCATTAGTACTTCTTCTGCTTGTCTTGTGTCCATCTGCTGCCTTGCATTTAAGGAGTCCCTAAGATTTTAATCTTTATCAAGTCTTCTTTTGAAACTGAAGTAGAACAAGACTTTTCACTTTTAATTTAGTATGAAGTTTGTAAGGAGAAGTTTGAGGGTAGAAGGCAGTGTCAGTGTTGCATGTGGTTGTAATAAATCAAGACCCTTTCACCACTGGTCCACTGCATTTGCAGCATTGCTTTAACCTGGACAGATTCTGGGTTCGACTCATTTTTGACCTCTTTCAGAGATTCTTGCAACTGATGAATCTAATGTTTTGGCTCTAAATTTTATGTCATTGAAGTAGAGACCCAACATGAAATGCATGGGGATGCAGTTTGTCCTCCCATGTGCACAGTGGTCCTTGGTGTTTGCTGGGAGGCTCTGAGCCATCTGGGAATGAAATGTGCTTTTCTGCACAGCTCCCACCAGGCTGCTTAGCCTGTTCTTCACAGCACAGCTGCCTCACTCCTCTGCTACACATCTGGAATTCCCAGGGTTCCATTGCATTCCTGCCACTGGGAGCCAGGCACTAACATTTAGCTTCCTACCACACTGTATGGCCCAAGTTTCAACACCGCCACATAAGCTCAGAAAATTAGAAGTTCCTGTGGAAGGTTTTAAATGCATTCATGTTCATTTTTCTTGTATCTGCTGGGGCTGATGTAGGACAGCACTTTTTCCAGGAAACTCATTCAATGTTATGCTGTCTCAGCAGTATCCCACTTCAGCAACTCTGTTGGCACTTTCTCAATTCTTATAAAGCAGCAAAGTAATATCTCAGTCTGGAAACCTCCCTCATACAAAACAGCAAGGAAAGACTGTTCATGTACCCATTCTTTTTCACCATTTTCTCTGTTCCTGGATGGGCAGCCTTTAGCCTGTAGAAGGAATTTTGATCTATTGGTAGCTTTCCAAATTGAGGTCTGGTGTCTATACATTGAGGTGTTTTGGAGTCTGATGTGAAGCAGATCTGGCTGTCTTCTAATCAATTAAATCAAGAGCTGCAGGTTTTGCAGCTGGACATATCAAGACACCAGGACTTAGCATTACCTTTGAAGGATCAGCAGGAAGCATCCAGTTTTATTTTCTTTGTTCATGGCGTTCCAAAATAATCTTACAGAATTGCTTCTGTCCCTTCATGCTGAGCCATGCTACCTTCTCGAGTACTTGTGTTTTCTGGCTAAACTCTTTTCTCAGACATAGTCACTGCATTAAGTAGTACTTTGTCCTTCATGTGTCTCCAGATGGGATGTGTGGGTGAGCATGAGCTCACATTCTTGCGTATGTAACGCACCGTTGTGACTTCCACAAGCGCTGGCAGTGTGTACAGATTGTTCTCCAGAGGCAAAGTTGGAGGCATTTGCTGGCTGCTGTTACATGTGAATCGGGACCTGGAGTGCAGTTCCTTCTCTGCTTCAGTAAAAATTTGGAAGAGCTTTGCTTCTGACTTCCCAAAACATATTTGAAACATAACTCAGTGGCAAGCCTTGTTTTGGAAATGGCCTCACTCCAATAATGGTTTTGTCAAGTCTGTTTATCCCAATTTCTTCCCCAGCTTAATAGGCTGAGAAAATAAAACCATTGTGTGTGTGGGTGGTTGAAAATGGGCTGTATGGATATTGCTGCAATTTGTGTTTCATAAATAATGGTAGCTTGTGCATAACCCTGTAATTGACTGAAAATGCATTAAAAGTTAGCATGAAGACAGGTCAACTGCTGTTTAAAATCCATTGCTGGAGTCTCTTGGAGGCAAAGGAAGATGGAGAGACAGGAGATACACAAACTGTGCAGTGTTAAACGTGATTCAAATGTGCTCAAAGTTAGTTTTCTTAAATGTTTACTGAAGAGGGCAAAACTTAAATACTTGAGAAAAGAAAGCTGTTGAGTCTGATCAGACCAGGTGATGGATGCTCACAGCAACAGTATTATTCCCAAATAACAGTGCTGTTAATTATGGCCCATGTCTGAAAAAAATCTGGGGCTGGTGAGTGGGAGTTGGAAAGGCTGAAGGGAGAGTAAAGCATCAAAATTCCAAAGAATTCAGTGTTCTGTGTGAGGAACATTTCTGGCCTCTCCGTGGCTGTACAGCCAGCAGTGTGTGAGTCAGTCTGGAGGGTCGTGTTACTCCCAGAGCTGCTGAACTTGCTGCTGCTTAGAGCACTCGTTGTATGTAGACATATCACTTAATTTGTTCTTAATTAAGCTCAACAATACGAACTGTGTGTTTTTGATATCTTATTCAGATAGGAGCAAAGCCAGGTGCTAGAGCTGTTGCATGCTGTGAGCACATGTGGATCAGGGGTGAGTGGGGAAAGGGCTGCCTTTTGGCAGGGGAAAAGGCTTCAAAATCTTATTTAATAGAAATTAGTGGCTGATTATCATAAGTGATGGAGCCATTGAACGGGGTGAAGCAGCAGTGCTGCAGTGGGAGCTGGTGTGCCCTCCTTCGGGGTGCTGGGCCTGGAGCAGGGGGCATCTCACCCACACATACTGGCACCATCCAGAACAATTCTCATGCTGCCTTTGGTCAGGACACCTTTGGCTCTGAGCATCTGGGTTTGCTGAACTTCTGAAACTGAAGCCTCACACATGCTTTGACTTCAGGGTGCTGTTTGAAAGAGCAGGGGGAGGACATTGAGCTGCTGGAGGTGGGGCTCCTGGGAGGGCATGCAGAAGGAAATCAGGCCTCAGGAACACCTGCTGACATTCCTGCACTAACAATATTCACAAAATGCCTTTTATTTGATTTTTTTTTTTCCCCCCTCAGAAGTCACTAAAATCTAGTTATCCTTTAAAGAAATGTTTTCATAATTCTCACCAGATTATCTGATGCTACATTTCTTTCAAGGTACTGCACTGCAGTCCAATAGATTGTTTTCGTTTTACAGGAAATCATGTTTTTGCCAGTTGGCCAAATACCATATTTAAAGAAGCTGTGACCTCAGTTTTCTTTAGCTATTTAAACTTTTGGAGCTTGAAAGTAGTTTTTAGTCTCTTTCTTCTCTGTCATTCTTCCATCCCCATATCTTCACCTCTGAAAGGGTACAGTTGGAGCTGAACATCAGGAATACTCCCTTCAAACCCCTCCTATTCTCAAATTAAAATTTCTGAAGGGAAATTATAGAAGTGGAATTTGCTCTTTAAGTTGAGGACTATGAGAATGACTTGAAAGTAAGACTTGTTGCTTTCTTGTGATTCCTGTGGAGATGTGGTCTTCCACAATTGCTTTTCTGTGCTGCCAAGGATCAAGGATGGGAAGTGTCCAATTTGATGGAAAGCTTTTTGGTGCATCTTCTCTGGCCTGCTGCTGCCAGCAGCTCTGATCTTCGTGGGGCTGTGCTGGTGGTGGTGGTTGCTTGCTTCAGGTTTTACTGGATAGCAGTTGTATCTCTAACATGAGAAAAACTTGTAGGAAAACATAATCTTCCTTGGACACCAAGGTCCCACAGTGACTTGGAATGGGTGGGAATTGTCAGTTTTCAAGGATTGTTATTACTGTATGTTGGTGTTGTCATTGGACTGTCAGTAATGAAAGGAAGAAAATAACTGTGCATCCTTCTGCCAAGAATAAAAGGAAAAGACAAGTTTTGTCTTTTCTGCATGCATATTTTTTTCTGATCTTTTATTTTTTTCCTTTGCTTCTTGGGTAAAACTCCTGTTTTGTGAGAGTAAACTCCCACTTTCTGTGTTCCTTCAGTTATGGGTGTGTCCTGTTTTCACCCATACCTACTGTGTATGGCTTGTGGAGTAGCTTCTGGACCTTTGATACAAGCAAGTGAACTTTCCAAGGATCCCACCCCACAGTAACACCAATTCAGCTTGTTTTGGTGCTGGTACTGGTGGCAGGAGGTAGTTTGAGATAGAGCCCTCCCCAAAATGGCCCATGGCATCCTTGATCAACTGTAATCTGCTGTGCTTGCCAAGCATAAAGAGCCTTTTTAAAATGAGCTTTTATCGCTTGTGCTGAAAAAGGACTTTGAGGCTTCCTGTGCAGCTAGGACTTTTGTGCTGGACATGGGATCTTCCCAGTCCCCAGTGAATAAACACAGCTGGCTGTTTTGGGAAATGGACTTAACATCTTTGCATCAAAGCTGTACAAATAAGGCATCAAGCTGTACTGAATTAACGGATAAGGTTTTCTGACTTTTAAACTGACTTAAAAGTGATCAAATGAAAAAATTCTGCAAGGCTGCCTTCAGCCCAGAGCAGAGGGAAATGAGCCTCTCCCCTTTGGAAACATGACTGAAACAAGCAGCCTTCATGACCTATCAATGTTGGATTATCATGCAATAATTTACTGGGCAGCCTTTTGCTGTCCAGAGCCGCCCACGCGCAGGAGTCAATGGTGCCTTTGTTTGGGAGTGCTGGAAGAATGTATGATCTAATGGGGTGGTGGGAGTTCGCCGTCGTTCCAGCATGCTCCAGGCTGTGCTCATTCCTCCAGTGTCCCAAACACATTTCCTTCCTCTGTCCCTGTCTTAGAACGGGCTCCCAGAAAAAACAATCCATGTTTGTGTCTCTGTCAGGCTTTTTTAAAACGCCAGCACCTGTCTGTGGTGGAGCTCCACATGCCAGAATCTTTGGTTTGGTTGGGCATGGTTGAAGAAAAGACTGTTAAAATCCTTCAGGCCTCTCTCATTCATGAGATGTGCCATAAATCTTGAGCCTCTTCAGGTGAGGACAAGAAAATAAACCTAAGATTTATTATTACTAGTTTATATTCCTATAAAGGCCACAGCTTGGCATGTGAGAACTGTCATCTCTGCTTCTGCGTGGAGTTATTTCCTTAGTGGAATTCCTCAAAAAGTGGAAATCCTTTACTTTCCTTTTTCAGATGCTGGATATTCCATTTGCTTGGGCAATACCAGTGCTCTCATCCTCCTCCTCCTCTACAAATTTTCTCAGAAAGCTAGGGTGTACTTGTAAAGGACATTTGCTCTAGAGCTACAGAAATTTCTTGGTTTTGGTCATAAGTGTGGCTTTTTCATGCACATGTGATGCATGAAAGTGATATAACTTAACACTTAACGTATCTTGCAGGTGTTGTGCTGTTGTAATGAAAGTACTTTATTCCAAAAGAACAAGTATCTATCTCAGGGTGTTTCTCATGCTCCTCCCCTCCTTATAAACTCTGTCCTGCTCTTGTTGCCCATCTGCATGCTGAAAAATCCTATCCCATTCCATTAGATGGGATAACTTAACTCTCCTTAAATATTGCCCTCTCATTTGCTGCCCCTGTGATCCAGGAGGGAAGGCTCTGGCAGGGTTTCAAGCGTGAGAAGCTGAACAAAATACTGCAGTAGCTGAGAACTTGGAGTGGTTGGTTGGCTCAAGATGCAGCAATTGGTCTTGAAGAAAACCTTGTGAACTTGCTGGCCTCTGTCTGCTGACATCCAGGTGTCCGTCCCCTGCAAGGAGCACGCTGCTTGTGTGAGGTTCTGGGATCTGTGTGTCTGGAAGAATAGGAGCCCGTCTGTTTTGCTCATGGCTGGTCCAGCATTGTGCTGGGTGCTGGAAGAGCTGATGGTTCAAGAAGAGGAGAGTTGAGACAGGAATCAGGGTGAATGGTATGGAGCACATTTTGGTCTAGTAACTGGGAAAGCTAGCATATCTTCCTGGGAATGAAGGGGAAACGGGTCAGAAGAAAAAAGCAAAATGTAATGCCAGTTGTATTTGATTGCTCTCTACCCTTCACTGCAAAGTGGAAATGAAATCCAGTCCAAAAGTACTAAGTAGGCTCTATTTGTTACTGGGTTTGTTTTCAGTTCTTTTAACCTTTACTAAGACATAGGTTGTCAGCAAGTACCGTGTGAGAAAAGCTGCCTTGAAACAGGAGCCAAGCAAAAGAAAAACAGTGAAGTTTAACCATTTCATTACTCCTCAGTGGATTTTGTGGAAAACAAATCTGCAAAGGTTTGGTTCTTTGCCCAATGCAGTCTTCTCAGGTGGATTATTTTTTCCCTCAGAATTCAGTGGCTGTATGCAGGAGAGGTTTCGATTGCATCGGTTTTTCTCTGCGCAGGGGATTCAAGTGGAATCACCAATGATGAAGGAGGCCGAGTGTCCTCTGGGCTTATCTCACCCAGGCATTTGCTCACAATTCAACACTTGTAGTCATCGTGCCAGCTGGCGGGACAGTTTTCCTGACATAAATTATCCATCTGTTCTGAGGGGCCTGAATACAAGGAGGTCTTTTGTGTGTAGAATTAATTCCTAACTTAAGGGAAAAGGGAGGAGTTTCTGAAGATCTAAATGGCATTTGCTTATATGGGTTTTAGCATGGCACATTTCCTGGTGGACCTTGGGATACTGAATTTGGTGATGACCCAGCTGAAGGAGGGCTGTAATTGCTAATTACAGCTGGCCAAGCCTAACAATGTGAGCAGGTTCTTTGGGGCAGTATCCTCTGAATCAAACAATGCTGAACATTTTCAACTTCTGCTGCCTCTCCAGGCACCCAGGACTTGCTCCCTCCTTTGAATCTGTAATTGCAATACTGTCTTGAAGGCTTGTGTGTGTGCTTGCTTACAGTGGAGAAAGGGATGAAAGGGTTTGTCATCCTGAAATGTCAGAGGGGGCTGGTTGTCATGTCACCTTGTCACTTGCTGGTGAGTAGCTCCATGCTTCAGAAAAGATGCAGTTTTAAAATGTGTGGCTCATGTTTTTGAGCTATGGATGCTTTAAACACACGTCAGGTTGCACTCATGAAGCGCTAAACTCATGGTCGCTGATTCCAGCATCTGGAGTTCCTCCTGCAAAACAGATCTGCCACTTATCAGTACACACAGGGAAATACTCTCTGACACTTGACACTGTCAGACAGTTCTAAGCCAAACTGAGCTCCAGGTCAGTACTGGCTTCTAGGAAAGGGGAACGATGTTGTTTTATCTTCTAAATGTAATGTTTAAAACTGCCTTTCACCAGGTTATTGCTGTCACCATTTCTTAGTGCAATAGCTGTATATGTTTATTCAGCCCAGCAGGACATGAAAGCAACCTGGGCTGCTTATCTTTGCTAGAAAAAGGCTCTGCAACCTCAAAGAACTACCAGGCTGTTAAGCACAGTATCTGTGTTTGGTGTGAACAGTGGGGAAACACATTTCCACACTGTGTCAGCTGGTCTTGGGTAAACTCCATTGTTCCAGCAGTATTTACCCGGTGAGGCACTGCACAGCCACTCTCTGTGCATTAACTGCATTCCTCTTTAATGCCATTAACTGCACTGCTCAAGGAGTTATGCTGCCAGCTGCCATAAATGTCTTTCAAGTTGCTTGCTCAGTTGAGAGGGGTTTGAATGCATTTTCTTGGCCTGCCATGTAAAACTGGAGATGAAGAAGGGAGGGTCCTTGCTGTTTAGCAGAAGGGGCTCCCAGGGAAAAGGTTTTCATGCTGCCCAGAGCGCAGTTGGCATGTGCTGTGCCTTTAGCTGAGCTGGAGTTTTCACAAGGAGCTGTGTGAGACCGTGTCAGGAAACAGGGATCATAATTCAGTTACAGTGGAGAGCAAAAAAAGTAGTTCTTTTCTGGGGCAAGCAGCCTGTGACCCGGCCTTTCATCTAGTGCAGAAAGTGTGTGTGTGAGTGAAAGCACATGCTCAGCCCCCTCATCATTCCCAGGATTCTTTCGAAACATTTTCTCCCCATCTTGATGAAGCCTGAGCACAGGGGTTTTACTTCACACCAGAGGAATGCAGTAGAAAGCTAATCACCCCAGTTCAAAAGAGCAGGGTATTCCTGACAATTCAGCTGACACAGCTGAATGAAGTGGCCATCACTGTGGTCTCTGGCTTATTTTTTATCCCCTCTTGACTTAGGGAATGGCTGCTCTTGACTGATGTTTTCCTATTTTCACTTGTCATTGAAGTCACCCAGAGAAATCCCACTAGGGCTCACTTCCAGTGTTAGATTTTGCTTCATCTTACCATGTAAGCTCAAAGAAAACTTTCTCATTAAGCTGATGACACTTCTACTAGTGATAGAACTATAATAGTAGTTGTTTTTTAGTTGTTCTCCATCCAAGATGTTGGTGAAGTTCTGGGTTAGACTGCCAAGTTGCAGGTGAACACACTGGGATATTCCTGCAGAAGAAGGTGGAAGTATTTGCTCCTTGCCTTTTACCTGGAAAAGATGTGAAGTGTATTCTGGGTTCATTTTACCATGGAAAAATATGTTTGTGTGTCTCCAGCCTATTGTCTTGTCTGTCTTGCAGTTCCTGCATGTGCACTTTGCTCCTACCTCAAGCATGTTTTGCCTTCAGTGAGGAGCTCTCTCTGAGAAGAGCCCATGTAGTAGAGAAACAGGAAAGCTGGGAGGGTCTGATTTGTACACAGGATTCCTGCTTCTTACCTTCATTGCAATTCATGAGAAAAACACTCCAAATACACAGGAATAGTCCAAATACACATTCATTTCTTTTGCTGGGCAGGAAGGGGAGGGAATGCCTAAGTTAAGTTAGTGCTGAGTGTTGATCCTTTGGAAAAAAGTAGTTTGGCATTAGTGGTGCTGCTTGCTTCTCACTTGTCTTCTGTGTGTAAGAAAATGTCATTAAATAGTCAACCCCAAACCAACAGTGAGCTGGTACTGAGCAAGAGCCATGATTGTGAATGTCTGGCATCCAGCCTTGTGCTTAGGTGATCCATAACTGTGCACATGATATAAATAGAAAAGGGTATTTTGTAGAAAGTATCGGGGGGCTTGTATCTGTATAATGTCCCAGCTGTCCTGCATGTCACACACAGACAATATTATTTGTTGGGTAATTTAAACACCAGATTGGTTTTTTTTCTGTTCTTGGGTGTTGTGATTTGACACTGGCCAAACACCAGGTGTCCACAAAAGTCTTTTGCGTACTTTCTTTTGTTACAGTTCAGCAGAGGAGAGAGGGGGAAAAAGATTAACAAAGGGGCTCATGAGTTGAGATGGGGACTGGGAGAAAACACTTTAAGGGTAATACAGGTTCAATTTTAAACTTATAAAGTAAATTTATTATTAACAGAGTCAAAGCAGGATAATGAAAGATAAAATAAGCCTATAAAACACCTGTTTTCCCCCCAGCCTCTCCCTTTTTCCTACCAACAGTGCAGGAAGACAGGACATGGAGGTTTTAGTTTTAGTCAGTTCATCGC
>JANRMJ010000125.1:22695447-22719257 GCA_025584955.1 Alethe diademata
CTTCTTACTCTGGGCTCAAAACCCGCCTCTTCTTACTCGGGGCTCAAAACCCGCCTCTTCTTACTCGGGGCTAAAATGAGGGAGGGCTTGTTTGGGTTTCTTTTGTTTTTTTTGTCCTTCCCTACATGTAGGGTTGTATTTTGTTTTAAGTTATCCTTGCATCTAAATGTGGTTAGGGTCACCTCTGCAGCACTTACTTCTTCAAATGTATTCTGAGATAGACTTTTTTTTTTTTTTCCCCACTGTGTATGTGTTACCCTGGATGCTCCCAGTACTAAAAAGCTCATTGAAATTCTTAATAACCGAGATGATGTGAGTGGGTATTTCTGGAAGTTGTTCGTGCTGAGAAATTGTAGTGAACTTTAGCTGCTGCATCAGTTTCTCCTACCGAGTATCCAAGCACTATAAATACAAACTAGTGGAAACATTAAACACAAAAGGGGGTGGGGTGAGATAAAAGAAAGTAAATTCAAAACATGTAGTTAAACTCCTTTAAAAAAAATGGGGACGGGGGTAATTCTAGCAGGAGAATACATCTTTTGTCGTGAAGGGGGCCATTTAGCTTGTACGGAGTGATTCCATAACTACACCAGCCCACAGCAAGTAGGGTGGAAGGAGGGAAAAGGGTAACACATAGTAAGATATGATGTGAGGTTTCAAAAGAGTAGCTGGCATAAGTCATTGCTTGCAGCATGCCCTAAAAGCAGCCAGGGAGAGGTCTGCCAGGGTGCATCTCCTATCTAATTTTGTCAAGGAGTCATTCAGTTGTGAAATTTTTTACCAATAAAGGGCCTTTCTTCTTCTGACTGCTTTCCTGGGTCCTTGTGTTAGACCTTATTTAAGAGGGGTGAGGGTTGGTGTCAGCTGAGGCAGTCAAAAAGATGCAGGGAGGTGGCTTCTCAGCCTTTAAGGACAGCTTTCAAATGCCTTTATAGCTTAGCCATTAGCTTGTGTGCCATGACGCACTGACACCCAGGGTGTGTTTGAATGTCCTAGATATGTTTGGATTGGTATTTTTGTCAAGTACTCTTTTTTTCCTAAATAATCCTGAGTGGGACTGCAAAGGGGATTTGAACTTCGACTGTATATGGTAAAGGTTTTGTGAGTTCTTCTGTCCCGTCCAACCTAATAATCTTATAACTCTTCACTTTGCTCTAATCTTCTGGTGTGGATTGAAGTGGAAACAAGCAGCTATTTCTGTATATTAAAATATTTTTCTCCTGGTAGTTAACTCTTACAGTGCTGATAGCTCTGAGGCCAGCAGCCATGTGGATGCTTGGGAGAAAGCATTTATGGATTGAAGAAACCTGCTACTGCTTTTTGTGGAAGACCACCTGAATAGAGCAGTACTGAGGAAGGCGTCCTTCCAAAAATGAGGGTTTTGCTCAAGAGTTTACTCTTGAGTTTAGGATTCATAGTGGCAGCCTTGTTCCAAAGAGGCAGTTTAGTCTTTAAATGCAACTTAGGAATCAAGGATGGAAAGGGAGTGTGAAAGGGAGAAGTCACGGAAAGAGGAGATGCTGATTAGGGGGAGCACAAGGGATTCAGGGAATAAAACATTGGAAATTACATATTGCAGAGTAAAACAGATGTGGAGTTGGAGCATGCAAGCGTAGCACTGAGGATGAAGCAGGGGAAGGTAATTTAAAGTTAAAATTATATTTTATGTATAAAAAGGTTAGTTGGTAGGAATAAAAAGCTGAATATAGTTTGGCAAGGCTAGATAACAGTTCATCTGTCTAGAGCTGCCAGGGGAAAAAATCCCTGTGAACTGGAGGCCCACTAGAACTTTAGGTAAGCTGTCACTCATCAGCTTGAGGTTGTGCTTCCCGCTTTCTTCTTCCTTCTTTCTTGGCCATTTTGTGAAGTTTGAATGCTGATGGAGCCATGTGTGTGTGCTGAGGTGCCTGTCCCTGCTGTCCCCACAGGCTCCCTCAGCACACAGTGTGATAGCTATGGCCAGTGCAGCTGCAAACCCGGCGTGATGGGTGACAAGTGTGACCGGTGCCAGCCAGGCTTCCACTCGCTCTCCGAAGCTGGCTGCAGGTAAGAAAGGAGGATTGCAGCTCTACAAAAGGAAAACTAGGGTTTTTTTAAAGGTTTCTGTATGTGGCTCTTACTGACTGAACTAACCTCTCTCCTGACTGTCCCAGGCCCTGTTCTTGCAATGCTGCTGGCAGCACAGGGGAATGCAATGTCGAGACAGGGCGGTGTGCGTGCAAGGACAATGTGGAAGGATTCCACTGTGAGAGGTGAGTTTTTCTTCCCATGGCTTTGTTTCAAGAATGAAAAACATTTGACTGAGGACCTGGGGTTAAGCATCAGGGAAATTAATTCTCTTTCCTTCGCATCTTCAGATGCAAACCTGGATTTTTCAATCTGGATCCCTCCAATCCAAGAGGCTGTACCCCCTGCTTCTGTTTTGGACACTCATCAGTCTGCACCAGTGCTGTGGGCTACAGTGTCTATAGCATCACTTCCAGCTTCGAGTTTGGTAAAATTGAGCTTTCCTTTGTATCTCAGATTGGGCTGTAGACTTGTGTCAGAAGCTATTAAAAAAACTTAACTCCTTCCTTTCTGTGCAAGACCACAAACCTTGGGCAGGCAGGTCTAGGATCCCTCTTTCAGAAGTGCTGAAGCTGCCTGGAGCTTCCATGTCTGCAGCTTGTTTGTTCAGATGGGGAGGCATGGATTCACAGCTCTGGCCTCGGGCGCACAGTTATTGTACACCATGCAGGTGCAAGTGGGAATTGCAAATTAAAACCTTTTCTAGCCTGAGAGGTGTGCTGACAGAGTTTCCTCAGTTCTAGAACCAAATCAGGACTTTCTGATTGAGAGGATCAAAGTCACTTTAGATTTGGAGTTTACATGGGTCTGAGTAAAACACCATTGTGTTTCCAAAGCCCAGGAAAAAGCTGGTTTTTTCATCCAGTCAATTTCGCGTGTATGCATGTTTTCATGCTGTGTAATCTGAAAAGAACATATTTTTAATGAAAATTCCACTGGAGAACAGTTCATACAAAGGCTGCAACTCTCAACAAGTAGAGGACTGCGCATTTTTCTATCTGAGCTTAAGCTCTTTAGAAAAGAAGGTTTTGGACAAGTAGTTGTCAGTGGGTTCAAAGTTCAGAGGTTTCAAGTCAGCACTTGAGTGCTTAAATTGTAAAGATGGCGTTTATTATCTAAATTCTATTATCTAAATTCTTCTGCAGAGCTGCTTTCTGCAGCCTGTCAGTGTCCATGCAGATTAGATTAAGACATGAACAACGTGATGTGAGGGGTGTGCAAATCTCCATTTTCCAAGGGTGTTAATTCTTGCCCATCTGATTCTTCAGGAGAGGATGAGTGGCGTGCTGAGCAGCGTGATGGCTCAGAAGTCCCGCTCCAGTGGAGTGCCGAGACCCAGGATATCTCCGTTATCTCAGACACCTACTTCCCCATGTACTTTGTTGCACCACGTAGGTCGTTCTAAAAGCATGGCTTTCTGTGCTGCTTGTGCCCTTTGTGTTCTGCCCCCTAACTGTAAGGATTTCTTCCCCTTTCAGGCAAGTTCTTGGGCAACCAGGTTTTGAGTTACGGGCAAAACCTGACCTTCTCCTTCCGTGTGGACAGGCGGGACACGCGCCTCTCTGCAGAGGACCTGGTGCTGGAAGGGGCTGGGCTGAGGGTGTCGGTGCCTCTCATTGCCCAGGGCAACTCCTACCCCAGTGAGAATGTGCAGACCTACACCTTCAGGTACAGTGAGAGCAGCTGTGGCCTGGCCTGGGCTGCCTTTGGCCTCTGAGCTCTTGAGGAAACAGAGATCATTAGGTTTAAACTTATTTGGGTGATGTTGCAATAGCACAGCGCTGTTGCAAAGGGAGCTTTTGAGAGGGTGCAGCTGTTAGCAGCTGAAAGCTGTGCTTATGATGCTTGGCTCTTCTCCCCAGGCTCCATGAGGCTGCAGATTACCCGTGGAGGCCTACTCTTACAGCATTTGAATTCCAAAAGCTTCTCCACAACTTGACTGCCATCAAGATCCGTGGGACATACAGTGAGAGAAGTAAGTCACTGAGCAGAACATTGCAGAAGAGGGGACAAACTCATTTGTTTGGTGCTTGGGTTGCATCATTGTAGGGCCCAGCCATAAACATGGCAGCTTATTTGGCAAAGCTTGTGCCAGTGGCTTTTTACCTGGCTTTCCTGTGTAGCATCTTCTCCCAGGCCTCCCAAGGGGTATATGGGAAAGAAAAGTGTTGTATTTGAATGTCTGAAAGCTGAACACTTACCAACTGCTGATTCCTTGCTCTAGACATGGGAATTTTCCTTTGTGTAATAGCCACTATCCTCCAGTTAGTAAAAATAATACAGAGTACTGAAGGACACAGTAGGATGTAGGAAGTTTACAACACTTGGCTTTAAGTTTTGCTGCACTGGAAATGGTTACATCCCCCTTCTTTTTGGGGTCTTGCCTTGACATGACAAATGGGAAGGACAAGGTCTGAAGTGCCGCCTGTGCAGAAGCTGAGTGAAAGTCCCTCATAATGAAGATTTATAAAAGCGGGCATGAATTAGAAGCAAAAATATGCCCTTAGGTATTGCTGTTTGATGAAGAATTTTTGCAGAAAGATGCAAAGGATGAATTTGCATTTGGGAAAAGTGGGTAAACTGCAAATATTTTTAAAGGGTGACCCATAATGAGGAATGTGGGGTTGTGAAATGGAGGGGAAGAATGGTGTGGAGCAAACCATCCCTGAGTGCTGTAGGCACTGCTAATCTGTAGGAGCTGAGGCTCTGCTCAGTGCACTGGAGCTGCTGCAGTGGTACACACATAGTGGTGTAGCCAGCTATGTTGTGTCCAGGCTCTGTTTTGCTCCAGGGAAGGGGCTGAGAGTAGAGGAGGGAAGTGCTGGAATGCCAGAGGAAGGAATGGTTTGAGAAGAATAGTTGAAGAGTTTGTCCTGAGGCGTGGTTTGTAGACGATGTATTAAAAATGCTAGAGACATGGTCTGTTCTGTCTTGAAAGCCAGGAATTGTTTTTGGTATTTGATTTGGAAATGGAAACCGTACACATGTAAAATATAACTTAATTTTAATTGACTGTACTTGCTCACCCGCTGTTCTCAGATTCTCCTCTATATTGTCGTTCTCAGCTTTCCTACCCTGCATGTTCCCTTGGTGAGCTCTAGTGCATCTTTGCTCATCTCCCTAAACCCTCCTGGCGTGTTTTGCATCTTGATTGACCTTACGAACAGCAAGCACCCACCTGTGTGTCCCTTGTACCGTTCAGCTGTGTTTGGGGATGTGGTGATGATAGCCTTTGTGGTTACAAAGAGTTGACCCCTGCTGCTTTCTAGGTGCCGGTCACCTGGATGATGTCACCATCACAAGTGCTCACCCCGGGCCTGGTGTGCCTGTGGCCTGGGTGGAGAGCTGCTCGTGTCCGGTGGGATACGAGGGGCAGTTCTGCGAGCGCTGCACCTCTGGGTACCGGCGAGAGACGCCGAGCCTGGGGCCCTACAGCCCCTGCGTGCCGTGCGCGTGCAACGGGCACAGCGAGACGTGCGATCCCGAGACGGGTAAGGGGCTCCGCAGACTGGGAGCAGCAAGAGGGTGGTTCTGCTTTTCTGCATTGGACAGCGAGGCAAAGCTCACGTCCCTCTCCGTTGCAGGCATGTGCAATTGCAGGGATAACACGGCGGGGACTCACTGTGAGAAGTGCAGCGATGGCTATTACGGCGACGCCACGGCCGGCACAGCCTCGGACTGCCAGCCCTGCCCGTGCCCAGGCGCCTCCAG
The DNA here is from genome assembly GCA_025584955.1 of Alethe diademata. NCBI lineage: Eukaryota > Metazoa > Chordata > Aves > Passeriformes > Muscicapidae > Alethe > Alethe diademata. The sequence goes on from JANRMJ010000125.1 coordinate 22,701,226, forward strand.
CTGTGCCATTGTGCCCCGCACCAAGGAGGTTGTGTGCACCAGCTGTCAGGCTGGCACTACAGGTGTGTTCCTACACAAAACATCTTTTTTACATCCACATGCTCGTGGAAGTGCATCTCCTGCTAGTTCTTGTTCTCTGATATAAAAGGTTCTGAAAGCTGCTGTGTCTTCTGGTTCAAATCCTTCTCCCTTCCTCGGCCCTGTTTTCTGTCCTGTGTGAGACTTGGGGCTTCACATGTTTTTCATGCCTATCTCTTGAGAACAAAAGGCTTGATCTGCAGAGTCTGATAATTTCTGTGCTGTATGGGAGAGCCGTGCTGCCTTCCAGTAGAGCTCTGATGATGGCATGGTGTTGGGCAGAAAATAGATTTAAAAGAGCCAGGAAGGCAGGTCAGATTGAAATAAAATTAGAAGGTGCAGTTTGCCAGCAAGTGAGGATGCTTCCTAGGAAGAGCAGGAAGGCTGCAGTGACTCACGAACACTGCCCAGAAAAATACAAGATCAAACTAGTGCTCAGCAATTTTAAGGAGAAGTATGTGAAGAGATACAGATCTTTTTTTCTTAGCAATAAGCTGTGAAGTCCAAGCATGTAGCTGAGTTGTCAAGCGGAAACTTTTGTTCTGCCTGCAGACAGCAAGGAAGGCATAGGATGGTAGGCAGCCTTCATGCTTCTCTGCTGATTTTATGCTTGGCCTGGCAGAGTCCAAAGTACAGAATACCTATAAATTCTTGAGTGCTTAGGAAAGCCTCTGACCAAGCACATAAGCAGGTTGTGGGGGTTCCTGTTGGTGCCACTGTGTTGTGAACCAAAGCAGAGTCCAGGCTCCAGGTTCCCTTCAGCTCGGGTGTATGTAGCAGCTGATCTTTCTTGTAGTTACATGATTGTAAGTTCCTCCTGTCTTATACCAACTTTTTGGGATGTGAGTCAAAAGAGGGTTTGTGCAAGAGCTGCCTAAGAAATGGAGCTCATAACTGGCTGGGGAGGTCAGATCTGCAAGAAGTGTAGGAAGCTGCAGAGCCGGATGCTTCTGTGGCTGCCTGTGGAGGTTTGGCAGGTCTCACTGGCAGAGGAACTTCCTGGAGCAGTGATGCCCTACAGAACTCTACCTATTGGCATTCTTAAATTAACAACAAATTGCAGCAAATAGGTTTGGCTTAAAGGGATAGGAGAGGAAGGAAGAATGGAAATGATTTGTAATGCAAAGTTCCAGTGAAAAATCGGTTTGAATTTAGAGATGAGGAGGGATTTGTGTCTGCCTCCAACACAAGGATGAAAGGGGGAAGAAGCTGTAGAGTTTACTTTTCAGAAGGAACTGCAGAGAGGATCCATGTGAGATGGCAGCAAAGGCTTTTCTGCTGCAGCATCTGTGTCTGTGTTGTGTCCCAGGCAAGAGGTGTGAGCTGTGTGATGACGCCTATTTCGGAGACCCACTGGGCCAGAACGGTGCAGTGAGGCCCTGCCGCCTGTGCCAGTGCAACAACAACATCGACCCCAACGCCGTGGGCAACTGTGACCGCCAGACGGGCGAGTGCCTCAAGTGCATCTACAACACTGCTGGCTTCTACTGCGACCGCTGCAAGGATGGCTTCTTCGGGAACCCCCTGGCCCCTGACCCCTCGGACAAGTGCAAAGGTCAGACTTGCCTCTTCTTGTATTTAAAAGTGGTTTTGTCCCCAAGAGCAACTGCTGGGCTGTCACTTGTGCCTGTCAGCAGCAGCGTGTGCCTCTGTCCTGGTTTGGTGGTTTGAGCTTGCTAAATCCCTGTGTTTGTAGGCACTTAGTGCTACCAAAGCAAAAGCATTGTGTGATGCAGGGGCTGGGTGGCCGTGGGTTTTGGTCCAGGCCCATTAGGGCAAGTACCAACACCACAAGGGATTTCTAACTTTGTGCATGTTTCTCCATACCTTTTTATTTTTGCAGCTTGTCACTGCAATCCCTACGGCACAGTGAATCAGCAGACAATCTGCAATCAAGTGACTGGGCAGTGTGAGTGCTTGTCTCATGTTACTGGGAGGGACTGCAGTGCCTGTGAGCCTGGATTCTTCAACCTCCAGAGTGGACGGGGCTGTGAGAGGTGAGGTTTGTCTTAGCTTGGGACAGAGACCCTTGTTTGGAGGGTCTGTGCTTACATTGTGCAGGAATGTGAGTTTGTCACAAGTAACAGCTGTGCCTCTGCTGCTGTGGGTGGGGAAGGGCAGTGGTCATGGAGCAGCTACTAAGGCTGTACAAAAAGCCCAACTTATAAATAGCTTTATAAAGAGTTCTAAATCAGGGTTTTAAATAGAAAACTGCCGCATGACTTTGTGACTGTAGCTGGGGCTCTTGGGTTCCTTTTTTAGTGCAGGCAGCAAGTGACCTTGCATGGTTCAAAAGCTCAGTGCCTTGCCTGCTGCATCTTTGCAGCAAGAAAAGCAGCTCTTGGCAAATGCAAATGTTGAGCTGTGCTCTTCAGAGAGGCACTTAGCCCCACGGGTCCCTTCCGTGTCACATCTGCCGTGTTCCTGCCTCCCCCAGGTGCAGCTGCCACGCGCTGGGCTCCACCAGCGGGCAGTGTGACATCCGAACGGGGCAGTGCGAGTGCCAGCCAGGCGTCACCGGCCAGCGCTGCGACAGATGCGAGCCCAACCACTTCGGCTTTGGCTCCGAAGGCTGTAAACGTAAGTCTGAGGGGCCAGAGCAAGGCAGGTGGGAAGGATGTTGCATACCCAGCCTTGCCTTTGCTTTCCTTCTGCCTCTGGGAAGGTATTTTGTCACCTTGCTCCTCATCACAGCACTTTTATGTCCACAATGTGAAATTCGATTTCTGTACTACAGCATATCCCCTTCTTCTTGTGTTAACCTTTTTCTTGTCCAGCTTACTAGGTATCCAACTTAGTAGATACCTACTTCTCCTTGGTGTAAATATATTTGCATTTTGGCCTCCAACAGCCCTGTTTCTTAATGTGTTCCTGCACAGTTACTCTGCAGGTGGCCTCAGTGTACAGGTTCTGTCTTGAGGAGCAGCTGGTCTGGTAAACACGATTGCAGAGCAGGTTGATCCAAACTTTCCTCAGTGATACCGCTGCCTGTAAAGAGCAGGAAAACTAGCTGCAGTTGGTCACAATGCAGTGGGGTAGAATGGTGCTTTTTGGGAGACGTAATAGCCACACTGAACACACACAGTGAATGTTGGCTCCTGCTTGTGAGTAGAAGCACTGCAGTCAGGAGTGAGGTCCAGCTGTGTGTTTGTGCCCCATAGCTCTTGCAGATGTTTTAGAACATTAAGCATATCCTCTCATCCTGTGAGTTTGAGGGTGTTTCTGGCTCCTGTGCAGTGTGGCTGAGGTTTATCTTCCCTGCAGCCTGTGACTGTGATCCCGAGGGCTCGCGGTCGCTGCAGTGCCGGGAGAGCGGCCACTGTGAGTGCAAGGAGGGCTTCGTGGGGAGCCGCTGCAACCAGTGCGAGGAGAACTACTTCTACAACCGCTCGTGGCCAGGCTGCCAGGAGTGCCCAGCCTGTTACAGACTAGTGAAGGATAAGGTAAGGCTGCACACACTGCTTTTGGTGCCACTGGAGATGGTGGCACGTGTCCACTTGTGCAGCATTCTGGCTCGTGGCTGTTGGTCGTGGCTGAAAGCAGAGAGGCTCAAGGTGCTTTGCTGTGTCACAGCTGTGCTCTGTCCCTTACATGTAGGTGGCAGAGCAACGTCAAAGGCTGCAGGAGTTGGAAAATCTCATAGCAAATCTGGGTAGCAGAGAAGACGCTGTAACTGATGAAGCCTTCGAAGAACGGTTGAAGCAGGCAGAAAGAGAAGTTATGGAGTTGCTCCATGAAGCACAAAAGAGCAAAGGTGAGTTGACCTGATCAGACATGGACCAACTAAATGAGTTTTTTGCCTGATGTTCCTATTTTCTTTGGAGATAGCATGTTTTATTTCAAGCCAGTGCTGTGCTCCAGGATTGACAGCAATTTCAGGCAACACTGCCTCAGTGAATGTTATTATCAAAACAGCAGTGGCTGTGCTTTTATCCATGCTGTTCTGCCAGTGGTCTTTGTTGTGCATGAAAGTGAAGATCTGCCTCTAGCTCTGTATGGATGGCAGTGCTTTAGGTGTTACCCTCTTCTCTTGATGCCAAGAAGGGTTTTATTTGTTAAACAAGCAGAAAATTTTCCAGTATACTTACTATGCTTTAAATTTTCTCAGACATTTTGGGATTAAGTAGTTCATGTTGGGATGTCATCAGCAGTCAGAATAAAGGCTTCAAAATCCTAATGGCAAACTTAATTATCCCACCATAAAGTGTAGAATATTCTGAGGAGTGCTGTTGTTCCTGTTAAACTCTGATTCTTGTGTTGTCACCGCTGCCACGGGATGTCTGTGAGCAGGATGTTTGTCATGGGACAGGGGTTTGTCCTTAGGGTCTCTTTAATGTATAAGATGATGCATGTTTTGGAAAAGAGAACTCTGAAGAAGACTATTGAGTTTGCAGTAAAAGATGTTCCCCTGGGAGTTGGGTCAGTGATTTCAGACCACTTTGGGAAAATTTGTCCCCTTCGTGTGAAGCTGGGAAAAACCTAATACACATCTAATGCTGGCATTTGCGTGGGAAGATTCCTGCCAGTGAGAATGGTTGTTTAAGTTTTTCTCAGCTTTAGCTGAGGTGGATTTATACTGCCTGCTTGACATCCATGCCTAGATAATAGCCCCACATAAGGGGGGAGCAGGGTGCGGATTGGAGAAAGATGAGGGAATGGATTTGGCTTTGTGATGGAATTTTTGATCTCTTTCTCTGTCTTGGAATCATAGAATCATTTAATTTGGAAAGACTCTTAAGTCCAACTGTTCCCTGCCCCCCAGCACTGCCAAGGCCACCAGTTCCCATGTTCCCAAGTGCCACATCCACCCAGCTTTTAGATCCCTCCAGGGATGGTGATTCCACCATTTCCCTGGGCAGCTGCACCAGGGCTGGACAGCCCTTTAAGTGGAGACATTTTTCCCAGTGTGTAACCAAAACCTCCCCAGGCACAGCTGGAAGCTGTTTCCTCTCATCCTGTCCCTGTTTCTTGGGAGCAGAGCCCAACACCTCTGGGTGCACCCTCCTGTAAGGGAGTTGTGAATAGCCAGAAGGTCCCCCTTGAGCCTCCTTTTCTCCAGGCTCAACCCCTCCCAGCTCCTTCAGCTGCTCCTCACGAGACTTATGCTCCAGACCCTTCCACAGCTCCAGCTTCTTCTCTTACTAAGAGGGCAAGGTAAATGCAACAGAAACTACCCTTGCAAAAATCTGTGCACCCCTGTAGAAGTTATTTCTGGTTTAGTATGTTTTTCTGGTGTTAGTATGTTTTTGGAAAGTGTCAGATGTTCATGTTCAATACTTAAGAAGTGCTGCAAGGTCAAGGTATTCGACCAATCTTAATTTTAGAGTTCTGTGGGCTTCTGCTTGCACTTTAATTCTTGGTAACAGCTTTTCAAAAGTAACTGCTTTAGTTGTGAGGCACATGCCTGTACTGTAGCGCTTCTGTTATTAAGATGCTGTTGTGGGGAGTTACCTGTTGGTCCAAAAATTTGGTGACGTTTGGGTGCCTTATAAACCCCACATGTGTGAGAGCCAAGGCTCTATCCTGTCACCTTTTGTCAGCCCTTTGGTTTGGGGAGAGTTTGGATTGGGTTTGCTATTCCACACAGCTCCTAACTGCTATGTATGGAGCTCCTTATGTCTTTCTTCAGAGTAGCCATTGATGTGGAAAAATGTACATCTGCACTATTCCTCTGTCTCTGCTTGATTTCTAGGAGATAAGCTAAAGAGAATTCACAAACCAGACATTCTGTGGCTATTGAGAAGTCGCTCTGTTATCATTTTAAGCCAATGAGAGAAGTAAAACATGATTCTGAACACAAACTCCCATCAGAGTCAGTTCCAACACCCAGCAGGATTGTCTTATTAGCAGTTAATGGCTTTTCATTCTCCTGTTTGGTGCACATTCTGATTGTGACTTTGATCTCAAGCTAAGTGACTTGTGAAATGGCTTTGCCTGGTTGCCTTTCAGTAGGGGATTAACCTACGAACATGGTGCCTGCAGTGGTAAGCTGCTGCTCCAGCTTCTCTTCCTGCTCTAATTAAATTTGCTTCCTCTCTTTCCTGTCGTGTGTTTCAGACGTAGACCAGGGCCTCATGGATCGTCTCAAAGACATCAACAGCACCTTAGTGAGTCAGCTGAACAGGCTGAGGAGCATCCAGGGCACGGTGCAGGACACGGAGAGCCTGGCGGAGCAGGCGCGGGTGCGGGTGGAGGACACTCAGGACCTGATCAGCCTGGCTTCTAATATGCTGGAGAGGGCCAAGATGGCAGCTGACAACGTGGTGAGTGTGCTGCTGAGATCCCACACAGCTGGGAGAGGGTGAGGGCCTTTCCTTCTGTGACTCTGGCGTGTTTCTCCACTTGCTCTCTCCCTCATACAGCAAATTTGCATCAAGAGTATGAGAAATCAATGAAGGAAGTTCACCACTGGCAGTCACAGATTGTATCTTAGCCCAAACCAACATAAAAGTCCTAAATAAATATTAGCACCGTTGTTTTTCAAGGGATAACCAATGGTGGAATCTGTATGGGCTTAGGAAAAACATACAGAGAAGTGAGAAGTAGGTTAGACACATCTCTTAAGCATTTAGATCATGACAGTATTTAAAGCAAAGGCGAATAAAAGATGAAAAAAGAGCTTTAAGGAGTTTTTTTCCTTTCTTTTTCTTTTCCAGTCAATTACACCTCCAGAGCAAAGTGGGGACCCCAACAACATGACTGTGTTGGCAGAAGAGGCCCGTAAACTGGCAGAAAGGTAGGCTGTGGCCACTCATCATGGCCTATGTCAGGGCCCTGCTCTTCTCTATAAGGGGAAAGCAGAATTTCACTTGCTGAGTGGGAAGCACACTCCCTTTTCTGCTTAAGAGACTGGTGCTGTGGGATGATGGCTGAGTAGCATGAGGACAAACATTCCTCATGTAGATGACAAACATGGCAACCATCTTCCATTACAAATGTTTCAGCATCTCCCATATGTAAATCTGGGGGAAGGAAAGAAGAAAAAATAAGAGAGAATCTAATCAAGAACTGAGGATAAAAACTATTGGCTGGTAAATCTAATGGCATTATTTTTCTTTTGTCATCTTGCCCAGGCACAAAAAGGAAGCTGATGAGATTGTTCGCACTGCCAAGGCTGCCAATGATACTTCCACAGAAGCGTATCAGCTGCTGCTGAAGACCCTGGCTGGAGAGAACCAAACTGCAATTGATATTGATGAGCTCAACCAGAAGTGAGTCAGTAATAGAAAATTGTTTTTATTTCCTGACTTCAGAGCAGTACTTAAAACTAAGCATACAGCCCTCTGTATGCTTTGGATTTTGTGGGAGGTGATTTTCAATTTCTTTGAAATTACTAAATTCAGATCTACAAAAAATACTGTTACATAACTGAATCCTTGGGGATTTTTTAGGTACAATCAAGCAAGGAATATTTCTCGAGACCTAGAGAAACAGGCCAACAAGGTGCTTGCGGAGGCAGAGGAAGCTGGAAACAGAGCCCTGCAGATATATGCTAATCTCACCAGCCTGCCTACTGTGGATTCCACAGGGCTAGAGGTACATGTGGCCACCATCATGTGCAGTATTTCCTGAAGTTTGCTTGTATGTGCTCTGCTAATGTTCTCTGCATAAGAATGCGCTGTGGATTTTTTGTCCATCTAGGCATAATCCAACTTTTATGCAATTCCAACATTTATGCAGGAGATTTAAATGCAGAAAACCACCTACATTAACCCCACCTCCCCCAATTTCTGAAGGACAAAAATCTGAGTGAAATGTTTGCCAAACATCTTGGCTTGAATGTAGAAGTGGAAAAATTTACAACTGTTCAGGAATTCTTTAATATTCAAGAATCTATGTGATTTTCACCTGCAGAATAGAGCAAATAACATCAAGAAGGAAGCAGAGGAGCTGGATCAACTAATTGCCAGGAAACTAAAAGATTACGAGGACTTGAGAGAAGATATGAAAGGCAAGGAACTAGAAGTAAAGAACCTCTTGGAGAAAGGCAAGACAGAGCAGCAGGTCAGTTCTGCTTTGTGCAGGCTTTTGTTCCCTGAGGGAAAAAGAAAAACAAGAAGGAAGACAAGTAACTGGCCAGATGCAAATGATTTTGTCTTACTCAGACTTAGTGCTACTTATTGATTATAAGAATGCTGAAGAATGGCCCCAGAAAGGAGATGCAGAAGGCTGTTAAAAGCAATGGCTTTGAGGCTGAATGTTAAAATAGGAGATATTTGCCAGATGTGGTGTCAACTTTGTCTTCAGAATAGTATTCCCAAAGTACATACACTCCTCTGGTCTCAGAGGAGGCACTGCTCTTCTGGATGTGTTGTTGTTTGAGGCTTAACAGTGCTTTTTCTTACACCTACACAACTGTCCTTCAGAAAGTGAGAATACATTGATTGATACATGTCATGTCTCCTCAGACTGCAGACCAGCTCTTGGCTCGAGCAGATGCAGCAAAAGCCCTGGCTGAAGAAGCTGCTCGGAAGAGCAGTGGCACACTACAGGAGGCCAATACCATTCTCAGCAACCTGAAAGGTAAGCACTTGGGGTGAATTCTTCAATTTCAGTGTGACAAGTCACTTGGCAGTAGGATATTCTGGTTAAAGAGACCCTGCTATTGCCCTTACCTGAGTGTCGGGTATGTTCTTTTGGCTTGTTTTTCTTTAAAGAAAAAATACAAGCATCTTCAGGGATTGGAAATTTCCTTTTTACTTCCTTATTTAACATCAGAAGATGTGCAATTTGCTCTTTATGCCTCCAGTGTCAGGGCAGCAAAGCTTGGTCAGAGGAGCATCCCCAGGCTCTTGTGGAGCACTGATAAGGATCTGCCTTTCCCCCTTAGACTTTGACAGGCGGGTGAACGATAACAAGACGGCGGCCGAGGAGGCGCTGAAGAGGATCCCTGCCATCAGCCAGACCATTGCAGAGGCCAACAACAAGACCCAGCAGGCAGAGCTGGCACTGGGCAACGCTGCTGCCGACGCCCGCGAGGCCAAGGCCCGGGCAGAGGACGCTGAGAAAATTGCCAGCTCTGTTCAGAAGGTGGGTCTGCTGCAGCTCCCCCTACTGAGATCCTGCTGTGGGGTTGTGTGAGCTCCTGCTACGGTATTTCCTGTGAGCCCCCTGTGCTCTCACACATTGGCTGTGTTCCCCACTGCCAATGCAAAATAGGGCAAGATAGGAAATCAGTGCATTTTGGTGAGAAGGGTCAAAGGAAGTTCTGCACCTTCACCACCTTTTTCTGTCCTCTCCCACCTGTTGGCTGCAGAGTGCTGCTGCTACCAGAGCTGAAGCCGACAAGACCTTTGCTGATGTGACAGGACTGGCCAGGGAGGTGGATGACATGATGAAGCAGCTGCAGAATGCAGAAAAAGAGCTGAAGAGGAAGCAGGATGATGCTGAGCAGGATATGAGGATGGCAAACGAGGTAAGAAAGTACTGCTGGCAGGTGACAGCAGGGGGTAGGAGCTGCCCTGCTGTCCTGGCAGTGAAGGCTTTCCTCCTGCTCTCTTCTTGCAAAGACAGTGGTAGGCCCAACCAGTATTCCAGCTCTTCCAGGCTTTAAGTGGGACTGAAAACGAGACAAGTTCTGGTGCATTAGCATAGACTCCCAGTTGGAATTTGAGAGCTACTTTTCCTTCTATTTTAACTAAACCCTGACTGTATAGCTCTATTGATTCCATCCTGGCTTGTCCTGCAAAATCCTGCTCAGTTTTCAGGGATGCCCATCCTGAAGTATTCAGAAAACCAGTGAAGATTGTCAGACTTCTCTCCCCAGCCCTGTGATAAAAATCTTTGTGCAGGATTGTTATCCTGGAGTGATGAGACAGTGAAGTGGTGACAAGTGCAGAGGAGAGGCAAGAGTTTTGTAATCCCTACACCTTTCTTGTGCTCTCGTTTATTTTTTTTTGTATCCTACAGGCCTCACAGGCTGCCCAGGAAGCAGAAGACAATGCAAGAAAAGCTAAGAATTCTGTGAACAGCCTACTCACTGTCATTAATGACCTGTTGGATCAGCTAGGTAGGACTGTCTTTGATGTGCTCTATGCTTTTGAGTGTTTTCCTGATGTGTGCTGGCTTTCCTGCCAATGTTATTTGAAGAACCAGATGGATCTGTTGATCTCGTGAAATGGGGTTTGTGTGGTTTTGGCAAGGACTTTGGGTTTTTTTCTTTCCCGAGTAGCCTCAGAACTTGTTTGGCAGTGTTCTCTGTTGGTTTTCAGCAAACTGAAGATGGAGATGTCACCCATGTTGTTGGTCCTGTTTCAGATGCTGTCTCTAATGCAGAGATGGAGGTCTGCTGTGGGCTCAACTGTGTGAGCATCCAGGGTGTCAAAGGGGTTTTAATGCACTTCACTGTTTGCTTCTGGCTTTTCAGGGCAACTGGAGACAGTGGACTTGAACAAACTGAATGAAATTGAAGGTACCTTGAACAGTGCCAAAGACCAGATGAAAGATAATGACCTGGACCAGAAAGTGTCTTTCCTTGAGAGAGAAGCCAAGAAGCAAGATGATGCAATACAGGCCTACAACAGGGACATTGAAGAGATCCTGAAGGACATTAGCAACCTGGAGGATATCAGGAAGACCTTGCCATCTGGCTGCTTCAACACCCCGTCCATTGAGAAGCCCTAAGGGTGTGCTGGGGTGGGGGGAATCACCCTGGTGAGTGGTGGTTCGGCCATGGAGTGCCTTAACACACATTACCTTCTCCAAATCCCCAACTCTTCGCTGCTCGCAGCCACTGTTTTCTTTTCAAATCAGGATAAGTTGAAAGGTTGTTTTTGGTTTTTTTTGTTGGTTTGGGGTTTTTTCCTTTTTTTTTGTTTTGTTTTGTTTTTGTTTCGTTTTGTTTGTTTTTTGGTGTTTTTTGTTTGTTTTTTTGGGTTTTTTTTTTTTTTGAGAAGCAAATTAAATATCCGTCTTTGGGCATCAAAGGGGTTTTTTTTAATAGATTGTTTTCCTGAGCACTCCATCTTTTCCCCTTCCTCAGACACACTTTCCCTTTGATTAGTGCAAGGATGAGAGATGCTCTGGACTCTTTATACTGTGGTTCAGAAATAACCATGTGAGCTGTATACAGCAAGGCAAAACTAACACAACTTTCTCTCCTGTCTTCTCCCTTTGACTATAAAATCCTCAGTCCTGGAGCTCTTTGTCCCTATGAAGGAAGGGGATGGCTACCAAAGTATTACTGTAATGGCCAGTATAGCTGCACTCAATTCAGATCCTTCTTCCCAACTTTTCTAACCCTGTGACTTTTTTTTTCATCGTTACCTAGTGGCCAGTCCAACAGTGTTGGTAGCCTTTGACAAAATAGCTGAAGCCTCTTTCTGAAATGCTTTCTGTGATGATGCATTGCTATGAGAAAAAGGCAGCCTCTGATTGGAGTTCCTTGGGAAGATGGGATTCTGGTGGAGTGGCAGGTCTTGCCAGCCCCACTTCTGTTCTGTGGAGAAGTTTTGGGTCTGGTCTGAAAGCTGCTACCTGCTGGGTAGTCCAGACTGCCAGGGTGTGGAAGCCACGAGCTGCCTTCCTGTCTGTTGCTACTGAATTTCCAGAGGGTCTGGTTTTCTGGCCTTGGAATGTCTGACAGATGAGTTTGTTGAAGCAGGACGAGTCTTGCTGAAGGGGAGAGCTGCCATCCAGAGAGCTCTGACAGCTGCACTGGCCTCCATGCTGAATGTCTTTGGGTGGGGAAGGAAGGGGGCACATGAGTGGAAATGGAAAGGTCTTTTTTTCCTCCCCATCTTTTTCCTGAAGGAGGACAGTGGGATTTTTTATCTCTCCCGCCATTGCTCTGGCCTTTTGCCTGTTGTAGAGCTGGGAGGAAGAGCTGGAATTTCCTGGTGCCCTCCTTTCTTTCTGCCTCCGGATCTCGCGGTCGCCGTGAAGCTGCGGCAGCGCAGGGACCTCAGGCCAGGCTCAGGTCGCAGCTCTGCCTTTCACACCACACCCCCTTGCTCCCAGACTAGAGCATCCTCTGCAGCTTCCTCCTTGCCTCCAGCCTGGCATCCCTCCCCCTCTCCCTGAGATCCAGTATATAGCTATCCTTAAACACTATGCAACTTTGTACGTTTGCGTAGCGGGGAAGAAATTATTATCTGACACACACTGGTGCTATTAATTATTTCAAATTTGTGTTTTTTGTGTGAATGTGATTTTTTTTCTGTTTTTTTTTTTATCATGATTATAGTGTGAGGAAGTCTCTCGTGTGTGTATGTGTGTGTAAATATACTCAGCCATATTTCCAGAGTGGCACAGCCTGGCCTCCTCTATGTGCTTTCCCCTGTAGCCATTGGGGCATGTGCACCATGTATCGCTTCTCTCTGTATCATTCCCTTAAAACTTGGGATTTCTCCTAGCTGGGCTCCTGCTTGCTTCCCTCTACCATATCCCCAGCACCCATCCATAACCACTTTGCCTGTCGGGTGGATGCTTTCCAGCCCTGTCTCCAAAGCCAGCCCTGCCCCCCGTGGTGCCTGCAGCACGCAATTCTGTGTCCCTTGTCCCCTGGGATGCTGTGCCAGGAGTGGAACAGGGGCTGTGGCTTTGCAGCTGAGCTGTGAGGAGCTGTGGCACTGTTGGGAGACCGGAGCAGCGCTGAGGTGGTCGGAGAGCTGCATTTTGGGACATCTTGATACCACTGTGCATGGCAGGAGGCTTGGTGCAGACAGTGCTGCTGGGCAGGGGGTGTTCCCAGCAAACTCTGCATGGCTCTTGTATCCCTTCCCTTAATGGTTGTGGGATTTCCCTCCTGCCTGGGAAGACCTCTGGAGGAGAGCTCCCTGTGCCTGCACGCACAGGGACACTGGGTGGCTCTGGGAAGATAGCTGAGACCACATCACCTCTGCCAAGGCTGTGAGAAGAGCAGATGTGAAGATGTGCACATGCCCTGGCTGACCTCAGGCCTAAGGTTTCCTGCTTTCTTGTGGGTTTTTGTTGTTTTTTTTTCTTAAACAGTTTTTAACAGAATTCTATTTTTAAATGAAAAAAAAAATCTTTATAAGCGATCTGTTAATCAGTACTGCATTACAGCCATTATTCATTGTATAAGTCCAGTTATTTCTTTACATAATGTGATGATGTGACAGCTGCTGGTGGAGTGCTGGGTGTCATGGAGGACACGTGACATCCCTTCATCACCTTATTCCTGACTGTGGCCCCCTCAGTATGTGCCTTCACTCCATCTTTTTTTGCCTTAATCTGTGGTCTTGCTGTCTGGGGCGGTGAACAAAATGCAACACTTGCAGTTTTTATGTATAAAACAGTATTTCTTATTTATAATAAAGTCTGAATATTTGTAACCCCTTATACCTGGGCATTCTGTTGAGTATTATTTTATTTTTGGTGGTAGGATATTGATGGTGATGTGTCTCAGCTGCAAGATTCACCTCTTGCTCTTTAGCCAGCCTGGTTTGGTATGGGAAGAAGAAGAAACTTGGAAATGCGTGTGGTGTGGGATACAGGTGACAAGGATGATGGTTTTTCCTTGTGTCCACTGCTCCTGTGCCATGGCTATGATGGATTTTAAGCTGCTGGTTTTCCAGGACTATGTGGTTGGTGCTGGTGCTATTGCAGTGGCACTGTCTTTCTGGAAAGCCCTGAGGAACTGGGGGGAGTTCATTTACACTGTAAGGGAAAAATTCTTTTTACTAAACAGCTGAAAAATGATGGGGCTCCTGGGAAAAGAGAAAAAGAAAATAACCCTGAATAAAGAAGCTGAAAGAGAAGCTGGGAACTGCCACAAATACAGGTGCTCTGTGTTGTTCCTGGGTCCTGTCTCCCAGAGCCTGGCCTGAATTAAGCAAATTTTTAAGGTCAGATTGCAGTGATAAGAGACTGGGCTGTTCTGCATTCACACTTGTCTTACAGCTACAGATGGATTTCTGTTATTTTTCTCAGCAGAGGAGAACACACAGGTCTCATTAACTTGCATCAGAGCTAATCCCATCTCAGCTGGTAAATTCCTATTATTTTTGCTTGTCAGTTTCACGTGTACTTTCAACCTTTCATTCTTCAGTTGTTACTAATGAATTTGTTTTCTAAAACACATCTCTTTTTTTCTTGCCAATGTTTTTGTGAAGCAAATCCCAGCTGGCTGAGGTTTCAGCTGGATTGTGGGGAGCAGGCAGGGAGGAGAGGTCTGTAGTGTGTTTGCATGGATCTGAGGAAGTGGAGGAGGTCATACAGCTCCTCTACTCCTCCATAGAGTCACATTGAGCTGGCAGTGCCCTGTGCTCCCCATCTACAGCCATGCCATGTTGGACCACATTCTGATTAGTTATTTTTTCTAGCTGGCTGCTGGCTTTACACCTTCAGTGTGCCCCATCCTAGAAACATCCGGAATGCCACATAAAAGTTATCCCACAGAGGCTGGGCATGGGGCCAGAGGGGGAATGCAGTTGGATGGCAATGCCTTTGTCCTTATCCCTGTTTGTCTCACCCCTCAGTGCTCGGGCAGGGCCCAGGCAAGGCAAGGCCTGGCATGACAGCACTTCCCTGCTGTGCCCTGCCCTGCCTCGCTTGCTCACTGCCAGCGTGATCCCTGCCTGCCTCTGCCCAGCCTGGCAAAGCTGCTGCCTCCCTGATCTCTGCTCCAGCTGCCTCTGGCTGGCATCAGGACTTTTTCCCAGGCACCCAAGTGTCAGAGGAGAGACTGAAGTCCAGGCTCCATCGCTGCACTGGTGTTTGGTGTTACCAGCACATTGTGGTCACAGATTTTCCACACTGTGAGGAAATCCCAGAGGATTTCCTCCTGGAGGATGTGGCACATCAGATGGGCCCTTGCAAATGGAGGCTTGGGGATGTGAGGGTTGGCCTGGGCTGCAAGGACTCACAGCATCATGGTGTTCCTCTGGCCTAAGTCGCCCAAATGGGTTTTCTCCCTTGCATGCATTAATAAACCATAACTTCAGTCCATCATTTTTCACCAGCAGCCATCAGCAAAATTTAGATTATTATGTTGTTTCAGACTGGTTTAGGAGCGGTTAATTCTGCCACAGCCACATCCTCGAGGACTGATGAGCTTGTGAGCCACAGCGGTCTGCCTGCAGAACAGCTTGTTTGGCTCTGTTGTGAATGAACAAAAAACAGGTTTTTTTTCTTGTGTTGCTGATTAAAAGACAGAGGTTTTCCAGTGAAATAAAACTCTTCTGTTGCAGTGTCTGATGAGCACTGCTGTTCTTTATGCCTCCCTTTGCTTACACTTTTGCTTACTCTAAAAGGTAAAACATCTCTGTTAATCCTTTTGGTGTGAGACCTTTTCTAAAGGTTGCAGTGGGACATTTGCTCTGTGGAGGGTGGTGAGCAGCTGCTCATTCCAGATGGGATGTGTTTAGGAAATCAGGGCCCCAGGAAATACATTTTTGGTAGTCTCATGGCATGTGGTTTCCAGAGGTCACCCTGACGCGTAGTGGCGCGTGACAAGGTGAGAGCAATCAGTCAATAAGCCGAGATGACTGAGGAGCGAGCTGTCACGGCCTTGTTTGCACAAGTGGAGGAAGAGGTGGGGTGGCAACGGTGAGATAAAAGGGATAGCATGGAGGAGACCAATAAGGAAAAACTTCCTGATGTGGAGGGCTGGTTTTCCAGGAGAGAAGTCAGCAAGGATGTGGTCTGGGTGAGGGCTAAGGGAGCTGCTGTTACAGACCACGCTGCTGGAGATGACCTTCCTGAGCAGAGGGGTGTCAGCAGGTAGGAAGGACACAGCAGAGGTGTTGTGGGCAAGTGATGTACTTCAGACCAGAAAGGATTATGTCCCCTTAGAGGTGTGAGTAGATCCTAACAACTGCTGAATTGGTGGGAACACCACAAATAATTTTATCTCACTTAAAAAACTAGTAATGAAAACCAGATAAAACAACCTCAAATGCCAAAACCCACCACACCACTATGGCATTTGGGAAGCTGTGTTCCTTTTTGTGAGCTGTATTAAGATCCAGCAAGTGAAATGAAAAGGAAACTTCCTGTTTATAAAGGTGAGTTGGCTCAGTCAGCTGAGGCAGGTACAGTTGGCAAAGGGAGGTGCAGAGTTTGGTGAGTTTGGGCAGGCTGTGCCCATGAGATCACCAGGAGCCTCGGAGGAAAGCCCTGTGAGTCAGCTCCAGGTGTCTGGAGTGTCTGGAGGCTATTGGGCAGTGAAAGAGGCTCAGACAAGGAGCTCAGTGTTAATCACCCTGGTCTGTCAGGCCTCAAGTGAGCAGCATGTCATGCCTTGGATTGAGTTTGAATCCCTAATGCAGAAGGGGTCCTAAAAGGCAGCTTGTGTCTCTGGGGATGAACTTGTTAGGTGCTCTCATTCTATTTAAAGGTGCTCCTGGACCACTCGCAGTCACTTGTGGAGTGGCCCAGGAGTCTCATGGCATTAGGCAGGGGAGCTGCTGTGATGCAGCACGAGGGCCTATCCCTCCCTGTGCTCCCCTGATGGGCTGCTTTCACAGGGCAGGTGGGTATGCTGGAGTCCTGCTTGTCCCAACATGTGCAGGATGTGGAGAACCCCTGCCTCCAGGTTTCTCTATTCCCTAGTAGAAGTGGTCATGTCCTCCTGCAAAGCAAAGGCAAGGAGTGAGCTGGACCTGGCCTTCATGCCTTGTGTGGTTTGTCAGCTACTTGAGAACAAAGTGCTAATGGACCTGGGGCTGTGGAGCCTGGCATCCTCCTGGCTCTGTCAGCAGCCTCAGACAAGCGTTCTTCCGCTCTGCCTCCACTCTTTATCCTTCTTCTAGCACAAAAGTGATGTAGCAGGTGAGACCAAAGATCCATCTAAGCTCAGGAGCAAAAACAGACAAATATGTGTGATGGTTTCCACCTCCACCTCATTTCTAGGCTTGGGGATTTCCTGAACTTGATGATTATCTAGTAAATCCCAACTGATCTGCTTTCTGGGCTTTTGTTCAAGCTGGCCTTGGGTCTCTGCGTCCCCAGTCCTTCTAGTTACCTGGAATGAGCCCTGCTCTTGCAGGTTGGTTGGTTTGCGAGCAGGCAGCCCCTACCCACCCTCCCCAGGCTTCCTGTGAGCTCATCCCGTTTCATTCTGTTCCCTGCCAGCCTCCGGCATGCCCGGACAGCCCGGCTCTCCCCGGCCGGCCCCGCGGGGAGGCAGCGGGCGGGACGGGCAGCGGCGCTTCCTCAGCTGTGTGGTTTATTCCCTGTGCTCTGTGTCCCTAAGAGGGGGCTGGCAGGAGGTCCGTGGGTGCTGTGCCCGTCAGTGCCGCTCTCTCCATGGGGCAGGCGCCCGTCTGCGCTCCCTGGGCTGGGCTCCTGCCGTGAGTCAGCCCGCGGCACCGCGCTCTTCCTGCTGGGAGTGACTCAGGTGGAGCAGCCCATAAAACACGCACCAAAAAAAGGCAGCAGGCAGCCGGTGCGAGCCCCGGGACGGGCACCAGGAATGGCCGAGCGCTGGCTGCTGCGCCTCGCCTGCCTCGCGTCCCTGCTGCCCGCAGCGCCGGGCGCCAGCGGCGGGCCAGGTGAGCTCCGGGCGGGGCGGGTCCCGATCCTGATCCTGATCCTGATCCTGATCCTGATCCTGCCCTGATCCTGATCCTGATCCTGATCCTGATCCTGATCCTGATCCTGCCCTGATCCTGATCCTGCTCTGCTCCTCATCCTGATCCTGATCCTGATCCTGATCCTGCTCTGATCCTGATCCTGATCCTGATCCTGCCCTGATCCTGATCCTTCTCTGCTCCTCATCCTGATCCTGATCCTGATCGTGCTCTGATCCTGATCCTGCTTTGCTCCTGATCCTCCTCTGCTCCTGATCCTGATCCTGCTCTGATCCTGATCCTGCTCTGATCCTGATCCTGCTCTGATCCTGATCGTGCTCTGCTCCTGGTCCTGATCGTGCTCTGATCCTGATCCTACTCTGCTCCTGCTCTGCTCCTGCTCTGCTCCCGCTCCTGCTCTGCTCCTGCTCCTGCTCTGTTCCTGCCCCGATCCCTCTGGCACAGCTGCTTGCAGCTCTC
>JANRMJ010000125.1:22729170-22740844 GCA_025584955.1 Alethe diademata
CCCTGGTCTTTCCCCTGTGGGTTTGGTGTCCTGCTGGCTGAATGCCTGGTCTGTGGTTGCAGGTGGAGCAGTACCTGCGGCAGCTGGGGGAGCTGGAGCTGCTCCTGTCAGAGGTGCGAGCTGGCGCTGGGCCCGAGGGTCAGGAGCTGGAGAGGAGGATGCTGGTGGCTGAGGAGACACTGCAGACCATTCTCAGGGAAGCCCTGAGCCTCCAAGGTACCCCCTGCCCACCGCTCTTGGATGGGGCCATCTGGGCTGTATCAGGGAGGGTTTTGCTGCCGGGGTCTTTTTGCACAGCAATGAGTTTCTCTTCAGCCTTTCCTTCTCACCAGCCTCCAACAGGTCTCTGGAAGCCCGTGTGGCCAGGATGAAGGGGCAAGGGTCCAGCTCCCAGGGTCGCTTGGATGAGATCAAGGCAACAGTGGAGAGGCTGAGGTCTCTGGGGAGCCAGTATGAGAGGCAGGTGCAGGAGACCCGCCAGCTGCTGGAGAGAGCCAGGCTGGACCTGGATCGCAGTGGTGCTGCTCTCCTTCGGGTGGTAAGAGCATCCTGTGTGGCACGCTCCTAGTTCAGCTCAGGGCTGGGGAAAAATCAACAGAGAAAGCAAGGACTTAAAGAATTACAGGTGTTGTTTTGTGAATGTAGGTGTTCTGGTGGTCCTTTCTTTGGAGTCAGGACCTTGAGAGGAGCTGGCGGGATCTTTGGGGCAATGGATGTTTAACATGCTGTAGTTGCCTCTTTCACTGCCAAATTGGGTGGAGAGGAGGGAAAAGCGCTCATACCTGTCTTCTTCCTCCCTCCAGAACATTCCTGTTTCAAGCTTTCCCGGGGGTTCAAATCAGTTCTTGCTGCTGGCCCAGGAGGCTCTGAGACTGGCCAACAGGTGAGTTGCTCCTACTGTTAATCAAGAGTGAGGGGAAGAGGACTGAGATCCTGCTAGGTGCCCAGAATGTTGTTTTTGGAGGGTTCTGGTTGATATCTGCCAGCCCTGGAGCAGGGGAAGATGCAGCTGCTGGGCTGTCTTTGCTGCCCTATAGAATTGTCCTCAGCTGTCTTTGAGGATGTAATTTGATGTGATTTAGAAGCACCTCTGGGGACAGAGTTTTGCCCTTGGATGTCCAGTTGGAACAGAGAGCTTCTGCCCTGCCCAGTGCTCCTCTATCCTTGGAAGATGCAGGAGGAACAAGCGAAATACAAGTCCCTTTCGCAGACATGCTGTGTCTCCCAAGGGAGTGTGATCCAGCATCAGTGAACGCAACAGTGAAGGAAGTTGGTGGGGGAGCCCTGTGTGGGAAGCCTTTTTGACCAGCCCTCTCTGTTCTGCAGCCACACCCAAGCAGCCAGTGCCATTGACCAAGCTGCCAAGGGGGCACGGGAGGATGCCCGGCAGGCGCTGGAGCTGCTGCGCGCGGCCGCAGGTGGAGAGGCCGCCCTGGGCTCCCTGCCCGGGAGGTGAGTGCAGCTGCCTGGCCCTGAGTGTCCTGTGTGCAGCTGGGAGGGAGAGGGGATGGCCAAGGATCCATCCTTGCCTCCCCATCTGAGCTGCAGAAATGTGCAGTTGGAGGCAGGGAATGTGCTGTCTGAGGGGTGGAGATGGAGGGTCAGCAGATCTGTGGAGCATTTGCTTCCCTCCTCTCAGCCCTCAATGCTCCTGGGGTCCTGCCTGCAGCTGAGCAGAGGGGTTTAACACCACATGTGTGAACAGGCTTCTGGGGATCATTTCCACATGTGGTTCAAAATCTGGGCTGGGCTTTGCCCGAGGGTGAATTTAAGCCCATGGTGGCTCCTTTGGTCAGACTTGGCCTCTCCAGAGCCCAGCTTTGTGAGCAGCAGCCTTGGAGGAAGTTAAGAAGTTGAACAGGGATGTCCAGGAGAAAACATACAGTGGTAGGGTAGGGATTAGCAGAGTCACCATGGAGCCTGTGAGGGTTCAGCTGCGTGAAACCTCTGATTTTGGAGTGGGAGTAAGGAGCCTGCTCATTGGAGGGACTGGGATGCAGGGAATGTTTGGAATTGACATTTTATGTGTGATAGATCTGCATGGGGCCTTGGGGAATGTGAAGGAGTTAATGTAGATGGTAGTATTACTGCTGGGGTGGGAGGCTGGCAGCTTGGCTAGTAGCAGACTCTCCAACCTCACATCTGTACAGGTACAAGGAGCTCAAGTCGCTGGCTGGAGGCCTGAGGGCTGATGCTGATGGAATGGCCTTCAGGGCAGACAAGGCTTATCAGGGCAGCCTGGTGCTCCTCAGCTCCCTGTCCCGCCTGACAGAGATGGATGTTGGATCCTTTAAGGTGAGGGCTTTGTGCCTGTCCCACCAGGAGATCCCCTTTTGCTCCTCCTGATGCCCTCTCTGCTTATCCCACCACAAGCTCAGCCCTTCCCAGGGCTCCATCCCTGTTGGAGAACCACTAGATAGGCACCTTCCTACCCTTTTTCCCTTCTGCCCCTGGTTCCTGGTGGGCACTGGGGACAGGCTGGGGACCCCACTGTGTCTCTGTTTCAGGAGGAAGCCTCGAGGCTGAAGCAGGACATGGGTGCCCTGCAGGGCCTGGTGGACACGTCCCTGGCCCAGTACCAGGGCCTGCAGAGCCGTGTGGGGCACTGGGAGGAGGAAGCCAAGCAGCTGCTCCAAGGGCAAGAGGGCGAGAGAGCGGTAAGAGGTTGGGTGGTGAGGCCACCCAGCAGGAGCTGCAGCCCTGGGGGGATGCCTTTGGGGGGATACCTGTGGCCCTAGCACTGTCCTTGCCCAGCTGCCACGGGCAGCTCTGCCCTGGCGGAGGGTTGCACCCTTCCTTGAGGCTGCTCTTCAGACCTCAGTGTGTGCAGGGAGCTGCTGGTGCAGGGTCTCCCTGCACGTCTCCTCCATGTAAGGCAGGTTGAAGACCTGCTCCTGCAAAGATTAGAGCTGAGATGACTCGGGATATAGCTGGAGCTGGTTGAGGAGCACTGGCACAAGCTTCTGATGGCAGATCAGCCTGTGGTAGTCTTGATTAAGGGGCAAGAGCAAGCATTTGGGGACAGACTGATGGGTCTCTTCCAGCCCAGCTCCTCCCAGGCTGCTCTGGGACTGTGTGACTGTCCCACACCGCGTCCTTCACCCACCCTTTGTGTCCTTGATACATTGCAGAAGCTGACACAGCTGCTGTCCCGAGCCACCCTTGCCAGGAGCACAGCCCTGCAAGCCGTGAGTGCTGGCAATGCCACCTTCTTCGAGGTGGAACAGATCCTCAAGAGCCTCAAGGGTAGCGTCCTAGAAACCCTTCGTTCTCCTTTCCATATGGGATCTCACAAAAGTAGTATGGCTTCATTTCCACGTGTGTTTCTTCCAGAGTTCAACCTGCAAGCAGAGGACAAGAGGAGGGAAGCCCAAGATGCCATGAGGAGGCTGCCCATTATCAGCAGCATGGTCACCACTGCCAGGGAGAAGACAGACCGAGCCAAAGGGATTGTGGACAGTGCTGCTTCTGAATCAAAGGCAGGCAGCAGTGTGGTGGAGGTGGTGAAGGAAATCACCACAGGGATCCAAGAGGTGAGGACAGACTCTGGTGCTGTTGCTGTCAGAAAAGGATTTGGAAGAGGAAAAACATGGAGATGGTTAGCAACCTCATGGTGGATCTGATGGGTTGACTGAAGTTTCTCTGCCATGGGTCCTGCAGATACCAGTTTGGCTGTAGATGATCTCTGCAGGCACATTTCTTCCTTGAGGATCTTTGTAGCTCCCTTTCAGTGACCAAGGGGATTTTTTCAATCCTGCAGGCTTGTGAGGTCCCAAAACTGGTGCTAGTGGGTTCACCTCCCACATGTGTAGTTCCCCAGGGATTTGCTGATGTGTGAGGGAGGGATTGAGCCATGGACATAGAAACAACTCTCTGGAGCAATTGGTGGGAGAACATGAGGACAGCTTGTGATACTTTTGGGTCCCTTGTAGAAGGAACCAGGTTCTACCAGTTCCCTATTCCAGTGTACCCAGGGTGATTTTGGCTGTGCTCTGCTCCTCTGACACTGCCTTTTCCTGTACACACACCTAGGATATTGCCCGGCTGAAGGGGGAAGCCAACAAGACGGCTGACGGCGTCCTTGCCCTGGAGAAGGCAGTGGCCACCCTGCAACAGGAGGCCAAGGAAGTGGAGGACTCATTTGAGAGGAAACTCTTGGAGGTTGAGGCGGATGCTGCTGTGATAGAGAAGGTGAGCCCCCATCTCTCTTGCCTTGTGTCCTTCCCTGTTGACTTGTGGGCTTGATTTCACCTTACAGCTGCTGCCTTTTCTCCTTCAGACGGCTCAGGAAGCTCAGAGGGTCCATGACAAGGCTGGCCAGGCAGGGGCAGCTGTGCAGAAGATGCTGACTGCCCTGGAAGAGCTGCTGCGTCTCATGAGTAGGTTTTGCCATGCCACTGTGGGGTGTGGATGGAGAACAGTCCCCACTGGGGTCTAGGCAGGGCTTCTGGGAGTTTAGTGGGAAGCTAAATTACGTGATGCCTATGAACAGGCTGGGCAGCAGGGTGGAGATGAAGACTAGAAAGATCTAGTTCTCAGCCTCCATGCATACTTTCCTATTCCTTGTTTCCCTTCTGTGCAAAAGACCAGCCTGGTGCTGTGGATGAGGATGGCCTGAGGCAGCTTGAGGAGAACTTCAGCAAAGCCAAAAGCAGAAGCAAGCAGCTGAAGGTGGAGATGTCAGAGCTGGAGCAGACAGCTGCCCTGCAGAAGGCCCGGGTGCGCACGCTGGAGAGCAGCATTGATGACATCCTGGCTGATATTAAGAACCTGGAGGATATCCAGAGGAGTTTTCCTCCAGGCTGCTACAACACAAAAGCCATTGAATTGCCGTGAGCCAGCTCTGGAAAGGCTGCAGCACCTGCCAGGCTGAAGGCAGGAGGGCCTCCCCAAATCTGGCAGAACTGGCTGTGTTTGGTTGTGTTAAACTGATCCTAACCCTCAAGATCAGTGTGGCAGATGAAGTTCACCATCTCCCACTGGCCCTGGGAAGTCCCTAATATTTCAAAGTGCTCCGTCCCTTGTACATGGGAGAAAGGAGACTCCTGGTTTGTGAAGGTGCTGCTGTCTGAAGAACAGTCCATTCCTACAATATATCTCTGAGGTGCAGGGTTAGGTGTCAACCTTGTGAGTTTGCACAGTTTGGACCCTGGAGCTCATAACTGAGGGGTTCTCCATCACCTGTGGATACCCTGTCCTGCTCTGGCACATGCAGAAGGACTGGGATCTCTGTTCATACTTTTGACACTGTCACCACCAGCTCCTCCTCCTGTTCTCCATGGAGTTTTCCTCACCTTTGGCATCTCAGGAGCAAGGGAGCAAGCAGCATGAGAGGCTGCAGGGGGAGATGAGTTCTGAGCTGTGGCACTGGTGATGCTTCATGTGGTGTCTCCTCCCAGGCTGGCAGTCCTCCCCTTGCTGGCATGCTGTGGCTCTTGTACCTGAGAACCCTGGCCCATTCTACAGCAGTCTCTGTAACCTGATCTCATTTGTTTAAAAATGTTGAAGATGTCTTGAATGTGTCTCCACCTCCGGTTCGGTGCTGCCTGTCTTCCCCCTCTCCCTCATGGTGCTGTATGTCTCTCAGAGGCCGCCATCACCACTAAGGTAGCTCTCCACAGGGGTTTCCTGCTGTTCATCTCAACAGAGCTTGGATGAGCCAAAGGCCACAGTGCTCCCTTCACTGCAGCTGTCATGTGGGTCCAGCTGCATTCTGACACTGCTCCCACCTTCCTTCAGATGCCATGCAGGGGAAAAAAAAGTTTCAGAGGAGATAAGCGCCACCAGATGCTGGACGCTGAAGCTCTGCTGAAGCCCCTGCCCAGCATGGTGATGAAACAGGAGGTCCCAGATGGAGAAGGACACTGGGGACTCACTCACCCCTCCTTATCTCTCGGGTCTCTGATAAAGCAGAATCTGATAAAGCAGCATCTGTGCTTTTGCTTCATGATATACCGAGTATTATGTCTGCTTTACATTTTTTATTTAAGTGAGATGTATTTTAGCCCCTGGCATGTGTCCCTTCTCCTGTTGTAGATGTAGGGACAGCTATTAGGGACCTGTCTTTCCGTGAGTTGGATTTTTTGAAAGGTAGGAGGTCAATAAATGATGAATACTCTTGGCTAGATCTTGCCTAGCACTTTATTTTTCCAGGCTTCCTCATTTGGGCTATCCCAGCAGTACAGGCATTTCCTCTCTTGTTTTGACTCAGTCTTGGGGCTGTTCTAAAATCACACCAGTAACATCTCTGTTTTGTTTTGTTTATTACATAATTTAAACATTTTGCTGATAAAGTATTTTTTGTCAATGACTGTATTTTCATATAGCAACAGAAAAAAAGAAAAAAAAGGCTCCAAAACTTTTGACAAAGGTGAAATTGGTGGCATGGCAACTTCAACCCCTTTCCCTCCCCCCTTTATTTTCTTTCCCGAAAAGACATTTGAAGTTCATTTCACTTTCAGCAAATTGACTGTTAAAAAGTGGCGGTTCAAAGACCAAAACCCACAAGCTTCTTCCCACACCTCCCCTGCACCCTGGAAACCCCATCCTCAGCTCCCCAGCAGTCACGTGGATCATCACAGATGATTATTTTCTTCCCATGCCCACCCAAAGACATTTTTCCAAACCAGTCCCAGACCTGAAGGCCCCATTACAAACCCCCATCCCTCCCCCATCCTATGAGTTTTACTGAGTGGATACACGAAGGTAAGAGCAAAAGTAGGACAGAACAAACTCATCACCCCCACTTACAGCTAAGCTTCACCATCCCAACCATGTGGGTCAGGAGGCCATGGCATTCCCACTCCCTTCCGTGTACCAGAGGGAAGGAGGGAGGGAGGGAGGATCAGAGATGGCTCTCGACATGACACTTTCTTCCTTTCTCCATCTCCATTGTTTAATTTTCTCTGTCTTTCCTTGGGGAAACCCACTGTCTTTGCTCCCACTTCAGAGGTGTCTCTCCCCAGGAGGTTCAGTCCCTCTGTGTGTTTTGGAGGCTGGTTGCCACCACTGCTGTTTCCCTGGCTCGGAGCTAAGAAACACGGGGGACACGTGGGAAGGAGGGGAGGCAGGCTGCTGTCTGGGATAACTTGTGTGTTGGGATAGGAAGGGAAGGGAGGCTGACAAACAGAACATGTGAGAACAGCAGGTGGAGAGGAGTCCAGCGAGTGGCTGACATACACTGGGTGTCTCAGGATGAGATGGAGATGTCACCACTAAGGGAGCTCAGGTGGGGTGGTGCTGGTGCCCAGCTGAGACTGGCTGAAGGCCCCCCTGCAGCAGAGGACCCACACACTTGCCATCTTCTCGGCTTTGGCATCTCCATATCTCCTCATCCTATGGGATACGTACTCAACCACCTGGAGATACCAGCCCCTGGAGAGACTCAGTTGCCAAATTTAGAACAGTTCCCAAAAAAATCTTTCCATGCAGAGGGAAATCTGTGACAAGGAAAGACTTCTTTTGGCCTTTGGGTGAGTCACATCACTTCTGTCTTTCTGGGAAGGGCTGTGCACTCCTGAGAAGTTGTCAGCTATTGCTACTAAAATCCTGTCTGCTGCAAGGACCCTGTGTCTGTGGGTTTCCTTGTTTGTCCAAAGCAGCTTGCTGTTTCAGGGATGCCAGCAGCACCCAGCAGGTCACCAAATTTAGCATGAAGTCCCACCTCTGGAGCTTGCCTGAGAGCTACTTGTGACGCTTTATGGATTTTAAGGGACAAAATAAAAGAAATTTCACATCTTTCCTTGAAAGACCCTGGAGGACTCAGCCACAGGCAGAAGAGCTCTACCCAAAGTGATACAAGGTTACAGCAAGCAAAGGGTGAGCAGAAGGTGAGGGCTAAAGCTCCTCATGGCTGTGACCTTCCCCAGGAGCTGTTCAGGGTGCTTGTGCCCTAAGGATGATCAGCAGGACAAGGCGCTGCTCCAGCAACCCTCCTCTCCATAAGACTTCAATAACTGCTCCATGTTACCTGTCCTGCTCTTACTGAGAGCTTCTCCACTAGGGTCCATCCCCAGCATCAGGGGGCGTATCACAGGCAGGAGCAGGAGCCTGGCTTGTCCCAAGGAATGTGCAAAGTAGCCATGGCTGCTTTGGGAGGGGGAGGTTATCATGCATTTAATGAACTCTTCAAGGAGAGGGAGAGAGTAGGAGTGGGGGGAGAAGATGGATGGAGCAGAAATGGAGAGTAGAGGATAGGGATAGACATGGCCAGGTTTGGGGAAATTTCTCATCAGAGGCTTTGGCTTACCACCTGCTTCTTTCTACCCAAATTCTTGGCCCCTTATATGGCAGATGCCTTTTTAGGTGCTGTGGGATGCCCCCTCTGACACTGGCTAAGAGTAGAACATCACCCCAACTTCACTTACCTAGGGAGTGGCTTCAGTTCTTGCAGCTAAGGGAAGGTGAGACATGACATTCTCCCCATAATGCTTCGGCAGCAGTGCTTACCAAGGTCTCTGCTCCCCTTTAGAAATGCCCTCTCCATGACTTTCAGGGGCAAGAGGAGGATTTTGTTAGCTGAGTTTTCTCATGGCTGGCCTGAGGAGGTTCCCCGGCTGTGGGGCACTGAGCTGGTTGTGTTACAACTGCCCGCTGCCCACCAGGGTTTGGTTGGTCACTGTGTTGAGAGGCCCAAAGGGCTCACACTAAAGCTACTTCATAAAAAAAAAATCCACACAGATTTATTGAGCTTGTGTAAGATGATGCAGAATAGGCAGCCCCTGCTCTAAGCATGCTGGGAAGATGGACTGAGGGGACCATTTCCCAGGGACATGCTGGGAGCACACAGAGCATGTTGCTCCCTGACCAGCTCCTCCTCCCTCCCCATGCATGCAGGGCAGGGCAGTACCCCAGAAAAAGAGACCAAACCATTCCCTGGACACGGCTGCACAACAGAGTGTTGGTGCTGGGAGTGAGAGGCAGACAGGGGCAGGAGGCCATGGGATGGGGAGAGAGATGGAGACAGGGACTGAGAGAGAGAAAAGAGTGATGCAGAGCTGTAGGCAGGTGGGACACGAGGGCTGTCTCGCTGCGAGATCTGGACACTTAGCCAGAGGCGTTGATGTAGAGCTGGCTCTTGAGGATGTAGTCGATGACGGGCTGGCAGAGGTAATCCACCACATGTCCATCCCCGTGCTGCAGGGCCAGTCTGGGGGCGTGGGGAGAGAGAAAGGTGTCAGGGCCCACTGCGGTGGGTCAGGTGCCCCTGCAAATGGAGAGGCTGGCTGGGGACACCCTGCTCCCTGCTCTGTAGTGGGAGTAGCCCTGCTTTACCCACCTGCTTTTGGTGGAGCTGACAACTGACATGGGGTGGTTTGAGTCGTCCTTCACCACCAGGATGTTGTTCTGCAGGGGAAAGAGGAAAACTGGAGTGAAGGGATGGCTTGAAAGCAGATATCTGCCCCTCCAGACTCCCCACCCTGCTCATCCCATTGCTCATCCCATTGCTCATCCCATTGCTCATCCCATCAAGTGCTGAGAGCACTTGAGCCTGAGATACTTTGTGTCCCATCACAAAAGCGTCCCCCTGGGTGAAGAGAGACTGCAAGTCCACCCACAGCCTTCCCTGGCCACAGGTGCACCCACTCACTCACTTTGTACTTGCGGAGTATGGAGGAGTGGTTCATGATCCGCTCAGGGTCTGCTCCGTCCCGGGGCACCACCACGATCCCAAACTCCCCAACAATCACCTCCATCTGGGAGCAACACAAAGGGTGGAGAGCTTCATAGCCATGCAAACCCTGCCACTGTCTGCCAACCCCACCCTGCCCCGTGAAAGCAGGACCATGGTCTGCAGGGCGATGGTGAGTGATTTTGAGGCTATGTCAACAGCCTTCGGCAGAAACATGGAATTATGCAGGCACGTGGTCAGCAGTAGATAAAATAAAAGGCACAGGGTTAAATCCCATTAGTAGATGTTGAGGTTTGGCTTTGAGGAGAACTTATGGCAGAAGGAGGTGACAGCAGAAGAGGTTGCCCAAGGTGGATGTGACCTCTGCCTTGCTGGAAGGGTTCATGAGCAGGGTGGGTGTATTGGTCCTGACAGAGATCTGGGAGGATTGTCCTTCCAAGGTTGTTTGGTCAAATTTGCTACTGCATGGGGAGCACACCTATCTCAGGTGAGACAAATCAGGAAAGAGCTTTGGGTCAGCAAATTCAGGCAGCAGGAGTCTATGAGGAGGTGCTGCTGCAGAATGCATCTTCTGCCTGTGCTTTGATGTTTCTGCATCCTTTGTGCTGGGCTCCCAGGCTTGGCTCATTTCAGTTTTTCCAGTCCTTCAAAGGAGATGCCTGCTGCCTAAATGCTTTAGAAAGTTAAGGATTGAAGATGTGGTAGCTGATTTTTGAAGGCTGAGAAGTCCAGGGAGGGAGGTTTGTGTTGACTGACTGATTTCAGTGAGGAGCTAGGGGAGCCCTCATAGCTAGCACGGCTCCAACTGCCAGGAGCAGCTGGTGGGTCAGTAGCCCAGCCCCTCTCCAGGGCTGGTGCTCTCCCATGAAAATCCAGCTTCTTCCAGCAAGGACCAACAGTGAAATACGTTGATTTGGATCTAAATATGTTTAATTTCTAACATCTGGACCACTCCTGTAAATACCTTATTACCTACCTGCATAACTCACTCTGTTGGGATTGGCATCTACTTGATACTGCTCCTTCCAAGGGACAAGGAGTGGGAGCACAGCCCTTGGAAATGCCTGGGGGCAGGCTTACCCTGCCACCCCAGGTGACATCCTCTGCATGAATAGTGAACAGGGAACCATGGAAGCCCTGTGGAAATGTGTAGGGGATATGACAGTCAGGGTTGGGATGGAGGAGGCAGTGGAGATGGTGGGCACAGCTCCTGTCATCCCAAGGGACCTAGTGGCTCCCAGGAGCACTGGCAGTGGGAAGCAGAGGAGGAGGAGCATGGAGGGGTGCCTGGCAGTGGTGACTCACGTCTGCCTCATTCCAGAGGCCAGGGATGCAGAAGGACTCCAGCAGGTCACTGCCACAGAGCAGCAAGATGCGAAGCTCTGGAAAAGAGAGAAGTTCAGAGGTGGGAGAGCAAAGGGCTGAACAGGCATCCCCCCATCCCCCAACTCTGAGGGTTGGCTTTGCAGATCAGCAAGAAAATTGTGCTGTGGGAAGGAGTTTTCTGCTCTGGCATGGCCATAAAGATTAATTTATTTGCAGAACTGCCAGACAAAAGCCATAAAATCCCCCCAGAGGGGTGAGAAGAGGTGACTACATAGGAAAATGCCTCCCTGTTTGGCATTCCCAGGTGGCCAAAGCCTTTAGGCTCTGCATGGTGCTAGTGCTAGGATGGCTGTAATGCCAGGCTGTGCGTGCAAAGGGTCTCAAAACCACCAGCAAGCTTCCCATGCAGAGCTCTGGGTTATGTGTGGTGGGGCTAGAACCCCTAAAAGTCTTTAGAGTAAGGGATACCATGGCTGGTCTGGCAGCCAAAATCTCTCCTGCTGCTGTGTGAGGCTCTGCAGGGCCGCAGGCAACGTGGGGATGGGGTGACACCACCATGGGAGGCAAAGTTTGGTGGCACTTGAGGGGATTCTCAGGACAGGATGCCATGGCAGGTCTGTGCCAGTGCTGGGAGCTGTGCCCCATTGCACACTCCCTTATTTCAGGCTGTTGACTGTAAATGGGACTAGGCTCAGCCCACATAGAGCTGTTTCTGTC
>JANRMJ010000125.1:22769649-22822383 GCA_025584955.1 Alethe diademata
GCGGGGCGCTGGGCGGTGAGCGGGCAGTGCCCGGGGCCGTGCGGCGGACCCGGCCGCCGCGCTCCCGAGCCCCGCGGGCGGGCGGGCTTGGCTGCCGCATGGCCCAGGGCTCCCCAGCAAGGTCACGCCGCTGCCTTGGAGCCGCGGGGAGGGTGGGAGAGTCCACCGGCTTCCCTGGCGGAATTCTCCATCGCTTCCCAAGGAGGTGGCAGGGTAACCCGCTGCTGCGGAGCGACCGCGAAGTTTGACCCCGGCTGTGGAGCGGGGCCAGTGCTCGTAGCCCCGGGAGAACGGGAGTAGCAGGAGTCGTGTCTCAGCCCTCGCCATCAGCTGGAAGTCCTCAGTCACGGCTGACACAGCCGGTCGGTGCTGGGGACGGTCAGCTGAGGGCCTGGGAGAGAGTGAGGCTGCTGGGGCTGTGCTTTGAAACAGCACCGTTCCCGAGTCCCTCAGTTCGAGAGCACGAGATACCTCACGGTGATACGAGCAGAACTTTGATAGGCTTTGGGGTGAACTTGCCGTTTGGGTGAACTTACACCCAAGTGCTCGTTCTCTAGTGGTTTTGGAAAGCAGCGTCATGAGCTACAAATGGCTTTTCAGTAGCTGTAAAGTACTAAATGTTTAGGCTGATCGTGATGTGTCACCCTGACGCTTCCAGAACACCTCATGGAAACGGAATAGGTATGCCAAAAGGGCATGCACGTTCTTTCTGAGGAGTTCAGGGCTTGGGAAGGATTTAGAAGGAGTGAATTCAATGAGGATTTTACATTTTGAAAGCACTTTTTTTGACGACAAAGTTCTGAAACACTTCAGTGGTCTCTCTTTGCTGGTTCTCCAAATTTCTCCCTTCCTCCTCATCTTATGTTTTATCTCTGCTTCCTTCTGTTATCTCAGATCTTACCTCAAGTTTATTTCTTCAAAAAAGAAAAAAAGTTATCTTTTTTGTCCAATAGTGAGTTTATGACCTTTTTCTCTTCCAGGTGAGTACACCTATGCTGTCATAAAACTTCGTCATTCTTTCTTTTCTCTTACATTATGCTAAAGTTCTTAAATGCTTTATTATTAGCAGTCTTTTACCAGTAGAAGACTTGGGTTTTTTTCTTGTAGGATGTGTCTTAATAATATTGTAACCTCTGGCTCCCTGTTCCTTCTTGTGACTGCACGTGTCCTTTGGCTGCTTTGGGTTGTGGGAGGCCGTGCCATTGAAGTTACACACGTCCCTGCCCCTGTCACCTTCCTGCACCACCAGGCTCTTCCTTAGCATTTTGCTGTGCCAAGCTGGAAATTCTTCCTGCAAGCTGTGGGCAGGAATCACCTGTTTCTCCTCTCTTTGTTCCTCCCACACTTCAGCTCATCCTGGGTTGTTCTTGCTTTTTCCTGACTGCTTTGTTTATATTGTGCCAAAGCAACAGGACTGAAGCATGTGTGCACTAATGTGTTACAGGCACTGTCTCTGTCACCAAGAATCTTACCTCTTCCTAAAACAACAGGACAGTCCCCCTTCTAAACTTTTCAAGCACTCTGTAGTCCATCATCTTCCTTCTGCCTCTAAAGACCATTTGGGTTTGTTCTCTGTGTGGAAGGTATGCTTGGGGAAGGTGTCCTTGAAAAGCTGTGAAGTGCTTTTTACATCCACGGAGCGTACATTTAAATTGTTTGATTTGCATAGAGCAGAAATGCAGCTGCAGATTATGGCAGCCCAAGCTCATAAAGGGAACTGGGAATTAAGCCTCAGACTCTCAGAGCCAGTTCTGTTAGTCCTCTGTTTTAAGGAGGAGGCATCCTCCTTTTTACTGTGGCAGGACAGGCTCAATCTGACTACAGTGAAGAAGGAATAGACCAAAGTGTAACAATGTGAGAGGTCAGCTTAACAAAACATTGTGCCAAATGAAGACATGAGGCAATTAGTCTCTGCTGTCTTCATTGTCTTAACGCTAAGGAGGGACAGAAAAGTTTCTGCAGGAAATCATTTCATGTGAATTTGAGTTTTAGACCGAAGTGAGACAGATTTCTGAGGTGAACGTGTAATGGTTGACTATCTAGTGAAATGACTCTGCAAGAATCAAGCTGCTGAAGGGATGAGCAGGGAAGAAGGGACTTTTAGCTGGACTGCCTTAACTCTTCAACTTCTAGGTTCTTGCTTTTTGTATGTGTGTGAATCAGCTGTTTTAAAATGCTGTCCTTGAAGGACTGTGCCCCTTCAATCAACCTGTGAGAACTGAGAAACACACGAGACTCCTACAGAAGTCTTCCAGGAAGAGCAAATGAGGTCAGGCTTCATGTACTGAGTCTTTGAAAAGTTACAGGAGAGTCTGTTTTTAAGTAATCTTCCTATGTTGCAATAGATTTTTTGTGATTTCTGCTTTCCCAGTCTTATCCTTTTCAAAGTCACCTGTCAAGAGCATTGGAGTGTATTCTCTCCCATCTAGTTTCCTACGTGTTCTCTGGAGTCATTGTTTGAGTCAGTTCTCAAAATTTGCACTGCATCTGGTAAGGTGAGTAGACCTTTCAGAAGGTTCTTCTGGGAGATAAGAACCTAAAAGATGTTTTAGGAAACAGGAACACTGTTCAAGTCTCCCTGTTCAGGTGAATCTGTTCATTGCATCTGGCTGAAAATTTGTATCCATGCTATTTGTGCTGCTTGGGGAATCTACAAGTACTCCCCATAAATAAAATTAATCTCCTGGGGCTCTTGTCTTGAAGTAGACATTTCATGTATCCTGCTAGATATAAAAGAAGTCACTTTTAAGCAAAGTATCACTGATAGGATTTCTGACACAATAGCACAGAAACTTCTGAGCACATCCATTTTATAAGCCAGTGTTGAGCTTTAGTCCATGTTTGTTCACTTTAGAGAAATGATCTCCCATGCTAATTTTATATGTTAATCTTCAAAATGGAGTTAACTAGGATCCAGAAGCTTAGCAGTTTCATATATGACTGTCTCAATTGTATTTCAAAAAGATGTGAGCTCAGTTACCATTAAAATGTGGCGTTGCCCTGGTAAGCTGTGGCTTTTAGCACAAGCACAAACGTAGAATAAAAAGTGCTTGAATTACAGGGCTTGAAACACTGCTTAGAAATTCCAGTGCTGGTGAACCAGTAGGTAGTTTCCTGTAGCCTTATGATGGGGCTATAACCAACTTCATTAAAGGTTTGACTGCTTTAATAATTCAAATTGTGGGTCTCTTTTCAAAGACTCATCAGTGGCTCCATTAAATTCTGCCTCTGCTGTCTCTTCCTGGTTGCTCCTTTGCTGTCTGCTGGCCCACGATGCACCTCTTGCAGGTTCTTCACTGTTAAGGAGGAGGGTAGAGCAGAGGTAATTGCAGTTTGTGTGTGAGCATGTTCTGGTACTGATTCCTGGTCAGGATGGTGTAGAAGTGGTGCTTGTCTGTGCTGGAAAGGCACCCACCAGAATAATGTTTGAATGAGCCTCAGCAAGAAGTCGGTTAATTAATTATCTGGAGAGTATATAAAGGAAAAAGTTAGTAAATGTAACTCTTAATTGAGAACCCTGTGTCCCTGCAGTGGGCTTCCTGGAGTTGGCAGGATCACAAGGCAGGAGGGGAGGCCTCAGGAGGCTCGTGTCCAGCCTCCTGCTCACAGCAGGGGCAGCTCTGGGGTCAGACCAAGTGCACAGAGCTTGAAGACCTCCAGGGATGGAGACATCTCAGCCTTTTGGGACAGCTTGAATGTCCTCGTGGTGGAAAAGATTTTCTGTACATCCAGTCTGAACCTCTCCTGTTTGAACTTATGTCCATTGTCTCTTGTCCTCTCACCACACAGAGAGCCTGGATCCATCTTCTCAATCCCCTCCCTGCAGGCGTGTGGCAGCTGTGGGTGCCCTGGAGCCTTCCCTAACTCGGGCTGACCTAGCGTTCTCCCACAGCCTCTCCTCCAGTTCCAAATGCAAGTGCTCCAGCCCTGATTGCTCTGGAGGCCTTCCTTCAGTTGTTCCACAGCTTTCTTGATTAATCTTGCTATCTGAACAAGACCAAGTCAGCCAATACTTGGGAAGTATTCCCTCCAGCTTTTTGTTTTCTGAAATGATTAATGCTGCTTTCATACAGTGTTTACTCTTGAATTTTAACTAGAGGAGATGTAGTGGGACCTGCTTTGGCCTTCCAGGATGCACCATGATGTTTTCTTTGGGTGAGCATAAAGTCTCCCTTCTAGTTTTGTCTCTTTTTTTCTCTATACAAGATGTCTCCACCATTTGGTAACTAGAATTTCTGCTAATATTTAATATGAGCAACACTTCTTATTTTTCTTTGAGGGTGAGAGTAATGATTTAAAAAGGTAAAGATTGGTGGTGGCTGCTATTTACTTAGGATCAACAAGCTTTTTGTGGTGACCTATGAAGTAAAAAGAATCACAGTCAAAAAGGTGTCAGGCAATTCCCCACTGAG
This sequence comes from Alethe diademata, assembly GCA_025584955.1. Lineage (NCBI taxonomy): Eukaryota > Metazoa > Chordata > Aves > Passeriformes > Muscicapidae > Alethe > Alethe diademata. Next base: position 22,774,062 of record JANRMJ010000125.1, read on the forward strand.
CTTTCTGCTGAAGGAAATACATCTTACTGGGAGCCCCAAGACACACACCATACTCCTCAGGTGTCTGGGCAGCAATTCCTTGTTCCCTTTTTCCTATCACGGGCATCCAAATTAGCATCCTCCTGTCATCCAGGGACAACTTATGCTAAAGTCACTGTCAGACCTGTGATAACTTTTTCAAACCCAGATTCCTAAGGAAACAGGGCTTGTTCAAGTGCACTGAAGTTGGTTGCTGCCATTATAACTTTGTGAAAGCTGGTGAGATGATCATGTTTGGGTGATCCAAATGAGTGTGTCTAGTGAGAGCAAAGCAGGCAGAGTCCAGCTGGGAAAAGCAGCACTTCCAGAACTTCCCCTTAGCTGTGGCGTGCTCGTTTCTGTGCTGGGGTTTGGGCATGCTGCTCCCTAGAGGGGTAACAGCAGCAATGGGAGTGCCTGTGCAGGTTAGCAGGTGCTGGGCATATTTTCCTGCTGGAGGGACTGGCAGGAAGGTGAATATGTGCCAGAGAGAAGAGGGCTGCAGTAACCAGAGAATGTGACTTGCTTAGCACTTGGCAAAACCTGGCCATACAGACCAGGGATGGGTTTTAAACTTGAACAGCTCTTGACAGAAGTTTCTCACTCTCCCTCACCCTCAACCCTGATGTGATGGCATAGGTTTATGGCCAAGTCTAAAGTAAGCTGAACTGGGGAGCCACACTAGGTTAAAACTGCTTTAGTTTTGTTTTTTACCCATGGGGTTTGGTCCGAGTTGGTTTCCTGATCCCATTCATTGTGTTACTACAGATGTGCTGACAAAAAGGGTGAAGTTGTGTGCAAAAGGATTGAAGCACTTATGGTTAAGAGCTGGATGGGACTGCTGCTTGGAGTGATAGTGCTCATTATCATTAAAGTGCTCATTGACCCACAACCCTAGTGAATAGTGTCCTGTCTCCTAGAATATGGCTGTAGCTTTATATAGAATATCATCCTTATAGAATCACTGTCAACAAACCGTACCCCTCTTTCCAGTCTGGACTGAGAGTCTCCCCTGGCTGCAGAACACAGTGTGTGCTGTTGCTGTACTTTCTGTGCTCTGCTAGGAGGTTGCATGCACAACAGTGTTCTAGTGACCTAGAAGTGCAGGTTAGTGTAAGTAAAGTTACAGCTGTATGTATGTATGTATTTATTTATTTATTTATGATGGAAGTGCAGGTTAGTGTAAGTAAAGTTACAGATTTATTTATTTATTTATTTATTTATTTATTTATTTATTTATGATGGAAGGGATGATTCTTGCAGCAATTAGTTCTTGTTCTAACCTGCATATTCCTATGTAGTTTGATCTTTATTGGAAAAGAGAAAGTTCTGTTGTGGCAGTAAAACCAGGTGATGCTTGTCTGAAGTGTTAATGAGGGAGTGCACCAAAGCATTTTGAGAAGGCTGCCCCTGTCCCTCAGTATAGGGAGTTTGAGGGTTTTTTTTCCCCTCAGTTTCTTCATTTCACTGCACGGTAAGAAGGTACATTTTCTTGGTGAATTAGCTATTTTATTTAAGTATTCAATGTAAAGTATACTGTGATATTCTGGCTACTTCTAAAATCTGTTTCTTCTGTCCTAAGAAGTCATAACAAGTAACCGTAGCTTGGTCCAGTAAGATGATTTTGGCCTCTAAATAAGCTGATCTGGGCACTGAATTGTATCACAAACTTTTAAGTTAAGCAACTTAGAGCTCTGTTTAAATCAATCTATCTGGAAACTGAAGCTGCCCTGCTTTTTTTTTTTTTTTTTTTTTTAGTTTGCCACATAGGCTGTTGTGGGCATTTTCAGATGCGTTAGTGCTTCCTATTGCAGAGAGAAAAGTTGGGTTGATGGGAGAAGACAGTGATTTGATGGATAAATGCCTTGGCATCTTCCCTGCCCTGCTCAGCCAGAAAAAATGAGTATAGAAGAGGAGTAATTGCATTTCAAGTGCATAGTGGCTGGGGAGGGAAGAGAGGATAATTTGCTGTAGGATCTGATTTTGTTGGATGAGGAGCTGCTGGGGATTGTAGAGGTTTAAGGGTTCTTCATCTCTGCTGTTAGATCTTCACAACAGTAGCAGAGACTCACTCAGAGCAGCGGGCTGGTAGAAGAGCAGTTAGAGAATGCAGCTATAATTTGTAGGGAATATATGTGGGAGGACACTAGTTGTTGCTTTCATTACTTTGAACTTGAGGATTGTCCTCATCTTACTGGAAAAACCGCACAGCTGCTGTCAGGCTGGAGCAGAATAAACCCACAGATTTTTTCCTTAAAATCATTAGCAGAGATGCATCCTTTGATTCTGTACTTTTTAATGTATTATGGGGGAGGTCGTAGATTTCACTGGTGTTTGGGAAAACATAGGTTTTCCTCTGCTCAGGGTGAGGTATGGTATCTTATTTCTCCATCTTACTGCTGTAAGAATAGAGGAATAACAGGTTGTTTGTTGTGAAGTGAATTGAGGGCTCTGGGCCATCGTTTCTCATGATTCCATACAGAGTGGGGGGTTGGTGGCTTTGTGTGTGCCTGCTGAGCACTTGAGTTGTTGCACTGGACAAAGTATTGCTGGAAGCATTACAGCTGTACTGGAGTCATCACCAGCTGCCACTTGTGCAGCCCTGCTCCAAGTCCTGCTTTGGCCACGTTTCTAGACTTGTCTGCCCACTGCTGCTCTTCCCATTTGAATTTAAGACAAATTTTTCATTGTAAACTTGGGGACTTCCCGGATGACCAAATGAGGGGGAAATGGCTTAAACAGTGTTCTGAAGCTGAGTATTTAAATTTCTCTGAGTTAAATCAGCAGGTACTTGTTCAGGTCAATGTAATCCTGTGAGCTGGGATGGGATAAACTTTTCTGAGTGACATTAGGTCTGCTTTCTCTTCTTTCTGTATTCCAGTCGGACTTCTCTTGGATTATTCACATTGGCTTCTGCACTCAAGGGGTTATCATAAGGAACCAGAAGGCTGAGGAGTCTCTGAATCTCCTGGGATTGTTACAGATCTGTGGGTGACAGTCCGAATTTCACTGATGGGACTCAAATCACAGATACCCTTGAGGTACCTAGGAGTCCTGCTAGAATTAATATTCTCTTCCATCTTCAGGGAAAAGAAGGATAATATTTCTGAAAGTACTTACGATGTCCTGAATACATCAGCAGTCTATTTCTCATCTTTTTATTTCATTGTTTTTGGTGCTGAAAGTGTCCTCTAGTGCTCAGCCTGATTGAACAGTTTTCTGCTTTGTCTAAATGATGGTAGGGATAAAGCTGATTTTTATTTTATTTTTCCCCCTTCTCTCCTCTGAAGCATTGTCTGTTTTGAGTCTGTGGACCCTGCTTATCATACAGCTGAGTTATCTGAGAGCTACTCTGTAGCTGTGGAAAACGAGAAATTAATTCTGAGTGCGGTACCTTTAAGACTGATTCTGCCAAAATAGTGTGGAGTACGTTTCTTGAACTACTTAAAGGAAACCACTCTTTTGTTTTGGAGAACAGAAAACCAGACCTTTTGGGCATCAAGCATCTTTATTTCAGACTTTGGTTTTTCATGATGCCTTGATTTAATGAAGCCTTGAGAGTTGTTCCTCTTTGGTCGGGATACAGCAAAGGACAGTTTGTTTGGAGCCTGCCTGTTTTGGGCCCCCTGGACCCCCCATTTACTTAGCACATCTTAACTTCCCTACATGTGAAGAATAAATGAATCTTTGACAAATCTGTTGGGAAGACCATTTTCTCCCCTTGTTTTACGATAGTTCTGAAAATTGTACTGCTGACTGTTGCAGTGAAATTCTCCTGGTATTTGATTTGCCATGGCCTGTGTTGGTCTCACCATGATATGGAGAAAGCATGTGGATATTGCTATGTGTCAAACAGCTGTGACTGTGTGATAACAACCTTTGACAGCTTTGGTTCCTTTTGCAGACAGTACTGGTTTTGGCAGGGCCTTTGGGCATTTCTGCTCTTAATTCAAGGTACACTTGAGCTGTTCTGAGGGGTCTTTAGGGCACATTTTCCAAATTAGCCTAATAATAACTGAAAATGAAAATGCTCTATAAAAAGGTTGCTAGGAAGTGCTAATCCTCTATACCTATGGAGAAGGAAGAATGGGACAAGACTTCTGGCTGTTGAAGTTGTCTTGTCTTGAAATAGTGTAAATACTTGTCAGTGACAATGTCATGACCAAACTTCTGAGCAGAGAGACTTGATCCAGCCAGATATTCCCACGAAAAAGCCAGTCTGTTGGTAAGAATAGTTTCATAGGATTTAAACCAAATTTATGAGCATTAAGGAAAGGCCCAGACCCACCAAAAGTGTATAAAAACATGAAAACTTTAGCAGCTCTTAGAGTTGAAAAATGCTGTTTCAGTTACTATTTCAATTTTAAGAAAAAGGTGAGATTTCTATATTGGTTAATGGTTGTCAGTTAAATTATTAAAATATACAGAGTAAATGTGCAGTAAAAATCTAGAAGATGTTTCAGTTTGTCTTAATGTCATTGATAGGTGTAATGTTGAACATATATGTGAAATCTTTAACTAGAAAAGAAGTGATAAAATCCTTAATATGCATTGTTGACATGCATTTGGATTATTACAGCAGGCCTTAATTTATGAGCATGTCACATAGATTATGGCAGGGCATGAACATCTGGCAGGTTTTCCACCCAGCTTGAACATACCATGGCTATTTAATTTAGAGATTTATTTAGTTTTGAGGTAAGTGGCAGGAGATATGGGGCTTGGGGCAAAGACATCTGTAGGGGATTGTAGCTTGCTCTGACTTCAACTGAAGTACTTGTTTTCTGGTTTTGATATCAAAGACTGAAATAATCTCTGGTGCTTGGAAGTACCCAGAAAAATATTTCCAATGTCTTTGTAATGAAGATGTCAATTGCCTGCTGATGCTGCTTGTGCAGCTACAGACTATTTTGGTTGCTTCCATCATAGGTGGCCAGTCAGAAGTCAGCACTAAAAAAAGTGCTGTGTCTGCCTGTAACATTACGTTATGTGGTAGGAATTTGGGGATTCTCATTCAAGAGCAGTTAAAATTCTGTCCTCTTTGATTAAAGATGGTTACAAAAATGTATCTTCTGTCCTGCATAACTGATTCTGTTAATTCCTGAAATAATTCTTTGAGAACTGCTGTGCTGGAGCATTAGGTGATGTGGCTCAAAAGTGTTTTGTCTTCTGGAAGGACAGATCCAAAAGACATGAAGATCTTTGGGCCTTTAAGGATTCTGATACAGGAAGTTTTTTGTGTATAATGAGAAATGCTGTTGAACATACAGATTTCAGATTTTTGTATTAAAGCAGCATGATTCACCTGGTTTCCCTGCTTTATTGTCAAATACTGAAACACAGTGCCAAAATTATTCTGTTTTCAAAATTCTTTTGGACATGCTGGTATACTACACAAAACAAGTGACTATGAAATCAAATCTATAGTTGATTGCAAAGTGGAATGCAGGGGCAGCCTGAGTAACACACAAATGTTGAGTTAATGACTGGTAACTGTGTCAAGCATGTCAAATCTTTTGATGGCATTGTCTCTTCTTGTTAATATGTCTCAAAGATTTGGAAAATGTCTTCTCTGTGTGAAGACAGTCACTACCCTTCCCCACATTCCAAAAGTAGCAGTGTATTGGGCAAGGCTGGTGATTATTGCTGCGGGATTTGGTGGGAGGCAGGAGCTGGGGTGGGTGAACCCAAGGCACACAGCAGTTCCTGAAGGAAAGACATAATGCCTGGTGGGAATGGTTTGACACTGTCTGGGATGTTGCTTTGGGTATGGAGGTGACTTGGTAGGACTTAAAAAACAAGCAACTAAATGTTTGAAATAGCAAGAAATAAGATCAGGGTGATAGATTGGACTGTATAACCTTTTCAGGGCCTTTCTAGGCCTACGATTTGATCTTCAGGTGAGGTGTGTTAATCCATTGCTATGAAGCCTTTTCCTCAGCCTTTGCAGAAGATGATGAGGTCTGGTCTGACTGCTGAAAGGGAGACTATGGTCTGGAAAACTGCATTCACATTATTCTTTTTTACAGTTTATGTTTAGTAAAGGTCTGCCATGTTTTTCCATATCTGATTCATAAAGCAGATACTGATTTATAGTCAGCTGTGAACTTTTCTGACACAGAACTAGAAAAAACATTAGGTCTTAAGATTTAAATTTGAAATAATTTTTTTTAAAAACAAAAATATTTAGGCCTCACAAGTAGATTTAACCTTGGGAGTTATAAATTTGCTCAGATGCTTTCTCCTGAGCAATCCATTAGTTTTCAAAACAGGAAAGGAGGTTACTGGTTAACTGGAAGTACCTGAGAGCACTCTCTGGGGCAATGGTGGCAGCAGATCTGTTTGGAGGCAGTTTGGGCCTGCTGGAGCAGAGCTACACAGGTCAGCTGGACTTGGGCCAGGAAGCTGCATCTCTTCAACCAGGCTGGATTTCCTCCAGACCTGTTGGTGTTTGGGCCTCAAAAGCTTCAAGCTGCACCTCTCCTGGAGAGGACAGTTCTTGCAGCAGTGTATCCGTCTGCCTCCCTTCTTCTGTGCTAATAATATTTGCTATCTGAGCTGGTTGGATTGGTCATAGGTTTCTCCTTCAGCTGAACACAGAAGAGTAAATTCACATATTCCAGGAGTACCATGTGTTTTGGTGATGGACTTGGGTATTGTAGCTAACAGCCCTTTGGGATGAGCCACTCCTGTACTGAGGAGAACCAACAGCTGAGTACTGCGGGTGAGTTGTGTGTTGCTAAGCCAGAAATTATTTGCATATTCTCTAGCTGGGAAGTAAGTTTATCTCAGAACAGCATTGCCTGTGTGTTTCTGATAGAGAATGGGGAGCAGCTAATGAGACTCCTATAAATGACTGGCAGTGATGTGCTGAGTACCCATTTAATTATCATAAATGGAGGATATAATTCTCCCTAACTGGTGTTCAGCCTTCTGGCGTTACTGTGCTTTCAGAGTATTGTTCGCATGTAATTTCAAGATGGAGAATTGAAAATAATTTCCAAGATACAGTTTGCAATTAGGATCACACCCAGATGTAATCTGAACATTTTTGTCAAGGCTTGTCTGTACCATGTGGTGTCCTTTCAAACCTCTTAATAATGAAAAGCTGGTTAAAACTTTTGGGTATGTCATGTTTGTGCATAGATGTGTGTTTTGTGTGATGTTGATGTGATTGAGAGTTTTTAAAATAAATGGAATTGGCAAAAAGCAGTTTACAGTTACTGAATGACCACGATATTTAAATATCAATAATTTTGCTTTAAGGCTTATGCTTTGGAAGGCCTTGTCTATCTGGGCATAGATCTTAGTATTAGGACTTGGAGAGCACATGTTGAAAATGCTGAACTCCACTGTATCTGTCATAGCTATCTTGCTGCAAACACAGTATGAGGGATTACTTGTGCTTTGTTTCTGCCACCTCTGATGGTACCTTCTAATGGATTTGCTCTTTATCCATCTGCTGCTTAGCAATGAAGACAGTATCTCAAATTCCCAGTAGCTGACTCCTCTTAAATTATAATTTCCTCCATGTTGGAGCTGTTCCACCCTTACTGAGCATAAAGGTCAGCATTTGCCACTGCACAAGGGGTAATTTGAGGCAGGGATAGAGAGGAAGGAGTTCTGGAGGGATCACCAAAAATGAGCAAGGGATCTGAGTTTTATATCCCAGGCTGTTAATGGAGGTTGGAGGCAGCCGGAAGCTTGTAGAGTTAAAAGTCAGAATTTAGATGCTGCAGTTGTTGCCCTCTTGATGCAAAGTGGAGTGGCCTTTCCAGAGGGAAATGTGTGTCACTGCTCTCCAGTGCTGCAGGCAGGTGAGAGGGTGCATTTTGTCTGCGTTACAGGTGTGACACTGAACTGACTGTAATTTCTTTCCTTTGAATTGGGTTGTTTGCACTTGTCTGGGACGTTCCATGCAGTGTCCAGGCAGGGCTGGTATCTGCTGCCTGACCTGATCAGGCTTCTGCAGGGCTGACTTGAGGAGCAGAATTTTCTGAAACTGATTTGATGATACCCATCTGAAACGAATCTCAATGCTCAGATATCTGCATTTTCTGTAATTCTGGAAATGGTTTTCATAGTGCAAAAGCTGTTAAAAGAAGTAATGTTCACTTGTTCTAACACCTGTTGTCTGCAGTTTCCAGCCCCTTAAAACAAGTGGTTTTACCAAGTCAGGAACTGTAATATAGCAAATTACTGCTGGTGTTACTATACATTCATCACCACTGAGACCTGATAGGGTACATTCTCATCAGGGTTTGAAAGAAAAAAAAAGTGGTGTGAGAAATCACGCCTCACTTCTTAAAATTTTAAAAGGTGTTTTGAACCACAGCAAGGGACTGAATAAGGAAAAAGGGACAGTTCTGGGTGCTTAGCTGCTGCCAGAGGCACACTGCCCACACCCAGAGCAATCCTTACATGTGCTATTGACAAGGCAGCCCTCCCCACACTCATGCAGATGTCACTCTTCCCACCCAGCTCCTCCTTCGTCCCGCCTCTCGGAGGCTGTGCGGTCCTTCTCGCTTTGACTTTCCCAGTGGTTGGAGATTAACTTTCAACACCAGATCTTGTCAGAACTTCTTTTAACCATATAATATACACTGGAACTTTCATAAGAACCAATATCACACTGTCTGTTTATTACAAGGGCATAGTTCAGGGGTGTTTTGTTGTTGTTCAGAAAGTAATTATCTTACTTCTCCTTGCTCAGTCTCAAAACCTTGTGGGAATTATTGTGGCAAGTTCAGTTGTAAACCTTTCACATCCCTCTTAGGGCCGTAGTCCTATGAACTGGTAGCCCTACTGTGTGCTTCCCCTAAGTTCCTTATTTAGTGAGGATAGTCAGGGTAGTGAGAGAGCAGAGCTTTATGTTTTGGTGTCTTATCTTCCTTTTAAGGGAGAGGGCTGTCAATATGTGAGAGGATTGGAGGGCAATTATGAAGTTTTTGTGCACTTGTACCTTTAAGATTGCCTTAGTTTTGAAAAATCCGCTTGTCCGAGGGATGGTGAAAAGATTAAAAGAGATACAGAGATGGATTATATATTTGATCTTAAATATTTTGCCTTTTACTTGTTCTCAGGTCAGGTGTGAAGCTGACATTGTCAACCAGTGCAGTAAATGTGATACTGTGTCGATGTGCCAGGGTATTCCATAAAACTATTACTTTTTTACTGTTTACTATTAGAGATTTTCTTTTGAAGGTATTCCTTAACATATGAAAACATTTCAATGTCTTGAATCACCACACATATTAAGTGTCCATTTATTATTTCCTGAGCATGCCTTTTTTATAGCTAATAATTTCTTATTACTGTTACTAAACTAGAATTTTTCTATGCTGAAAATAGTGTCAGGGTTACCTATGGAGCTACTCTGTCAGGTCCTGGAAGGTAAACAAGGTAAAGGTGACTGGAGTTTTTGTGCCCTTGTTGGGCAGCATCCATTTAGAAGTTATTTTTATCCCTGCAGTCTTTAGTAAAATTCCACATAACTAGTCGGTCAAGATGACAGGTTAAATAATAGCATAGTCATATTTTTTTAAAATTACTATGAAAATGCAGCTGAGCTTTCCTGAGCTAGTCCTAACACTATATTTATTGCCAGCAGTTCTTGCTTGAATTGGAAAATACAGGTTGTTGGGTATATAGTTTTGAGGTTAGTCTCCTGGTTGAAATTTTGGAGTTCTATGGAACAGATCCAGGCATGTTGTTGATCCTAAATGGCTGGACCCCATTTCTGAGTGTGTTTAGCTCTGACTCCAGGTTGTAAGGAGAGGGAAAGCGGAGAGTCCAGTGGAGGCAGTGAATGGTGGAAGCCTGAGCAGTGTAGATTTGTATTTCCCTCTCTGTAGATTAAATCAGAGATTAAAAGCACATTAACTTTCCACAGGAGTGCTTTTACCTTTGGGGCACATCATTTTAAAATCTTGGGACAAAGAAACTGACTTGCATGAAACTGGAGGAAGAAAATGAGTTTGGATGAAGCTGACGGCGAGGGTACTTTTACCCTTATCCAAGGAGGAGGATTGTCAGCTCTGATCAAACTTGGACAGAGTTGCTTTTAGTGGTTGTGTTTTGAGGATGATTATTATGACTTGCTTCTACTAGAGGAGAAGGAGGGAAGATGGGATTAAGAAAAACCGTGTTCTGTGTCCCCATTTCTCAACATCCTTCTCAGCTACGGTGAGAACACAAAAGGAATAGAGCAGGATTCCCTGTGGAGGGGGTTTGTATTCAGGTGGTGATTGCTTTGCTTTAATGTCTGCTTGCAGAAGTGTGGAGTTTGTTTTTACTAGTGATGAATGACTTGTTTCTGTGGCTTTGATCTACAGCTATAATCTGATTAAACTGCAGGTCAAGGAAATTACCTGTACCCTGGCTTCAGCTGCCTGTAAGAGGAATAATGAGGTTTAAACTACTTAGCACATAAAATAGGATGGTTCTGTTAAAGGTCCTTTTCATTGGTGTGTGTTAACAGTATCCTTCCACAGCACATGGAGCATTTAATTCCATGACCCACAGCCTGAAGATCTCTTGCTGCCTCAGTAAGAGCTGACATCGCCTAAACCTGCCAGCTCCTGAAGCAAGCGATTCCAGAATTTTGTGCGAACTGTGGTCATTTAAATTAAGTGGCAACACTTGAAAGTTTGTAACATTAAGAACTCATCTACAGAGGTAAAGCTGTTAAAGTTGTTTAACAGTACATGTCTGATGTGCGAGTAGGTAGTCTGTACACAAATTTTAAGTAAAATCTTTTTTGGATGCTATATACCCCTGCAAGATCCTGATTCCATCTATTTCCTCTTTCAGGAAATGGTGTGTGAGGCTGTTAACAGCTGTTGTCTGAAGCCTGTTCTATTCAGGTGATGTTGAATTAATGGGTGGAGGAAAAATCAAAGATTAAGTTTACCCACAAGTTCACTGCTGCTGTTCTTCAGGCATAACCATCTGTGTTTATTAACAATCCTAAGATTGCGGCAAAAGTATTTCCTTTTGACAGGTCATAGTTAGAGATACAGTTACTGTTTACAAAACAATTCAGGGAAGTCAGAGTTATGTTTCAGAATCCAGCCTTTAGCAAAGTGTACCAGCTGTAAAGGATTAGTAGCCAGATAGTCTTTAAAAACTGTAAAGAAGGCTTTCAGTTTTAGCAAGTGTTAGTGGTAACTCTTGGGAATTGAAGGAAAAATACTTGTTTTCCATAGAACTGTCAACCACTTGTATCAGCAAGTTTTCTTCACATCTCACTCCAGATGTGAATGAGGTCTTGGATGCAGTGCCTTGGGGCTTCTGAACAAACAACCTCCCCTAAATGTGCTGTGGAGTATTCCGTGTCCATGCTGTTAGTGTTTCCTACTGCTTCCCCCTGCCCTGCATCAGCATGGGTATGCTTAAATACAGACAAATAAAGAAAAAACACACTGAGTATTAAAACCATTATAAATTTTTGTTGAAGATAACTGTTATTTTGAGGAAAATCTAAAATGCTAATTGCAGGTTGTTGCTTTGAAGTTCTTTCCGGTGTGAGCCTTGCCAAATACTGAAATTATGAAATTAAAATATTAAGTTGGACTTTTAGTATGCTAGTATAGCAAATTTACCTTTTCTACCCCAAATGAAAGATTTCTCACATTTATTCTATATATTTCTGTATTTCTGGCAGTGCCCTTGATGAGCCTTGGGATCATCACCTCCGGCTAAGGCACATTAGGCTGCAGGTGTTTTTCATTGTGGCACAGTTTTTGCACACATGTCCAGGAAAGAGAACTGCAAGAGTATGAATTTCTGCTTGGAGTGAAACTCTTGCCCATTTGATGTTTTTTAGTCTCTAGAATTACAGAACATGTGATTGGATTCTGATGGCTTTTATAAGCCCAGCTGCTTGGATTCTTTCCCCATTTTAGTCATGTAAATCCTCAATTCCTTATCGGGGTGTTGTGTTACTGAGTTTTGATAAAGGAACAGATACAGCTGCTGATGCTTAGGGCTGTCAGGGGAAAACCAGGTGGAGTTCCCCTTTAGGAACAGTGAAAGCAGTGTTGTGTTGCGTGTTGGCTTTGTCAGGTCTGGGGTTTTCCATTTTTTTGTAGAACTTGTCATGCCACAGCAGATCATGCCTGGCACATCCTCACTGTGAAAATGAGAGAGGTGTGGTGTAAGTGAAGCTTGACTTCCAGAAGTAGAGGATGTTAGCTGGGTAACACAAAACTGCTGCTTTGAGAAGTTTGGTTTAATTTTATTGGCTTATCTGTGCTTGGTAATGAAGCTTGTTAGCAGACCCCTGCTTCTGTAGAATGGATTCAGCCCTATTAGAGATGCAGGGTGGTGTATGCAGAACTGAAAATTTGTGATCGAGTGCTTTGAATTATAGCAGAACTGAAGACAGATATTGGAAAAGAAACGAGTTCTTTTGGGGACAATGGTAAAATGTATCCATTTGTTCAGTGATACACAAATAGAGTTTGGCAACAAGAGGAAAACCTGAATAGAATAGTTAACCAAAGAGGCTGTATGATCTTTTCTTATATCATGTTAACATCAAATTAAACAAACTTGCTCTGGTGTTAAAGAGTAGGTGTGACTGCATGATCTTTTGATGTATCTTTCAGTGTGATGGGGCAAACACTTCAAAATGTATATATGGGAGACACATGTCAATATTTGTGGGATTTTCTTGCTCTTGTTCTTACCTTAGCTTATTCTTACCCTTAGCTTAAGGGAAACTTCTACTTTGGAAAAACTTAATTGATCAAGAATGGTAAAAACTTGGAAGAGGGAAAATGAAATGTGTATTTCTTGTCTTCCTTTGCTAAGTCCAATGGTTCATTCCAGATTAAATGTAACCTCTGAGTTCCAGCAAAACATCTCTTTAGAACTTCATAGTATATAAAGTTAAGTTTCTTTTGTCTACTGTGGGGACTTAAATTTTTATTTGTACTGTACCTTTAGAACTTTGAGAGACAGTCCTGACTACTGTGTTTTAAAGTTTTGAAGCTTTTCAATTTTATGAATAAAATGCAAATTCCTTTAGCTATCACATGTTTTTACTGAATTGGATGGGAGGCTGTTGTATTTCAGTTTAAACTTTGACTAAAGCACGTATTTGTGCTAAATCTACATATTTGGTTAGGAAATGATAAAGAGTAGCTATTATGATATATCTAGGTAATATATGGAAATACTTGAAATATAATTTTTTTGAACTATGGTTTTTCCTTATTTGGTCTTGGACCAAAAAAAAAACTTAAGGAAGCTTGACTGAACTGCTGAGTCCAACTGAGCAAGGAGGTGCTTGAGAATATTCTTGAAATAATACAATGTGTAAACAAGTCCTATCAGGTTTCCTAGCATGCAACCTTTTTTGCCCCAGAATGAGTCATTCTAATGTAGATTCAATATGAGGTGGTGTAGTAAAATATATGGCCAGAAGAGCTTGTTAAAAATGGGTGATAGAAGGAGCCATTGTCACTGTGAGAAACTCTCATCAGGTGTTACCAGTGAACTCCAGTTGGTGCCCACTAGGAGTCCCTGAGCACCAGCAAAGGCCTGCTGTGAAGTTCATTTAATGAACGGGCAGTGCATCTCTCTCTCCCTCTCTCTGCTCATATTTTGCCACTGATGCAGAACAAGTTTTGTACCCAGGCTACCCCCTCTTATCCTGGCTTAGAGTGCAGCTATTTGAAATAAATTGTTTCTAGGTGGAAATGAGAAGCAGCATACTAATGTTAGATCGACTCTCCTAATTCCTTTGGCCTCTAGGAAGTATTGAAATAATTTCTATACATTTTATTAAAAATTACAGTGACAATCCCTTCAGTATTGCTTGTTACAATTTTATAAATTATACAAAGTTATACAAGGCAGTCTGTGTTATGTCTGGTGAAGTGTCTGGTACTAAAGTCTCTTGTTCTGTGAGCATATGAGTCTTCTCTTCCAAAAAAAAAAAAGTGTTTTTAAATAAGCCTTTTTGGTAGAAGCTCAGGTCTAGATATATGATTAGGTCTGTGCATTTACAGAGTCTGTCAGCAGTCACACTGATGTAGGGGCTGAGGCTCTCTTCATCTGGATTCTCTAGGAAACAATGAGGGCAAACTTCCAGGAGAAAAAGAAAGTGCTTTTATATTTCCCCTTTTAAAGATTATACTTAGTGGAAAGTGGTTCCTCACAACTAATTTCCAGAGAAGCTTTGGAAATTGGCTTTTAAAGGGCAGAGCCTTTGTGCCTGGAAGAGAATTCTGGGCTTGTGTCTGTGGGTGCAATCCTGTGTGTCCTGCTGGAGCTGAGCCTCTCTGCATTCATGGCTTTGGCAGCACAGATTGTGTTCTCAGCTCAGACGAGACCTTCACAGCACTGGAAGATGTTTGGAGCGTGAGCCAGACTGTGGGAACTTGGCTGGCTGTTCAGAAAAGTGAGATTCCAAATGCTCCTGAGCAGGTCAGCTTTTCCTTCGGAGCAGTGGCATTGCTGGCTGCCGCATCCCAGCCCCGCAGATCTGGCTCAGCTCTGTGCCTGGCCGGACTCGTGGGTCAGAGGTGCAGGGGCTGCTGAGGCACAGTGATGCCTGGAAAGGCTGACCTGGAACAGACTGGGCAGAGCGAAAGGAATAAAATAGGTGCTTATTGAAAGGATACACCTTGGGCAGTGCAAGAGCCTGACTGGGGCTGCACCCAGGTTGAATCCAAGATGGATCCTGGTCATTAGTTTTTACACTTTTATAAGTTTTGGTTCATCTACATATTGGGATCAGTTGTCCAACCACAGCCCCAGGCCATGAAGTCTCAAGACCCTGACTTGTCCCTTTTCCTTCACTGTTGTTTATGCTTTTTGGGTACAGGTTGTACTTGATTCTCAAGCTGGGAAGGGATTGTTTTGTCTAACTACCCTGTGAAGAGAACTTACACCTAATGTAAGTTTCAGAGTTACACACCAAGCAGCAGAGAATCTGAAAAATATTAAAGCTAAAAGCCAAGGCATCATAGCACACAGAGGAGATTGCTGTCCCTCTTTGTCTCTTCTTGTCTCCGTGGGGTAGGATCTGCTCATTCCCATCCTGCTGGCTGCAGCCACAGAGAGCTGTCACTTAGGTGCCTTTGTTACCTCTGTGTGGATGAGGAAGAAATGTTTCTTGGGCTTTCAGCTTTCTCCTGATACAGTAGCTAAAATTTGCATTGCTTGTCTCTGTTAACCTCTTCTTCCAGTGTTCCCGGCTTTTACGAGTTAAAAAACGTATTAACACCTTCTTGAAATAAATAAACTGAAAGAAGTTGTCTTAAAGGCATTAAATTTGGATCAGGTGAGGAACATACAGATTCACTTCTGATACCAGTTAAGGTGTTCTTTTGTCTTTGACTTTTGTTCTTAACAATTAAAGCTCTTAGGGCTTCCCATTGCTTCTTAGATGGAGGTGGCTGTGGTGAGCTGTTATAGATAATGCTTGTATTTAGTAAACAAAAATTTTGTGAAGGGACTTACCAATTTACGTCTTCCTAGTAATGTATATTCTATCCACAACTTCACATTGGCAAGAGAAAGTATATGCTAGTTTCTGCAGGCCCTTTAGAGATTAGGTGGTGCTTTTTCCTGGCTCTCCATTCTTTTCCAGCTGGCATCTGACATTTATGTTAGGCACAGTGTGTCTTCCATCTGTGTTGGTTTTTTTTTCCTGAGGCAGGTAAAGGGAGCATTTCATGACCAATGTAGAAAGCTTGCACTCTCCAAATCTGTATCACCACTTGAGTGCATCAAGAGCAGAGGGACATGTCCCATCCAAACCCAGCCAAAGCAGGCAGTCTCGTGTCCCCTCTGCCAGCCCTGGGTTAAATGTGTCCATCAGGCAGGCCAGCACTGCTGCTCCTTGAAGCTTTATGTACTGCTGACACAGTGCTTAACTGTAGCACCTCCACTGCCTGCTCCAGCCAGACAATGGCCATTCAGAAATATTTATTTATTGAGGACTGCCCCAGTGTTCTTTTTGGGAAGCTATTTCCCAACCTCCACCAGCAGTGGGGATTTGCAGAGGATGCTCAGTGCAGGAGCTGTAGATAGTCACCTGTCGTTGCCATTCTTTCTGCAAAAAACTTGTGCAGCATGGGGGGCAGGAGGGCTGTACTAAGGTGCTGACAGACAACTGATGGGAGTTTGTGTTGCTCTGACTCTGTTGGCTCCTGCCTTTCATGTGGGACAACTTAGAGTTGATATCAAGTTCCCAGGTAATTGTCACTAATGTTGGCAGGACACTGCTGCCACATAAAGCTTAAAATTCAAACCATAATGTAAGCATTTTTAGTTTGTTCAGAAGGAGGCATAAGCAGGGAAAAGTGAACAGTTGACTACTGTTATGGGATGAACTAAAAGCAGTCATGCTGTTGACTCAAATAGTAGCTCAAATCCTGCATGGGGTGACCTAGAGCAGAGTGAGTTGTAAGCAGATTCACTATTGCATGAATGTGCTTTGGCATAATTCAGTTATTTTGATCTGTCTGTTTCTAATTTATTGCTTTACTGTTTTCTTACAGGCAGGCAGAAGTCCTGAAGGCTGACATGACAGGTAATTGCCTTTTTTATGCAGTTGATCTAGTTTATTAATAATATTTGATTCCTGGTTTTGTTTTCCTTTTGTGTTTCTTTTGCTTAACGTTCCTAAGATTTTTCTGGAGCATGTGTGACCCTATGTTAAAGGTTCGTCCTCTGTATATAAATAAGTTGTATTTTAACAACTGTGCCCCTTTTGCCTGTACCTAATGCATATTTTTTAAGTTGACTTGGGAGGTTCTAAACATTTGGAGATGAAGGTCATGTCTTCTTCTCTCTGAGATTCCTGCCCAGACTAGCACAGGAACTGCTGTACTAGGGATTAGCCAGGATTTGGGTGTTTTTAAGGACCCTGTATGAGGAAATGCTGATCTGAGCACTGCCATGTGTTGTGAAAGTGCAGCCCTAGACACAGTGAAATGCTTTGAGTTGTGATTTAAGCTATATCCATTCATGGGAAATGGAAATAGTTTATATTAATGAATCAGCCCTGCAGTGAAAGTAGCTTCCCTCATGAACCTTTGCTCAGCTGTGCTTGCCAGCTTGGTATAGTGAAAGCAGCAGGCTGGTGTAGTCCCCATAGGAATATCAAAGCCACTTGGACTCACCCAACAGGAGTGGCTCCACCCTCAGCATCAGGATGGTTTCCCTGAGGTAAGGCCTGTCCCTTGTGCTCCTGCAGCCCCAGCCCAGGTGTTTGTAGAAGCTATGGGAAATGGGGCTCTGTAACTCAATAGCAGGGAGCAGTGTTTGCACTCACCCTCTGGGATGGAGAGCAGATGACTACTGAAGAGTTAGAACATGGCAAGCACTCAGCAGTACTTGCCCACAGTGTTCTCTAAATACCACCAGTATGTGTCCATGCACTGTCCTGTTTAGCATCCCTCCATGGATTTATTGTCTGCTAATTATTTTCAGGCTACACTGGAAATTCTTCTAAATTCATCCAGTGGCAAGAAATTCTGCAGTTTAATAACTTACGGAGAACCACGTCCTCCTGTTTTGTTTTTTAACTTGCTAACTTTGTTCACATCTAGTTCTAGTGTTGTAGGAGACTCATCAGTTAATCAGTGAGCACTCAACCCTCAATACCTCTAGTTCTTGTATTTCACTATTCTGAGGAAACTGATAAAAGCAGGTGCTTGGTGGTGTGTATTTTATGCTGAACTCTATTCTTTCATTTGGTAAATGTGTGTGTCTTTGGGTTTTTTTCTTTCTTGTTGCTCAGATTCAAAGCTGGGTCCAGCAGAAGTCTGGACATCCAGACAGGCTCTACAGGACTTGTATCAAAAAATGCTAGTGACTGATTTGGAATACGCTTTAGACAAAAAAGTGGAGCAGGACCTGTAAGTACCTCATTGAATTTGTGTATATGTATGTAATGTGGGCTGGGGGGCAGGAAAGAGAGTTGCAGAAAAGCAATTGTATCCTATGGAATGGTTGTCTTATTTCCTTTAAAATGAGAGCTGTGCTGTTGGTGAAACATGAGAATGCACTGCAGAGCTGATAAAGAGCATTCAGTAGGTTAGTGTTTTACTGCTGGCAATTCAGAAGCAGCCATGTCATGCAGGAGTGGGTTTTGGAAAGCCAGATGGAGGTGGAGAAGCTAAGGAGCACCAGTCTGCTCAGCTGTCAGGGAAGGGCTGAAGTGTGCATCTTCTGGAAAGGAGGACATTTGCCTGATGTAATCACCTGGAACTTTGAGTAAGGTCTAACAGGAGCTGAGTAACTGCTGAAGAGCCTTTTAAGCCCTGTGAGGTAGAGCTGGGCAGAGGGAGGAATAATCAGGAGAGAACTTAATGTGTTGCTCATGACACATTACAAATCCCAGGAAGATCCAGCTGGGTTTTCTCCATGCGCTGAATCCATTCCCTGTTATTTAAGGTGAAGACATGGATTGTAATAAGTTCAGTTAACAGAAGCATGTGTTTCTTTCAGCATTGAGGGAAGCCAGATGAGTAGACTGGCTGAGTTCTCCTCTCCATGCTTCCTGAATGGTTTTTAACCCTCATTCTGTGCCCCACATCTTGTTTTAGGGAGGGACTTCTGTGCTGTCTAAAATACTAATGATGTTAGCGTTAGCCATATATATATATGTATGTATATGTGTATATATATGTGTATATACTCATATGTTAGCTATATATATCTATCAGGATCTGTTTCCTTAGATATGGAAGGTGAAGAAAGGTGCTTATTCCATATTTAACATTTGTTCTCTTCTGGATGTTGCCTGAATTTGAATATTCTTCATGTCTGATGCTATGTAATGAAACAGTTCTTTCCTGTTGCTTATGCCATCTGCATAAGACACTTCCAAAGTAAAGCAATAAATGCCTCTTTTATTTTCAGTTGGAATCATGCCTTTAAAAATCAGATCACAACACTCCAGGGTCAGGCGAAAAACAGAGCAAATCCGAATCGGAGCGAAGTTCAGGCGAACCTTTCTCTGTTTTTAGAGGCAGCTAGTGGCTTCTACACACAGGTGAGTTGCACATAGTAGAGGATGGGATCAGTTTTAGGTGGGTAAAATCTGTCCTTGGCCCTTAGCTTAGGAGACTGCTGCAGTATTGGATTGAGCAGTGCACCTTGCTAACCGTGGTGCTCTCAGCAGGGGATGTCTGCAGAGCTGGTGATGGGCTTTCTTTTGATCAGTCTTGAGCTGAAACTTCTGTGCATCTGGTAGTTGTTTTGGTGCAGTTTAGGTTCCTTTCTAATAGAATCTCTTTAAAGCCTAAACCCCACTGTTTTGGGTAAGGTCAAAGGTCCATTTCTTACTGTGCTCTGATTTCTCTGCTCAGAGCAATCATAAAGCAACAGGAAAGGGTAGAGTGATACTTCTTTGCACTGTCTCTTGCCTTCTCACTGTGCATCTGTTGCCTTCTTGACCTACTGCCTGTGTGAGTCCTCTGTTAGAAGGACTAGCCTTCACTGGCTCTCCAGTCCCTCTTAAAGCCGTTTACTCTGTCTCTGCAGTGACCTGTGGTGAGGAATTTTGTCTTTTAATTGCAATATCTTACAGAAATGATGACACAAAACCCCTCAAGCCTAGCAGATGAGTTAGGTGATGATTTCATAGCTATTTTTCTGTTTCTCTAAAAATTCCCATTTGGCTTCTCATTCCTATGTATGTGTTTGTGGGCCATTGCCTTCATTCCTTTTCATTCACTGTATAATGAAGGATAAAAAGGATAATCAGTTTGTTCTTGGTTTAGGTTACTCAGGGATAGAAATATGTGCAGTAAACGCAGATGCACAAGATGGCTTAATGGTTTTGTTTTTTGTCCCTTCCTTGTGCCTCCTAACACCAATTATGAGCATTGAGGTGCAAGTCTTTATTTTCGACAACAATTAGAAAAATTAATTCACTTCTAGGAACTTGTCTTCCCCTAAAGCGAAACTGTATTGTTGAGTGCTCTTCGGCCAAGAGTCTTTTGCAAGGCTTTCAGTTAATTGCCAAAGGAGTGAGATTCCTGTTCGTATACTTATTTCTTACTGACATATTTTTGTCTACACTCTTTCCTGTGTTAGATTTCATTAGATTTCAGCTTTAAATTATGGAGAATAAGAGTCAGTGTGTAATGGCCTTAGTAAAGATAACTTGCCTTTCTTTCTTTTTTTCCCCCTCATTTGGTGTCTGCTTCAACAACATTGTGGGTGCTGAATCCTCTTTCAGTGTTCAGAGTAAACTTTGTCTTCAGCTCACAGCACTCACAGAAGGTTATTTGTACTGTATTATTTCCTTGTTGGATTCCAGTCATCTGCAGTGCCAGCTCCAGGGTACCCTTTTGGCTGCCCCTTTTTTCCCTTCACCATTGTTTTTTTGTGAAGCGAGTTGCTGGAAGCAGCCAGTTTGACAGGCTGTCATGGTTGCCAAGGGTGTTCTACCATCTACACTATTTGTCTTGCAAAATCCTTGTTCTTTCCTGCAGTAGATCAGGGAATTTTACTCTTTCTGAGTTTGATACTACAGACTGGGTCATCTTTCTCAGTTTGCCGTGATGTTAATCGCATTTTCAGTCTTAATCCTTGGCTCAGCCAACGTACCTGTTCTCCTGCTGTGAGGCTTCCGCAAGTGACATCTTTGAATGAGAGCATGAATTCTCTTAATCTGTCATCTTTGAAGATGTCAAGTTGCTCTCTTTTATCCAGCTTTCATCTGTGAGATCTTTCTTTCTCAGGGCTTTTTGTTTACTGTATAAAGACAGACCCAAAGGGGAGTGAGGTGTAACACAGACCTCTTTCTGCAGCAAGCAAAAGCATCACGTCACATCTTGCTTACAGAATGTGTGTCTCTGTCAGCCATGGGCTTTCTCTGTGCCTTTATCTGGAAGTGCAACCCTCCTGCAGGTCTGTTTTATTTGGAGACTGAGCATGTGCCCAGCTGGGGGAAAGTCTGTCACTTCTTACCTGCATTTTTTACCCTAGAACTCAGTCCAACAAATGCTCTTCACTCTGCTTGCTGTTACTTTGCAGAGCTATTTGCTGGAGTTTGTTAGGAAAAACTTCAAAAGCATTAATTAGAATGGCAGAGTTGAGGTTTTCTTTCAATCAGCTTATGAAATATTTGATCAAGTAGCCGATGCCTTGTTCCTTGAAAGAGTTTCAGCATTGGCTTACCAAATACTTACTGATACCTCAGTCACTGAACTGTTAGTATTGCCTTGTGTTGCTTACAGACTTGGTTATGCTCCATCTTCTTTTTAAAGTTTGAGTTAGGATAGTGTGGTTTCTTATTTTGGAACAAGCTGCTTTGGAGGGTGAGAGATGTTCCTTTCTATTATTTTCAGAGAACAGTGTCACTTCATCAAGGTGTAAAACCCACTGTGTTCCTCTTAAGTGTCCTACTGAAAAAACAAAACAAAAAGACAAAGCAAAACCATGAAACCCAACAATATCTGTAGACCTCCTGTAGTTGACCTTCAATGATAAATCCTTGGTGATTTAAATATCATGAGGATTGAGTTGCTTCCTGGTTTGGGATGCAGAGCTTTTTGTTACTGTGCAGATGAACACAGTGGACACAGTGGAATTCAATGAATTCCATACGGAGAATGTATTTTAAAGTCTCACTTTCAGTAACTCAAGCTTGTTCACTTCAAATATGTTTGGCTCATCTGTGGTGGGCACACCTTCGAGTGGTGCTCTGTTAGTTTTGTGACTCGTTTTGATGCCTTTTGATGCCTGTCTCGAGCTGCTACTGACCCAGCCCCATTTTTGCAGTTACTCCAGGAACTGTGCACAGTTTTTAATGTAGACCTGCCGTGCCGTGTGAAGTCTTCCCAGCTGGGGATCATTAGCAATAAACAGACGCACACCAGCGCCATTGTGAAGCCGCAGTCCAGCTCCTGCTCCTACATCTGCCAGCACTGCCTTGTCCACCTGGGAGATATTGGTGAGTTTCAGAAGGAAGGGGCTGGGACGTGGAGTTCTGCATGTGTTGTGGCAACTGCTGGAGCAGCTGTGCTCCATTTAATAGCTAGTTGCTGGTTGTGCCTCTGGTGATTGCTGCAGGGGGAAAGATCTGGAAAGAAGCTGTTCAGACTTACCTAGTGTGTGTTACACATTAACACACAGAGACAGTTAATCACTGGCTTTCTAGTGATCTGCTAGAGTCTGTCTCCTGGCATTCTAATCATGTTCTAGCTGGCAGACACAGGGAAGTGCTGAAACTGGTAACTATTACAAAAGCTTGTTGCACCAGTCTAGCACACTTCTCCATTCCATCTTATGTACAAGGGTACCAGTTAGAAATCTAGTCTTTCATAAATGGGATTTTTTTTTTTTTTACATTAAATTCAACAGGTTTATTTTTTTCTTGATTTCAGTAAAACTTTATACAATATAAAGTTCTCTTTTCACAGGAATCTCCCATTCCTTTCTGAACAACCTAAAAATAGATCTAGTTGGTGATCATGCAAAGATCATAAAATATTATGAAAAATATTTTTAGCTCTCTGTATGTTGTGTACTTGGCACTGTTGTCCATAGGACAGTCTTCAGTCTGAGGCAAAACAGTCACTTCAGAATTGAATGTGTCAAATCTTGGTGCTGTTTGGTGTAATTGCACATTCTTCTGATGCTTTTTTCTGAAATACTAGTGAAATGCTTGTCAGGTAAGTTGCATTTTGTGGAAGTAACTGCAGGGGAGTGGAATTCTGGGACTCAACTTGGTTGTTTTTTTGCTGTTTTCTTAGCTCGCTATAGGAATCAGACCAGCCAGGCAGAGTCTTACTATAGACATGCAGCTCAGCTTGTCCCTTCTAATGGTGAGTACTTTTTCAGTTCATAATTCCAAAGGAAGATTTGGGGTGTTGTTTTCTACTGTGGCAGTTGAAAATCTGGGCTTTTATGTAAATATCCCTCTCCAAATTCTCCACACAACCGTACAGTAAAGCCTCAGGTCAGTCAGTCATTTAGATAATGGTTATTTGCACTGTCTGTGTCACTTCCTTTTAGTGCAGATTTTGTAACAGGAAGGTAATAGCCAGCTTTACTCCAGGTCTTCACTACTGCTATAATCTGTTACATTCATACATTATAAAGTACAATTAGTGAAAACTTGCTTTACACCAGCATTGGTTTTTTTTCTTTTATTGTTTATTCCCATGCCAATTTATAAAGTTTATAAAGTTTAGTAGCTAAAATTGGACAACTTGCCTTTTTCTCCCTTAGGTCAGCCTTATAATCAGTTGGCTATCCTAGCTTCCTCCAAAGGAGACCACTTGACCACAATTTTCTACTACTGCAGAAGCATTGCTGTGAAGTTTCCTTTCCCAGCTGCCTCCACTAACCTACAAAAAGCACTTTCTAAAGCACTGGAAAGGTGAGACTAAGAGTAAATTATTGACACTCAGTTAAGTTGAAGGATATTTATTCTAAAAGTACCTGCCTTGCTAGAAGTTATTTGTATTTGGCAGTAGAAACAGAAATCCCTCAGTCCTTGTCCAGTCAGAGCATCCTCACAGGTGTGTGAAACATGGAATAGTTTGTGGTGCTCCTGACTGTGATTAGTGAATGCAGGATATAAGCATATTGTGCCAACATGAAAAGTAGCTTTGCATGGACATTCCTCCCTCATTTTGGAGTAATTCTGTAGTATTATGTGCAACTGTGTGTAATTCCAAAGGCTGAATCAGCTATTTCTATTCTAATTGCAGTCGTGATGAGGTGAAGACTCGATGGAGCGTGTCTGATTTCATCAAGGCATTTATTAAATTTCATGGCCATGTGTACCTGAGTAAGAGCTTGGAGAAGCTGAACCCTCTTCGAGAAAAGCTGGAAGAACAGTTCAAGGTTAGTTCTAACAACATATTAATTAGTAAATTAAGGAGAATATTTTTAGCAGCTGAGTTCTGAAATTGCAGTCCAGTAATCATTCTTTCACATGATAAAATACAGGAAGCTCAAGTGGCCAGTTAGGGAAGGTTTGCATTGCAGCTAGCGTTGGATAGTTCTGGTAACTTCTGCCAAGATCAGGGATTTTTTCCCATTTGACACATGGTCCATTGTTGGTGGAAATATAGGAGAAATCAGTGACCACTGTTGATTCTCTGCTCTCTAACTTGAATGATTCTTGAATATCTGTGAAAAGGACTTGATTCATCTGTGAAGTCTTGGCTTGGTGGCCTGAGGAATTCTGAGAGCTTCATTTTTTGGATGGCTTTCATTCACTCCCAGTGGTTATTAAGGCTGCTTTTAATCTGCCTTGGAAAATTTGCCTCTCCTGTCAACAGTTTGCCCTTGAAAAGTGTCCCATACAACCTTACTTTGTGCAGACTAGAACTATGCAGAGCACGTTTTCCATGGAAAATCCAGGAGTCAAATGGATTACATACCCAACTCATTATGTTGGACAATACAGCAAAGATCAAAACAAAAGAATTTTATAAGGTATTTATGCAAAGTATTACAGTTTCAGAGAGGACATTGTGTTAACTGGCAAATGTCTTTTGGAAACTGCTGTACTTCAGCTTCCTAATTTGTGGGAAGGAAACAGGGAGGATGGATATGTTCAGCAGAGCAGTGGATGCTTCCCAAAAATAGGAAAGGGGAATGAGGTCTGAGCAGTATAAAAAATCACAAATGTTCTTTACAGTGTCCTTTTTGACTTTTTTTGTCTTGAATTGTTCTGCTACAGCTAGGTTCACACTGTCTTCAAAATAAATTTTAAAAACCACAGAACTTGCTATGAATTAACTTTCAATGTAGGCTGCTCCAACCCAGGCAGTTTGTTGTGTTTCAAAAGGAAGTAATTATATCTCTCTTTCCAGGTGTGATGCTTGACTTGAACAAGTACTGTTTTTTTCACAGAATCAATAATTATGAACATTACTCAGGCATGTGAACATCTTCATTTTCTGGACTAATCCAGAGTGTTAAAACAGCTAATTGAACCCTACTTTGTTGCTTATATTATCTTTTTTTGTTTATATTATGCAATATTAGGCCTTATTTATCAAAGAGCGACTCTTCTGGCTTCAGCAAGTTGAATGTGGATGTGAATTTGGCTGTATGATAGTGAATCAGTTTAACTTTGTGGCTCATTTTAACTCTGAGGAGAGCAGTTGCAGGGTTGGGAGCATTCAGTCAGGCCCTGGGTGCTGCTGCTGGCAGCTCTGCCAGTCTCAGTTGTCATTTGTACAGTGCTTCATGCCCTAAATGAGAGTCAAGGGTGAACATGGAACTTAAACCTTTTCTTGATGCTTACACTAGTTAATCCACCTGATTCCCTGATTGTTGTGTCTGAAGATATGTTGGCTCCTTTTTTTCCCACAAAAAGCCTTGAAGTCTCTTTTTCCTGTCCTGAGAAAGGCGTCTGTTCCAGCATAGTTAGTGAAAGACATTTGTAAATAGCTTTTGCTCTTTTAGCCCACTGAGGCATTCTGTGACCCATGAAGTCAGGTGTGGGATTAGTCTTTAATGCATAACCATGCAGTAGTTAAATTTTCCTGGGGTGTTTTTTTTAAAATACCACATTCTCCATGCTGGTTCCTTGAAAGGCAGACAAACACAGTGGATTTATGTGCCTTTGCAGTGCTGTCACTGCACATTTGAAGTTGCACTTGCTCTGGAAGAGAGCCATATGCAAAGGGGATGTTGATTTGTTGTGTGTCTGAGCTGGTGTACAAGCAAAAACCTTGTGCTTAACAGTGGGGTCCTCCTTGGAAGTCCAGTGCTGTGCTGGGAGGGATGACCTGAAAATAAAATCCAGATTGAAGGTTGCCTAAGGGCAGAAACATTAGTCAAGCAGTGAAGGAGCAACTGCCAATCCTTTCAAGCGTGTGTTTTGCCATCTGAAAATACATCCACCCTGTGTCTTTGTTGCAGAGGTTGCTGTTCCAGAAGGCCTTCAACTCTCAGCAGTTAGTCCATATTACTGTGATCAACCTGTTCCAGCTGCACCACTTGCGAGACTTCAGCAACGAAACAGAGCAGCACAGCTACAGCCAGGATGAGCAGCTCTGCTGGACACAGCTCCTGGCTCTCTTCAGTAAGTGTGGGAGCTAATTGATTTTTATAGTTCTCTTGATTTTAATGTGGAATCCATTAGTAATTTCCTGTCAGGATTTAGCTTAATGGCTCTGTGAGGTAAGTGCTGAGAATAGACATTAGGGAGAAAGTTGTGAGAGATGGTGGTCACACAGGATCATTTATGTCAGCAGTGCTGACTAACACTGGTTTTCTGTGTCCAGACTTACTCTGTTTGAAGCTTTACAGTACTCTGCATCCTCATTTTCCTGATTCTGAAAGAGCATTTTAACTTGGATCCAGCTTGGCAATGAGCAAACTGATGTAGCTTGGCCCCCTCCTCTTCGGGGGCTGCTCCCCAGTTGGCTGCATACAGTTGGAGTTGCTTTGAATGGAACTGGTTCTGATTCAACAGGACTGAAATTGAAGTTGAGTCAACCAGGACCTCAGCTACTTCTTTGCTTTTGGTAGTATCAAGCAGGAGATAAGTGAGAGTACAGAGCATTTTAGCCTCTAGCCACATAATGCTGATTTGCTTAACCTGATTGAGCCTGTTGTCAGCTTAGCCTTGTTTGTCACCACCTAAATTTCTGAATAGCTGGATTTCTCCAAGTTCCAGCCTGGAGCTGATTCTGAAGGCACCATGGTCACACTGGTGTGGTTACTCTTTCTCGGCTTCTGTGCCCTAAGGAGTCTGGGCTGAGTGCCTGCCTGCAGAGCTCCAGTGCATTTGTGTGCCTGCTGGTTGAAGTGAATAAAGTGCAGGTAGGGAGTTGAGTTGATAATTTCTAATAAATAGGTGAGTGACTGTTTTTGCACTGGGCTTGGCTCGCATGATTTTTTTGGCTTGCCATGACAGTTGAAAAGATATAAACATCAAGATTGTGCTGCATTGTAGAAAACTGTTGAAAAGCCCTGTGTTGTGATCTGTTGGTGGATTGTTTAAATTGAGGTAGCTGGGCTGCCTTGTTCTAAAGAACTAGCTCCTAGAATAGGGATTCATGGGGTGGGTATGTTTGATTAGGCTATTTGGTCAACTTTGAAGTGTCATTCCCACATCATGGAGTTCTTTTCTTTTGATTTTTCCTCTTACTCTGTTTCTAGTGTCATTTCTTGGAGTTCTGTGCAAGTGTCCTTTACAAAACGACTACCAGGAGGACTCTGGGGCTGCATATCCTCTTCCAGCTGTGAAGGTTTCGATGGACTGGCTGAAACTTAGGCCCAGTGTTTTCCAGGAGGCAGTGGTTGATGAAAGACGGTAGTGAGTGTTAATCTTTCTCTTGTTACATTTTGTTGCATGAAGCTCCTAATTACTGTTGATCCACAAATAAGCCATGGGAAGAGTGATCATACAACTTATCATTACAGATACCAAAATGAGAGAAAGTGTATGTGCTGAAAAGTTCATAAAGCAAAACATGAGACTTGCTGGTTACATAAGCAGATTAATTCTTTTAATTGTCTTTAGGTTTGCTGTAAGTTTTTTACAATCAGAGGATCTGTTTTATAATGTCCAATTTGAGCATAACTACTGAGTGTTCCTGTAGTCTTATCTAGTATAATGATTTCTCAGATTACGGGGGGAAATGGCAGGAGAATACTTGCCTTAATTTCATGCACTAAACAATCACTTGGGCAATGCTGGAATATAGTCACCTAGGAATTAAATTCAGTTTAGTAGAGAGGCTCTTTAAATGTCAATGCAGGAATGACTGTTCCGGACTGTTGCTCTGATTTTTCACTTTTGCCACTAATCTCATAAATTAAGGCTTAAATTGCTCAAAATTCATGATTTTTTTTTTTTACATAGCCTGTTAACTTTTCATGAATTACTGTGATTCAGTAAAGTGTTCCTGTAAGGTGATTTTTAGTATCAGAGTGACTATTACTGATACAGCTGGATGAGCATTGTTCCTAAGATGGGCACTCCAAGGAAAGCGGTGTGATGCATGGGGAGCAAGGGTACCTATAACTTTGGTTTGTTAAATAAGAAACAAACCCTGTGGAGTTTTGGGAGTTTAAAGATTAAGGAAAAGGGTTCAGATATGGTTTTGAGATGATTATAACTATTGCCATCAATAGGAAGACTTATGGCTGTGTTTTAATAGGCAAGATACCTACTTGATATCAAGTAGTCACTGCAGAAAGGACATGCAGGTAGTAATTCATGGAATAAATGGCCTTAAGCTGAAAGAGGGTAGATTTAGATTGGTTAGAAAGAAATCTTTCCCTGTTAGGGCAGTGAGGCCCTGGCCCAGATTGCCCAGAGGAGCTGTGGCTGCCCCGTTACTAGAAGTGTCCAAAGCCAGGTTGGACAGGGCTTGGAGCAACCTTGGGGTAGTGGAAGGTGTCCCTGCCCATGGCACACGGTGGGAGATCTGTTCCAGTCCAAACCATTCTGGGATTCTCTGAAGGAACCCATTTTCTGGACAACATATTACTGACTTCACTTGCCTCATTGAAGACCTCTGGGGTGTTTTTTCCTTGTTTTGTTCCTTGTCAGTCATGGGAAGGAGCTGTTGCTCAGTGTAGTGTAGAGAAAAATGATGAATATCATGCTGTCTGTGCCTGCAGCCATGTGGGAAAGCAGCTGAGGGTGTACAGTGCTGTTGGGGGCATGGTGCATTCTTCAGGCCATGTGCTGGATGAGGGCTGAAAGCCTTGCTGAGGAGGACACATTTGTTTCTCCTACACTGAGCACAGTGGGCATCTTGAAATAGTTTTCTGTTGTTTCCATCAGTAAAGCAGAAGGATTTTTGGACTTCTGGGTGGGAGCTTTTAGCAAACAGGAGCAAGCAGCCTGGTGCTAGCAGTTAAATGTTAACCACCTATGCAGTGATCAGTGTGATTTTAAAATTGTTTGCTCCAGGGACTTTGGGAATAATTTCCAGTCATTGCTTGTTACTGGTATTGTGAGGGCAAGGCAGGGGACTACAAGTTCACCTCTAGTTTAACGGTGTTTCTTGGTGCAACCCTTCCTTAGAGTCTCTTCTCTTAGTGGTAAATGCTTCACCACTACAGTACAGTGTTGTTCAGGGAGCAGAAGTACTTCTGCACAGCTGTGTCTTGATAAATGCTTTTGCTGCCTAAACTGATTCATTGACTGTGCCTTGAGAGCCATCACCTTTGGACTGCAAAGCATGAATTGCAGACAGGTGCTTGCAGCACTTGCTTATGCTCTAGGTCTGGTTAAATTCACAACAGGCTCTCAGAGCTGCTGGATAATGAACACTGTGCTGTGAGAGCCTGGCTTTTTTGGGAACTTTAGGTTGGCTTTTTAGTAATTGTAAATTTTTCAAGAAAGTGGTCTTTTCACTGACACTTTGCGAGAAACTTTTCTTGGGAATCAGGATTAATATAAACTGGGATGGTAACAGCATTCAGTGTTTTGTTTCGTAAAGCAAACACATCCCATGTTTTGCAGTTTTCACTTAGGGTTTGCCTGTTTTTTAATTTTAGCATATGGCCCTGGCTGATCTCTCTTCTAAATAGTTTCCAGCCTCATGAAGAAGATCTATCCAGTAATAATGGTAAGGACACTTGTAGTCTGTAAAGAACTGGGAAAAACAGTGTTTCTCCTGCTGATGTGGGGAATTACAACTGAAGAGCAAATAAGGAGGCAAGTTGTCTTCTTGTATTAGTTCATGTGAATACTTTGCAAATGCTTTTTCTTGTTCTGAGCAGACTAGTTTGCTTTATCCTTCCTGAAGTCCTCAGATTGTGGGGTGGACCAGTTAATAGAAGGCTTTACTATGTATAGAGACCATGGTGAGGTATCTGCTGTGATACTGTGCTCAGTGCTTTCATGCTTTCCTTACGCTGTTCACTGTCTGTTTGTCAGCAACCCCCCTTCCAGAAGAATTTGAATTGCAAGGATTCCTGGCTCTGAGGCCTTCGTTCAGGTGGGTGACAGCTGAAGGATCCTGCACCCTTGCTGATGTCGTGACTTCTACAAACATTGGCCTGTTCCCTACAATATCTTATTTATGTATGTTTACTGCTGTATAAATTGATATTGGTCTCTTCAAAACTGCAATGGATGGTGTAGCCCTAAGAGATTCTTGAGGTTATAATACTGCTCATGACTCCACTGAACCTCTTTAATGTAGATGCATCTTACCAGATGAGAATTACATATGCAAATCAGACATCTCTTAAGAGACATATTTGGAATAATATCTGGTAAAAGTTCAGCTTTTAATAGAGCAATGCTGACACATTTTATTTCTAGAAAAATAGCATATTGCAGAGGGTAATGGTGTAATTAATATTCCCTCTTCTGTATCAATACTAGGAACTTGGATTTTTCCAAAGGCCACCAGGCAATTACAGGGGATAAAGAAGGGCAGCAACGTCGGATACGGCAACAGCGCTTGATCTTCACAGGCAAATGGATTGCTGATAACCAGCCAAGGTAATTACAAGTACTTTGTGTTTCCCACACTACTGGAAGCTGAGGTGACACAAGTGCCAGTGTGGAATGTTATTTTTCTCTCTGTCCAGCATATCAGTTAGTTGTAATGTGAGCACTAGATGCTGACAGCACTAATAATATGTTTTGTGGGTCAGCATGCTATTCCTTCAGAATGATTATGATAAGTAATCTAGTTTATGTATTTGCTTTTTAATTCCTTCCTGTCTTTTTCAGGTTGATTCAATGTGAAAATGAGGTAGGAAAGCTCTTGTTTGTGACAGAAATCCCGGAGCTGTTACTGGAGGACCCTAGTGAAGCCAAAGAGAGTCTCACCTTGCAGGAGACATCCATGGCAGAGCCGCTGTGTGCTGATGGGAGCCCTGGACTCAAATCAGTGCTGTCCTCTGGCAGAAGCCTGAGCAACAGCTGCGATGCAGGAGAAAAGCCAATGGTCACCTTCAAAGAGAACATCAAGCCCCGGGAGATGAACAGAGAGCAAGGGCGCATCTACCCCCCAAAGGACATAGCCAGGGACAGACGGGATTTTAGCAAAGGAATCGTAGCAAGTAAGAATGATGGCAAGAAGGATAACAACAAAAGAAAGAATGAGACCAAGAAATGTGGCTTGGATAAGATACAGGAAGCAGGAAAGCAGAACGTGGCAGTTCAGGTAAGCCTTTAGCTCGGCGGGATACTGTGCCTGAGGCAGTGCCATGTTGTGTCAGGGCAGTCATTACTTGTGTATAGTATGGTAGAGCTGAGGTCTTGCTGTGGGCCCTGCAGCTGCAGCTAATGCTCAATAATATAAAATACTTCTACCTCAAAGACCAGGTGATGGTGATCTTAGCATCTCTTTGCTTTTCCTTGATGCTATCTCAAAAAGAGAGAGAGGGGAGAAAAAAGAGTGCAATGAGAGGTGCTACCCTAAAAACAGATTTCTATCCATTCCACAAATTATTTAGGCCACCAAGGCAGTTCATGTGGCCAGGTCATAGTCATGCTCTTGCCATTCTGGGGTCTGTTATGAAGGAACTGGGTATTCTGCATTTTCACTTCAGTTGACTGGTGCACATTCAACAAACGGAACATGTCGCAAAAGCACCAAATTGTATATACGAGGAGTAAGATCCTTTTTAGGGTGGGTGCAATCAGGTGTCTGTGTTGAAGTAAGGAAAGCCACTATGCTCCTAAATCGTCAGTCTGTGCTCAAGCACTTACTCAAAATGGTTTGTTTTCACATCAGCTGCTCTTTTACCAGTTACATTTTTGGGGGCATGCTTTTTTATCTATTGCTTTGAGCATTACGTGTGAAATATATCAAGTAAATAGTGAATTTGCTGGTCTGCCTTCCACTACGTCATAGTAAATGAGGGTAGAGAGTGTCAGGGCTGATCTGATCTGTGCCTGGACAATTTGGCTGTGTCTCAGTCATTCCCTGATGATGACTGGAACCATTCAGTGATAGTGATGGAGATTTCTGTTATTTCCCTAGAGAAACTGTTGGTTCTTCATTGTTCTTGCAAGTGGAAATTATTTCCTAATGCACTTCTATGTCCCTTGCCAGCCCACTACTGCTGCCCAGGACAGGTCTGCAGAATTACTCTTCCTCTGTGCAGCTGCTCCAAAGGCCTGTGCAATTGAGGTCTTTTCCCCAGACTAGACAAACCATCTCTTTCAGTTTTTTCCAGCTTGTGTTGTTTAGGAGCTTTGGATTATTCTCCCTGTTTTCCTCCTGATGATTTGCTGTTAAACATCGTGATTATGAAATGGAATGTCTTAACTGGCAGCATTATTCAGTGGGTTTTGCAGGGGAGCCATACCTCAGGGTACAAAGGGTTTTGGTAAAGGCTACAGAAATCAGGGGACAGTCATTTGTGAGTCATGGAACACAATTCTGATGTCTGAAAACCAACATAGGTGGATTAGAATAGCAAGTTTCTTAGTTATTTTTCAAATGCATCTGGATGTCATCGTGGGTCTGAGCATAACTCCCAGTTTTGATCTTTCTGCCCCTGTCTTGCAAAATAAGGACTTCAGGTGGATAAAAACCTACCAGATCTGAAGACTGTGGTAGCTTTCTGGATAGGGATGATAGCTTATTTATCAGAAATTTGCTTGATTTCGTCTAAAGATACAACAAACCCAGCTGTAGGCGGAATCTGCTCTGATGTTGTTTGTTATTGTTTGTCTCTAACAGGAATTAATTTTGACTTTTTGAGTCCATCAGCTGTATTTATGGCTAGAAGTCCAGTGAAATGCCTTTTGTTTCTTACAATTTGGTGGATTTGATTACCCAGACCTGCTCCAGAGTAGAGGGAGTGCTTGCTTTCTTCTCTCCACACTGAGAAATCAGTGTAGGTTTCATACCAGTTGGTGGGCTGTTTGTCTTCTGCTTTGGAACTCCTGGCAGTTTCATGCTTTGTTTCCTACTTAGTTCATTGCCTTCAAAAGTTTAAATGCTGCAGTTCCTACTTGGTAAAAATGTGAAGAATGTGGTACAGAAGTGATCAGTCCTGCTTTGCAGATACATGGGAGACTTGCATGCTCAGACAAGGATGTCATCTGGGTTGAATCTCTGCTCTCTAGGGAAGATAGTGTTAGGAGCCACAGAAGTTCAGTGTAGCCTAACTCAAAGTGTAGCATACTCTTAAGAGGTCTCTGTGATGAAATGGTGCTTCTCTCAAGCACTGTGTAGGAGCACTTAGGGCTACTGTGGGGGTAAATATTTGGTAGCATTGACACTTCTGAGGTGATATCAAATAGAAGCAAGGAAGGAACAGAAATTTGTCTTGATTAATCAGTTTTAGTGGTTTAGGTTTTTATAAAGTTAACTGTAAATCATGCAGGGGGCCTTTTGGAAGCCATCCTCTGGAAATTAGTTACGGCATACTTGAGTTTTTGATGGATAGTGCTCTAGTTTTAAAATGCCATGGCAGGAAGAGTGTCTTTGAATTCTCCAGCATTTCCGTAGAAGAATGCATAGTGCTTGATTATAAAAATATTTGGCTTATTGTGGAGGGAAAAAGGACAGCACAATGTAAGTTAAATATGCTGAATGTGCTGGAGGGTGAAGAGATGTGGCATGAGCAAGGGCCTGCGTTGTTCGTGTTTTTAGCATCAGCCAGAACCTTGAGGTAGAGTTGCCTCCAGACTTTTATGAAAAATTCACCCAAATCTCCCAATTTTACAAATGCAGAAAGAACCCTACACTCCCATAATTTCTAAATGGGGAAATTAAATTTGAAAAAGAACTTAAGAAATTATTTTAATGCATCTATCCCTTTACTACTGTTATTTGGCAGAAAACAACTGTCCTGTAACTCCTTTCAACTCAGCAGCACTAAATGTCCAAATAAACTCCACACAGTTATGATGTGAGGGTTATTGTTATAGTTTGGTTTGGATTTTTTAAATTTGATCCCTGATACAACCCTTTCTTTCACTCACCTTTGAGGCTTGGTGTCAGGTCTGCTCCTGGGCCCTTTCTGTATTTCCCGGGTTCCTTGCTTGCTGTCTTTTTCCTGCCTGCTCCATCTTGCATTCCAGGCAGTTCTGCCGAGCTGAACAGAAAGGGAAAGTAGTCTTCCCCTCTGTCTTCCTCCCCAGGAAGACCCAGACCACGAGAGACTCAGAATAAGGTAAACATTGCATTACATTCTTCTCTCTGCCTTTAACTGGTGCAGCTCTTTTAACAGAACACCTGCAGTTACACAGTAAACTGGATGAGGTGAAGCACTTCTGCTGTTTGTCTTTTATGCTCTGAGTCCAAAGAATTCCATAGTGTGGAGGAGTTTGTGCACATACATCACTCTATGGATTAGGCTGAGAGAAGTCCCCAGAAAGAATGTGGCAGTGTTTGTTTTTTAAGGTTCTGCAGGTAAGTAGCATGACTTAGGCTGAAGCAGTGCCCTTCCAGGAGAAGCATGGTAGCATCTGCACTTTCTGTTTTTAAACACTGCAGGTGAGCAGCGTGGTAAGTTCCTTGGATGGTGTGAGATACTGTCTGCTTCTCACTATCATGCTAGAGAAGGAGCCTCTTGCATCTTCTGAGTAAATATCCTTGAGTGCTTTTGTGAGGTGAGAAGTGCCTGAGGACATGCAGGGTAATCTGCTTGAGGTCAGTGAGGAGGGCTCTGTGTTCCAAACTTCTCTGTTACTTAGGGAAAAGAATATAATCACTCAGGCAATCTGAGAGTTTAATTTTTGGCTTGAGACATGAAAAGGTTAATGTGGAAGTTTAAGAAAAGTTATTTAATTTCTTCATACTTTCTTTTGCATCAGGTGAAATCCCAGACAGAGATGAGGAAGACTCCGGTGTCTGAAGCCAGGAAAACACCTGTAACTCAGACTCCAAGTCAGGCCAGCAGTTCCCAGTTCATCCCTATTCATCACCCAGGAGCCTTTCCTCCCCTTCCTAGCCGGCCAGGTAATTTGCATCATTCTTTTGAAGTGTCATTTATTGTTGACTGAAGAAGATCCTGTAATAGTGGCTGGTACCTCTAGAAGCGTTTGGAAGGTAGGGGCTCTGTTAGTGAACAAGGATTTTTCTGTTGAACATCTTATCAAGTAGTAAAAAGGGGCATAGCAGAACTGAAACGAGATAAATGCAATTCCTTATGTTTTGGAATCGAGGTTTGTCATAAAGTCTGCCACCTGCCTTCTGGTTTAATGGGTGTGAGATCAAGGGACTTCATGCTAGGCTCTTCCTGTAGTTAGTCTGAACATGACAAAACTTTCTGTTAGCACTGCTTCTGAAGCATTCCCTGTACTTCAGACTCCATTGCTGAAAAAGATCAATCACACTACTTGCTTTAAAACTCGCTTTCTTTTGTAGTGGTGCTCATGTTTGAAGCTGTAATTTGTGTGGTCTTACTTGCTGCTGTTGCTGTGCTATGTGTCCCATTTTGCTGTGGAGTCTGCCTGTCATGCCTTGCTACCCGTATTTGCTCATGGAATAGCTGGAAGCTGTATCTTCCCTGCACCAATTACATGGAGCTCCTCAATATAAGACAGATGGGCATCTTCCCTGTCCCAAAGTCAGCATAAAATCTGACCTGTGAGACACAGAATTAAAGCTTGCCTTCCAAACCTGGCTTTTCAATGTGAACTACAGGGAAAGAATTGATCCTACGGATATGAGGGTTTGTTTGGTTACCATCTGTCTCTCTCTAAATTGATGCAGAGACTGGTGATTCTCTGAGAGGAGGCAGTACACTTAGTGTATTGATTGCTTCTGTTTGTTCCTGCAGAAGTTTAGTCCCAGAAAACGTGTTTGAAGGGGAGGAAACTTTGTGGGTAAAGCATCAAAAACCCGAGAGTAATGAAGGGAAAAGGTAGTGGGGATCAAAAAAAGCTGGGAGATCGGGAGGTAGGGAACACAAGGATGTGGAAACATATGATCCTCAGATACTGCCATGGCTGACTGCTCTCAGTGCCTGGAATATTGCAAGAAAGCTCCAAAACAAACTCGGAATCCTTGTGTGATCATAGCCATGCACATGCCAAGGTGAGGAAGGACATTGTAGTGCATGTGTGCAGACTGGTGCCTCCTTTCCTAAGTGAACAGTGTAGGAAGAGGAACCCCACTGAAAGTTTTCTGGAGGGAGTTTCTGGTGCATATACTCTGCCAAATTGTGATTAAAGGTGCATTTTCTATCTTTTCCAGGATTTCCTCCTCCAACCTATGTTGTCCCCCCTCCTGTGGCTTTCTCCATGAGCACGGGGTACACCTTCCCGGGTGGTGTTTCTGTCCCAGGAACCTTCCTCCAGCCCACAGCTCACTCGCCTGCAGGAAACCAGGTGCAAGGTGGGAAACAGTCCCACATTCCTTACAGCCAGCAACGGCCCTCTGGACCAGGGCCAATGACCCAGGGACCTCAGCAAACACAACCTCCTTCCCAGCAACCCCTCTCATCTTTACCAGCTCAGGCAACAGCACAGTCCGCAAGCCAGTTACAGGTCCAAGCTCTGGCCCAGCAGCAGCAGCAACAGTCCCCCACGAAAGCTGTGCAGGGCCTGGGGAAGAGCCCACCACACCACTCCGGATTCCAGCAGGTAAACTTGGCCTCTGCTATGTGCTGGGCTTCATTTAGAAATAAGTGGCAACGTTCAAGACTTGTCTTCCTGGATTACCTTTCAAAATTGTCGTTAAAGAATTTTTTTGATTGTGAACTTCTGGGCAAATTTGAAAATGAGCTGAAGTTTGGTGGGTGTGAACATATGATGCTGTAACTGAAAGGAAGGTAGGTACTGGAATGGAATGTCTTTTCTGTCATCTGTTTGCTATGTGTTTCTGATATAAACAAGGTGTGGAGGTGGTATGTCTGCCTCAGGCCTTTCTAGTTTTCTTGTGTGAGTGATGAGGACTGAGTGTGAGCCCCCACCTGCGCTCTCCTGGCTAACTGGTTGCAGTGTCAGTTCCCTTACAGCTGTTAGTTCCTTTGCTCACCTTGTGCTGGAGAAAATCTTCCTTCTGGCAAATCTGGACCCAATGGTGAGACCCTGCTTGTGCTCTGGGCAGCAAAA
Source organism: Alethe diademata (assembly GCA_025584955.1). Lineage (NCBI taxonomy): Eukaryota > Metazoa > Chordata > Aves > Passeriformes > Muscicapidae > Alethe > Alethe diademata. Next base: position 22,811,023 of record JANRMJ010000125.1, read on the forward strand.
TGCTGGCTCAGTACTTTACTAAAGTTTAATTTGTAGTCTTTTGGGTTAAAAGGTACTGAATAGGGTAAGGATTATACTTGGTTGTTGGTTTAAAGCTTGACAAGAAAGCATTAGATGCCTATGGAAATCGCTTTTGATGAATAACAGAGACATTCCACAGACATTTTGATTTGCTATCACACATGAGCCAGGCTGACAGCTTGGATGGAGTTAGGCATTCAGGTAACATGAATTATTCCTCCCTGCTGGTGAAATCCTGTGTCTCTGCCTCAGTATCCACAGACAGACTCATCGAAGCAGCTCTGGAACCCCCCTCAAGTCCAAGGCTCCCTGGGGAAGATCATGTCTGTAAAGCAGCCCTATTACCTGCAGGCCCAGGACCCCCTCAAGCTCTTTGAACAGTCATTACAGCCTCCTGTGATGCAGCAGCAACCTTTGGAGAAAAAAATGAAGCCTTTCCCAATGGAGCCATATAACCAGAACCCCTCAGATGTCAAGGTGGCAGATTATTACTGGGACTCTTCCTATAGCATGGCAGACAACAGGGTGATGAGCCAGCAGTCGAACCTGGACCGCAGGGGGAAGCGGCAGGGAGTCTTCCGCTCCGAGCAGGATGCTGTCTCCAGGATGACCTTTGAGGTAAAATCCATGCTACAACTGGGGGAAACTTAAGGCTCTGGTATTCCTGGCAACTCTTGGCGTTTCTGTGTTTCAGGAATGCCCTGTGGTCCTAAGTAGGTCAATGGGAACCTATTTAGAAGAGACATGAGCATCAGTAGTTGGAGTTCCAGCACAAAGTAATGAATTCCCCATTTTAGTAGGCTGTGTGTAGGATCAGTCTCTTGAAGATTTGATTTCAAGTAGATATAAATCTTGTTCAGTGTGGATGTGACATCGGTCTCTGCACTGTGTCTGCCAGATTGAGAAACGTGGCAGCTGATCGTTTTGGGGAAGATTCTTGTCTGGCAACTGATGAAAACCATAAAAGCCACTCAAATAATTGCAGTTGAAATTGCACTTTAGGTGAACTCCTAACACTGCTATAGTGAATTGAATGGCTGAGGCTGCAATAGGTTGAGCAATCAAGGATGGTAGGAGTGGTCTTGTCTTGGATTTTTTTGTTTGTTCTTCCTGAAAATCCCACCACACTGAGAGAGCTAAATTACTTCCTCAGCTCCTGGTTGCAGTAATGGAATACTTTACTTCTGTTAATGTAGTCGTGCTCATGTTGCTGTTTATAAACCCAGCAAACTGTTATTTATTAACAGCCCTGGAGTTGTCTGTGAGTGTTTTTGGTGATGTTTATAAGGAGGCTTAAACAGAGGCCTTATAAACCTTTTTTTGGGTCTCCTCTATATATGCACTCAGGACATGGAGAAGGTCAGCTGATACCACTTGGCTCATCCTTCTTACAGAAAAGCCAGACAATGTACAGGAGTCTGCCCCTACCCTGATGTCAGGTTGTGGTTTTTAGATGGAGACAGGGTCAAAGCCTTGTCCTCATTCCTAGAAGGGAAACCTTGCCAAGGTGCCAGCACATTGTGCTACAGAGAGAAGCTATGCCTGTGATGCTTGTTAAGCATCCCTTACAAAAGTGAAGATGTCCAGTCTGACCAGCACTGAGCAGGTTTTACTGGCCCAGAGGGCTGGTCAGCTAGCATTGGCATAGCAGCTATCACCAGTGGAAATAAGTCTCATGGGATTTAAACTCCTCAAGCAGAGAAAAGAAGAAGATGCAAACATAATTCTGCTTGAAACCTAAATTACTCACAGGTCAGCTATAGAAGAATGATTATAAGATTTTGTTAGTTGTCCTTGCCTGTGGAAGCAGGTTCAGTATGTGGCATGGGTGAAGGGGAAGCACATGCCTGGCTGATTAAAGCTGCCTGCTGTCACTTCTGTGTGTTCTCCTCTCCCCGTGAGCATTTGGCTGCGTGGCTGCTGATTGTTTCTGCTCAGAGTTCTCTCAGTGTGTGCCTCAGCACCGTTCTCACCTCACCCTCTGCATGCTGCCTTCTGCCTTCCTCTTGCTGTTCTCTCTCCTGCTCTGGCTGTTCTTTCTGCCTTCTCTTGTCTCACTGTGCTCGTTTCTGTCACTAGGACCCCAAGAGCTCCCCTCTGCTTCCTCCGGACCTGTTAAAGAGTCTGGCTGCCTTGGAGGAGGAGGAAGAGCTGATTTTCTCTAACCCTCCTGATCTTTACCCAGCTCTGCTGGGGCCTCTCGCCTCTCTTCCTGGACGAAGCCTCTTTGTATGTATTTGATGTAATACTGCTGCTTCTCACTCTTAATTGGCATCTCTTTCTTCTGTGAAATTATCAGAAATGTGAAATTCCTTTCTCTCCCCCATCCCTCCTGTCCACTTCCCTGCCTCACCTTTGAGCTAGTTTTCACAGGGGTGAAAACTACAGCTTTTGGACTGAATCCAGGCCTGCTAATTTGTTCAGAAATCAGAATAACTGGGGGTTTTTATAAGTACAGTCCACAGGAGAGTTGTTGATGCATCATGATACATCATTTAATGCACTTGCTCTTCTGCAGTTGTATGGGTTTAGTAATAAAGGGCGGGGGGCCACTGATGGGGCTGTGGAGTATCATCAGAACAAGAATGTAGTGAGAGGACAAGGGGGAATGGCTTCAAACTGACAGAGAATAGGTTTAGATGAGATCCTAGGAAGAAATTCTTCCCTGTCAGGTGGGGGAGAAGCTGTGGCTGCCCCACCCCTGGAAGTGTCCAGGGCCATGGCTTGGAGCAGCCTGGGTTAGTGGAAGGTGTCCCTGGACAGTGGGATGGAATGAGATTGAATTTTAAGGTCCCTTCCAACCTAAGCCATTTTGCAATTCTGTGATATGATTCTGTGATTATAATCTGCATATAAAAATTCCATAGAGGCAGGGGAGTGTTGCCCCATTCAATACAGAAGAGATTGAAAAAAGAGAAAGATGGCTTTGGAAGAAAATGGCAATACACTGGATAAATACACACTAACTCTTACAGAAATACAATCATTTTTGACAGAGGGTTTTTTTCCCTACATTTTTTGTATTGAAACCTTCCTAGTTCACTAGGGGGTCTCAGAGCTGTTGAATTTTTAAATTGCCTCTGAAAGGGCAGCATGCCTTTCTACTATGGCTATAAGCATGTTCATTAAATCATGCTCATTCAGATCAGTAACTGTAACAAAGAATTATTTGTGACTACTCAAAATCTCTGATTAAATCTCTTCCTCAGTTATTTTACCTGCCATCCCAAGGAGCCAGTCACAAAACAGACACTGATTTCTGTCTCATTAGATAACTTTGCTAAGAAACTAATAGCTGCTGCTTTAACAGCTTCCTTTGAAGCTCCTACTGTTGTGCTGCTGACAAATGGAAGGAAATCCTTCGCTGTGCAAGCCATGTGGATACGCAGAGTGGGAATTCTGTCTGTCTTTTAAAATGTGCTTTCAAAGTAATGAGCTGTCACTTTGAAAATCTAACAAGCTAGGGGCTGCTTGCCAAGAAAATGAGGCTGTTTGTCTTAAGTTACAGGATGAAAGCAAATATATTCCAGGTACTGTGGCTGTGTTAAAGACAGAGGGATGCTAGTTCTGGTTTTTGTGGTTTGAATAATAAATTCTAAAACATCTGACATGCTGAGCTGGTGAGAGTGCAAGAGGGGTTTTATTTATAACAAGACTACAGCTTTTATTTGTTTCACACACATTTTTATTTATGGTTTTACTAATTCTGTGGCTTGGTGATCCAGATCCTAGGTTGGGTTATGTTCATTGTCTACCAGCCAAGCTTAGTAATTTTTCTTTGGTTTCTTTCAATGATAACTTAGCTGTTTCTACTCTGAAGGCTCATTTCAAAGACACTCTTTTTCACTCCTTAATCACAGTAAGAACCAAATAGAAAGACAAGAAGTATTATGCTGGAAATAACAACTGTGTGAGAGGGAGGTGGCATGGATGGTAGAAAAAAAGGTCATGGTGCTTAATATCTCTACATAGAAGTAAAAAGTCCAGGGGGGTTTTGGAACCTTTCTTTTATATATTTGGGTAGAATTTTTTTCCTTCCTCTCTACAAGTAATTTATAATGGAAACGAGAGAGTGCTAAATGACCCCTGGACAACTAAACCTAATTTCAAAAGCAATTAGCTGCTCTTGCTGTCTAAGAAGGTATCTACAGCAGGCATGCTCTCAGATTTGAAAAGATATTCTGTCAACAGCCACAGTCAAGAGTAATCTTGTCTGAAGGAGTCCTCCTGTCACTGGGAGGGATCCTGTCTCACTTGTACTCAGTTTTCTCACTTGTACAAGGTTTTACACAACCATAAGGTATTTTTGGCAGGAGTCTCCCCTTTAGATGTATCAGGGTATCAGACTTTGCATTTGAAAACCTGTTCTGGCAGTGGGGTTTGTCTGAGGCTCTCAGCTATCATGTTTGTTGATTTGTAGATTATTAATTACAGGTAGTAGGAAAACTACTGTTTTTTTGCACTTGTTAGTTTGCCTCCCCTGTCCTCCAAGGTGCTGAAGCTAAAATGCAAGACAAGTTGTAAATGTGGTCAAAACCACTTTGGCAGTTTCTGATTACACACTTTCCTCCTGGTTCCTACATTGAGCACTAACTGTACTTTTCCCCTTTTTGGTTTCTGAAGAAGTCCCTGCTGGAAAAACCATCAGAATTGATGTCTCAGTCATCATCTTTCCTGTCCCTTAGTGGCTTTTCTCTAAATCAGGTGAGTGAGAACCAGAGTCCAACACCTTTTGCTGTTTCAGCTTGTGGTTAAGCCAGTGGAAAACCTGAAAGAAATCCACATGGATGTGTAATTTAACTCTGTATCCACTTAATCTTTGCCTTTATCTGTTTTCTTCCCAAATTCATTTTAGCTATATCTCTGCAGATGTACTCTTGAATCTTGCTGAGTTCTTGAGCCCTTTGCTGTCAGTGAAGTCATGTAATTGACTGAAAATGTGCATCTCAGGGTGCTGTGGTGTGTAGTTTGTTGTTTCCAGAGCAATGAATTACCTGTTCTCTTCCAGAGAATTGAGCAGGGTCTTGATACAACTCTTCTCAGTACTGGGAGTCTGAAGATTTTTTGAAGACTCTGCAGTCCAGCCAGGAGAAATCTGTCCCGATTCACAATGTGATGGACTTAATGTTAAATTAAATGGTCAAAGAAGATGGGGCTGGGAAGTGAAAAAGGAATCAGGAAATATTTTGAGCTATAATTGTTTAATTTTAAGTGTTTGAAATAAATCTAACAAGTAAGCTCTTATATAATTTGTTTTTTTTCAGGAAAGGTATCCAAACAACAGCATGTTCAATGAGGTATATGGAAAGAACATGAATACCAGCACAAAAACAGAAGTCACCCCTTCAGTTGCCCATCAGGAGACTTCACTCTATTCTCTCTTTGAAGGGACTCCGTGGTCTCCATCCCTTCCAGCCAGCTCAGGTAATCCTGGTACGGCATTTCTTGTGTCTAGTGATTTAAGAGGGTTTGGGTTAATTCTAAACCAGCTGCAAGTTATATGTAACTGGAAATTAAAAAAAAAAAAAAAAACCAACAAAACTTGCTTGACAAGGTCTCTGAAGGTTTCTGTTTTACTTTATGTATCTTCAGAAATACGAGGGGATTCTGTAATTAATACGGTGTAAGAACCTGGATTTTAATTTAAGTAGTTGAGCAGGATAAATGTAGGAGGTGATAAATCCTGAAATCTCTTTAACTTGGTTTCCTGACAGCCTTTTGGGAGTAGTGCTTTAACTCAGACATCCATATACTTTGTGTTGCTTTTTTTGGAAAAAGCAGGAGGAACTGGATTTCATAATGCAGATATTTGAAAAAAGAACCTGTATGAGGGAAGAATGGAGGAAAATACAACAATAGGGAGTTTTGTTGTGTTTGGTTTTTTACTGTTAAACAGCCCATAAAGCAAACCAGCTTCTTTGTTAGTAATGATCTTAAAGGCATAAAACCTAACTATTATGTAATAATTTTATTCTCACTAAAAATCCAGAAGAGTGTGAGAGAGGAATTAGTTGAATCTAAGAAATGAGTGGATTTTAAATAACATCTGCACTGGATGAGATGTTTGGTGGGACTTTTGCAACCAACCAGGAAAAGCCGTTGTGGGTGAAATGGAGGGAGTTGCAAAGTGCTTTTGTGCTAGCAAGATTTTTAGCTCACGGGGCTCCCTCTCCCTTCACCTCTTCATTTGTTCCATTCTGCCTGTGGACAGCCTGCTTCATACTCCCTCTCCTCTTTTGCTCACTGTTAGGTTCTAGTCTGACTTCTAAGACTCATCTAAGTGTAAAACATTCTCAGACTTGGGAGTTGAAGTTGTAAACTTGCAAACTCCTCAAGGTCTAATCCAATTTTTCTATTGGTTTGTCAAGTTTGGAGACAATTACTCTTTTACTTTGAGACAAGTTCTTCAAGAGATGTGGGGAAAACTGGCTTTGCCTAGCCAGCCCTCATGAGATTTCCTGGGTTTTGTTTTTCAGTAAGCATTAAACACAATCATTCTGTTCTTGAAAATTTTTCACTCAGAATTTAGGTATTTGCATTACACTCACGTAATGGAGGGAGTCAAAACTGACCTTCAGCATTGTAGCAAACTGGGGATGGCAGAATTTGCAGCAGCACTAAGAAATTTAAAACTGGAAGGCTCCTGTTGTCTCTGCTGACCTTTTTTCCTCTTCTCTTGTAATCCCTAGATCATTCAACACCAGCCAGCCAGTCTCCTCACTCCTCCAACCCCAGCAGCTTGCCAAGCTCCCCTCCAACCCATAACCACAATTCTGTTCCTTTCTCCAACTTCGGACCCATTGGGACTCCAGACAACAGGGAGCGGAGAGTCGCAGACCGCTGGAAAACAGATAAGCCAGGCAAGTGCTGGGTTCCAGGGTAGCAGGAACTGTCAGACTCCATCATCTGATGATGTTTGTTTTGCACTGTTTCTGCCATGTCACATTGAACTTGTCTTTCTGCCATTTTAGCAATGGGTGGGTTTGGTCTGGACTATCTCCCAACAACATCATCCTCTTCGGAGAGCAGCTGGCACCAGTCCAGCGCTCCCAGTGGTACCTGGGCAGTCCAAGGCCCTCCTGCCATGGAGGACTCCTCAGCTGTGCTTATGGAGAGCCTAAAGGTGGGTTTGCTTGAGGCTGTGCTCAAGGATGGGTCTGCAGCCTGGACAATCAAGTGATGGGCATTAGCCTGTTGGAAGCATCAGAGTTCAGTGCCAAAAGCCCAAAGTTTTTCCTGCAGATTCACTTACACAGGCAATGTGGGAGGTGTCACCAATGCAGGAAGATGTCACAAATTTCCAGTTCTTGTTGTTTTTGAGATTTTGTGGAACAAGCCCAGGCTGGCAGAACTGGAAGAAATTCTAACATTAGCTTTGACTAGTCTAAAATTAGTAATAGTTAATGTGGGATGAATTTTTATGGTAATGAGGATTCTGGAGGAGGATAAAGTTCTTCCAGGGAGCTTCTTTTTAGAAGGTCTTCTTTGAAGCCTGTTTAACTTTCCTGATAAGGCAGGTATGAGTGATAAAGAGGGAGAGTATAGAACACGGTGTCTGCTTTCCCATCTGGCAGAGGGGCTGCGTAATGCAAAGAGGTGCTAGTGTTGGCTGTTTGTTTTTAGTCCATCTGGTCCAGTTCCATGATGCACCCCGGCCCCTCGGCCCTGGAGCAGCTGTTGATGCAGCAGAAGCAGAAGCAGCAGCGCGGACAAGGCGCCATGAATCCGCCGCATTGAGACAGAGGAGGCAGCCCTTCCAACGATGGCTCCATAAACCATGGCATGTTGGGTCTGTGGGACTGGCACACACAGTCCTGTGCAGGTGGCAGCCCTCTCTTCTGTTCCTTGCTGTCAGGAGGGCGTAAGTGCTCCACCAACCCACTGAGTGTGCACAAAACGTCTGCAGTGCAAGCAAACAACATCAGGAACTCTCCCATCCCCCAGGCCCTTCGGAGGGAGAGAGGAACTGCTGTTTGGCTCACTCAGTAACCCAATATCACCGCCTCTCACCTTCTCCATTGTGCATGTCCCCAGCCACATGGGAAGTAAAAGCTGAGAGCAAAGGGCAGATGGGAGAAGCCAGTGAGAACTTCTCAATCCTTTTCCTCTCTTTGGGGAGATACAATAGGAATCCATTAATGATTGCTTCGCTGACTGAGAATGTAGTTGAAATTACTCCTAAACATCTTTGTTACTATCTCAGTAGTAAGATCACACTGAATTCTGTACACAGACGTGCTTCATAGTCAGTGTGTAGCAATGAAAGCCCCAGTTGCTGCTCTGGTCACGGTGGTGATGAGGTGGGGCTCTGTATCCTGGACTAGCAAAGGAGTTTCATGAAAGAGAGAGAGTCTGGCACTTGGCACGCTTCACCCAGAGGCTTTGGGTGGGTTAGAGACTCCAGCATGAAATGCCCTTCTCTCAGTAGGTGTCTGAGCTATAAGGGGTGACGTGGGGCATCGCAGCACTATGTTGAAAAGCAAGTTAACTGCTACGGGGTTTTAAATTAATGTGTGATTCCTGTACATTTTACTGTAGCATAGTGGCTAGCCCCACAAAGGGCAGGCTAGTCTGTGCATTCACAGCCTGACTCATTTTAATAGGTAGGTAGAAAGCTTTCACTGGGGTTTTTTTTTGTTGTTTTTGTTTTGTTTTTTTGGTTTGCTTTGTTTTTGTTTTCTCTCTTTCCATCCTCCCATCTTCACTAAACGCTCGTAGTTTCATTACCATGGCAGAAAATAATCAGGGGTCCAGGAGGGCTGGTTGAATCCGACAGCCAGCCCAGACAGCATGGGGCATCCGCACGCCCGGTGAGGCACAGGTCAGCTCTGCAGAAACCTGTCCCAGCTGCAGCCCCAGGCTTTCAGTGCCAGAAACAAATTCAAGGCACCCATGGACACACAGAAACGGCACAGTGCTGTCCACAGATGAAAAAGTGCAGAAGGGAAAAGGAAAAAAATGTTTTATTTGCTATTTATTAGGGGGAAGGAAGACTGGAAGTTTTGTTAAAGAAAAGGACAGCGTTTTTGTTAGATTTCCCAGGGAAGTTGCAGAAACAGACTCAATGTCCATTTGCTGTTTTTAGCAGTAGGGGTTTGTGTGATGATTCAGGATCTCTGGACTAGAATGCAGCTGCAGAACAAAGCACATGCAGGAGCCGAAGTGATGCTGGAGTCTGGGCAGCCCCAGAGAACACAAAAAGGGAAGGCGGAGGAGACCCAATACCCTCGGGGGTACGAGAAGCTCCCTACGAGCTCCACCTGAGCAACATCACTGTTCTGTGTTGCATTTCAAAGCTGTATTTCCTTTAACAAGTCCAAAAAGTGAAGTTCCCAGCCGGTGGCAATCCAGCCCGCCCTGTGTGTCCCCTCCCGCTGTGTGTCCGAGCTGTGCGCCCAGGCAGCTGCGCCATTCCCGTGTGTGACCGTCCCGACTCTGGCAGCCCAGCCCGGCGGAGCAGGAGCACCATCCCACTCCCGGCCGAGCCAGCCCCAGCTGCACCGTGCACTTGTGCATGAGCACCCGGCCTCGGGACCGCGCCCGAGCCCGCCCGCCCGCCGGCACCGCAGGAGCAGGGCAAGGGCCCCAACAGAAACTGGTTTGTGTTGTACGCTTCTTTTGTGTTTTCTGTCTGTCTGTGCAAGAACTGCAGCTGCCCAAATCAGCTTTGCCTTTAATTAAACCATGTTCTCTCCATCCACGTCTGTGTGTAGCATTTATTTCCTGTGTGACTTGGCTTCAGGCCTTTAAAAATGCATTGCGTTTCTGTAGAAGCCAGAAAAATGTTTGGAGTTGATTTTTTTTATTTGAAAGAGCCTTAAATAAATCACAGTGATTCTGGGTTGGGCTTGGTACAGATAATTTGGTTGTGGTTTTGTGCTGCCTGTGTAGTGTGTGTTACATACTGAACTAAATATGTGGGATGGGAGCAGCTTGCAAAGCTCCTCCCTAGTTGCAGACTCATCCTGGTACAGCATGTGCAGTGTGCAGATGGAGGGCACAGATCCTTCTGCCAATGACTTGCCTGCAGAGCAGGGTGTTCACTGTTTCCATGCCTCCAGGTATGTCACAGGAAACTCCAGAGCTGATGTTCTGGTTTTGAAATTACAGGTCTTTATTGTCTCTAGAAAAAGTTCCTTTAAAAAGAAATGTGATATTTAGGTTAGTGGGGCAGTGGGGTTTTCTGGACTTGTGTGATAGAATCCAGAGTGGGGAACCCCTGCCCCGGTAGCACCCTTGGAGTAAAGCTCTGGGATTCCAGGCTGTGTCTTTCTAAGTTAATGTATCTTCTGACTGATCAGGAAAAACTTTGAAGCACAGGTCCCAGTGCTGAAGAAAATGTGTCTGCTTTTACTGGTGGGAGTTTTTAAAGTCCCTGTGAATTTGAATTGTGAGTTGAGGCAGGCTGAGGCTATGTGGTGTCTCCTAACATCTTGGGGTTGGGACTAATGTTTTAAGGAAGCAAATGCTTTCCTGGTCTGTAGCTTCCTGAACTCATTTACCCTTGGGGATCTGCAGGCAGCGCTGTAAATGCACGTTGCACCACCCCCTTGTGGGTGTTCCCAGCTACTGGCACGTGTGTATGAAAGCTTTTTTAAGGATAGGGGAACATGGCAAGTCTCTTGGCAAGCACAGGATTTAGGAATGAATATATTTCTAACAGGAATTAGCAACTCCTTAACAAGTTGCTGTTTAAGAGAACGGTGCAAAAGGTAAGAGAAAATATAAAGCTTTTAATGCAAGTAGTAATAACATTTAAAGTTCATTTTCAGATGCAGGGATTAATATGCAGACTAGATATTGGCAACAGTTGAAATCCTAATTTGTCTCCATAACTTCAAGCTCCTCTGAAATCACTTCTCTGGGTGTTCAGTGTTGGGCTGTTGAACGAACGCAGATGGGAAGATGCCAGTCCTGCCCTTGCACTTGCCTTCAAACCAGTCTTCATTCACTGGAAGGGAAAATTGACACAGTTCTTATGACCCTAGGAATGTACAGGAGCATAATGTGCTGCAGACTGGCCTGCAGTCACCCTTTTATGGTGTTTCTGCTGATAAAACTTGATGATAAAACTTGGAGTGCTAGAACCAGCAGGGAGTGGAGAGTGGAACAAAGGGAGGAATGAGGAAGAGAGTAAAGTGGTAAAGTAAGAATATCAAATGGGGGTGGGAAATTGAATCAAAATAGAGAATGGGGGCTTGGAAACTGCCTTGAGTGGAAACAAAGTGAGTGTGGAGAGTGAGGAAATTATCTGAGACCTTGGTCTGTCCTCTTCAGGATGCATCTGAAGTGTTTTGTCATCTGTTTGTCATGTTCACATAAAACCCCTGAAACACTCCC
>JANRMJ010000125.1:22843002-22859413 GCA_025584955.1 Alethe diademata
CTCTATCTCTATCTCTATCTCTATCTCTATCTCTATCTCTATCTCTATCTCTATCATCTCATCTCTATCTCATCTCTATCTCTATCTCTATCATCTTAACTCTATCTCATCTCTATCTCTATTATCTCTCTCCATCTCTATCTCTCTGTCTCTATCATCTCTATCAATCATCTCTATCAATCATCTCTATCATCTCTATCTCTCCAATTATATTTAAAATTATAATTCTATCTCTGCCCCTCCCAACTATATTTTTTATTATATATTATATAATTAAAACTTTAAGAAATTATTTAACTTTTTACTAAAATGCCTCTCTGGGGCAGAGGGGGAGGAGGTACTGATTAGTGCCCCATGACAAGGTACAAATGTTCACAGAGGGAACTGGAGAGGAATGCTTTATCCAGTGAAAACCACAGAGAACACAGTCCCTAATGAGCCAGGGTCCAAGCCATATGTTCTGCACCTAGGGAAAAACACCCTTATGATCAGGGCTGGGGTTTTCTTTTTCTTTATCCAAATATTAGGTAAACTCTGGTATCTCTCCAGGCTAAAAAGCACGCAGAAATTCTGATCCATCCCAACGTGGCCAGTTTGGACCTGATTTTATGCATTTAAATGTGTGATTTTGGGATTTCCGAAGATGTCTTTTGGAAGCAAAATTGTGAGCATTGATTAGACAGAAGCTGATGTGTCATGATATGGAATCAGGATGTTTTATTCCCCAAACTAAACCATGATGTGCTTCCATAGGCTGGTGTAAGTGTTGCTGTGTGTGTGAGGGGAGGGAGTCCTCTGGAGCTTCCCCCCAAATGCTGCTCTCAGGACAAGGATGGTTTCTCTCTTTTGTGCCTCTGAAATGTGAGTGTTGAAATTCTGTTGCATTTCTTAGTACAGCCTGGTGCAAAACAATCTCTGCTGGAAGGATTTTACACGTTTTCATTCAGTAGGGAGTCTATCTGAGTTCAAAGTCCAGGCAGTCACATGCTCCCTTAATGAGCTGGAGACTCGACGTTCCTGCGCAGCCCTAAGGTCTGAAAAATAAGAAACAAAGGATATGAGGGAAGAAGCAGGATCTGTCCACAGCTGCTCACAACCATATCCAGACAATTTGAACCTGTGCTGTGGTGGTGTAACCTGCCTCCACACTGCCTGGTCTCCAGCTCCTTGAGCACAAGAGGATATGGAATATCCGGTGCTACTGGAGTGGGGCCCTGCTGCTCTGCACTCTGCCAAGGGGCCATAAAGATTAGCCAGCTTTTCTGTCCTGAGCTGGGAATGCCTCCTGCTTCAGCTCCTGTGAAAGCCAGACCTTCACAAAACCATTCCACCAAATTTGCCTCATGTGGCTTATTTAGCCTCAAAGTGATTGGAATGATCACCTCACTTCCTGAGATTTTTCCAGGGCTTCATTATCTTGATTGTTTCCCTTTTTTTCTATGCCTAAAAAGAAATATTTTTCCCTTTTCTGTCTATTAAGACTAGAATTGAAACCCACAGAGCAGCAAGCAGTCTGTAAGGGGAATGACAAATAAGGACATTTACATGCCAGAGACCGGCTAACCAGGTTAAATTTTAGGACAGCAAAAATAATACGGAAAAATTACAGAAATAACCCAGGATTTTGATTATTAAGAAAAAAAAAATCCCATTCTATTGAGTGTGGTCACACCAGAGATTATAGGTGGAGAAATTCTTACATATTAATTATAAAGTGTTATCAGGATCTTTTGTTTGTAAAACAATTGGACAGATTTCCTCTCGCCCTAAGAAAGAGCCAGGGAACTTGCCAAGAGCCTGTGTTTACAGAATGAAAATATAGAGAAGAAAATGGAAGTTTAGAGATGGAAGGAGAAGAGACCTTTCCTATATTGCACATAACACTTATATTTCACACATACACACAGATATATATATATGTAAAATATTCTGCTTCATCTTCTTTCCCTTTAAAATGAAGATGATTCTTGGGACTCAAAGAGATGTATTTCATTCCTAGAAAATATCAGTTCAGAAAATAATTTAAGATTTGGGGTCAAATGATTAGTGTGCACACAGATTTTTTTCCATGCTGATCAGTGGAGCTTGGATGGTTTCCAGAAGCAGAGGACCAAGAAAAGTTTTCCCAATTCCTGGCCTAAGTGCTGAGACAGACAGTAATGGTCATTTTAATTTTGGTGTGAACTATGAGCCTTGTACATGTAGAATATTGCACCAATGTTCAGTCCAAATCTGATCTCGTTTCCACCTGTCTCCTTTCGGGCCCTTCTCTAGGAATGAGGGGAGCTGTGCTGGCAGAAAACCCACTGGAGGTGTGACTGTTTTCACAGAGTAAACCAGGCAAATCCTGATTTGCAGTATGGTGCAGTAATTGCACCTACCACCTCCTCCTTCCAGAGCAGCTGCCTGGTGATTCCTACCAAACTGAAAAATGCTGGCTGTATCTCAAGGAAAAAGAGAAGGCAGAGTTTGGTGTTCTTTGGGAACAGCCAGAGCTGCTGGGGATGCTGTGAGCCTGGGCATCCCAAACAACTCACACTTCTCTATCTGGATACCTCACTTTCTTTCACTATGCAGGGATGAGTGTTTGCTAAATAACACTATTTAAGACCTGCTATTTTCTAATAGAGTAAGACTTTTTATAGTGTAGGAAAATCTGCTTTCAATTGCCATTGTCGGGCATTACTTTAGTCAATGAAAACAAAGTGTGCTTGGGAAGCTGCCTGGAAGCCATGTGATTTCAGGGTATTGCTATTTCCCTTTGTAAGAGGAAGGAAAGCCAACTTTTTTTCTTTTATGTCATGATTGAATACAGTGATGCATCCAGTATGGAGGAGGGGAATTCACTCCAACTCCTGTGATATGTATGGGCAGCTCTACAGGCTTTTGGGGGCATTTTCAGGCATTTGGAGACTCCCAGGCCCACCTGAGTTATGCAGCATCTGTGGTGGGCAAGTCCCGCCCAGGAGCTGAAAGTCTGTCAGCCCCTGTTCTATGGCTGCTGCAGGTATGATCCTCATTTACATCAATACAGAATTTGGGTTTAAGCTGCTTCTGGCAGCTTCAGCCTGCACAGGTGAAGGCAAGTTGTGTATATGTGTTGTACTTGCTGTGTGTTTGATTTAATGAATGTTTTTTCTTCAGACAGTTTATTATATTTGGATGTTTTGGGGGTTTAATTTTGCCTTCCTGCCTATGTACCAAAGACCAGGCCAAAGCTTTGCTGGTATTTCTCTGCTGCAGAAGTTCCCTTTTCCAAGTGACTCTAAGTGACTGTATCCCATTCCTGCATCCCTCCCATCCCTGGAAATGTCCAAGGCCAGGCTGGATGGGGCTTGGAGCAATCTAGGATAGGAGAAGATGTCCCTGCAGGGGTGAAATGACATGATCTTTAATGTCCCCTCCAACCCATTTCATGATCCCAGGAAAAAAACCCTGTTTGCTGGGCAACAACATTCTCTATTTCACTTGCCCTATTCTGACCTTTAGTATATTAATAAAGATACTTCATCACAAAGCAGAAACACTGCTCTAAAGTATTACATTATTTTTTAAAGTTACACTTGACAGTGTAGATAATAATTATCCTATTATTAATTAGGAAAGGACACAGCTTTGTGAGGTTTTTCTCAATAGAAAACAGCAGCCCTGGAAAAAAAAATAGACACACCCACATAAATATATATATACACATTTATTACACCTACCACTACCTCCCTTCTTATGAAGAAAACAGCTGGTGGGAAAACTTATTCCTGTATAAGCCCTACCTGCAGGACCACTCACCTTTTGGACAGAGGAGGAATTTAGGATATGTCACATGTGCCACCAAAGTTGCCTGAGCTTGGGAAGCTGCAATCCAGCTGTAACTGTGGTTGTAGCTTGGGGACTGCTGGCGTTTTTCTGCTGGAAATTGGCTTAAGGGCAAGAAAGTAATTGCAGGAGGTAAATAGACTGTCAGAGAGTCACAGAATGGTTTGGGTTGGAAAGGACCTTAAAGGTCATGTAGTTCCAAGTGCCTGCCATGAGCAGGGAGTACTGAGATTCAGGGTTTACTGCTCTGGCTTATGGCTGAAAGATGGAGGATTAAAAAAAAAAAAAAGTATATTCATAAACCATCATTTGAGAGCCATAATGGCCTTTTAGAGTTATCATTGTGTAGGTCCTCTCTCAGCTGTAATGGCACCTTTATTTGCAGTGAAAACATGACCAACTGGAAAAATTTTCTTTTGGTCTTCATTAAACATTATTGAAGATACCCTTCTCCCCACTCTGCCCTGTTGCTGGCCTGAATCCCTACATCAAAGGAGACTGTAGAACAATTCCTCAAATAATTGAGCAGGAAAAGACAAAACAGTCACCTAGATGAGATACTTTTCCAGCAGCACAATAAGAACAATCATGTCCTGGGAAGGGATTCTTTAGTCCCTGGTGTCTCCCTCCCCTGGAGAATAATTAAGTTCTGCTGTGGATTCTCCTTTTTAGCATACCTTCTTTAAAATCCATGTTTGATCTGGGTAGTGCATTCTGTTCTTTTATGAGCACAGAGACCAACAAAGATTAGAGGGCAGGTTAGCACAGGCAGAGGATTTGCTGCCATTGGATTGTTCTGGGAAAGGGCTGCTCCTGGAACTAGTCATAACATGGATGTGATACACATATTTTTAAGACTTTTGATTAAACATGTAGGAACAAGTTTATTAATGCCCTCTATGTTACATGCAGGGCATTCCTTTAATGTATTTTTATGTTAATCAACATTTAATGATTTGAATATCCCTTTGGAACATTTTTTTTTCCATCCTTCTTGTCTAAATACTATTGGAGGAACTGCTTTCCTCATCCCTCAGCTGCAGACTGAACCAGAGGAATCTGTCATTTGTCCACTGTGTCGGCTGAGAGCTGGCAACAAGGTTACAGGGAAGGAAATCCACGGTGATTAAAGAAAAGGAGCTGGGAGAGGAGGAAGGGGACCCATTCTGTTGTGGAGATGCAATCGGTGAGAGTGTTGTGGTGACACAGCCTTAGGAAAAGGCTGGAACTTCAAATTGGAGTTGAATTGCCTTGGACTGGCAACACTGTTCCTGCTGTGGTCCTTCCTCCCCTCAGTAAACCTTCAGTGGCCAGGCTGTTGTAAGGGTTAGGTTGTCTTATCTAGATCTGATTAGTGATGAGACACAAGTAAAAAGGTCACTTTTCTTAAAAGGAAGAAATGAGTAAAGATGAAAAGGAGGGGGAAATGCAAGTCTGGAGTGTTATCCAGTATCACTGCCATAAAAACTCAAATCTGTCTGAACCCAATTATCAGCCTTGCCTGACTTCCCTGGAGATTTAACTCTTGGGTCTCTTCCAGAACTCAACTATGATCTCAGATGCTTTGGATTTTGGTATTTAATTGTAAGGAAATTAGCAAGTAATATATGGATTTTCAAATTAAAGCTGGAGGAGCAATCTGATTGAGAATAGGATGATAATGGCTGTAGCCCTTGGACTAAATTTTGACTTTTCAGGCACTTGTAAACAGACATTGTCTTTCTCAGGAAAAAAAGTAATGTCCATCAAAATAATCTTGAAGGCTTGAGAGATGTGGTGATAGCTGCATTGTTAGAATTGCTTGTGGAAAGGGATTTGCAGTAAGTCTCCTGGTGTTCAGATTAAACTGGACAATATCCTTCTGTGTCTGCATGGCAGCTGTTGGGATTGCAGCCACAGAATTATCCACAACCATCCACTGGCTTTTCCAGACCTCTGGTGGCTCAGGTTGTTACTGAGTCCTGTGTTGTGAGAGCACTGGAAATAACATCTTACCAGAGTCCTTGTGCACTTCTTCGTCAGTGGTTCTCTGTTGGTCTCAGCCTCTCTTTTTGTAAGGCTTTGTTCTGAGGCTGCCAGGCCTGAATGGAGAATAGGAAGTTACTCCAGCTGCTTTCCTCGTGCTGGCATTCTGTGCTGAGCAGGAATTGCTGAGCAAAGAACATCATTTCCCCAGAGAGGTTTGCTGGGGTAGCACAAAGGCAGTCTGGTGTTTTTTCTTTAATTAGAAGTTCCTGCCAAATACTGTCATCAAGGGTTGGGGGAGGAAGGGAGAGAGGGAAAGAAATACATGAAGTCTGGAGTCCACTTGGAAGAGCAAAAAGCCTGCCTGGGAGAGTAAGAGTAGTGCTTTCTCTACAAAACTCTTCCTTCATAATTTATAATATCTTATCCAGAAAAGACGGCTGGGATTTTTTTTCCCTTCCCTCTTCCATGGATCTTGGTTCTGACTGTTATTTCTCCTACAGAATTGGAGGGATTATGCAACTTTGCACTCGGTTTTGGACTAGCCAATGGAACAAAAATAAGCAGAATTCCTTTTCTTAAGTGGGTGCCAAATTCTCAAGTGACACATCATGCCACGTTGTGGTGATGAATGCACGGCTGGCTGCTTGCATGGCTGGAGCTTAAATTCTCAATTTGTCTTAAAAAAAAGAAAACAAGGTTGTGGCTTCTTTGCTTTCTTTTTGCTGTGCAAAGGAAAGGTTTAGAAAACAATCACTAAAGAATAATTGGCATGTGTTTGGGGGAAGAGGAAGATATGGAGCCATTTCTTGTTGCAGTTTTAATCCAGGATAACTCTGTGATAACTGAAACATGCTGGGACCTGATGCTGTCTGGGGAATGCATTGGGTGGTTTATTCCATTCCTCAGTGCACTGGTGACCACTTTATCTGTACTTTTGTATTATTCTGTAATATGTGACTGTTTCCTGTGTTCTTGCTGGCACCATTACCAAAGACTTGCCTTGCAGTTTGAATAGCCCTCTCTAGCAAGGAGGCCTCAGGTCAGAACTGATTTGTGGATGGAAGATTGTATGTTTAAGCTAATTTTTTTTAGGATGTTGCAAAATCCCTGTAATGCAGAAGGCAGATGTGGGTACACGAGGATTGAAAAATTGCCTATCTAGTACATATATATGTCCTGACAATTCAGCTGTGGACAACTCATGCAGCAATTTAACCAGAAGTGTTCATCCATGGGTCTCTCAGTGTTCATCTTATAACCCAAAGTGAAAGAATTTAATATTCCTTTGACTATTTGGTGTGTGGTTTAATGGTTTTTAATGCATATTTTATAATTATCTACTCTAGGTTTTGATTTCCAGCTCATCTCCCTGAGCATAGTAACATATTGCACAATTAATTTGCTGTTTATAATATGCCCCTGGAAAGAGGCTCTTCCATCCTGTTTATTCCTGTGTTTCCAGCTCATCTCCACAGAACAAAACAGTGGCTTCTGTGCCAATTTTTGTTACAATTTTGCATAACAGTGTTCAGCTTTGGCCAATTTTGAAGGTCTTGGGTTTTGTTGAGGAAGTCTTTCTGTAAAACCTTAGAAATACAAGTATGTCATCCTAGCAAAATGGATAGGCTTTGAGTTTGCTAAGTAAGTAGTCAGTAGGCTAGATGCTAGACCTGAGTTTTCTCTAAAATTTTCCACTCTGTTAGCACCTATACAAGAGGATTTCCTCTTCACAGGGTTTTGGGTTTTATTTTGCTTTTTGGACTTGGTCTAATTCTTTGGTAAAGATCATCTGGAAGAGAACTGGGGGAACTGTCAAAACACAGGTTGTTTCCTGTCATTGTCTGGAGCATTGTGGGCTTCCATCTCCTTCCTGCCTTTTGTTCCTGAGTTGATAATGTTGCCTTTAAATAAGTTCAAACAAAAATAGATGTAATAGAGCTGGAAATAGAAATTAGTATCCTTAAATGAATGTCTTTGCTGCCTGAGCACAATGTGCCAATAATAATAATAAAGCCAGGTGATCCCAGAGGGGAGTGAAGTGTTTACAGCCTGTGGGTCTAATCCTGTCACCTTTCCCTTACAAGTGAAACTGCTGAAGTCACCAGCAGCACTTCAAGGAAGTGACAGATGACAGCAGCAGCCAAATAGCAAGAGGGATTTCTTTACAACTGGAGTGTGTTGCTCCCAAAAATTCACAGCATTTTTAATAGGTGTTGATCATTTGTTCAAGTGAGTTGTGCTCTATTACTCTACATCACAGTGGCAGCAGTGGAAGGAGTGTTGGATGTTGGACTTGAGAGATCCATCATAAAATCTGTCCTTGCACTGTAACATCACCTGAAGGTCATAGCCCTGGGTTTATGCCTTGTCCTGGAACATCTGCAAGTGGGCAGGAGTCTGTCTCAGAGCATGGCATGAAAATCAAAAGGCAGAACAGAGGTAGAACAAACAAGGGGAAGGATGTAGGGCAAAGTATGAAGGTAAGTACCAACAAAAGAAAGTATTTATAGATCACTAGTGATATGCCTCAAAAAGGGCTGTGCATTTTTAAAACATCTGTTAGTAAAGGAAATATCGCTTCTGTCTCATTGTTGTGAAATACAGATGCATTTCTGGCATCAGGGTAAAGGTGCATCTCAAAGCTGGGTGTATAATTTTGAAATGGGTTACCAAGGGTACAGTGTTAGTGTAAAAAAGACAAAGCCTTTATCCTTGGGGAACTTCTGGTAGGCATCGACCTGTGAGAAGAAGCACCAGTAGAGAAAGCTTCTAAAATGAAAACAAGGAGAGTCAAAAAGTGAGATTGAGTTTCGAGGGGTCTTAAAAGTGAGTGTTAAATAAGAATGAGAAAGAAAGTCTAAATGCTGCATTTTTGCTGATCTGGTGGGCAGGAGTGTGAGCTTTGGAAAGCTTGGAATCTGCAGTAGGTAGAAGACAAGAATCACAGCAGCAGAAAAGGAAAAAAATTGGAGTTGACCTATGCTGATAAAGGCATTTTTGCCTCCCCAAGCAAAATAGGCCACTTCCAGAAACATTCATATATTAAACCAGAGTGGCACTGTGTGTGTGGCTGTCACGGCGTCTGATGGACATGACCGAACCTCTTCCTTATCCGCGTTGTGACTTTACTCAATTGTTGCAATTCATGAGAGAGGGAACATAATGGACATTAGAAGTAAATGTGTTGCTGTCTGCAGTTCAAAACTGCCTTTGTCTTGCTTTCAAGCAGTTACAGAATTTCTTCTCCAAGGGGGGAACTTGCTGTAGAGTTTTTAGATGATGAAAGAACAACTCCCCTGAGGAAGATTAATGGAAGCTGAAGAAGGCAAGTCACTGTTGTACAGACTTTTGTATGTGATTGTAGGATATTTTAGAGATGGAGGAGGTAAAAACAACCAAAGAAAAAAGTTACTCAAACCCCCCAAACCCTAGTCTCCCCAAACCTGGATTTTATTGCACTGTACTCAAAAGATATAATTTCTAATTGAGAGATTCCTGTGTTCAAGGCTGCAGTAGTTAGTAAAGCCCCAAAATTTTAATTGTTTGAGGAGTATGTATGATGAAAACACATTGTGTGGTTGCAGAGGGACCACTATATCTATTTCTAGAGTTATCTGTTACATATTTGTTTACGATTCTCTTGTTTGTGGCTCCTCCATGCTCAAAAGAAAGCTGTGGAGAAGCTTTCTGATTTCACAGGAGTCTGATTTAATAGAGCCTCCTGGGCTATGTAGAAGGGCTATAAAATCTTTGTAGGATTTGGTGAAGTCAGATAGAATGAATGTAGCATTAAAAAAGAGACCTGTAGATGAGATGAATTGTTGCTTTCTTTAAATTATTTCCCTTTTAGCCCAATGAAGAGGAGAAAACATAATGACAACTCTGGCTTCCTGTTGCCTGAGTGCTGAGAAAAAATTTGGATCAGTAAAAAGCTTGCAAGACTTTTGTTTTAGATCTGACTGATAAAATTGTCCATGGTGTGTAACCATCTCCAGCATCCAGAAGATCTCTCTGATATAAGGGGCATTCAGCAGGCTCCTTAAATCCGGGTCTAGGAACTTCTGAGTATCCTGAAACATGTCCCACAATAAAGGGGGGACACAGTTCTTAAGTTTAATATGGGTCATTTAGACAAAAAAAGCAAATAACATAAACTATTATAGGATTACAAGGATTTATGATTAATTGATGCCTGTTATTTCACTCTTAGAGGTCAAGAAAATGCAAGCACTAGGATTTTTTTGTAGGAACAGCATTTAAATTCAAACTCTTCATTTACCTGTTGTGGAAACTAAGTGTGTGCATGAAGGGAGTGAGTCAAACCTAAGACATGCTGCCATCTGATTGTAACTCAATGGGTGGGAGGGACAAAGTCCTTGGGCTTTGAACTGGTTAGATATAAATACAGAGCTCACTGGAAAAGGTCTGCTCAGAGGGAAAGGGGGCTGCAGACAGAAGGGGAAGTAGTCCCAGAATCCTAAATAACAGGCACTCCAATAAAATTAATAAGCCCAGAGTCTTCTGGAGAGTGCTTGGATTAAAGGATACTGGAGTGATACAGGCTTCTAGGGGAGGAAATAGTTCTCTTTTAAGAGGAAAAATGAAAAAGACTCTATGCCAGAATTAGGAGATGAAGATCCTTATAACAAACAGAGATTTGTCCTGTTTAAACATACTGTAACAGGGCCATAAAAGGCATATGTGCAGTATATCTGTAATCAAAGGAAAATGAAACAGGGCAGAATAGAAATTTTGAGAACTCCTTTAATCAAATAGTTAAATTTCTTATTCTGCAAACTGAAGCTTGCTCAAAAAGAACAGGAATCATGGCAAGTAATTTGGGAATGAGGGGGAGGATTGAATACTAACTAGTCAATAATATAAATGATAAATTTGTAAATGTACTGAAAGTAAGAAGCTTCCTATAGAGAATCAGCCTGTGTACGGAGACAAGAGAGCAGTGAGGGAAAATCAGCATTGTGCTAAATCAACCCAATATATGTTTGTGCAATAGCCAATTTAATTATTACACCTGACTTAGGTGCAGAAAAAGAGATCTGAAACACAATGAAGACAATCTTTCAAGTAACAATATGAGAGCCATTTGATTTATTTTATGTGTGACATGAAGATTTTGGCTCAGGCATTTTGATACGTTCTGTTATGGCACTGTTGTGTTCTTGTACAGATGAAATACATATATTGCTGGATATATTAGCTTTCTGTTCTCAGTCTTCCATAACTTTTTGTTGGAGAAGGCAGGGATAATTTTTATTAGTTCTGCGTAAGACTGAGGTTGATTCAGGTCCCATGACAATGGAATTGATGTCAGGAGAGTTACCCATAGTCAAATTTGTAATTGAGCAGTGCCTTTTTATACGATTAAACTCTTTGGAGAGAATATTAAAATTGTTCAAATAAGGCTCTTGGCCTCTGCTCAAGGTGAACTTTTTGGAAAGTTCGAGTGAAAACATTTCATCCATGTGTGAATATGAGGAGAGTGGAAAACTATTTTTCTGCTCCATAAAGACTTTTTGCTGCCTTCTTTTGAACAGCTCTGCAGTGTGAGTAGTTGAGACCTGTAGGCTAAAATTTGGCATTGAAATAGCCATAACTATGAAGTGCCTTAGTTTTGGCTTTGATTTGACTGAGTTGTGAGCCTCAGAAAACAATGTTCGCAGCATGCACTCCAGGGTGTTGTTTCTTCCCTCAAAGCTGCTGAAATGTGCAGCAGAGAGGATTTACTGTGAGCAACTGAGGAGCTCTGCAGCACAAAATTAGAGAAAGATATTGCTCTGAAGCTGCAGGGTCACGTGGCATGGAATGGGAACAAGAGACCTCTCAAAGCCCTTAGGGTATACAAAAAGTTTCTGGGTGTTTTGTGATCCATGAAACTGGAAGTCTAGGAGTTCTGAGTGCGTGTTCCTGCAGTCTCTGCTCCCGCAGGTCCCTGCCAAGGACCGCACAGAGTGAGTAGGGATAAGGTGTGGGTGAGTGGGGATGAGGCTGAGCCCAGACTCAGGCACACAGGCACTCCTCTGGAGGCAGAGGCTCAGGAAGTACAATACACTGCTGTACAATATTCCCCACGACATGGCAGGGCTGCACTTCCCCAGCCATGTGCCCCTGGTTCTACACACAGGATCGCTTTGAAGGCTTTCCCAACGGGAGTCCAGGGACTCGCTGTTCCTGAAGGAGATATGCCCCCCAGATCTGAGATTACATCCCTTTGGACAGCACAGCCTGTGAAACAGTGCATGCCTATCTAATTGCAATCACATGTGAAATCAGAGGGCCAGGGATGGCTGGATGTGCTTCCTTAACTACGTAATTTTTTGACTTAGCATAGTTAATTATGCAGCCTTATGAATCATTAATTCAGTTTTATGTACGGGAGCTCTATGCATTTCCTCTGGCATTTTACAATGGAGCTGGTTAATATTTGCAATTACTTGAAGGCTTCTGTTTAGTTCTGGTGTCCAGGAAGAGAGATTATGATGGACTTGTGTGTCTGGTTCTTTACTGAGCTGCTGTGGTATTATCACATCTTTCAGAGTGAGCGGGGAGCAGTGTTTTCCCTTTTGCACAGAGGTGAGGCTTGCAAAGGTTGCAGACAGTCAAAAAGCAGACATACAATGTGTAATGTAGCATTTTGTTTGCTTTGATTAGTTAGCAGTTTGTAAGAAATTCAATGTTTGATTCTAACAACTTTTCTGACTGGCTGATTTGTAACAATAGTGCTTCTCAGTCATTTAAAGAATATATATATCCAGTGTATATAACCAGATGAGGTAGATGGAAGACTGGCTCACCTCTGCTCCCTCTGCATCAGCTCATGGCACGTGCAGAGCACAGCCCGTGCTGATGGAAATGTGAGGTATGTGCCTGTGAGGTGCTTTGTGCCATAAAGGACCTTCAGGAGATTGCAGTGCACTGAATTTTAAGCAGCTCTAAAGCAGCCCATGACAAAGTAACAGTGTAATGGAGTGGGGAGCTGGAACTTGGGTGTGCACAATGTAAAGGAACACTCCCAGCTGAATCTCCTGTAGTGCCTATGGGGAAGAGCTCTCTGCTGCTAAGCTACATGCTAGAGTGAGCTGTCAAAGAAACACAATATAAAACTTACTTGTGTTTGGATTTTTATACTGTCTGCATTATCCAGCTTTTGTGGTTCACCTGCATACGATTTTTTTTTCAGTTTCAGTCTCCAGAACTATAGGCCACAGCACCTGTTAGTTATCAAATTGAGAGCATGTGCCATAAACAGAAAGCAAGAACTAAGTATGGTTTAAAGAAACCAGATTAATAACAATAATGAGATAGTCTTAATAGAAACAGTATTTATTTTCTTTTGTAGGCACTCACTTCAAAGGCATCATCCACTGCAGGGGTGTCTCTTTAGACAGGCTTTATTCTATATGATGGATTTTTGTATTTCCTATGGAATGAACAGAGTGTCCCATGGAATTTTATTTTTCAATTAACAGTTAGGTAATGCCCTTGAGGTGGCATTGCTTTGGAGAAAAAGGCAGTACCATAAAAAAGCTGACAACAAAGGCATGGTTACTAGGAAGTGTCTTACATAACCAACACAAAACCAGTTCTGGCTTCCAGCCTACTCAAGCACCAAGGAGTGGAAATGGCTTAAGCTGGTGCTGCCATTCAAAGGATCTTTTTGAAACCATGGCTTAACAGTGGTGTGGTTTTTTTTCCCCATCTCCCAGGGAACATCCTTGCCCAGTGAAGGTGAGCTGCACGCACACCTCAGATAAATGGCTTTGTCCTTTCGGGCTGTGTGATTTCTTTCCTGGAGAAGCTATCAGGGATCATTCTTATATCACCTTGTTGCTTTGCCCTTTTCCTTTGCTCTCCCAAATATTTTCCATATTTGGGTATCTCTGCCTTCTGTTTCCTCCTCTCCTCCTGTCAGGCCCTGACAGGGGCAGTCAGATGAGCTGTTCTTTATTTCCAGCTGCTTTAGAGATCTTGTGCTTTGTCTTCCCTTGCAGGCATCTGCGTGGCAGCTGTAGCAACAGCTGAAACCCAGGCAAAATCATCACTCTGCCACTACCTTATTTCTCTGTGGACAGTCAGCCAGCTCTTGTTGGGCTGTAAGTGGTCAATGATCTGCAGTCTGAGAGCTTTCCAGACCTCAAAGTATTTTCTTATATAACGTTTCACTGAGAAGTGTAAAGTTGCATTCACAAGTGGATTTGTGCTTCTCTCTTGTTGCAAGTGGGAGGGAACGTGTCCTGAGATGTATTACAGGAACAATTCTGCTCCAGTATAAAAGGGCAGGCACAGGGCTTGGTTATGGCAGGAATGTAGTTATTGCATGTGAACCTGATTTGGAAAAAACCAAATGTTAAACACAGTGTTGACCACATGGTTCATTGGTGCAGATCAGTTTTGTGATTAAAGTCTCCTGAAAGTACAAACCAGCAGTTCTTCTAAACTGAGTTGTAGATTCTTCTTCCTCCTTTTCAGGCTTCCTTCTATCCTTGAAATCTTTACAGAACATCTTTTAGATTAATCAGAGCCTGGTTGGCCTTCATGTTTTCCTGTGCATTCAGCTCTGTCTCTTGGTCTCAAATAAGTGGTTGTACACTATATAATGGATTTTAAATCTAATTAAGTTTACATATGCTTTTTCTCTTTTCCAGTATTAAATAATCAGTGTTTGCATATATAAGGAAGTTTTTTAGGGGCCTGGAAGTATCCTTTTCCCAAGGCAGACAGTTATCAATAGAATGTTTGATTTCTGCCCCTTCTGTAACCTTTCACTGTGACATAATTGGATTCAGTGATCTTAGAGATTGTTTCCAATCTAAACAATTCAATGGTTCTAAAGTCTGGGCACCGTATCTCCCTAAAAATAATCTGTGAATAAAATCTAACTGCGCAAGACTAATGGCAAATCCAATGAGTAAAAATGATAGCTTTCTGCTGCTTGCTAAACTGTGTGAGGTCATCTGCTGCTCCTACCCGATGGAGGTTCTCTCTGTCACTTGTCAGTGGCCAAGAGGATTCAGGAACATAATTTCTGAGAGGGCTTGTGCTCTGCCTTGAATGGAAAGTCCTGGGCTTGTCTGTCTATGAGGTGTTCTGTAAGGATCCAGTCTGAAATGTATGATTCAAGAGAAGCTAAATTGAACATCATTTCACAAAAAAAGCTTTTATTTCAGAGTAATTTTCTGGCTTTGGTGTTGTATTTCTTGTGGCTGGATATGCATTTGCATATGCTGGTATGTTGGTCCTGATCAGTGGCAATTTGCTCTGCAGGTACTCACACACCTGCTGGGCTGGCCATGAGGGATTTGACGCACACTCCGCTTTCTGCACATTAAAATTATGATGTGGAAGAGTGGTTTGCAAAATCTAAAGCATTCAGAATGCTCTTTGCAGTTTTACAGGAGAAGCCACAGGACTCTGGGAAATCTACACTTCGATTTGTAGGTGCAGGTTATTGATGTCTGTTTATTCCAGATCACTTCAGGATCACACATGTAAACTAACAGCACAGCCTGGCAAAGTGATCAGATCAGGGCATCTGTGACCACACGGCTTGGTTTTGTAGCTGAAAATAATGTTCCTTGCTTCTGTACGGTTCCTCGTGTTAAGAGGCAGAAGTGCTGACAGCCCCCGAAGCCTGCAATACTCCTCAGGGCATCGATACTAACACTCGTGAAGATAAAAACAGGAACATGCTGGAGGTTAGTGTGGGGCTTTGGGAGGTCTGAGCTCTGTTTCAATTCTTAGCACTTTCTTTGCCTTGCATGGGAATTTGTGCACTTGAATCATCCCTATTTTAAGTCCCAAAATTAGGTAACTAAAGACAGCTCAGGAAGCAACGAAGTTAGTGGGGGTTTTAGGGTGTCCTGAGATCGTAGTGTCAGCACGCAGCACTACAGCTACAGCATCCACAGAGGTGCTCATGGGGGCTTCTTTGAGAGCGATATAGAATAAAAGTGAGGAGAGTGTCGGCGATTGTCGGGCAGGGCGTACTAAAACCTTTAACTTCCTTACTTCCCAACTGGCAGAAATAAGTTTTTAAAGTTAAGCATAGCTTAAAATTCCTTCCTTACGGCAGCCCGAACACCTCACCGCGGTCGCCCGTGCTCCCCTCCGCCCTGCCCGCGCACCGGCAGAGGAGAGAGCGGAGGGAAGGAGGGAAATTAGGAGCAGGCGCTTCCCTGCGAGCCGGGCAGGATGCGGTGATGAGCGGGGCTCCGAGCCGGGACTGCCGGGACAGAGCGGTGCCCCGGGCCGGGACTGCCGGGGCAGAGCGGTGCTCCGAGCCGGGATTGCCGGGACAGAGCGGTGCCCCGGGCCGGGATTGCCGGGGCACAGCGGTGCTCCAGGCGGGGACTGCCAGGACAGAGCGGTGCCCTGGGCCGGGACTCCCGGGGCAGAGCGGTGCTCCGAACCGGCATTGCCGGAGCAGAGCGAGACTCCGGGAGGGCACTGTCGGGCGCGGAGCTCCGAGCGCGGCTCCGGCCGTAAACAGGAAACCCTGGGCGGGCCGGGCCGAGCCGAGGCGGTGCCAGGCACGGCCGCCTCCCGCTGTCCGTCCGTCCGTCCCTCCCCCGGCCCGTCCCTCCCGCGCAGCCCCGGGGCCGCTCGGCTCGGC
>JANRMJ010000125.1:22874188-22895273 GCA_025584955.1 Alethe diademata
TACCTGACTTACTGGTTTCTTTTTCTTGCTTTTCAGTTTTAAATTAGGAACTTGCTAAGCTTCAGTGTCCAATCAAAACCACCACAAGGAATATTTAATAATACAAATTATGAAAATTATACATCCCTGGCATGCCTAAGAGGGAACAGTGTTACGGTGAACTGCGGATGTGTGAAACACGACAAACAAAAAAGAAACATCAATAATCTGATGATTCAGGTTCAGTTAACTTCATGATGACACCAAATCACTCAAGAGAAGAGAGTGAGAGGCCTTGTATTGATTTTGTTAAAAGTCTTTCTAGCAGGAGAGATGATAGGCAGGATGAGAGGGAGCATTTGAAGGTAGGAAGCGATGAGAGGGGAAGTGCATAAATCATTCGAGGTAGAGATGGAGATCTGTTCAGGTGATTTTTTTTTTTTCTTTGAAAACCTTGTATGCTGTACAGTGAACCTTCTGGATGACTTGATTCTCTGTGATTAATATCCTTTGCTGCACAGATGTTTCTGAGTGGGTAAATTCCAAGCAGGAATTTCTATGTTCCCATGGCTGGATAAGCACCAACATTTGTTAGAGCTGCACAATGCCATTTTAACGTCTTTGAAAATTCAATTTGGTAATGCACTTGCTAAAACTCCTTTAGATGCGCGCAGGGAGAGGTGATTTGTGAATTGGGCTTCTTTACTTTTGCTTTGATTCACGTAGAGCTGGTCCCACAAAATTCACCGATATCTAAATGAGTGTAAATTTGCATCACTTCAGAAGGTGCGGGAATGCACAGCTCAGCACCATGGAATGCCTCTTGTTTCTTATTTTCCCCAGAGTGGCTTTAAGTAGCTGCAAGGTGTCCGAGTGAAAAGGTTCTAACTGAGCAGCAGCATTTGTGTAAGAGGCTTTTTTTCCTTTTCTCTTTTCCTCTCTAAATCTGCCCCCCAGCTTTTGTGACTGCCAGCGCTTCGGACAGACACCAGCCAGGCTGTGAGCTCTGAGAACAAACAAGAATGCCTTTTGTGTCATGATCGTGGAATTAATTGGTCCTGGAAACTCTGGGTCGCTGCCAAGAATGGGTATTTATGTGGCAAGAAAGGAAAGGAAAAGGGTGGAGCTTTGGAAATCCAGGAATCCCCCTCCTTTTCGGAGCTTAGCAGGGAGTTCATAAAGTTGTTTTGGCTTCTGAGTTTGGCGCAGTCAGTATGCAGAGTTCTGGTTTTCGTGGGTGTTACTGTTTTTATTTTTCTTTTAAAATCTTTTGTTTATTTGTTTGTTGTTTGTTTTGGTTGTTGTTTTAACAGTATCCAAAATGAGGAAATGAGAGTGAAGCGGAGGGAGTTGTGTGGGGAGCTCTGGTGTCATTTTGTTTCATTTCATTTCATCTCCAAGTGCGCTGTAGGATAAAAGCATCTGCCTTTGTCGGCGGGCCATGCAGCGCTGGCCACCCAAGCCCTGCAGTGCCAGCCAGGCTTTCCAAGGCTGGCAATTCATTTTTAAATCCGCATTTTCCCGGTGCCGGCAGCGGGGCCCGGAGCGCAGCGCGGGCCCTCAGGCCTGAGGGCGGGAGGGGAGCGGCCTGCCCCGAACCCCAAACCCACAGAAATACTTGTGACTCTGCTTGATAAGATTAGCCCAGGCGCTGCTTGTGGCATTGTTTGGGCAAAACCGGCGCTTCTCAGAGGGCTTTTTTGTTCAAAGGTCATGTGGTGGAGTTGGGAGTCTGTCTGTCTGTCTGTCCTGCACAGTCCGCTCCCTCCCCTCAGCTATAAACTCCATCAGGGCCTTTGCTGGAAGGAAACGCTTTCTCAGAAAAGTTGTCAATGTCTTTGCAGTTGTTCTTTATCTAAATACTTGACTAAGACAACCAAATTTCGTCGTTCTTGCTGTTTTCTTTAATGATGTGTGTCTGCATGTTAAATGAAGCATATTTCATGACATGATGGATGCGTATATTTCTGGAGCTTTTCAAGTTCAATCATTCCATTCCATTTCCTCTATTTTTTTTATTTCCCCCTAGGATGAATGTAGATATTAAAGATACCTGTGTAAGAAAGCAATGCGAAAAAAAAATAAAGTTAAAATCACAAAGAGCGTCTAATTCCTACTTTCAGAAGGTTAAAGCAGACTCATATTTAGATAAACAGTGACAATCTTGATTAGAGTGCTTTATTTTGAGTTAATGTACATGTTACTACACTTTAGGAACTTTTTTCCAGCATAGGGTGTCTGTCCAGTAAGTTAATAAAAACAGAGCGGAAAACTCTCTATCTGGAAAAGCTGTAAGTTTCAAGGAAAGTGAAAAGCATTTAAAAATCTGTCAAAATTGGTAAAAATGCATTTAAAGTGTTAGTTAGATGCTCCTAAAAATAACTGCAGAATTTCTGAATAAAATCTTTAGTGGAGAGCTAAGGTTTCAAATGACTGAGCCTGAAGAATATTTGCTATCTCATTTTCTTACTGTTCATCCCAGTTGTTTTAGTATTTTTTCCAGTTTGCGTAATGAAAAACAATTAGATTGATTTCATTCCACGAGTCTCACTTCCAGAATCTCAACAGATAATATTTGCATTGGAAAAAACCTGCATAGCAGTGGGGTTTTTTGGGTGAAAGCAATTGTTTCCAGTGCTATTTCTAAAACAATGACTACAGTTCTGTATGCCTGTTTGGGTAGCAGCCTGGTTCTGTACTGATCAGAGTTTTAACTTTCCTTTTTATCTTGAGTCTCTAATCCCTCTTGCTAGGCTGTAGCACTTATTTAGGCAATGGTGGCCTTTATAGTTAATTTATATTCCCACTGGAGTTTAACAGGTAGTGTTTGGAGGAAGCTTTTCAGCCTGGATGTGTTTTGGTCTGCACAGAGCTCTCCTGTTTCAGCAAGACCTGTGTATGTAGGTAGTGTTTTGTGCTGTAGAGCTGTAAGATGATCACCTTAAAGACAGTGGGCCCCTCTAAAGGTACAGCATTGCCAAGGGTTAGTAAACTTGTTGGAATTACAGTGCATTACAATTACAGAGCTTCAGAAAATAAGGATTTTCAAGGATATACCTCTGTTTAATCTTCCTACATTTGCTTTTGAAAGATGCTGTCTATTAGGAAGCTACTTGCCCATCGATTACCCTTGCAGATTATCAAGGTTATAATCTGTTGCCTGAGAAATCAAAGTGAGATTTTAAAAGACATAAATCAGTCTAATAAGTGCCATATCTGTTTGTTTTATAGAACCAAGAAAATGTTACCAAAGCCCTGAAATATTGAGGTCTCTGTTAGACCGCTGGAGACGGTGCTGAAGGAGACAAAGAGGAGCTAGAGAGCTTTTTTTTGTTCTTTAGATACACAAAACAGTGCAAAACTGGTGTCATTTGTTCGTACCAGTAACAGTGGTCACTCTGCACCCCTATCAAAAACTGCAGAGAGCTTAAGGGGCATTTTTTCATGGCAGTGAATAGAGTGTTCCTCTGAGCAGAAAGCTCTAAAGCAAACATGAAAACTCCTTTGCCTTTGGGTAGCCTGGTTGTGTCAGTGAAGAGATGCCCTCTTGATTAAATCCAGACTGAGCAGTTTCCTGTTAGCATGAAACTCAGCCCACAAGGTCTTATTCTCAAAGCCTGTTATTGAGCTTGTCTGCCAAGTCCCTTTTCCTTTTACAGGCAGAACTGCTGAAATAATACAAATACAAGCACTCCCAAAACTCTCACAATGATTTCTAACAGCTTGATGTTTTGCTGACAAAGTTTTAGATTTTTCAGAAACTGGGTTGGTTTTGTTTTGCTTTGGTGGGATTTTTTGGGGGTTTTGTTTCTTTTTAGCATTCTCCCAACATGATGTCTTGGGGAAGTTGTAGTGTTGCAATTAATGGAAAATTTTGTGCGTGTATCAGTCTTGGAAGCAGATTCTGCCCTTGTTTTGAATATACTCACATGAGAGAATGAGAGAGTTTTATGTGCCCTGAGAAAATATGCCCATAAACTATTACACTGTGAGTGGGGTAATCTGCTGGATCAAAAATAAAGAGTTAAATACAGTGGTGCAGACTTCCTTCCCTGTCTGAAAGTGGTTGTATTGTGTAACTAGTTATTTTAAAAAGTGTATCATAATTGCAAAAGAAAGAGTTAGCAAGAAAATTGCAGGTTTTTTTTTTTTTAATGCAACCAAGTTTTGCTTGAGGAAAAGTTTGAATATAAGAGAGTTACATAGTGGTGGCAACATATCCTGTTAATAATGTTTCTATAATGACAGTGTCATACATAATTCTAGGTACACTTTTAATTAATTTTTATAATTCATATATTTCCAGAAGCACCATTAAGTCAGATATATTACAAGTTGTACAACTTTTTAAAAGCCATAAGATCCATAGAACAGAATGTGGCAAAATATTTTCCTGTCTAGTCTGTTTTGGGGTTTTTTTTAAATACAGACAGTAATGTTGTATTTTAATGTTGCAGCGAGGGTTTGTTGAATCTCATTAATCTGGGAAATGAGATAGCAGAGCTTTGTAAATAATATTAGAGATAGATCTTTAGAATGATGTTAAAGACATCTATATTGTTTAATACTGAGAAGGATGTCTATTAGAAACAATTCCAAAGCAGTGGAGGGTAGTGATGTAAATAGGAAGTGGGTGGGATATATCTTCTTAATTGTCTTATTAATAGACCTTTTTTTTTCTTTCCTTTTTGTTTGATCAGTATCCTGAGCCAGGGTTGGTAGTGACTGTTATTAACATGCTTCTTCGTGCCCTCAGTATCAAGATGTTTGAGTAAATACTGGATGTTTTTTATTTATAATCCCATTTTTTATCCCACATACTTTACAAAAGAGGATTTAAACCAGTTACAAAAATACTTTTCCTAAACTGCCTTCTAAATAATGGCATAATTTAAGGAAATGTTCTTTCAGACTCCAAGCAGGCTGTAAGCATTTAAAACAAATGGTGTTTAAAAAACATACGAATACACAATCCCAAACCCTAGATTTATGGACAAATATTGTGCCAAGTGGAAACTCTAGGAGAAAAGTGGAATGTTAGAATGCCTTGTTTGTACGATGAGTTTGACACCCTCCTTGCAAAATTATCTTGAAATTTTTTTCACCAAATATATTCTGACCTTGGGTCCTTTGTGACACCCCAAAGTTGGTATTTTCAGTAAGGGAATCACAAGTGCCAGTGCTTAAGTTATGGTCAGTTTTCATGTTTATTCAGAAGTTAAATGAAACACTGAATTATCACTTTTTTCCCCCTTCAGTAATATTACTCTTTGTGGGATAATGGATTGTCTTTTAGATAGTAATGTATGGTGGAATCATGACTTAACTTGGTAGTGGGCACACTGTAAAATGTTTTCTTAAGCATGTCAAAGAAATGTTTTAAAATAAAGCAATTTTAAAACTCTGTTATTTGATACAGCATTTGGTGTTTGGAGAGCACCAAAAATTGACAAAATCATTTAGTAACTGGTGATGGCAAATTCCTTTGCAAAGATTGGATTCAATCTATGTCAGGGATCTGTCTCCTGCCTGATTTTTACGCTTTGTTTTTCTTTCCTTTTTAGGGTGAAGGAGACCAGTTACCTCCAGAGCACACTGTCAGACAGTATGAAACATCCAAGATTAGGGCTATAAAAGCTGGGACTTTGGAGAAACTGGTGGAGAACCTTCTCACAGCTTTTGGAGATGCGGATTTTTCCTACATCAGCATCTTCCTTGCAACATACAGGGCCTTTGCTTCTCCCAGGGCAGTGCTGGAACTTCTTCTGGACAGGTGAGAGCCACTGCTGGGCAGTGGAAATGGACCTGTCATTTAGACAACAGGGGAAAGTTGTCAGGAACTTCTTCCCATGCTTTTAGTGGGCATGGATTTAATAACCTGTTGTCAAGAGCACTGCAAAATTCCGAGTTCAGCATAAACATCCAGTCTATAAATGCGTTGCTGCTCACATGCCAACACTCATCAAAGCATGGGTAAAGGAAAGTGTGCCATGTCTGGCTGCTAAAGAACCTGCCTGGAGCAACAGAGCACAATTAATAGAAGTTTCCTCCAAAAAACCCAACAGAATGCATGAGCTGTGAAGTCATACCTAGAATAGATTCCAAAATTTTGTTGGATACCAGTATTTTCAGACCTAGCTCTTCTATTTGGGGGCTGCTGATTTGGAACAGGGATTGTACAAACACAAGAAAGAAATTTGCTCCTGTTCTAGTACGACACATGAATATGCAGCTGTAAATTTTTGCAGACAGCCCAAGAACTGCTAAATGTTGTAGGAATAGCTTCTATGGTCAGACTGTTAAATCATGCCTTCTGTTTCTGCATAAATGCTTGAAACACTCAGCATTAGTTTCTCACACTAAATTCTAACTGGGTGGGTCAGGGGTGCTCTAATTTTGGGACTGTCGTTTGTTGCACTTTCAGAATCCACGATTCACAGAAATGGTTGCTCTGGCAAGAAGTAATTAGAGCAGAGAAGTGACATAAGAACTCCTAGGATTTAATTTTGGCTCTCCCAGTAGGTAGATAAGGAACAAGGCATGGATAAATTATCTGTGCTTTTCTATCTGAAAAAGATAATCCTGGCTGCTTTGTAGGAATGCTGTCTGGCTCAATTAGTAAAGATAATAATAATAACCTGACAGTCACGTAAGCAGCCAGCTGAGAAAAGAGCAGCCAGACTTGGTTACAGTTACATTGACTGTTCTGTGCTTTATCTCTCAGTCCATCCCAATTCTGGTTCAGAATGTGAGAAATGATAAAAATTGACGGTGGATACGTACAAGAATATAAAAACATTGAGGCTCTAAGGAAGTTGCCTCTGCCTTCCTCCTTTCACACTGATTTAAAGAGGTGAAAATGTCTGGAGTGGGCAGGAAAGCCCAGGAGAATTCTCCATAGAACAGAACTGTCTCTTCTGAGCCCAGTTTTGATCTTGCTGGCTTGTGTACCTCTCTGAGCAGGTTACAATACCCCCTTCAGAGGATCAGGCTGCCTGATCTTATCAGCATCATCCCCAGCCTTTTTTAATACAGGATCCACGGGAAATCCTAGGAGGTTACCACATCCTTCCCTTCTCACAAATCATAGGAGCGTAGTGCTTAAGAATCCATGGATGTGATGTTTCTCTTGGCTTTCTATGTATCATGGTTTATCTAGAATTCTATGGCTTGGGAGAAAATATAGATTAAACTTAAGCTATAAAAGTTGGAATGATTTACATGTAGCTGAGGAATAAGGACTTGTGAAGAAAAGCAGATGTTATAAGGAAAAAAATTGAAAAGATGGATAGTAATTGATTTTAACCAGCTTGGTTTTCATCTCTAGAATAGTTGAGAATAAGTAGCCCAGAGCCTGCATTTTTGCAACTTTGTTTTTAGTGATACTTGTTAATAATCAGAATACAGAGACTAAAGTGGGTTTTAGAAACAGTTTTAGAAATCTGGTTGTTGCATTTTTTAATTTTCTTTCCTCCAGGATTTCACATCACCCTTTTGCTTTTGATTAAATTTGTGACAGAAGCCCCATTAATTTTTTTAGATTCAGCCTGTAATGGTTTTCTTTTAAGATAGATTAGAAGTCACTGGACAAAATCTTGAGCATAGGCTGGTATGTTGAGAAGTGAGTGGGACAACTTGTGTTTCCAAAGCTATTTAGGAGTAATTGAACATCCACATCCCTTTAGCGTTCGTGAGAGTTTGGCATCTATGTGCAGCAGACAGCTTTGGAAATCTGCCAAGCTTTTAACACTGTATGTTCTGATATTTTCTAGTTGTTTGGTACAAGTGGGCAGGGAGAGTTAAAATAAAAAGATCCTGGATGTGGAAGCCTTCCATGAAAGTTCCTGGAGGGAAGGAGAGTGGCTCCTCCTGGCCCTGGATGTGAGGATACAGTGTGGTGCCTTTGGTATTCCCAGGGGGATATTCCAAAGTGTGATGGAAACCAGAGTTGGTTAGCTATCCAGATGAGGTTCGAAGGAGGCCAAATTCCTCTCTTCCATAATGTATTTTGCCCTGATAACTGTGTTCCTCAGAAGTGGAGCTGTGCTGTGCTTGGTACAGACACAGAGAAAGTAGCAACCAGTCCTGTCTGGAGCAGTTTACAGAGGAGGAAATTGAGACTGTTGGGAGGGAGAGTTGGAGCTGGGTAATGACAGCAAAGAGCAAGCAAGATGGATGTTTTCCATCCATTCCTTCTGCAGGAGGATGGTTTGCTGGAGGGTGGATGGAGAGGATGGGGAGGTGGAACGTTGAAGGAAGGGGTCCTGCAGTAGCAGAGCCACATGTTTTGGGACAGCAGCTTAGTGGTGTTTGACTCACTGCTGTTCCTGTGACATCTATTATTTCTTTTTCCTTTATGTCAGGTGGCTTGTCTACTCAGCTAGAGAAGTGATTTCAGTTCCATGACTCCATGTGCGTAGGATTCAAACCACCTTATCTTTCCTGAGGATCTGGCCTTCCAAATTACTTGTTTCCATGCTTACAAGTTTGTTTAAGGCTTTGTTTGGGGCCGTTGCAAAGACCACCTTTCCTTATTATTTCTGAGTTATTCTGAGTGTTTTCCTCCTTCCCTCTTAACAGAGATGCAGGGATGCATTTTCCACTCTATTTTCCAGTATTTAAGCATTCAGTATTACCCATTACATTCTGGTCTCATTTACTTAGTCAGTCCCTTTGAGTGCAGTCTGTAACTTCCCAAATGCCAAGCAAGGCTGAAGAGTTCTGTGGGCTACAGGATCCTTTTGTTTCTTGTGCCTCTTATTGTATGCAAAGCATTCCTACAAGGCTGGGCAGTGAAAGACTCTTTGTCCGGGAGCTGGTGAGAACAGAGTGCTGGAAGGCTGCAGAAAGGCTGTTCCTTACATCAGTTGTGTTGTTAACTCCTCCTAACCCGTATTTAATGACCTGTTGTTCATGGAGAGATGAGAGGCAGCGATTAACATCTGGCAACTTAAGGAAGCCTTATATCCTTCTCCAGTTTTGCACAGAAAACTGTCTGTTCTTTATTGCCATCCTACAGATTTCTCCTGTAAAACTCAGCTTGTCTCTCTGGTGGGATTTAAAGACAAGTGCTTAATGTTCTGCAGAGACATATTTAATATTTCACACAGTAGTAGGACAGTGATGTTGGGACTCATCTCAATACATTTTCCTCAAAAAATTAGTTTTAAAAACTGAATATAAAAATTTAATTTTTATTAAAAAAATTCCCCAGCGGAGGAAAGTGCCTTTTGTCTAATGACTGTGTTTTAGGCATCTTACAGAGTAGATGGCAGTGGAGAGTGAAATCCTCTCCCTTTAACAACAGGTTGTGATTCTTATATACGAAGCTTCAGACCAGTACTTGAGAGGAGCATAAAACTACCACCACTTCCATCCATTGAAATATTTTTGGATGAGTTTGTGACAGTAATGTGTAAACCTAAATGGATAAAATGAGCTTGTCTTATCCTGGACAGTGAGTCATCATTCACCTTCATTAAACCTGCCTGTAAGAAGCCATGGAATTCTTCATGGATAATTATGGAGCTGTATATCTGAAACAATAGGCACTCCTGCTGAAAATGAAGTGCATGATCCTGCCTGCAAGGCACAGATGTGCCTTGTAGGTAAGAGATTTCCCTTTGGCACTGTTGGAGTTGTGCCCATGGTTCCCTCTTTCCCAGTGGTGTTTTCACAGCACTGTGGGCTTTTCTCACTGATATCGGGAGTTTGGGCACAAAGTGAGCACTTGCCACCAGGAAACCTTGAAATAACACTTGGAGCTGTTGGGAACGGCAGGTGCTAGAGACACAGAAGCTGTTTTGGAGAAGGTGGTTGTGTTACAGTCTTGTTGCACACTGGAATATTGCCCTGGGAAAGATGGAGTGAAAACAGGCAGAAGGGTCTTGGAGCTGTGAGCAAAGACACTATTTTGGTTGGCTCATCCTGTGTCCAGGTTGCTTCATATAAATTAACAAATTAGGTTGGAAGATACTGGCTGTTTCTTTAGGATTTTTTCCCTCCTAAATGGAATAATCTTCAAGGTCCTTAATTCTGCCCATCTGTTAAGGTTCCGTGTAGTTTGAGCTGGAAGTGCTTTTGGTAATTGTATATGAATGATGCTATTTGGGATTTTGCTTTTATTCACTAGAGTTTCTTCTAAACATCCATCTCCTTTTTCAGATTTGGAAACCTGGAGACCTCAAGCCATGGAGAGGTGGCAAACCTGAATTCCTTGGAATCTGAGATGGTACTCAGGGCGTAAGTATGGATTTGCACTCTGGAGTGAGCCCCAGACAGGATTTGGTCTTGGGGGAGGATGTGAGCAGCAGAGCTGTTGATTCCATTGAAAACTCACAGCACTGTTTACATGCTTAAACAAGCTTGTGGAAAGGCCAAATACCAATTGTCTTGTAACATATCCAATAATACAATCCAGGCATCTTTTGCAGGGAAATTGTTTTGGAATTAAACATGAGATTAACACATCTAGGCAAACATTTTGCTGATTAAACAGACAAGGAGTGTTTGTTTCCTCTGCCTTATCTGTGCCAGTAAGTGGTTATTGCTTATGAGTGATTATATTGTCATTACAGCAATGCCTGCAGAGCAAAGCTGAGGGTGACTCAGGCAACGTGTGTGTATGGATCTTTTCCATCAGTTCCCTGTGATTTACAGTGCTGCTTTTAGAGTGAAATTTAAATTCTGAGGTCATCCTCATTTGCAAAAGAAATAGCAAAGCTGTTTTGAACTGCAGTTTAAATGAGAAAAAGGCAGTTTGGCTCTCCTCCTAGGGTTTTATCTTTAGACATTGGGTGTAAAACGTGCCTTAGGTCATCAACATTTGTCCTTTGACATCTGTGGTTTGCATGCACTGTGGCATGCATGGTTATATTTGATTACAGAATGAAGATGCTTGATTCTTGTCAGCATTACTGCTTTTCTGTTCTTCTTGTCCCATGGGACTTGACATAGGAGCTCAACACTCAGTCTTTCCTGGCTGGTAAAATATTTTGCTCCCATTTTGCCATGAGAACTCCTCAAAGAACAGGTGGCAGTTAAAACTTGGTTACAGGCACCAAGGAGGCAGCATGATGTCATGGGTAGAAGCAATAACAGCCAGCCAGTGGTTCCCACACTTCCATCCAGACTGTGCTCTAGGATCTCTTCTAACTTTGGGCAAACCATTTGATGTCCCCTGATCTCAGTCTTAAAACATGAGCTAAAGCTGTATCCTTCCTGCAGAATAGCTGAAGGATTTATTCTGGGGGTGAGGCATTAATTTCACCAGGATAAACCATGGTGGGATTAATTCCTCAGCTGCCTTTTCGTGGACCCAGAGGACTTTGAGGATGTGATGGAGAAAAAAGAGGTGAAAGTAATCCTGATGTTACCTGTGTCACTTGGGCTTTGGGCAAAATGCATCAGTTTTCAGTTGTACCTGCAGGTGAGTGTGCAAGCAAATAATATTTAGTAGGAGAATGTTTTGGTTTGTTTCTTTGTTTTAGTGGAATTCTTTTCCTCCTGACATATATACAGTTTACCAGTCTTGTCAGTTGCTTCTTCCTTCATGAATGCTTTCTCTCCTCTTGGCACATAACACCTTTGCACCTTTGAATGGACAAATGGATGAAGTCTGTGGTCCTACTCCTGTGGTAGCTCAACTTCTGATGAATTTTCTGACAGATTTTTCATTAATGTGGTTCAGAACAGCTGATTTTCATCCTTTGGCCTTCATAAGATACCTTTTATGTGTGAATTTGATATATTTACTCAAATTTGTGTCTATTAAAAGTTCAGCAATGAAATTGTCAACAAAGTTATTTGTCAGGTATATACACATGTTTAAACATATCCCATATAAATATGAATTCACTTTCCTTCCTTAAAAATTTCCATTGCTTTCAGTTGCTCTTGCTACTTGTCTCTTAGATACAATTAATGATATCTGGAAAGTGTTTGGCTTTGTAGTCCTGTTGTGAAACATGTACTTCTGGTAGTTCAGGTTTTCTCTTGTCTGGGATAATTCCAATATAATTGCATTTGCCCTCTTTTCTCATAGAAGACAAACATGATATAATTGTGCTTTTGGTTTTATATGACTTGGAGAAGTAGGAGGAAGCAGCAGCAAAGCCTTGTTATTTCTTGCCATTAACTCTGTATTTCTCAGAGGAAAAATATCTCATGGGGAAGCCTGTGGTCTGTGGCCAGAGAGAGATTTTCTCCATTCATGAGACTCCTGTTGTGACAACTCAGAGGCTTTAAAAAGCCAGTTGGGCCATTAGAAGTGGGATGCAATTTAAGGCATTTCCACTGGTTTGTCACAAAAAATTGCTGCAGAAGTTAAGAACAACTGAAGAAGGAGAGTTTTTGACTCCTTAAGTACCTCATGGAGCCTGAAAGAAGGAGGGGTGCAAAAACTGAGAGTATGTGTGGAAGGAACATTGTCTTGTGTGGTGCACTGTAAGTCCACAGGTTGCTGCCTTTTACCTTGAAATTCTCTGTTCTTTTTGCTCGTATTGCTTGTATTTTGCTCTATTTGCTTGTATTATAGAGCTGTGGTGTATTTTGAGAAGAATGCCTGATGTAAATGACCTGGGGTTTGGTTTTTTTTTTTTTTTTTCATAATGTGAATATTCCACATAATGTTTATGTACCTGCTTCAGTGTTCAGAACCTGCAGATCACTAGGGCTTGAGCACGTTGTGGCACAGGCTTGTTAGAGGGGCTTGTGGGAGCTTTAAGCCTGCCCTTCTGTTCCCACATCCTGCAGTGATTCCAGACTGCTGCAGTGATGTGTTGTTGTTACTGTCCCAAGATCACTTCAGCTGTGTTCAGAAACATGCCCTCCTAGGATACCTTCTGCCAAGGGGATTTTCTCCTCTTCACTTGAACATCATTCCTATCATTTTTTGGGCTGCTGGAGTGGTCAAAAATTGTATTTTTCAACAGGGATCTGACTTAATTAGATCTAATATGTGATTTAAACAAAGGTACCGTACTTTTCAAAATTCCTTGGATTTAAGGCTTGTGAGTAAACTCATCAAAAGCATCAAAAATTTTGTAAGCTTCAAACAACCTGCCTATTTCGTTCCCTATCAGGACCCACCTTAGCTTTTCATGTTCAGTTAGCTGCTTTCCACACTTCTCACTACTTTCAGTCAGTCAGACTGTTCATGATCACGAGTAACAGAAGAATAAAGTCCAGAAAAGATCATATATTCCAGCTAAACATCTGAGTTAGATGGACTTCAGCCTGTGTTTCCAGAATTGTGGTGCTGTGTCTCTTAATTGTCTGATATAAGAGTTGAAAGGAGTAGTTTATTTGACCCTCTACCTCCTATAAGGAATTTTTTTGTTCTTCTCATTACCAAATCAACAAGATTGCGTTGTGCTGTGTCTCGTGCTGCATGTTTTTGTGTCAAGGGATGACAGACTTTTCTTCTTGCTGTAGGTTGTTGTCTTTGGAGTTTTCTGTGTTCTCTATGTGGTTTTTAGCTTAGGACTTCTGTTCACATTGCACCAAGGTGTGTGACAATTCAGAATAAAACCATATATATGTCAAACACAAATTATCAACCTGATGAATTGCATTAAGATTTAAAGAGAGGTTCATAAAATTTCTACTGTATTTCAGTTATGTTCTTACCTTTTAAATGAGGTTGTATAGTTCAAATGTCTTGTTTGGTACATGTCACCTGGGGAAAAGCAAATGAGGAAAGAAAGTAAAGCAAGAAGTGGTTCTTTCTCTTTGATGTGAAGGCTCTTTGCACCTTATCAGGCAAAGTCATGGAAAACCTGAATGGGATAGTCACCTCCTCGAGATCTTCAGCACCTTTATGTATTCTGGGAGGGGCGTCAGCAAGCCAAGCAGCTGATGTAGTCTGGGGCCTTCAGTCCTTCCCAAATGGCCAAGTATACTACCCAGGAGATAGGTCCTATCACCAAAACAGTATTTCTATCACCTGATCTTTTTGGAGCAGACCAATTCCCCAGTTAACTGTTAACTCTCTTAAAAGGTTGGGCTGTCTATGCAGGGGGATCTATGGAACAACTTGTGCCATTTTCCTCCTCTAGTGAAGGACAGTGTTAATTCTGATTTCTGGGATTTTGATTTCTGGGCAATCAGTCCACTTGTGGCAGATAGCTGCTCCCAAAGCACAGGCTCTATGAATTTGGAGAGGTGATGTGTTGAAAGAGCAGCCACTGCTTTCCCCAAAGGTTGACATTGAAGACCAGGCTGAGGACTGGAACTGAGAAGGAAACATAAAACTTTCACAATTTAAAATATTGTAGCTGCTTGCATCTTCTGGGATTCAGTGGCTCCACAGGATCCTGAGATGTCTTTGGATAGTGTGAGGGTCCCAAGCCAGGCCATGGCACTGGAATCCCTTGCTAAGCCTGTGACACCTGGGAGCTGAGGCAGTACCTCAGCAAGAGGTGCTGAGCTGGCTGCCACCAGTTTTAAAACTTGTGTCAGTGCAGTTCCCAGTAGTGATCCATTCCTGTCCAGACACACAAAAAGCTATCCAGGCTGGCAGGCCAGGCTTGCCTGTGGTGTTTGCATTTGGGGAAGCCTAGTTTAATGTTAACTGAATCTAGTTCCTTGGAGACTTTACTCAAAAATACGGGAGTACAAACCTGACATTTCCTGTAGGAAAGGTTTTTCAAGGAGGCAGACAATGTTGCCATGTTGGTCTGTGGATTTGGACCAGGATAATTTGTTTGTTTGCTTTCCAGAGGTCTAACATTAGTGCTGCCATGGCTTTTGAATCCTTGAGTAACAGCAAAAAGTCCTTTCAAGCCTCCTCTTGGACTATAAGGCTGTGGTTTCCTTCTGTTACTGGCTTTGGTTTGCTGGTTTGGAGTCCATTGGTGGTGCTTTCCCTCAGATGGACAACAGCCACAGAAATGAATCAAAATACTTGGGGCTTTTTTGCTTGTCTTGAGTATCAGCTCACAGTTGCATCTGCTTTATTATCAAAATGTGGAATTTATTTGTTATTAAAATTTGGAATGTGACACAATTGAAAACCACAGACAAAGCAACTTGAAGCTAAACTGAAACCTTGTTTCATTCCACAGCATTTGGGGGAAATAGTTCAAATAGAGAAAATTAAGGAATTATTCAGTGACCACATGGCATGTCTTGCATGTTCACTTCCCCTCTTTTGCATTAAAATACCAAATACCAAAACCTTCAGTGTAGTACTGCAGCATTTGGAGTTTTTCATAGTGACAAGCAAACATTCTCCTATGGCTTTTTGTGCATTCAGATCTTCCTGACCAAAACTTTGCCTTTTGGTTTCTTCTGAACCAAACAGTCCCACTGGAAAACAATGTGCACAGTTACAGCACTGCAGAAGTAAAACTGGGCCTGAAACATTGTACTCCTGGATAATAGGCACAAAAGAATGTGAGACAAATGGAAGAAAATTGGCTGGAAGCTTCTGGTCCCTGGGAAATCCATGGTGGGGAGCAGTTAAGATGCATTTGGGAGAGCAACAATCATTCATTCCAGTAAAGCAAGTTAAGCTCAAACAACATCAGAAACCAGTGTGGTTACATGAGAAACAGAGTCAAATGCAGGGCAGTGGGAGAGTTATGAAAACAACCAGAACCAAGCAGAAAAGAATAATTAGAAAGAAAAATAATGATTGGCATCTCAATTAAAACAAAGAACAGCTAGCAGAGCTCTTCCCTTAGTGGCTTCACGTGCATCCCAGCAGAATTCTCCCATATGTTGTTGAACAAGATTTTTCCAAATCAGAAAGACCTGATAATTTGCTGGAAGTCATCAGGACAGTATTTGTAAACAAACTGGGTGTGAGTAGCCACCCTTGGAGTAGTCTTTTCTTGTGGTTTACTTACATTTTACCCTGATTTAACAAGCATAAACCTAGAAAATATATATTAAATATAATTTAGTTTGTGTGAGCAAGTCTGAGAATTACTGCCTGGACAGTGGAGGAAAGGGAATAGCCATCTGTAATGGGTATTTTTTCAATGGGCTTAAGTATGCATTTGGCAAATTATAGCTAGTTTTGTGCACATTCTTATAGAATTTAATAAGAAATTAATAATTTAGCATCTTTTTGCTCCTTAAGTGTTGAGATTACCTTCTCATTCTTTAGAAATAATTGTGGTGGGAAGAAACCACTGCTTTCTCCGTTTTGCAGAAATTGAGGCTTAACAAGTCCAAGTGCCAGGTCTGGCATTTTGGCCACAATAACCCCCTGGAGCACTACAGGCTGGGGATGGTGTGGCTGGACAGTGCCCAGGTGGAACGGGACCTGGGGGTCTGGTCAGCAGCCAACTGAGCAAGAGCCAGCAGTGTGCCCTGGTGGCCAAGAAGGCCAAGGGCATTGTGGCCTGCATCAGGAGTAGTGTGGCCAGCAGAATCTGTAGTCAGCAGCACAGGAGTTAAGCATTGAGGGGTTTTTGTATAGGCAGGAAAGGAAGAATTTATAACTCACAATCAACCCATGAAAAGTGTGGTCTGCAGTGTTTCTTTCCTGTCTGAGCTCTTGGAAGGCCCTGTCCTATCTGAGTCTGTTGAGTACATACGATTTATTTGCAAAGGCAGCAAATATAAAGCTACTGCAAGATATGGGCAAGTGTCCAGCCCATTTCTGGAAAGCTGCATCATTCCCTGACACTCCAGTAGAGCAGCAGGCAGCAGGAGGTCACTAGGTCACCGTGTACCTCTTCTCTCTTCCCTATTTCCCCTCTTGACTGAAATGGTTTTGCTGGCAAATTCAGTGTCTGTAACAGCTGTGAACTCTTCACCCTGCTCTGGGACACTGTATCTGTCTTAAACTCTGTTTATTGTTCAGCTTAGAAAAGTGGCCACCAACCAAATCTCTGGAAACTGAGCTTAGTGTAGAGAGTGTGTGAACGATATTACTACAAGAACTTGCCCTGTGGAGAGGCTTCTCCCTCCATGGCTGAATTGGTAAATGGTTGTAGGAATAGAATACCTAGCCTGGC
Organism: Alethe diademata; assembly: GCA_025584955.1. Taxonomy (NCBI): domain Eukaryota; kingdom Metazoa; phylum Chordata; class Aves; order Passeriformes; family Muscicapidae; genus Alethe; species Alethe diademata. The sequence goes on from JANRMJ010000125.1 coordinate 22,891,138, forward strand.
TTTTGGTGTTGGGACCAGGGGGATGATGGTTTGTGATGTGGGTGGGGAAGAGGAGCATGGAGCAGGAGGGAATGCACTGTTTGGGCATGGAGTGAGGCACAACGTTCCCTGACTGTGGTGGGAATGAGAGGAAAATGCTGTGGACATGGGACAGTGGTGGTTGTGACTGTTGGTGCTGCTGTGGCAGCATTCTGGGTGTGTGTGGGGCCAGAGAGGACAACTGAAACTGGGAGGGTGGTGGGAGAGTCTGGGAGCATCAGTGGGAGCATCTACCTGTTGTGGTTTTTCCTGGCCTTGGGATGTGGAGCTGGTTTGGCACTGTTGGCTCTGCCACAGCTTGCAGTGAAACCTGAAATCCAGAACGTGTTTGCATGCTAATTTTTGACTGTAAATACTTGTCATAGCTCTGAAATTGTAATTCCAGCATTTCTCCTGTCAGCAAGCCTAACCAACAGATTTCCAAATACATTAACTGAAAATTCAAAGTTGCCACATTATCAGAACAAGAAACAACAGACTTAAATGGATGCAAGTTGTATGAAATCTTTCTGGTATTAAAAGTTAGAGTTTTGAGGAAAATCTCCACAATTCAGATGAGAGACAGAGAGTGGGAGAAGCTCTCTTTACTGTTTCTTAACTATTGGTTTATTTTGGATGCTGAGCAGCTGAGTTAACCAGAGACTGCTATGGTTTCCCAGCTTGCAGCAGGAATGTGCCAGTATTTGTACACAGCTCCAATAGAGAGTTTCCTGCACTGGAAGAGACTTGAGATGCAGGAGTGATTTTGGACACATGGAAAGTTCAGGGCCTTTTTCTCAGGAAGTTTAGGTGTTTATTGTGCCTTTTATTCTGAAATAAGGAGCTTAAAATTTTAAGAAAAGTGGTTATTTTTTAGTAATTTTCTATTTTTGCTACACTGAGTTGAAAACTGTCAACAACATTGCAAATTATTTCTGGAAAACCATAGCCTAAATTGTCTTATTTTCTTACAAAATCAAGTTGAAATTATGATAAATCCATGCAAATATAAGATCTAAGGGCATTCCCACAAACATATATTGTGCAGTATCTAAGTACCAATCTAATAGACGGGTGTGGATGAAAACCTACATAAATCAGGAAAAGCAAACAGATCACTTCCCCCCCTCCCCCCAGCTTCAGGCGGGGTGGAAACCACGCTGAGTCATCAGCTCTGCTTTCCTCTCATCCCCCTCAGTCTGTAGAAGGATTGTCCATGGGTTGGTGTTCTTTTAGCTGCAGGTATCTAAAAAAGTCTGAGATAATTTCCCTGAACAAGATCCAGTGGTCCTACAACTCCTTAAGCATCCTTTTCTTGCTCTGCCAGCATGAGCCAGACACCCTTTTTGTGTACTGTAATTTGACAGCCCCTCCTTGGTTTGTGCTGAATATGAAATCAACTCTGCTGATACATTTTTGATCACCAAGATTAGCAGGATCACTGTGTCTCCTAGGCTCATCTCTCTTGGCACTCAGGCTGGCTCTGGCATGGGCAGCCTTGTGCTGCAGGGAGGGTTTTATCCTCCAGGATGAGACAATCCCACTCGCTGTGTGTGCCTGTGGGGGTTAGGCTCAGGATTGTCTCCTTTTTCCTCCATGAAAGCCTCAGTTTCATGAGCAGGCAGGCTTTGTACCAAGACTGTAGATAAGGAGGAACATGGCATGGAGGGATATGCAGCTCCAGTATGGTCCCCAGACTCTGCAGCTGATGAAAGGCCCCAGAGGAAGCATTTGATTTAGCATTTCCACTGGGAAGTAGCCATGAATACCTTATTTCCTCCCTGCTATTTTCTCGCAGCATCTCAGGGAGTGGTTATGGAGCAAACATTGAGCTTTTCCCAGTGGCCCAAGACAGAATGAAGAAGTTATGTTGTGCTGTTGATGGTGTGTGTTATGTCTGATGGTTGTTAAACATGGCTGTGGTACAGCTCAGCACAGATACTTCAGGTGGGCTGTGAATGTCTCATGTGTTTCTTGTTCTGTTGGATACAGGTACACTCAGTTCCATCTGGATGCAAACACTGTTCTCTCTGTTTACTTGTAGTGAAATAGCATCAGTGTTACGGGCCTGGCTCGATCAGTGCTCAGAGGATTTCAGGGAGCCCCCTGACTACATGTGTTTGCTGAAGTTGCTGGATTATCTGAAGAACAACATGCCCAATTCTGACATGGAGAGTAGGGTGCAGAACCTCTTGAAGCAGTTTCAGAACCAAGAAGTAGAAGCTGTTGGTGAGTTACCATTCCTTTCTCTCTGTCCTCCCAGACTGCAAGATGCCCCAGGGATTTATGTGCAGTACATTTCACCAACTCTCATATTTATCAATAATATTGTGAGGCTCACCAGTGGCTTTTGTCTTGTTTTTTAAAAGGAAACCCAACCTCTGTGTGAGGCTGCAGGCTCTGTGAGGGATGAAATAATGTTACAGTGTGAGGTGCCTATGTCTGTTCATCCTGGGGTGGCTTGGGAAATATAACACTTCTCTAATATTTAGCCAAAGCTTTGAGATTGCTGCAGCAGCCAGCTGGTTAATTGTCTGCACACTTCCCATGCCACTGACTTAAAACACACAGCTGCTCTCTAGCTGGGCTTCTCACTTAACCTCTCTCCCCTCCCCAGAAACCCCAAACAAACAAAAAACGGAATACAAAGCTGCAACAAAATACAGCTTGAGTCACAAGCTTTGTCCTGCAGCTTTTTTTCCTTGTTACCATCTTGTCAAAGGAAGTGCCTGTGGGTGTTTTTTCCTATTGGAGTGGCTGGCTGCTGGTATCCAAGGACAGAGGAAAATCTTACGTTATTGGGGGTCACAGTCTGCTGGAACAATAGTGAACTGTAGTCACACAAACCTGACACATCGCCGTATCCTGGTCAGAAAGCTTCCTGTGGCGGAGCTGGGAAGTGGGGAGAGCTCACATAGGATGTGAATGAGCACTGGAATCAACTTCCAGCTTTCGTAGAGGGCTGAGAGGGAATAATTCATCCCATAAATGATAAAGGAAATGCCAGAGAAAAAACCTGCTTTCATTCCATGAAAGTCATGTCTGCCGGATGCTCCAGAAATACCATGTCAATGCATAATACTGTGAAATGTCAAAATTACTCAGTCATGAAAGAAAGAGGAGTAATGCCCAGAGCCCAGGCCATTATTGAGCACAGGTAAGGGAACAGGATGGCTAAGATGTCATTAGTGCTAATTTTTTTCTGGATTGGCTTCCCCCAGCTCAAACAAGGAAAACTCATAAGAACTATATTTGGGTTCATCTGTTCTTCAGGGTGAACAGAAGTTCCCAGCAGCCCTGCTTCTGTATTTGTTGCCTCAAGTGACAGCTGAAAATGTTGTTTTTTTAAGTCATAGGTGGGCCAGTAGGAATGATAACACTTTCTAAATTGTGGCAGAATAGAGGCTGGTTATTAAGAGGAGGGCAATGAAATTAAGCTGTGGGGTCTGCAAAGAAGAGTTTTAGGACTGCCTTACTTTTATCAGAGCTCTGTCTTTGTACATTTTCTTTCAAAATTCTTGATACATCTTCTGCAATCATTGTTGATAATTGCTGTCTCAAAGCATTTCTGCTGGGCTTCAAATTTTGAAATTTGGGCTCAAATCCTATTATCATCGCTTTAATGAAGGGATGAGACTACAGTTGTGCTAAAGATGATTTATTGCTCCAATTTACATCAGCCTCAAGGCGTGAGATTTAGAGAAGCAGGAATTCAGCCACAGTTCAAAAAGTAGTCATGGGTTTCTTCATTACAAGGCAATATAGAACTTTTTAATCCAATAGAAAGTTGCTATGAAGTTTATTTTGTTTTTTCTAACCTATCACCTTTACTTAATTCTGCTGCATTGTGCATATTTTTTCCAATGAACTACTGTCACACATACACATGTATGCTTCTATAACACTTAAACTCTTAGCTTACCCTATACAATTACATTACTACACTACAAAACCCTTCACCATCTTACCTAATACAGTTTCTCACTTTCTTAAGGCATATTCTTACTTTCAGCTATAAAAACATAAGTTTATAATTTTTCTGCTTAATGTCTGTGTACTTCTATTTTACATCAATCCAAGCTTCTTCCAAGGCTGCAAATCAAACCCTTCAGTATCTG
>JANRMJ010000125.1:22895886-22922975 GCA_025584955.1 Alethe diademata
TGCTTCACATCTATGAAGGAGGAAAAGAGGGATGAAAAAAGAAAAGAAAATTTACGCTGTCCTTCAGGAGCTTGTTTTAAGCATGCTGTAAGGTTTGGATAGGGCTGCAGCTCACTGGTGAGGATTTTCAGCTGAATTTCAAGAACCAAAAAGAAAAGGAGGTTTTACAAAGCCAAAAGGAGTGAAATTCTTGTAGCAGTCCAGTCCAAGTCCATTTAATTATGCAAATTGTTACAAAACAGCCTCGGAAAAGTAGCTCTACAACAGAGATCTCCATTTACCCCACTGAGTTCTGCCAATAAATTGTGCAATTCAAATGTACAGATGGAAATCAGCCTGTAGACATAACTTGTTACATCAAAACTGTAGCAATTTACATTGGTGATTATGTTCTGTTAATTACTGGAGGAAGGAACAATGAAGTATTTTGAAAAATAATGATTCTCTATCACGTTATCTGCTGTTGTTGCTTTAATGCTCTGCTTTACTGGATATGAAGTCTTGCATAACACTCTCTGTTTTTGTAAATGAAATCTTACCAGTAAACTCAGTACTTTGGTTCTTAGTCTTTGACAAGTCCCTATTTTTTTCTCCCTCCTTATGGAGTTACTGTTGCCTTTCAGTAACAGGGATTAGGATTTATTTTCAAGGAGTTTCTGTTTGACTTCTTCCTCTGCCATGGGAAACAAGGGCATATTTCTTGGTGTTTGAACTTTTTGTTCCCAACTTCTGGGAACCAAAAGGTGGTGACATGGCAGCAGCTGTGGAACCCTTTCCTTTCTGCACTGAGTCAGGTCCCTCAGTGAGGACAGTTCTGCTATTCCATTTCCTGGGAGAAATTCCCTGAGAGAAAAGGTGAAGGCTGCTGGAATAAACTCTCTTCAATATCGCCCATGAAGCCACAAAGGGTGCCAGGAAGTCTGATATCTTCTTTTCTTTCTGGAGAGAAAAGCATTTCTAATGCAGTATTTTGGGGGTACACCTGCAGCCTCATGCCTTTGTAGTTTGAAGGGTTTTTTTTCAGATTATAAATACTGAAAAGTAGATTAACAAAATCTTCAGGTAATTTTTCTCACTCGAATGGCACAGTGGGGCCATTACATCAGGCAGGGCCCTTGGGGTGTTCTGCTGTAATACAGTGATGTTGCAAAATAAACACCTGCTTTGATTCATTGTTTGCTGTATAAATTTACTGAGTGTTGTTTTCCATTCTGGCCAGATGGGTTTTGTAGCACTTCCTCCACTGACCTGGTTGATGGAGAGGAACTGGAAATCAGCAATCCAGAAGAATTCTCCTCTTTTCAAGACCACGTTGTGGCAGAACAGTTGACATACATGGATGTGGTATGTAGAGTGTTGCATATAATATAACTTCATAAAATAATACTTTTTTTTAAAGTTACATTGCTTTAAGTATATGATTCCAGAACAGGACTGCTGCTGGGACACAGAACACAGCTCTGTGGTTATCCCAGCTGTTCCAGTCACTGGGCTTTTTCCCTTTTTCCTTCTATCATTTGAAGGTGTTTTGGTGGTTTTTTTTTGTTTGTTTGTTTGTTTTTTGTGGTTTTTTGTTTGGTTTTTTGTTTGTTTTTTGTTGTTGTTGTTGCTTTTGGTTTTTTTAGTTGGTTGGTTGGTTTTTGTTTGGTTGGTTTTTTTGTTGTTGGTTTTTTTGTGGGTTTTTTTTATGTATAGTCTCTTTTGCAAAAGTTGTTGGCACTGAGAAATAGCATGTTTTATCTATATGACTACCTGGCTTTAAAGATGTCTAGGTACTCTGGACTGTAATGCTTAGATTTTGCTTTGTCTGTATCAATTCCCTTCTAAATATCATTATATTAAAAAAATTATTGTGGTTATGCAGCTGATATAAAGGTATCCCTTATTTTCCCAGTATTGTTTAGCTGACAGTTCTTTTGGGGTATCAAGCCTATAAAGAGTATGCCAAAGTATATTTTAAACTAAGAACCAATACTTACCTTTAAGTACCATATTAGATTTAGATAAAATTTGTCCTCTAAACCTGTGTTTCTGCTTGTGGATAAAAGAGATTTAGGAGAAACCTGCTGGCTTACCACACCTCTGTTTCACCCTAGATGCTCTTCAGAAGAGTTGTGCCCTACCACTGTTTGGGATCCATCTGGTCTCAAAGGGATAAGAAAGAAAACAAGAACCTGGCTCCAACTGTCAGAGCCACCATCACTCAGTTCAATGCAGTCACCAAATGTGTCATCAGCACTATCCTGGGGACCAGGGAGCTCAAAATCCAGCAGAGAGCCAAGATCATTGAGAAGTGGATTCATATTGCACATGTAAAGCATTTATTTTGTTTAATGATTTTTGGAGTGAAGGAGTTGGGAGAGGAGAAGTGGGTTGTACACATTGGTCCCAGGGAATCTTAGCTCTAGTTCTTTCTGTTTTTAACTGATTTTTTTGTGATACCAAATTAATATTGCCCTTCCTCTCCTCAGTTCTTCCCCACCATGGAAATGGAGTTGATAAATGCCAGAGCTTTAGAGAAATCCAGATAGCTGATATCAGTAGCTCTTCCCTGTTCCACTGATGGAATCACTCCATCATGGGAGGCCACTGGCCTGGGCAGGCAAGACTTCACCAGCATGTGGAATCACCTCCCTGTCCTCCATGTGCCTCAGCAGGGCTTCCAAGAGGATCTTGTAGCAGATTCCTTGTTTTTATCATGTTTTTCCTAATCTTTGCAAGAAGGGGTTTTTTCATTGCCTGCTTTACATAACTCTAGTTTGCTAATTTCCTAGGTTTTACTATTTTACTGTAACCTTCCTAATTCCCCTCAGAGCACGGGGCAGCTGGCAATAAATGAGATCTCTCTGGAAGAGACCATTTCAGGCACTTCCATGTGGATGTGTGTTGACTTCTAAGAATCACACGGCTTCTTCTTGAGCCTAGGGAACAGTCAGACAAAGCTGAAGCCAGAGGCTTGCCAACCTTGGCAACTTCTGTGCTTCTGGAGGCAGCATTCAGTCCTGGCACCTGAGCTCTGGCAGCTGCATGGTTCAGGAAGCTGGTATGGGGAAGGTCTTGAACCTCTCCTGTGGCACTTAGATCTGCTTGTTTCTATCATTATCTGATGGATGCTTTATTGCCTGTGTGAAGGGATTAGGAAGTTCCAATTTCTACATGCTGATCTAAGCTGCAGAGGGCATCAGCTAAAAGGGCCTTCTTCCTGGGGCAGGCTGGACAGAACTTTGTCATCATCCCAGGGCAGAAGGGAGGCCTGGGGAAATCAGGAAAGGCACTGCCCTCATCCCACTCACTCTGTGGATGGAGAAATTTGTTCTACACCCCTGCTGATTCTGTGCTTCTCCATTTACTTAATTCATACCTTCTGTGCTTCGGCCTGTACTTAATTCATTAAATGCACCAGTTGTAGCATGAAGCACATGAAAAATGTATGTGCACACTCTGCAGAATAATGGCACATGTACAGCAGCTGGGTGCACATCTACTTAGCTGCCCACTTCTGAAGAAAGCTGCTTGCTTTGTGCATGCAAATGAGTGTTTTGAATAGTTAGGTGCCTGAATTAGAAAATAATCCACTCATTAAAGTACAGTTATTCACTGACAACTGAACTTAGCAGCATGGAGTTCCACGTTTGTTATCTCTTCATGACTTTTGGATCCATTTTCTTGGTTCAGAAGATAAACTGAATACTTTCTCTACTGCCAGTCCTCTGCTCCTCCTAGATCTAAGGTTCCTGAGCAGGAGCAGCCAATTTCACTCAAACAATATTTTCTTTAAAAATAAAAAGTATAAATGAAATCGTTAATGTCTTGTTATGCTTAAAATTTTTAAAATCAAAGCTGTTTCTGCACAGGATTCTTTCTGGTTTTCCCTCTGTGGAGGACACAGCATGAAACAAAGTTATTAAAACCAGTCTTAAAAATTCTTCATGCAAATGAAAGCTTGCTTAAGTTTAGTCTACAGTCAATTGAATCACTGAGAACATTAAATCCAATATTAAATTAAATTCCTACTGTGCTCTAAATTATGCAGTGTGCGGTTAAGTCAAGATGGTTCCAAATTGCATCTTCCAGTTCAAACTCCTGTTGTACTGGGAAGAAAGAAGAAAAGCTGATAATTTGTGCCTCTAAATTTGTGTTCTCCCCAGCCTAAATTTCAGGTTGAATAAAAAGGTCTCATTCTTTAAGATGTCAGTCTCTGGAGAAGAGCTGTTATGTGGCTTTTTTTTTGGCCTGGAACTATGCAAAAATAGCTTTCAGGTCTAGTGAGTCCTGCCCTATCACCTTGAACTTGATCTTTATCTGACCCAGGTGTCCACCTGCTTCAGGTGCTGTTGGCCCAGGCTCTCTGGTTAAGCCACACTTTGATAAATGCAGTCTCCTGATTAGCACAGTTTTCTGTAGGTCAGTAACTGGGGAGCTTGTACTCTCCTTTGCTGTTCAGTCGCTTTTAATGCAACTCATGAACAGAGATGCATTAAAACAGAGATGCTGATATGTTAAGGTCTGACTTTTGCTTATGCTGAGGTTGCTTTACATTTGCTCAGTCCTACAAAGGAAATAATAGATTTATAATAAACATTATTAGGGTAAGAATCAGATTCATAAAAATGTTCATAAGCAGAATTGGAGTTTGAATACATTCTTATCTCCAGCAGCAGTCAGATTGACAGGTGTTTTGTCTGCTGGATTTGCATGTACAGATACCTGTGCTGAAGTTTGTGGTATCCAAGCTCTTGTTCTTGAGCCACCAAAAGATTTTGAGTCACAGACCAGACTTTCCCCCTTGCTTCCCTCTGCTTTATGCCGAATCATTGCTACTTTTTTGAGTTTTTCATTATCCTTTTCCACCCTAGTCACAGAGTAGCTGCATAAGAAATGTCCATGAACCAGTCTCTGTTCAGATCCCAACTCTGGAAAAGCAAGGGATGTTTTTCTCTCTAACAGTGTGCACATACTTGAATAACAGGTTATTCCTTTGCATGTCTTTATTTTTAATTGACACTGAGATGATTGAGGGTTTACATTTTAAATACCACATATGAAGAGGCAAAGCCTGGTTTTCTCCCTAAGGGGTAAAAGGGATTGGTAACTATAAAGGGCTTTTTAAGAAGTATAACCTTTGTGCCTTTTGCCATGGCTTCCTGGACTCAGTTTCACTTTTATTTTTACTTGGAGAACTGGAAGCTGTGACACCACAAATACATGAAAGTGAGGAAAACAAGATCTAAATGCCAAAGCTTGTGAAGTGTTTGGTGGCTGGAGTGGGGAGTGATATTTTTGATGCTCAGTATTTGCACAGCTGCTGCTCAGCAGTAAGAATGTGTAGCAGGCATGACAGGGCTCAGAGAGAGGAGCACTAAGGTCTGTGTAGTGCTGACATTTAATGCTCCTGTGTTTCCTACCACTCCTTTCACAGGAATGTAGGATCCTGAAGAACTTTTCCTCCTTGAGGGCCATCATTTCAGCGCTGCAGTCCAACTCCATCTATCGCCTGAAGACCACCTGGATGTGTGTTTCAAAGTAAGCCTTGCCCTCAGTTCCCAAGGGCCACAGGGCTCAGTGCTCCTTTTCATCTTCTCCTCACTCTTCTGTTCTGTTCCTTCACTGACATGGGTCCTGTCAGAAGAACCTCCTGATCCTGGGAGGCTCAGACCCCTCCTTCCTGTCGAGGAGACAATCTGCCCTTGGGGATACTGGATTCTGTTCTTTTTAGCATACTGCATCTTCCACAACCTCTCTAGAAAAACTGTGGCACTGGCTTTTCTCCCAGCTCATGCTCACCACTCCCAGGTCACCAGAGTCTTTGCTTGTTTTCTTCTCTCCCATGAAGTTTGAGGAGATCCAGCTTGCTACAAATCCTCCCAACTCTTCTCCTGGTGCTGATATTTACATAAAATATATTCCCAAACTACAAAAGACAGTATTGAAGATAATATTTCTTCCAGGAGAGCACTTTATTGTGTTAATACTACTCACTGCCTGCCCCATAGATGCCAGAAGTTGCTGTCTAGAAAAGATGTTGTTTTGCTCATTCAGTTTGGGGAAACCAGATTTCTTTGCTTTGGTAAATTAAAATATCACTCTATTAGGCAATATCCTTCTGTATTTCATCTCTACAGAGGTGGGATTTTCCTTCTGCTGCCCTGTGTTTCTGATCAAAATATTGCCTATCTTATGTTTATAATGCTGGGCAAAAAACTACTCCTACGCTTAAATGCTTCCGGCTTTCCAGAATGCATGGAATAGGGCAAAAATCAAGAACTTTGGTTCTCTCTCAGCTATTTTTCTGTTCCTTTTAATCCCCTACCCATTCTCAGGCTGCACAGACAGTTCAAGCCCTGCCCAGGGGCTGCTGATGGTGTTTCTTTGCTGTCAGATTGTCCTAGTTTGGGGCACAACTTTACTGGGAGCACCAGAATATCCCACCAAGGCTCCCAGGAGATGTGCAGCATCTCACTGGGTGCATTTTAGTGCTGTTATCTTTTATAAGTTGAACTGTTAATGATTGATGAGAAAGAAACAGAAACTTGATTGGATTTTGGAGTGCTTGCTAATGATATAAATGATTTAATCTTCTCCTGTGCAGGGACATCCTGCTGATGTATGAAGAGCTGTCTGAGATCTTCTCAGACCATGACAATTATCTGACAAGTAGGGAGCTGCTGATGAAGGTGAGAACCAGTGTGAGTTCAAAACTTGTGATCTCAATGAAATCTGAGGTTTAACCCTTTTTGAAACCAGCTGCCAAAGATCATCTCTCCCTCAGGGACCTTATGTGGTGCTTTAGGGAAGAGTGGGCTGTAAAACCTGAAGTTTTGCTGGGCTGAGAGTTGATTTCCTTGTTCCTGGAAGAATCAGTATCTTTAGCCTGGACTGCCACAAGCAGCAGACTTTGGCAGCATGATCTGGGTGGAGAGCAGCTCTTGCAGCCCCTCAGCCCATGAAGTCACTGGAACACTGCCACAGCTTCAGCTGAGGAATCAATCCAAAATGTTTATCCCACTGTCCTGTACCTTTCTTAGAACTAGGAAGCAGGGCTGGGAATTCTGGAGGAACAGGCTTCCTACTCTGTGTGTGGCCAGATGGACAACAAAGCAGGCTCTGTGTGGAGCAGTTTGACTTATGCACTCTCCTGGGTGAACCCCAGTAAGCTCAGGAACCTGAAGGGGTGAGGAAGAATGGCAGGGAAAGGTTATGTTCTGCAAACACTAAGGAATGTTTGTGGCAGGTTTTTTCCATTTACTTAAAAAAATTCCTATGAACTCGCTAACTATTTCATTCTTTGGCAGTTCTGTCCAGCCAGTCTGGCATTTGTCCCTCAGCCCCTTGCCTTAGGATCTGAAATGCTGTTTTGCTCAGGAATAGTGGATGAACACACATCTGTCAGTCAGTTTTGTTTATCATCCATTTATCAACATCTGTAGATAAATTTTAAAGCAGGTGAGACCATAGTAAGCATAGAGAGAAAATGTGTGTTCAGAACAGCCTATTTAACTAAGTATTAAAAGACAAAACAACTCAGGCTGAACCCAGACATCTAGATCCCAGCAAATCACCCTCCAGCTGCCCTAAGCAGATCTGAAAAACATTTTTGGAAGCTGTGAGAGGAGAAAAATCCCACAGAATAACTAGAGCCTCTCCCTTACTTTTCATCTTGGACAATTTGGAGGATTAATATCCACTGAATCCTCAAAGATTTAGTTTTCCTTCACTATAAATAGCCCTTGTAAGGGAAGCCATGTTTGACCTTGCCTGTCCATTCTGCAAATCCAGGTATTGAGCAAACAAAATGCCATTGAAAACAGATTGGGTGGCACAGAGAGGGAGCAGTGTTCTCTCCTCCTGAACATTGATAATGATTTGTGACAATCTATGCAACCACTGGAAGAAACATGCAACTCCAGCATCCCCTGTGCATCCAGGGGAAATAAAGGTTTAAAGAGCTATGGTGAAATATCTTATCTATTCATAGGAAAGCTGGAGTTGTGGGGATAGAAACCTATTCCTTTAATTTCCTGTATGGTTTTGGATTAGTCAGTAAGCCACAGCACTGGATTTCAGTGTTGCAGCATAAGAAAAACAACAAAGTATTACATAAGATGGAGATGTTTACTTGTAGCAGGCCTGATTAGGGAATTAACCAGAAATCCAGAAATCCTGAGTCAGGAGTGTTGGTATAGAGCATCTGGACACCTGAAGTATGTCTGAGCTTCTCTGATTTAAACTCCCAAGAGTTTTTCAGCAGCACTTGGCTTTGGCCAGAGCCATTCTGCAGAAAAATTCCCTCACAGTCATCTTGTGTGATTTTTGTCCAAAATTCCCAATCAGTGTCTGAATCCCAGGAAATCAACATGTGTGTCTGCACAGCCAGTATTTTCTGCTGGCTTAACTTGTCAGATTAAATGTACTTACTATTTTGCATGCATGTAGTTGCCGTTTACCACTTGGATCCTCCATTAATTGCCCTTAATTCTCTTTCACCTCACAGGAAGCAACATCCAAATTTGCGAATCTGGACAGCAGTGAGAAAGAAAATCAAAAAAAGTCACAGAAGCGACTGCAACTTCAAAAAAATAAAGTGTGTTTGGGGGTTTTCCTCCCCTTTTGGAACTGGTAACATGACTAACCCTAATTGGTCAATTCTATAAGATGCAAAATCTAGAAAGGTCTTCACCAGAGTGAGTGGGCAGGAGGGGATTATTGATGGATGTAAACACGTGGTCATCACTTCCAGCTCTCTTCTTTTGGTCCTCCAAGGAAGAGTTCCATTATCTACTCTTGTTACACTTCAGAGAGAAACACAATTTCCATGTAGTAAAATATGTGCTGCTGTAAATACTGGAGTTCTTGTGATAAAGAAAATCAGCTCTGGCAGAGCAGAAGTCTCATTTACTTTCAAACATGCTGTTGAAGCTACTGACATAGCAGCTTGAAAATTGCACAGGCTTCTACAGAGATTGCTTTGTAAAATGTGTCTGGGTTCCAGTCTGCTGGTGAAAATGTTTTTTGTCTCAAAGATGGCAAAGATTTAAAAGGCTAGGAGGAGAGAAACCTGGAATAGGGAGACAAAAGTGCTGAATATGATTTTTGTCTGTGTATTTGTTTGACTAGAAAAAAGAGATCCTTCTGGATGGTAGAAACAAGTGTTTCCTTTGCAAGTGCAGGGCCAGCCTGAACTCTGCAAGTGCTGGCAGACTAGAAATTTAAAGTGTGAATAATTAGCATTAAAATGCAATGGATGCCTGGGAAAGATGGTCACTTCTTGGAGAGAAAAAAATTCACTATCACACGGTATAATCACACATCATTAAGTAAAAATCCAGGGGATGAAGCAGAATCTGCTCACACAGGCTGGCCAGGACCAGTCCCCAGCTCCTCCTCGTGCAGCAGGTGACAGAGGGATCCTGTCCCTGGGCCTCGGTGCTTCTCCCAAAGGCAGGCTTTCCTGGGGAACCCACTGGTGGGAATCAATGGTGGCAGTACTGTAATACAAAACCACTGGGTGATACCTGTGAGAGCATCCTGGTCTCACTGGAATTGGATTGGAATTCTAGATTACCTAATGAAAATGATGTAATGAAAGAAAACATAAGACTGGTGCTTGGTTAAGCAGATTACTTTCATTTCATTTTCTTACCCAGGAGTGTTCTGGAATTCTGATTATTGTAATTTTTCAGTTAATTAATGGAGCACTGCTGTGCTCACTTGCAGGGAGTGATGCAGGGCACAGTCCCTTACCTTGGCACCTTCCTGACTGATCTCATCATGCTGGACACGGCCCTTCAGGACTATGTCGAGGTAACTTGGGGAAATTTTTTGGAACCCTAAAAACCCTCCCTGCATTTCCAACTGAGTTTACTTGTTTCTGTATCCTCTCCTTCTGCAACTCTTAAAAAAGGGAAGCAATATGCAGTGTTATTGACTAGAACTTGTGTGAATTTTTGTGCATTTATCTCAAGGTACAAGTCTGGCTCTTCTCTCATCCCTTCTCTCTCCTTCTAACAGGGTGGCCTGATCAATTTTGAGAAGAGACGAAGGGTAGGTTGAATGTGCTGTGAATTTTCATTTATTGTACCCTCTGGGCAAGGGCATTTATCTTTAGCAGCTGAATCAGACCTGGTGGCAAGAGACCTTTGCTTTCCAGAACACACAGTTAGTAAATATCTTCCTTCTTCTGCAGGAAACTCTTTGTAGGTAAAAGGCTGCAGAGAGCAAACCATGTTCAGAGGACTGAGAAATAAATGCTGTCAGTTTCTCCTTTCAGCTGATCCTTGTTGGTCAGAAATAAGTAATGTCCTGTAGGAGTAAAGGTGCTGGGGTTACTTTGGGCTGAATGAAGTCAGGCCAAATCTCTGTCCTGGGGCTTGAAGGCAGACCTGGACTTGGCTGAGATGGAGCCATTTCCTCCTCAATAACCTGCCCTGAACAATGCAGGGTGATTCTGGCAAAGTCTGTGTACAAGTGCAGTTACAGAAGGGCACACTCTGGTCACATGCCTTAAGGGTAGCATTTTACATTCTGCTGGAGCAAGTGTGAGGGCACGTTATGGATCCCAGGGAAAAAAACCCCAGCTTTATTGTCAGAAAACTGATTCTTGAAATAGTTACTCAACTGAAACTGAACTTCACATCAAGCTAAGTTTGTCCTGGATTCCTTGTCATGTGTTTTTAGAGTATGAATGAATATAATCTTGTTTTCTAATTAGACTTTCTATTTGATTATTTCTTTTCTTAGGAATTTGAAGTCATTGCCCAAATCAAGCTCCTGCAATCCTCATGCAACAGCTATTGCCTGATACCAGACCAAAAATTCATCCAGTGGTTCAGGAGGCAGCGACACTTAACAGAGGAGGAGAGGTGGGTCCTCAGTGCAGCTGGCAAACCTCTGTTCTCACCCCCACACTCACCTGGGCAGGTCAGGGCAGGGACATACAAATACTGGAGTTTTAAAACCTATTACAAGGAGGTGAAAAATCCCCTTGGCCTCAGTAAAATGCAGGCAGAGCAGTGTTCCTCTTTGTGGCACTGCAACCTTCTGTGAGGCAAGGATAACTGGAGGATTCTCGGATTTCTTGAATGTTGCTGCTGTGAGATGCACAACTAAATAACATTGTACAACTAAATAACATTGTATGCAAATGTTCACCTGCTGGCCTCTGCCCTACAGTTACAAACTCTCACGTGAGGCTGAGGCAGCTGCTGATACCAACATCCTGTCTCCAAAATCCCAAAAAAGCATGGTGAAGAGGATCAGCACGTAAGTATGATGGGGCAGAGGGGTTTTGGGATGGGAATATGGACCTGGATAAGTCAAACAAGCAGCACTCATTTAATCAGCTGCAGAACCTGGCTGGGGATACACAACCCTGCATTGCTTTAAAGGGGAAATGGCAGCCTTGTGGCTGAAGCTGTCCCTTTGTGTTGCTAGAAACAGTCATGAGGATTATTACAGATAGAAGAGACTAGAATAAAGAATCCTTCTTACGGTGTCAAAAAAGTGCTGGATTATAATTCAGTACCTATTGTGTAATAACCTTGCTGAATGCAGCAGGAAAACAGAGTAAGTGAGGATAAAGTCTGATCTGTTATTAGTCTAAATTGCTACAGACATGCAAAAAGTTCCTGGCAGGATTTTAATATGAAAACTAAGGTTAGCAAAAAGGCAGTTGATAGTGGAAACAATCTGCCTTCCAGCTGGAGAAGGAAAAAAAAAATCATGGGGACATGGTCCAATTTGTTGTAATACCACGGAGATTCAAACAGGAGGTGGGTAGAGGACAAGGCCATGCAGCTGCACATGGGAAACAAGCATAAAGCAGAGCTCAAAGAATGAAGTAAAAATATCTGCACTCTGACTGCATTTTGCAAATGAATACTGTAGAACAGCAGTGAGTGACACCTCTCTAAGCTGTATTAAATCATTAACTGCACGCTGATGCTCCCTGCTCCTCCTCTTGGTGGGTCAGACCAGCTTGTTTCCTTTGACACTCCTTTCAAGTCACTTGACCTGCATTTAGAAATGAGTCTTGGAGAGGGAGTGCCTTTAATTTACACTTTATAATCTTACTGTGTGCATCTCCAGCCTTCTAGAGAGAACTTGGTATCTGTGGCACGGTGGCAGAGGGCAGGAATTGGCAGCAGGGTGAATTTGCCCTTTGAAGCCTTTTTTTCTATTAAAATAAAACCCTGAAAATGTGAAGAGACCAAAGGGAAGTATTGTTCTAGTGGGGCACGAGCTGGTTGTGAGCTTGCAGCTGTGGGCACTCTGGGTCAGGAAGGTGTTGTGTTAGCCTGTAACAAAGCCTCTGGACAAACCACAGAGGAAATGAAAACAACAGGCCACTCCAGAGAGGAAAAATCTCCAGAATGTAAGAGTTCTGAACCAAGGGACAGCTTTGCTCAGCCCAGCTCTCACTTACTGGCTTTTATGCTTGCTTTCTTTCTTTCTGTACTAGGCTTTTTCTGGGCACTGATGTGTTCACCCCACCCAAAGAACAGTCCCTGAAGAGCTCTCCTGTAGGAGGGAGCTCCGGGGAAAGCACGGACTCAGCCAGTGTTTCATCGTGTGAGTTTAATCACTCTGAAACTGAGGATGTGTGTGTGACTCCCGTCTCTAGTCCTGAGGACCCTCTGAAAAAGGTACAGCTGAGGCTTCTGCATGCTGCAGGCAGGCCCAAGACACTTGCCCAAGGCTCTTGGTATTGACTAGAGCACTGGTTTTAGTGAAATGGAGAGAGAAATGTGTAAAAATAGAAGTAATCCAGTCAGGGCTCTGGCACAATGTTCTGTGTTGTCCCTTAAAGTGGGTTTGTTCCTATCAGGAAGCTTTTGAGCAAGGTAGAGGGAGAGAAAGCTGAGCAGGGGAAGGAAGGGGGCAGTTTCAAGGAGAATGGCAGAGGGAGGGGTGTGTGTGTTTCCAGCTGTGTAAAGGCTCTCACCTGGAGCAGGAGTGCCTGTGACACCCTCTGCTCCTCCCCAGCCAGTCCCAGTTCCTGGCTGGCCGCCTACAGCCCCGTGCTGTTCCTTGGATCTGCTGCCACCTCCTGGGCTGCTCTCACTGCGAAGCCAGAGCAGCGCCAGCAGGACAGAAATTGTCATTACAATGCTGTAACCAATCGAGTTCAGTTTTCCTGGAGGCAGGGAATCCCCTGCCAGCAGGCTGGGCAGAGTGTGGGTGACTGAGGTTTTGTCTGTGCTTTCTCCCGTTCCTCTGGCACAATGACACACCAAACGTCCCTTTGTGACAGCACTTTTCCTTTCTGTTGTGCAGATCTCTGGCTACCCCCTATCCTGCTGCTCTCCTGACTCTTCCACGAGCACACCTTCCTCAGGGGTGTCATCTTCACCCTCGTTCCTGCTGGCCTCCAGCGACGACAAGAGCTCTGTGGGCTCCGACAAGGGCTACGACTCCGACAAGGGCTCCGTCAGCTCCGACAAGGGCTGCAGCTGCAGCAAGGGCTCGGTGTTTGAGGCTGGCTCGGGCTCAGACGGCAGCTCCATCCCCCCCAGGGAGCAGGGCTCGGTGCCAGGCAGCGCCCCCCGAGCGCTGCCCGTGTACAACCGGCAGAGCGAGGGCTCCTGCATCATCCGCGTCAGCATGGACGGGCTCCATGCCAGCGTCTACAAGAGCATCCTGGTCAGTGCCACGGCTCTGGGCTCACACCTGCCCCTGGGGGTCACTGAGCCTGCCGCTGTGCTCTGACAACACCCCTTCCCTCGCTGCCTCAGCAAACCTGGCTGCAAAGGGAACACGGTGCCACGCACAGTGTTGGAGCCTGGTGGGAATGAGATGTTTGAGAACAGCTTTAGGGAAGGTTCTGGTCTGGAAATTGAAGTCTGTGTTTTATCAAAAAGCTCCAGGTGAAGCACTGTGAGCACCCTGAAGTTTTGATGTAAGATGGTATGTTTTCCCTGGAGCAGCTTACCCCAGGAGCTGGTTTCTGGAAACAGGGAGCTGCAGGGGAGGGAGTTGACATGCCCTTTAGTTCTGCAGCTTCTCCCTGTGAAGAAGGGAGAATCTCCCTCCTCTCAGCAGCTCCAGAATTCAGGCATTTCTGCGTATTCCACAGACATATCCCAGCAGTGCCACTGGTGCTGGACCATGGGTGATGTGGCTTAGCTCAGCTGGGGACCCTTGAGGTCTGCTGGGGGGAAACAAAAGTGAGGTAGTTCTTAGCACCTTTAGTTCCTGATTTTAATGGTCTCCCCCAAATCCAGCAACTTGTTCCCTGAGAGCCTGACGGATTTGGCTCCTGGTGAGACTGCAGGAGGCTCTGGAGAAGCCCTGTGTCTGCTCCAGATGCACTTCCACTGCACACTGCAAACCAGCTACAAGAAAGACAGACTTTGCAGGATGTCCAAGGAAGTGCTTAGCACAGGAGCCTGCAAACAGCAGCTGTGGCTGGTGGGAATGAGGGCTCTCAAAGGGAGCAGACACTGGGATTTACTGCTGTCTCTACTAGTATGGCAGCTGTCAACTTGATCTGAAAAGCCACCACCTCCAAATGTCATAAATACTAAGTTTAGTGTCTGTCAGCACCTGCCCCTTTGTTACTGTTCTTTCAGTTCTCTGAGATCTCCTCCAAGAACAAGCAGTTAGGTTTTTGCTAACTGCTACATCATGAGAGTGAATGAGCAGAATCTCTCATTGCACTTATCTCTGCAGATAACCAACCAAGACAGAATCCCTGATGTCACCCAGCGAGCCTTGCTGAAGCACAACCTTGAGCCTGATGCAGTTGAAGATTATGAGCTGGTGCAGGTCATCTCTGAGGACAAAGGTAGGGAAGCAGAACTCTGCTGCTGCCTGCAAAGTTCTGTTGGATTCCAAAGGGAAGAGTAAAACGGGAAGCATTAGAAATGGTGTTGACAGGGCACAGCAGCCAGTGAGAACCCCCTGCCTGCTGAGGGGTGGTTTCTATCAGCACAGCCCCCTTCCCACAGGCAGAGCCAGCTCCTGGCTGCCAGGCTGACTTTGTGTGACAGGATCCTGGGTGGGGGTGATGTTCTGCCTCCCAGGGACCAGGCCCTTGGATCCCACCCATCATCAGCCTTCTCCCAGAGAGTGTGCCAAGGCCTCTGCGAGGCTGAGCATGGTCTGAGCCTGCCCTGCTCCCTTTCCTGCAGGAAGCTGCTCCCAGTGCTGCTCTGGCAGAACAGGGAGATTGCCCTGCCCACACCATCCTGCTCCTGCTCCCTGTCCCCTCTCAGCCTTCCTGCTGCTGTGCAGCCCTCCCCACTAACGCTGCTGTGCCCTGCTGTGCAGAGCTGGCGTTCCCCCGCGATGCCAACGTGTTCTACGGCATGAACAGCCACGTGAACTTCGATTTCATCCTGCGGAAGAAGGCGGAGCTGCTGGGCTGAGGCTGCTCCTGTGCTGCCCTCCCAGCTTACAGGGCATCTGACAGAAGTCCCTGCTGGAAATGTGCAATTGGAGCAATGGGCAGCCCTGCTGCAAGGGCTCCAGGCTGCTGCCTTTGCCTTGAGGACACCCCATGAGCCAACTCTGAGAAAAGAGTCTGCTTCATGCCAGTATTATACAGAAGGTGATCTGAACTTATTTTTACACAACTGAAGCAAGTCCTCAGTATGTCTGCCTGAACCAGCTGAAAACTTTTTGCACTTGTTCTAAGCCAGAGAATGACCCATTTTGGCTCTTGTTTCCAAAGAACTTCAAAATGAATGAACTGCACTTGCCTTTGTATGAACATCATGAATGGGACAAACAGACACTGCTTTGTGTTGGATGGAGGTCTTAATGTCGTGACAGGGTGGTTTCCCTTGGACTTGGTTAAGCCATGGACCAGAACTGGATGCCTTTTGTGTGTACTCCCATGTGATGGATGGATGGACATCCTCCCAATGTGCAATTCCTCTGCTGGAACTGAACTTTGAACCTCTTTAAAAGCCATAAGACGTTGGATTGTAAGCAGCTGTGACTTGAGACACATGAAATACAGACAGTATTTCTTGTTCTGGTGGTAGCACTGTGCATCCCTGTGCAGATCTAGGAGTTATTATCCAAATAGATAGCTTAGAATTGTTAAGGATCATTAGTTAAAATAATTTTATCCATGCCTGGCCTTTTTCCCCCAGTTCTGTGGCACTAATTTGCAAAACTGGGCTCAGGTAAGTTTTACACTACATTTGGATTTATCACTTGTGTTTACAGGTAGGTAAAGCAGACTGACTGTAGGTCTGCTGTACATCCAAGAGTTCTATGGCAGGCCCCACAAGCCTGGTGTAGGTCAATAGTCTGAACAATTTATGAATTCCAGTTGTTTGTTTGTTTAGAGGGTGACAGAGGTGGGGAGTTGTTACTGAGCCTTAACCTTTGCCCAGAGTTAGGGCAAAACTAGAAGTTCAGTTTTCTCTGCTTTTGATGTCTGTACAGTGCAGTTTCTTTGTACATAGCACAGCTCCTAATGTATATAGTACTGCTCACTCAGAGGGTGTATGGCAGTGTTAAGCTGAAACATGAATGTTCTGGATTTTAAAATTACACTTTCCAAATGTTTATATATGTTATGTTTTTAAATGCTTACCTGTAATCTTTATATGATAAGTATAAAAATTGTTTTTCATTAGTATTTGCCTGGAATCAGTCAATTTCCTTTTACTAGTCCATGTCAGATGTGTAAAAACACCTCACACCACAGCCCTTGCTGTCACTTCCCTCAACTTCTCCACTTTCACTGTTTAACTTCTCAACAGCAAAGCCAAAGCCCTCCCAGAGCATCAGTCATGCACGCAGCCTGTGAGAGATTTTGTGCTATCTCTTGAGGTTTCAGCTTGAAGATTTCTGTAACTGGGTAATTTAGATTGCAAATCACTTTTATGTCTTCTGCATGAACTCATTCTCAAGTCACTGAATGTGACTTCTGAGGCTAGATGATACAAAAGAAGTGCTTTTGAGTGTATCCATTTCTCCCCATTTTCTCAGTCACGGTGTTTTTCCTCCAGCTCTCCCAAACATTACCTTGTTACATTTTTCCCTCCCTGCACACAATACCAACATTCAGCTAAACAGTTTACACAGTACAGCCCCTTCTGCCACTTCACAAACCACTTCAGCACGAGGGGAGATTCCTAAAGCTGCCCAAAAGTCTCACACTCAGTCCCTGAACTACAGCTGCCCTGGCCACTTAAAGGCCTCTCATGTTACACTAAGGAAGACAAAATCTGTTTAAACTACCTCAGGCCACAAAATCCAGGCACCAGAACCTCACTCCATTTTCTTCAGAACAATACAATCCATTGGTGAACTTGGAATTTCACGTGCCATACTGAGAGCACCACAGCACTTTCCCATCCTTAACCCAAAGCAAAGACCAAGGACCAAGCTGGGGGGGTTCCAAGCAGTCTTGCTGCAATTAATCAGTTTTAGCCTGCCTTGTGAAGAAGCTGGTTCAAAGCTGGTGCTCCTGCTCAGTTTTGAAACCCAGTACATGAGTAAAAAAACCCACAAAGTTGTGTCAGGGACCCAAGTCGTGTGTAAGGCACTGCCATATTTGGTCCATGCTTGTACACAAGAAGATAATGAAGAACAATTTATTGTTTAATGGTGGGGACCTGATCCTTGGAAGAGAAACAATGGCTTGATCAATGGATAGGAAATTAACCTGTGGAAGAGGAACAATACTCACTGGAGCTGTGGTCAGCACTGAGGAGGTATCATGAATGATTGTGGCCTTGTCTCACACACTGGCCCCATGTGAGATGATGCTGTAACTGGAAAAATTCCACTCCAGAGGAGGAGCTGCAAGGCCTGGTTCTGGGGTGGAGGGGATGAGGAGGACAAGCTGCTCACCACTTTGATCCAGGGTATGCCCTGAAGGTGCACAGCCTGCCTGAGCACCGTGCTCCATCTCCTTGTGCTCAGCAGCTTTTCACAAATTCAGGGGTCAGTATGTGTTGCTTGCTACCACAACTAATAAAATACATTTGCTTTGAAATCACAATTGTGTCTCGAGTTTTTTGTGCACAGGCATCCTCCTGAACCCGTAACAAAAACAAGTACTGGAAAGTACTTTCCATTCCACATGGAAAGTGGAAAAATACCAAAAAAATACAGAGGTGTTTTAAGTGACTCCTACTTTTCCAAAACATGTTTAATTCTGGGAGAGCAAAGCTTGAGCAGCATCAGCCAAGGAACTGAAAATACAGGCAGAGACAGAACTTGTCACATGGGTAGAACCATGGCATCACCCAGGTCCTGCCTGTATCAATAAATGGAGAATTAAGGATTTATAAATATACACACACAAGGTAAAAAACCAATCAGCAAGACTGAGTCCTTGTCTGCTCTGAAATGGACACAGGCATTTAATTCCTATATCCTTCATTTTTTTCCCCTCCCCTGAAACCACCATTGAGCCCCCAGTGTTACTCACTTCGTGAGTCAGCTAAAAGGAAAAACATTCACAAAATCCCCAAGCTAGAACCCCCAGCCCTGTTGTAAGGTGGTTTTTCATACACTGCTACCTCTCTGCTTAAGGAAATCCCAGTTAAAGCAAACTCAGGTTCCCTGAGCACCCTAACCAGCTCCATCTCTCACAGCAGCTCTGTCCCAGGCTGACACATCCCCACATGCACATGGCTTGGCTGCAGGGCTGGCAATGAGGCCAAGGAGCCCAGAAGTTCCAGTTCAAGACTCTGCAAGTGATGCAGAGACTTTTTCCACCTTTCATTATTTGAATGAAGTTAAAAAACCAAAACAGGGGCAACTCAAATACCTTGTATGTGCTAAAACCCCTGCTCTGTTTTCTGGTGAGAGCACCTCGTGCTGATGCAGGGAAACGATGTGTCAGCACACAGGGAATTCTCACAGCAAGGGGGAAGGAAGGAGAGGCTGCTCACAGGCACTGAGGTGGGTCTGTGACAGAACAAAGCACGAGGGTGGAAGAGATGTGGCTCTCGACTCCACAGTGACACTTGACAGTGCTGGATGCTCACCTGGTCACAAAGCCCTGCTCCTGCAGGAGCTTCTCACCAACACCTCTGGGACTCCCAGCATTGTTCTCACAGGCCCTGGGTGCTCATGAAGTGAGAGACCTGTGGAGGAAGCAAGAGGGATTGTGAGGAAGGAATGACCCAGGCTGTGTGTGGGGCCACAGTGCAACCTCCATACTCACCATGGGCACCTGCTCCCACATGGACACCAGCAGGAACCTGGCCTCCAGGTGGGAACTGCAGAATGGGGACCTTTGTACAGCCAGTGACTCCATGGGAGCGGGACACAGCCAAGGATCCCTTGAGCTGCACTTCCCTCAACCTCCAGTTAACATTAAGGGTCAGGCTGGAGGGGGCTTGGAGCAACCTGGTCTAGTGAAGGGTGTCCCAGCCCACAGAAGGGGGTTGGACTGGGTGACCTTTAGAGGTGCCTTCCACAACCCCAAACCATTCCAGGACCTTCCCACACAATGAAGAACACACACAGCTGCTCATCTTGCACCAGGTTCTATGTATTATCAGACCGGCTGACAGCAGAAAGCACAACATTGATCAGGAATTATTCAAATCAAACAAAAATTGAAACAAAAACCCCAGCCACACATACTCAATGCACAGATCTGCCAGCAGGTGAGTCCCCAGATGGCAATTCCAGGAGGGAATCCTCCCACTGCCCAGAAGCTCAGGGTCTGTGCCAGTATAGTCCATGATCACCTGGCCTCTGAGAAAAGTTTTTTTAAAAAAAATAAACACCATATCCTGCTGGCATGTGAGCCAACAGCAAAAACATCAGAACTCATCCAAAACACAGAGAAGTTTGCTCCTCACATGAAAAAATATCCAGGCAAGTTGCCTTTCCGTCCTGTAACACACAATTCTATCAGGCTGTTGAGAGAGTAACATTGCTGTAGGCTCTTTTGGTTTTATAAGGAGAGTTTGTAACCTAACTTCTTGTATTTCAAGTTCCCAAAACTCCTACACTTGCTTTTATGGCCTAAATGAACAGGCCTGCCAAAAGGTTGTGGGGTTTTGTTTTCTTGAAGGACTAAGTTGAGGCAGGGGTGAAGCAAGATGTGACATGGACCAACTCTGCCTGCATTCCCTTCAGGCAGTGCAGAGACAAATAAATCCAGCCACCTCCTCTTGCATGACTTCAGACATTCCAAGACATCCATTCTGGATCCAGAGGCCTGTTTAGATGGGATGCAGCAAGATTAAAAAGGAGCTGATGGGAAGCCAGCACTGGTTTTGTACAGGAGTGTGACAGGGAGAAGACATGACAGAGGAGCACTGCTCTCCTGCATTGATCAGTTTGGGGAAACATCTCAATTCTGATAGGGATCCCTTTGGAAAACAACCCCAAATCCCCCAGATGCTCAGCAAACAGGGTGGTAAAAGCCTAGAGACCTACAAGGAGTGAGGGAGCAGCCCGGGTACAGCCATCCCAAAAGGCACTGACATTTGTACACCTCTATATATTAATCTTAATAAATACAGTGTTCTACACAAGGAACTGTGGAACGACGTAATTCCAGGCTGGTTTCTTCTCACAAAAGCTTGCCAGGGCTTTTGCTTGGATCTGGAACTCTTGTTCCTCCTCCTTGTCCCGCCCTGTCCTCGGCAGCCTGGGCAGGCGTCCGGCCCAGCCCCGCGCACGGCCCTTGGCAAAGGTGGGAAGGAGGCCACACGAGGAGCTGCTCTACAACTTCCAAGGGTGAAAAGCTAAAGTGTGAGGCAGGTTCAGCTGGTTCAAGCCCCAGGGAGGGGGCAGTCATAGCTCATCCCTGGCCGACGGCGTGTCCAGGGCCGGCCGCGCGGGCAGCGCCTCCTTGTTCTGGGCGTCGCTGTGGATCCGGCCCTGCTGCCGGGACTTCCAGGAGTGGGTTCTGTCCCAGTCCGTGGACACGGTCTCGTTGTCCCAGATGGTGGAGGTCTCTGTGTCACTGAGGTAGCCCGGCTGCCCCGTGTAGTGCGTGGGGTAAACCAGAAGGGGCTCTGCTGAGAAGGCCTTCAAGTCTCTGGACTCGTAGTACTCCATGTACTTTGTGCTACAGAGGAGAGAAACACCATCAGCACAGAGGAACCCTCACTGCTGCCGAGCTTGGGAGACGTGGCCAGTCCAGGCAGCAGCCTGGTCTGGGAGTGGGGGTAGGTGCTGGGGTACAGCCACAACCACATCCTTACAACCACGCACACCTGTACAGCCAAAGCCTGTTCCCAGAGACGGACAAATGCCTCAGACAACCAGCCCACAAGCCCCGCCCCAGGCAGGCACAATTCCCCTCTGACTTTGTGCCAGGACAGAACCAAGCACCACAAGGAGTCCTCACCAAGCAGGCTACCAACAAGATCTGGTTTGAAATCAGGCAGCAGGACCCAGCCCGTGTCCTCCCGAGGCACAGAGGCACTCACACAGGGTGCTTGTTGTACATGATGGGCAGGAACTCATCCACGGGCAGCATCTTGCTGAAGGGCTCGGCCCCGATGAGCTTCTGGGCCCCGTGGAAGGAGATGGCGTAGCCCAGGGTCCAGTAGGAGTAATCGGCCTCCACCAGGTTCCGCACGTTGGGCACGGCTCTCTCGGGCTCCTGCACCTGCATCCTCTTCCGGCCAATGTAGCTGCAGGGGGAAGAGATCCAGCAGAGAGGAACCAAAGTGAATCCACAGCAATTGGAAAAAGGCTACTCCTGTCAGCCAGGCCAGGGCAAAGGGTCAATCCCTGGGTCAAACCCTGACCCAGCTCACAGATTTCTCTCCTGCACCACTACCAGACATCCAAGCCTTAACCCAGTGGGTGGGACAGCTGTGAAAGGAAGTGATGCCTTAAGTCCTGAGTTTTCTGCTCTGCTTGGATATGCTTTTCCATTGTGCTTACAGTGATGAAGACAGAATAGTCCAATTCCAGCTATGGACTCAAGGACAGTTTCTTCAAACTCCAAGCCCTAAGCATAAACAACGTGAAAAGAGGAGGGCGGGCCAGCAAGCAAGCAAGGAGGATGAAACCTTACAATTTGAGACCATTAATTGGATGGCTGACTCCTGTATGCAAATGGACTGAAGTCTATAAAGATGTGAGATCGTGTGACCAAGCCCTCTTTTGCTTCCATCTTGGAGCCATCGAGGCAGGGCAGGGGCCACACTGGTACTGCCAGGGTGTGCCCTTTGCAGGCCTCTCAATAAATACCCATTTTATTCCCTTCACTCTGTGTAGTCTCTGTTCCAGCTCCTCTAGGCATCAGAATCTCAGATGACACAGTGTGAGGCTCAGGACTCTGTCAGCATCTGCAGCAGAGCTGAGGTCAAACAACACTGTCCACTGGGCAGGGATGGTAACAGCTGCCCCAGAGGTGGATCTGTCCTGATGGGAAGGCCACCAAGAGGACTGTGCCACCCTCCCCTGCACTGCAGCACCAACCTGCACCTCTGCCAACCTCCCCACACACCAGCAGCTCCCAGAGGAGCAGGAACTTACATCAGCTCCCAGTCTAGCTGGGCTTGCTCGATGTCATCCATCAGCTTCACGAGCTTCCTCTTGAACTGGTGCTCGAAGCGCACATCGTCCTCAATCACCAGGGTCTTCTCCAGGCCCCTGCTCACCACCTGAAACACCAGGGCCCCAACGTCAGCACAGTGCCCCCCTGCTGTCACTGGGGCCACCCTGACCTGGCACTGCTCCCCAGACCATGCAGGCAGGGAGGCTGGAGAACCACTCTGTGACACACACATGAAATGCCAAGCACTGGAACGTGCTCCAGCTCAGGTGCAGAATAAAGGGAAAAAAACCAGGAGTGTTTCTTTAACCTTATTTGATTTTCAAAACCTTCTTGTCTTTCTTCTAAGCAAGCTTGCCCCAAACATTATATTGGACGGACTGCAAAAACAGTTATGAAAATGTTCTGATAAAAATCACCTGGAGTTGAGGGCAAATGAATCACAGAATCCCTGAATGGTTTGGGCTGGAAGGGACTTTAAAGCCCATCCAGGTCCCCCTGGCCTTGGACACTTCCAGGGATGGGGCAGCCACAGCTTCTCTGGGCAACCTGTGCTAAGGCCTCAGCACCCTTATAGGGAAGAATTCCTTCCCAATATTCCATTTAACTCTGCCCTCTGGCAGTGGAAAGCCATTCTCCCTTGTCCTGTCCCTCCATCCCTTGTCCCAAGTACCTCTCCAGCGCTCTTGGAGCCCTTTAGGTACTGGGAAGGGAAAGGAGGGACGTGAAAGGAGAACACTTCACTCAAGAAAACCCCTGCAATCCAAGGAAATCAGTTCTAGCCTACACTTCCAGTAACCTGGGCTGGACCCAATGCTTTGCACCAGGACATAGCACCTTCCTGCAGGACCCCCAAGGCACCCCAAAACCCTCACCTCCTTCCAGATGTAGTAGTGGCTCAGGAAGCAGCCAATCTCTCCTCTGGTGAGGGGCCTGGAGGAATAGGGGTCCCGGTACCCTGGCAGCATCTCGATGCTGAGAGCTTTGAGCTGGCTCGTGTTCAGTGCTCTGCAAACACAGAGTATTTATCACCCTTGCAAAAAAAATAAGTCAGTTCAAGCCAGACACAGGCACAGCTTGGGGAATGCTGCTGATGTTCAGGGAAAAGCCACACCTTGAGCAACTCCTACACTTGTTTTGCTCAAAAACACAGAGGAAAATTCACTTATTGATTTACATCTCTAAATCACGCTGATAAATTGCATCCTTAACTCTGCCAAAGAATTCTCATGGGACCATCAATTATCTTTAACTCTGCCAGAAACTTCCTGTGGGACCATCCACTTGCCAGGTGCTTGGCTTTGATTAATTTTCTGAGTCCTTGATAGGATCCCAAGTCTCCAAGACCACTAAATGGTACATGGGCTTCTGTCTGCTTGAGGTCTTTTTGCAACTCACAGATTCAAAATTTCTGCCTAGATTTCTCATTATAAAAAGGTCTCAACATAGCTTAGAATCATAGAATCATTAAGATTGGAAAAGCCCTCGAATATCCTCAAATCCAAGCATCAATCCAGCAATTCTCCCAGGGATGGGGCCTCCACCACTTCCCTGGGCAGCCTGTGCCAGTGCCTGACCACCTTCTGAGTGAAGAAATTTTTCCCACTTGTCCAGCCTGAATATTCCCTGGCACAGCTTGAGGCTTCTTCCTCTTGTCCTCTCCCTTGC
Source organism: Alethe diademata (assembly GCA_025584955.1). Taxonomy (NCBI): domain Eukaryota; kingdom Metazoa; phylum Chordata; class Aves; order Passeriformes; family Muscicapidae; genus Alethe; species Alethe diademata. The sequence continues at coordinate 22,919,999 of JANRMJ010000125.1, forward strand.
TCACTGGAGCAGAGCCTGATTCCCCCTGGCTGCCCCTCCTGTCAGGGAGTTGTGCAGAGCCAGCAGGTCCCCCCTGAGCCTCCTTTTCTCCAGGCTGAGCTCTTCCAGCTGCTCCTCAATAGACTTATGCTCCAGACCTCAGAGTAAGCTTGGAAAGGGCTGTGTCAGGGTTAATTCTGTAGCACCACAGCTCTGTAAGATGGACAATATTCCCAGGAGTTAACTCCTCCATTCACAGAAACCTGTGATTTTAACCCTAGTCTGAACCCCCGGGCCCTGGTTCTCTCACAGAGATTGACAAATTGCAAAGGAGGAAAGAAACAGAGCAGGATTGCCCCAAAGAGATGGTCAGGGAGATCCAAGTGGTGTTCAGCTCCCCCACAGCCAACCCTGCCCTGCTGGAAGCAGGTCAGGGCAGCCAAGGAGATGCTGTGAAGCTGTAAAGCACATCCCACTCTGAAAACATCTTCAAGCCCAACCAAAACTCACTTTCCATCCACAGCCTCCACTACCTTCACTGCAATCTCCTGCTCATAGAGCGTCCTCAGCATCCGATCCCGCCGGTCCTTGCGACGCTTCAGGTTGATCATGAAAATCTGGGAAGAGAAAGACATCAGGACATCAGACTCCAGCTGGGAGGGAGGGAGAAGGGAAGTCCTGATCCACCCCTCCCCAGCAGCCCCACTGGAAAAGCAGGTCTTGTGAAAATATCCCGTGGGTTCACTACAGGTTGTCTAGAATTTGTCAAAAAGCTCAAGTTGGTTTTGAGTTGAAAGTGTAGAGGCTTTTTCTCTAACAGCTACTTTTAATGGATGTTCACAGAGGAAACTTGCTCTTTGAGAATGAAGGAAAGTGAGTAAAGACCAGTTAGAGCCAAGTCTGTAATTTCCAACGATACAGGATATTTAGGTTTATATCAAATAGAGTACCATGACCATCTGCAGCATCAATCCTAGAGGAACACTGACCCACAACACTGCCACTGCCTGGATTGAGGATTATCAGCAGGGCCACCATCCAAGTACAAGGCCATGGTAAAGAAAGGATTTGTATGATTACTTCAGACACTGAAAAATCCACTGTGATGCCTGCCAGAGCAGAGAGCCAAGGCTGAGAACAGAAATGTCTTGGCAGGGCTCTATGCAAAGCCTCAAGGAGACTGGTGGAGGGCTGAGGACTGAAGCCCTCATTGCAGGTAACCCTCAGGGTTTCAAGGACATTTTTCAGTCCCAGGCAGGCTGGTACAAGCAAGCCTTGTAGTCCATGGAGCAAATCCTCATCCCAGTAAGAAGCAGAACAAATTTCAGCTCAGTACAAATGAAAGAATAACAAACTGGATAAATAAAGCATGGCCACAAAGGACAACATGGAAAAAACCTGGACCAGCTGTGCCTTAAACACAGATGCTCAGAGACACACAGCTGGATCAGGTTCAGCTTCAGGAGCCCCACAAACAGAGCAGAGCACACCAAGAATACAAAGGCTCCCCTGATCCCCACAACTTCCTCTGTCCCAGAGCCACCCTGGCAGCTGCACACAGGGGCTGCTGGCTCTGGGAATAACACAGACACCAGGCAGTCACAGCCTGGCACATTCCCCTCCAGCCTTCTCCCCAGGCATGGTTTGCATCCCTGGGGTACCCAGGGTGGGCAGAGCTCAGCTGTGAGCCTGGATCCCCCACCTGCTCCCAGCTCTCCAGTGCCTCTCTCAGGTGAGAGAAATCCTTCCCTCCTGCCACTGGAAAGCTGGAGGGCTTTACCAAAGGGCCCATTTCTGTCACAGATGGAAGGAAGGCCAAGCTGCTCTGCAGAATAGAGCAAACACCACAGGAACAGGGGAGTTAAGCTGCTTTTCAGCCTCACTTCTGCCTTCTCTTCCTGGCCAGATTAAAACATAAGAATTTGTGGCATGGTTTAAGCTGGAAGGGATGTTAAGGATCAGGTGATGAGTGAGAAGAAGGACAATGAAGAGCAGAGCAGGTTCCTTACTTCATCAAAGCCCATCTTGTCAGGGTGCTTCGGTGGCACAGAGATGTACTGAGAGGGCTCCACGGGAGGGCGATCGACTGAAAGAGAGGAGAGAGCCCGAAGGTCACCCTGGTGCACACCCTGCAGTGACACCGTGTGTCCGAAGGGGTCTCCCTCCCGGGAGCCGGGATGAGGAGCCACGGCAGGATGGGAACGGCAGCAAGCATCTCACGGCAAAGCCAGAGCCAGCAGCCGTGTGCCACACAGACATCAGTAAGAAAACATGGATATGCAGTACCCTTTCCACACAGAACATGCATTTGATCTGGGCAAGTTGAGGGATTTTGTGGATGGGGTTGACCTGACCATGAAGCAATTCCATCCCTAGGTAGGGAAGTGGTTGGAAATTTTGGAGAACTGCATATCAGAACAGTATTAGAGCAGGCAGGGCAGGATGCAGACTCCCCAGAGACTGAGAGCTGGGCTGCTGGCAGGAGAGCTCTGCAGGCATTAGCCTGGGGGTCCATCATGGCAAGGGCACAGCAACTCACTCATGGCCTCGATCAGCGTGTGCACAAAATTCTCAGCTTCCTCCTGCAGTGACTGCTGCGGCTTCAGGGGCATGGGAAGGAAGCCGTAGTGCTCCCGGTTGCAGAGGAACATCTGTACTCCTGGGGACCACAGAAAAGCAGAAACTATCATCAGGCTGCTGCCAGGGCATTTCACTGCTCTGTGCCCACACAGCCACACTCACACTTGTGCCAGGACCTCAGTCCCAAAAAGTTCTGCTTCATAAGCAAACATTTCAAAATCATTCCAGTTCCACTTTCTGTTTTGCCTGCCTGGCAGCAAGTGGCCTCCCTCATAAAACCAATCCCTACTGGCTGCCTAAATAACCCTTCAAGGGTCTGGGCTGACAGGACAAGGGAGAATGGCTTCCCACTGAAATAGAGTGGGTTTAGATGGGATATTGGGAAGGAATTGTTCCCTGTGAGGGTGGGGAGGCCCTG
>JANRMJ010000125.1:22949562-22965281 GCA_025584955.1 Alethe diademata
ACAAAAAAACCCCACCAGAACAAAAAAACTGACCAAAAAAACTAAACAAAACACAACCCAAACCAAAAACCCACTGAAAAATCCCCACCAAACCCCAACCCAAAAAAAAACAACACAAAAACCAAAAACCCCCCACAAAACAAAAACAAAAAATCCCAGCACCTTTTTTTTTAAAAATTATTTTCATCTGAAACCATCTCAGATTCTTCTTCTGAAGCCTTTCAAACAATCCCTCAACAGCTCCATCTCAAATCCACACAACAGCAGCAACTGATGTGCAACATCAGCTTGCAAGGAACAGCTGATATAACATAGAAGTACCAGGCCACTAGAGGGATTTCTTAAATACATGAAATAAAGATAGTTCATGGAAAAACTGAGAGGCTGGCTCTGTCTCCTTTGAGAAATCATTCTGCTCTTGAACTTCTGCCTTTTTATCAGTGACTGCAATTGGGTAGAACTCTTGTTTTTAAAGAGCTTCATTAATCTCTTCACATCATGTAACCCAATACAAGATCTAATGAGCTGAAATCTAGGGTTTGGGGCTCTTTATTTTGGTTTCTTCTAAATATATTCTTAACCTCTATATCAGCACAGAACTGGAAGAAATATACCTTTGTCGGGCCAGCAGACCTGGAAGAAATACATCCTTCTGAGGAGGAAAGGCTGGAGGTTTGATCCAGCTATATGCCCAAACTGTTAGAACCAGGTGTTTTCCTTGACCTCTGGGTTATCCCAGAGGTGTAGTACCCAACAAGCTACACATCTGGAGGAGCTACAGAAGCCTGGTCAGCTTTGTCGGGTGGGTGATTAGTGCTGGGAGATGTAACACACCATCATTTCTCCTTGGAGATATCACTCTATTGGACAGGTAAAAGACCTGAAGCACATTTCCCCTCAGCAAATCTCTGTGGACACTTGACTTTATTCTGGCTGTCATCTGGAATTCTGATCCACATGCTCCAACAAGTTCTCCACCTTGCAGTAGCACAAGAGAGCAAACCTGAAGGTGACTGAAGCTCTCCACAGGCAGAATCAACCAACATCACTGCACAATGAACTGGTGAGTGCAGAAAAGAAACTCCTGCTTAGGCCCAGCCTAGCCCTGAACACATATTCCTCCCCCTTAAATCTGCACCACATACACAAAGAGGGGCTCATCCAAAAAGCCAGATGGGAAGTTTGTAGGCAAGGCTGCTGGAAGCACCACTGCCAGCAGCTCAATTCTTGCTCTGTGAAACAGAGCTTCCTTCAAGGCTCAGGTATTAGGCAAAAAATCCTGGCAGCAGCCTTCGTTTGTATTAAGTCAGAGCAGAGTTCTGCCAGCAGACGGCCATGAGCTCACTAGTCTGAAATAACATCTCATTGACAAGAGTTTTTGTGGAAGCAATAACTTGTTTGTGTGAGAAATAAAGGGAGAAGGGGGAGCAACTGTATGTCAGGAGTGATAAAACCTGTACCACAAACACACAGTAATGTAATTTCTATTTAAAATTATATAGGATAATTTCCATTTAAATCTTGCTTCAAGTAAAAAAATTGAATTAAAAAGAAATCATAAATTAAGAGACAGTATTTAGCACCAGTGACATTTTCATATTCCAGTCACACACACTGAACTTATTTCAGACTGGTGTTTTGAAAAATGAGTGCAACCATAGTCTCTGACAGCCAGAGCCAGAGGAAGAAAATATTTGAGGAGGCAAAAGACCCAAAAGCAATTATTATTCTCTACCAACCAATTTAGAGGAGTCTGGGCAGGCTCTTCCAAAACACTGGAGCTCATCTCAGAGACAAATAAATGGAAACCCCATCTAGAGCTCAGTACTGAAGGAGCACATATTGTCTGGAGCAAACACCAGCAGCATCCAGAGACTGATTTATGTGAATGAGTCAAGTAATGCTAAGGGAGTAGGACTGGGAAAAATGAGCACGGTACTGGGCTACTGCTCTGTTGTTCCAATAACTGGCTGTGCTAAACCAGATACAAAGCACAGAACACATGCAATGTTTGATCCCCACCAGCAGCTGGCTTTTCTAAACCTCCAGGGCCTGAATAACCTGCTCATATCTCAGTTTACAGCAGCTTGGAACTCCCAACCCTCACCTAAGCTGTCCTGTGCAGCAAAAGGGAACAGAAAGGATTCACCTCTACCAATATCCCACCCCAGTCTGAAAGGAGCTGGAGCCAAACCAAACTAGAGAAGCTATCGAGTTCCAGGCACTAAAAGTACAAACTCAAGCTAAGTGCTTCCAGAAGCCCTCTGCACGTGCTAAGAGAGAAGAAATGCCATCCAGCCAAGTGAACACCAACCTGCTTCCCAAGCCTGCCAGCATGCAGAATCCACCAGAAAATTCACATCTCCAAGTCTTACTCCTCACCATAACCCTCTATGAAATCCCAGTTCAATCCAGGGACATCACAACGTTATATCAGACACTCCACTATCATCAGCCCTTTTCTCCATCTGCAGGATCTGCAGAAATAAATGGAGTTCTCAAAATCTTCCCACTCCCAAGATCTAACTTCACTTTAATCCCTTGGACACCAAGGGATCATGTCCATAACACAGGAGATTGTCTGACCTTGCTCCCTACTGACACCACTCCTCCTCCTGACTTTTAAACCTATACAACCCATCAGTAGAACAAATCCTTGAAGATTTAGATTTCCAAATCTGAAAGCTATTCCAGCTACTTCTCCCACTGGTAATTCTAGCCAACTATAGCCAAGAATTAAGGAAAAATAAATGCAGACCAGCAGTTCCTGAAGACACTAGAACTCCTTTTAATCCTTCAGTTTACAGGAAAGAGAAATAGCTTGCTTTTTACTGTTTTTCCAAAGTGAAAACATAAATCTTCACCCTAATCATGCAGCTCCTATGCTGACATATCTTTCAATGTCTTATTTTAGATTAGTATTTTTGTTAAGTCTAGTGTAGTGACTTTTGCATGTGACTGCTGTTCTTTTCACGGAATTATAAATATTTTTGTCATTGTCTTTATGAGTTATGGTGTTAACTACAAGTTCTGTGATTAGACTACAGGAATGTATTTGTTGTCTTCATTTAAAAAGAAGAACTTTCAAGAGTAAAAACACACCCTCAATGAACCACAAGGCAGGCTCCCAGCATTAAGGTGCAGCAGCCAAGGACACACTCTGGAATACCCCAAGGAAAAGCCAGAGCAGCTCCCTGGAGCAGCACAGCCAAGGACAGAGCTCAGCACCTGCTCTGCTCCTCCAGCACCCACCAAACCACATTTCAATCTCACTTACACACTTGGTTTTTCTGGTTCTCTTTTTGATGCAAAGAGGATGCAACATTTCTGCTTCCTCACTGACGAGTGCAGATGATTGATAGAGAGAGGAGAGTCTTGCTGCAAAGCCTTACAGGTCATGGTCTTTGCCTTCTAGACAAACTGTGGAACAGAAAAGATCTCCCACAGCTTTTCCTGTCCAAAATCACACTTCCTAACAACTTTTTACAACTTGCCTGAAGCAGGCTTTTGGTTATCTAATGATACAGCAGTCCAGCTACAGGAACTTGCTTAAGTTCACTTGGCTGAAGTCTGGTAGGGAATAATTCACATATTTAAGTTAAAAAAGAGAGAAAAAAATCAATCAACCAACCAAAACAAAACCAACAAGGGGTTTGCATTTGTCAGAATTTTAACATTTACCTTCCTTGTCACAATTAGCAGTTCAAAGTAGGAATGCTGGAAAACAGCCTTTTCCTCCAATCCTGAAATGGTTTGGGTGAGAAGGATACTTTAAATGTATCCCAGTCCAACCTCCCTGCAAGGAAGAGACATCTTCAACCAGACCCCATCTGACCTGACCTTGAATTTTCCCAAGTACCTTGTAAGGACAAGAATGATTGAAAGTACTGAGGAAATAATTCAAATTACAACCTTAAATTCTCATCCTACCCCCAAAGGTACAATTCAACACCCATTTTAAGAGCAGCTGCTGAGCCAGCAGCAAAATCAAGGTTCTGACCTGCTAACTGAAGAGATAAGCACCTGCTACCAGCTCCAGGATATAAACTAACCCTTCACAGGTAATACAACCTCACTGTTGCCACTGGGCAAAATTCAAACCAGGCTGTCATGAACACATAACCTTCCCTCTGCAGAGAGATCAAAACTAAGCAAACAATCCTTTTAGAATCAAGGGAAGCCTGTACTCTGTGTGAGGAAAGGAGAAAAAAAGCATAATTATAATTCATGTTTTTCTTCCTTACAGCAAAAAATCTTTAAAAAAAACAAAACAAAAAAAATTCCTACAAACAATTTCCTTTTGGAGCTGAAGCCTTACAAAACTAATGTGAAAAAGCTTAAATGAGCCCTACCATGGCATTGTAGTTTACATGGACTCCCATTACCTTCTGCTTCAGCATGAATTTAGACCCTCATGGCTGTTCTCCAGGGTGGACACCCTCAAAATCCTGATCAAGATCTGCTTATCTTTAGAACAGGTGTGTCATTCCTATCAATCTATCCAGCTGGAAATCTATTTATTCCATGTATTACAACCACTCAGGCACCACGGATAATACAAAGATCCCATCAACATCTATGATTTAATAAATCCCTGGAAAAAGAGCAAGGATAGACTTTGGTGAAGGCATATTCCCACCCCAAAACAATTCTATCAGCTTTCATGCTGTTTTACCTGATTCTACAGTTAGTTACATGTTAGTAAGAGGAAAAAAACATACTGACTACTTTAATAGTTGGTCAGAACGAAAGCAGCCTTTGCTCATGAGTCAGATTTCACTTCCCAAAATGTCTAACAGCTACCTCAAATAAGCAACCACTTCTCCCAAAGAAATACAAGAAATTCTGCTTTATAGGCCATTAACGTAATTTCAATCCTCTGCAGTGAATTCAGTCTCTAGTACAAAATTTAGCTTTTTTTTAGCAGTGCCACACCACGTCAAGACAAGGAACAATGCGTTATGTTGCAAAACTTTATCACAACCTAAGTGGTTCACATAAAACTTTAACGACTGAAAGTATATATCAGATTCACAGTCAGATGGAAAAAGTTTAAAATCAACATGTTGCTATTAGTCTCCTGTCAACTTTTTCAGAAAGAAAACTGGTGTCATTTTACAGTAACAGAAGTGCTCTGGCCCAAGGATACCAGATAGAGATACACAGACAAATGCATGTGGTGCCTGCACACACAACCAAAACTAATCATTTCATACTTAAAAACTGGGTTCAGGCACTGTATGAGGCAAATTGTACACAAAAAAAAGGAAAAAAGAACTGTGTTTTTCTTAACTGACGAGTGTGTTAACAGTGCCACATGCTTCTATGAAGGAGCCTGGAATTTTACAGAACAGGGCAAAAAATCCACTTCATAGAGAACACCAATTTTTTTTTTTATTCCTATCTTTCTTTACCCTGAAATTTTGGTGCATGTGGGTCCCATTTAGCTGTAATCCACCCTTGGCCATGAGCACCATCAACGTGCACAATGCTTGACCAGAATAAAGGAAATGAGATGCACAGAAATAGACTGCAATAATACAAAGTCTGAGACATCATCTCACAGGAAGGAAATTCCAGGTTCTGACAGACAGCACCCCACATCACCTCGGTCCTCTCTCAACCCTGTAACCCAGAGGAGCCTTCTGGGACAAGAGACAGCAGCAGTGCTGGGAGATGCTCTGCACACCACGTGCACCACAGATCTGTTTTCACAGAATCTTGACCAATGCGTGAAGACTTTTACTCCCAAGGGACTTAGAAAAATAATTGCAGGTATGCAATAATTTACATAAAAGATCAAAAAAGCCCTTTAATCTCTGGCTCAGCACAAATTCCTGTTTTGGTATCCTCAAGAAGGGCCCTGCCAAACCCAGGGACTGACCCCTCTTCAGCTGCACTCAGACACCTGGGGTCTCTTCTTCAGGAATCTGATGGGCAGTGACCAGGCAGCTCCCTGAAAAGATTATGTGTTCCATTTAATAGAAAAAAAAAAAAGGAGAAAATGTGGTTGGAACAACAGCCTTTATCCCAAAGGTCTGCCACCTTCAGCCCATATGAATTTTCAAGACAGTCCTTGACAGTGACAGGCTGCCCAGGGATTGTAGAGTCTCCATCCCTGGAGACACTAAAAACCTGAACTGAAACACTGCTAGGCAGCCTTCACCAGAGCTGCCTTTGAGCAGGGACCAGCCAGCCTTTGGAGGTGCATTCCAGCACTAACCATTAGTTCAGCTGGAGAAGCACTGGGGAAGGGGAGAGGGCTTTGTAACATGAAGATGACAGTGGGAACTGGGAAGGCTCCCCCCTGGACCAGACCTAACTGATCCCTAATCCCAGATCCGTCAGAAATAAGGAGCTGAAATAGCTGGTGTGCCAAGCACAGGTGAACCAGACCATTTGTTTTTTAGGGGCAAATTAGCAGGAGCACTTAGCCAATATTGGTTGCAGCTGGTCCTTGGACCCACAGCTGAAGGTGGTTCAAAACACAGGCCAGTGCACGACCTGGGCAGCCTGGACTGCGTGAGGAATCTCAACCCTGCAGGAAAGACAAGTAAGGGATGAAGCAGGATCCTGTCCTGGGCAGGAATGAAGCAGATGACTCCTTGAGGTCTTTTCATCCCTACTTTGTACTTATGAAAAAAAAAGACAAAATAATCTTGAAAACTAGATCTTCCTGACCCTTAACAATATCCAAAGGCTTATCATAAACAACAGCCTCTGCTACTGAACTCTGTCCTGCTGCTTCTTTTGGGCAACAGATTACTTTATTGGATTCCAGTCTCTAAACCCACAACCTGCATTACAAGGCACAGGCAGCTCATGACACCACGGACAGACACACAGATAACAGGGTAGATCCCCGTCTCAAAAGCTGGGTGTCAAAAGACAGCAGCCAAAATAAATGGCTCCATTTTCAGAGATACGGATCATGTAGAATTCAGATATAAAAAATAATTAAACAAACACACACAATGTACTGTGCTCACTAGTGTCACAGAATTCCTACACATTTCAATAAACCAGTTTTATGGTATTATCCCTGCACCTCTGGAGGGCTATTTATTCCTTTAATGGTGATGTCAAATTATTTTTCCCTTTTTTCTGTTAACCCAATATTCTCACTGCTGTCTAGCAGACCCTAATATAAAGTGTGGGACAAATGCTCTTTAATGTCATAAAAAAGCATCAGAATCTGTCAATCTGTGACCACAGCAGGGAAAAATAAAGAAACTACTGCTACCCTGCACATTGCCATCACACAGCTCACGCCTCTTTTATGGCTTCTCTGCAGAACTGCACAGTTTTTAGCTGATGAGTGGTTTGTGTCTTGCCATGCAGACCTCAGCAAGGCACAGCAGCAATTTTTGATTTCCCTTCAAATGTTTCTACTGAATAATTTCATGGTGCCATTTGCTTCAGTTTGCCAAGTCTGAGATGAGGGAGAGAAATCCAAAGTACAAAAAAAAAAAATAAAAGCGATTATGGATATTGGGACGGGAAAAGTTCTTTAACCTTCCCTGGTTCTCCACTTTTATGTAATTTTACTGCATCTTGGTGTAAAAATGACCTTAGCAAGAAAGTATTCATAACTGAAATTTCTTGATTCTATCTCCAGTCTTGATAATTCAAGAACCTCGTGTAGGTTACTCTACCCTTCTACCCCAATTTCCCCAGCTAGAAATTGGAAGTATTTACTCCTATTCCTTCTTTTGATAAAATAGTCTAAATGCAAGTTCTCTGGCAGAAAGACTCTCTGCAACATCTTGCACAGCAGGAACGTCACCTGAATTGCAATTCCAAAGCTGTGCAAATTCCATCTCACTCTTGACCCCTCAGTCTATGACTGTTATTAAAACTACATAATAAATAAAATATCTACAAATACAAATGGAAAACTAAATCCCACTAAAATTTAAAGGACGAGCCAAGTGAAAAGTCAGTTAATTTCTAAACCTATGTTTTAATTGCCACGTGGAAGTCACAGCACAGGTGAGCACATCTGAAACAGATGCAAAACACCAGTGGACAGAACCAGGAGAGGCAGAGCCAGCAGACTGGAATGTCAGCATTCCTAAGTGATTAAGAGTGACCATGAAAATTAAAGCAACCTCCTTGCTCAAATGGTGACAAGGACAGAAAACACAGGGCGTCTGAAAGCCAACACTTCCCTGTGAGTAATAACAGCCATTAAAGTTTTAAATGATCCCTGCATCTCACTGGTGTTTGCCCTCTGTGGGGAATTTTGTAATATTTGAAAAGTAAACCGTTAAAGAATAAGAAAATGCTCAGATATCATCAGCTAGTTCCAGTCTAACAATATATAATTATGAGATATAACAATTACACTGATCTCAACAGCTTCTATTTTCAGCTTCAACCAGAGCTTTTAAGTTGAAACTATTCCCTCACTGGAGCTGTGTTACAGTACATCCACTCATCACTCAGCTGGGATTTATTCCAGCTTTCCACCTGTCTCACTATTGTTCACATTATCATCTCTGAAACATAAGCATACGCTGATCCCCAAAGAAGGCAGAGATTTTCAAGCACAAAAGGACCTAATTACTGCTCCCAAGCACCAACTCATTTATGCAGGCATTCCATCCCATGTTACTAAGAGAGGAGAGAGCAGATGACCCACTAAGATGAAGCAGAAGATGAAATTACAGGCAACTTTCTTTGCTATACCATCATTTAATCTGAGACTAAAGAAAGTGTAAGGCAACGTGATAAACTGCTGAATACACACACTTTTAGGCTGCCTACTGCAGCCAAGATGAACCTTCCCAACAAGCAAACACCGTACCTGTAAATGACCAATCTCAAATAAACAGCCAGCATTGATACAGCTCAAAATAATACCCCACAACCTCAGCCTGCTAAAAAAAGAGGGTTGGGGCACACTGACTGTGTAACTTCTGGGTCATTTTTGTCCGAGATAAAGATCCCTTTCCCTCCCTTTGCAGCTCTCCAAGCCCAGCACAAACAATGCTGTACACTTTTTCCCTGCAAGTTTCCCAGCTGGGCTGGGAGCACGGGGAGCCCTGGGAGAAGCAAAGCCACACCAAGCCCAGCCACTTGAGTAGCACGTCAGAAGAACCCTCTGTGGTATAAAAAAACTGGAATTGGGTCCAAGAGCCAGGTTTTCCCTTCAGGCTGTCTCCTGCTGTGGGCCCCAGCCCGTTCCCCACAGCACTGGGTATCCGGGCGCTCGCAGCGATGGCTGCAACCCTTCCTCCTCCACAAAGGGACAGCTGTTCCTTCAGCACTGCACCTCCATGGAGACAGCAGAGCCAGCCTGGTTCCGTGGCCAGAGCAGGGACACTGCCATTCCCACTGGGACAGCCGGCTCCAAAGGCTCCCAGACCGCCTGTGGCCAAGCCCGGGGGGGAAGCTCTGCAGGGCCGGCACAGAAACCTGAGCCGTCCCTCAGGAATTCCCACCGTGAAGGCTTGAGCACAGTCCCAGGGTGACCCGGCTGCTGTCCCGGGCGAGGACAGCCGGGGTTAGCACAGGCCAGCAGGCAGCTCGGGTGGAACTTCCTGATTCCCGGCGAGGGGAGCGAGGAAGGAAGGGTTTAGCGGCGAGGCCGCGGCTCCTCCGCGCCAGCTGGCCCCGCACCAAATGGCCTGCCCGGCTCATTAGGAGCCAGCAAGTCCTTCCAAAGCTGCTCACAGCCACGCTCCCAATTAAGTCATAATTAACAGCAAAGGTAAGAAGGGAACACAAGGCTGCCCAGCGCACACCTTTAGCTCAGTATTGGGATAACAGAGTTCGAGATTGATACAGATTACACAAAGGAAATTCAGTGCCTGCTTCAAACTCATTACCTCTTAATCCATCTTTACTGTCACTCACAAAGCTTCCCCCTCAGAAATCCATCAGAGGAATCCACTGCTCAACTTTGGCCCTCCAGCTATGCACACAGAGCATATGGGACCTTGAAATACGCTTTTAGTTTTCATTCTCATGATCTACAGTTGGGCATTCTAAAATGCTGACTTACTCAAGAAAATGCTGAAGTAGAAGTAGCAATGGAAGAATGCAAGTCTGTGACAAACACCACTCCCCTGCCCTCCTCCCCATCCCAGTAACACAGGGACACAGGTAAATCTTGGAATTCTTCTGTTGAAAGGACTCTGTCTGAAACACAAGGTGCTTCCAGAAATGGACTGAATGAACGGTTTCACTTGTTCTCAAGAGACTTTATAGATACTCTATGTGAGCTTGCTCAGAGTGGGTACTTCGTGTCCTGAACGTTCCCATCTCTGGAAAAACTCAAGTCTTACAGAGGAGCAGAGCTAAACCTCTCCAAGGAACTGCTGCCACCCCACCAGTATCTCTCAATCTCTGCAGCAACTCAGAACTTCTTTTCTAGGGGCTGTGACAATTTTAGTCTTTCTCATTTTATAAATCTTGACATTTTCATCAGCAGATTTTCCAGCTTAGCCATGCCTTGTGTTTGTGTGCAATCCTCTTAAAAAGGGAATGATTTCTTGAAAGAACCTTAGTATATCTTAAGTTATTTTAATATAAGTCCCCACAAATACTTTCGCACAATATTGCAGAGACCTTAAGTCTAGTGAGGATAATGCAAGAAATGTACTGAAAAAGTTGTAGAGCCAACTAATTATCTGCAGGACTTCTTAAAACCCCCCAAAAAACCTACTTTGCATTTGTACAGTGAGAGGCATTTCAGGATGTGCTCTGCTTTGGTGATCAAGACTGCACTTACAACTCCCACGACTTTTTATAAACACCAAGCTCAGCTGAATCACAGGCCATGTGGGGTCTGATAATATCTGTTTTTATACACATCTGCTATAAGGAAATCTCAAATGGCAAAATTCCCACTGATACAAATGAATGAGGAGTCACAGATCTACACAGAGAGGAATGTGAATTTACCCACTGCCACACACCAGCTTGTGATTCCACACCACCCTTGTGTGGCACCCCAAATTTGGCCCGACAGCACGACTTGCTTTATACACCTGTAACACGAAAAGAAGGCAAAAAAAAAAAAAATCCATGCACTGATGTTCTGCAGAGCCCTGCACTTGGAGACAAATTACAGCCATGTTACTGAAGCACACACAGAAACATCTGTTTAATGACATTTCAGTGATATGACTGGGGGAAAGGTCCTCCCCACGCCCCTTCGAACTAAAAGGAAACTTTATTGACTTTTTAAGTTAACAGGAGTCTCACCGCGGACTTCAGCCAATTTTGGATCAGGCTCTACAGAGAAGAAAATCTGTTTGGGGTTCTTCCAAGCAATCTTATTCCTCCCAACACTTATGTCAGGTTGAAAGATTTTTTTTTTTTTCCTTTGTCCCCTTGCAAAGGCAGATTGACCAGTTCCCAAAGTGCTCTAATTCCTCCATCCCGACCCCTGTTTGACCGCCGCAGCTGCCCCCATGCTGCGATTTCTGAATACATCTTTTAATCCATCTTCCAGCCTCCAGCCTGGCAACAATGCTCCTTTCAATGCCCACCAGCACCTACCCGGCCCTGCCGCTCTCCAGCCCTGGAACATCCCGAGCGGCTCCCACAAAGCCCGGGATTTACCAGCCGGGAGCCGGCCCCACGCTCCCAGCCGGAGTTCTCCGTGCCTGTGGATTTGGACACATGCTCCGGCGGTGAATGTTCCCAGGCTCCAGGCCAGCTTTGCTGGGATAACTCATCTCCCTGCGGCTCCCGGCGCTGCCGACACGCGGGGGGACCCCGGAGCGGGGGGCGAGCTCTCAGCCGAGCACAGCCCAGCCCAGCCCAGCCCAGCCCAGCCGCTGCCCCCGGCGCTGCCCGGGCAGAGCCCCTCTCCGCGCCGCCCCCGGCCCTTACCAGAGCGCGATGCGGCTCTTGGGGTAGCTGAGCCTCTCGATGCAGCCCAGGACGTGCGGCAGCGTGTGCGCGGCGTTGCGGGCGAGGATGGCGAGCAGCACGGTGGGCTGCAGCAGCGCCGACTCGGGCAGCGCGGGCGGCTCGGGCTCGGGCCCCGGCGGCTCGGGCGGCTCGGGGGCGGCCCCGCAGCCGCGCAGCAGCGGCGGCAGCAGCAGCAGCAGCAGCGGCGCGCTCGCAGCCATGACGGGCGAGGGGCAGCCGCGGAGCCGCCGGCAGAGCGGGCTCCAGCACGGGGAACGCGGGAGGAGGAGGGGCAGGGAGGGGAGGGACGAGCAGGGGGAGGGGAAGGACGAGCTGAGCAGCGCCGCCGCCCGCCCTGCCAGCCCCGCTCGCCGCCCCCCGGGCACCGCCCCGGCCCCGGTGCGACCCCCCGAGCTCCGGGAGGCTGCGATCAGCGCCGCTGCTCAGCGCCCGCGGGAAAAGCTGCAGGCCCGGCATTTCTCCACCCCTGTTTTGGGCTTTAAAGAGGCTTTCGGAGTGCTGCTGTTAACGCTGAGACGTCCCTTTGTTCCATTTTTACGTGAAGATCTCGCCCTCATCTTTCCCACATAGGTAGGGAATTAAAGTAACTTTGAGCTTTAGTATCAGAAAGTTTTTGGCAGAGGTCCGCGGGGTGTCTGTACGACGCACAGCTGCACACCCCACACCCATCCCACGCTGCAAGGAGGGATGCGCTGCTCCAGCTGGAGCGCAGCTGAAACATTAATATCGTACAGTCATAGAAAGGCTTGGGTTGGAAGGGACCTTAAGGATAATCTCATTCCAACCCCCTGCCATGGGCAGGGACACCTTCCACCGTCCCAGGTTGCTCCAAGCCCTGTCCAAGCTGGCCTTGGACACTGCCGGGGATGGGGCAGCCACAGCCTCTCCAGACAACCTGTGCCAGAGCCTCACCACCTTCACAGGGAAGAAATTCTTCCCAATATCTAATCTAAATGTACTCTCTGTCAGTTTCAGGATGTTCCCCTTGTCCTATCACTATATGCCCATTTAAAAAATCACTCTCCCTCTATTTTATAAGCCCCTCTCATGTGCTGGAAGGGGCTTGGAGGTCTCCCTGGGGCTTTCTTCTCTCCTGGCTGAACCACCCCAGCTTTCTCAGCATCTCTTCTTTGAAGACAGGAAATACAGGGAAGATTTTCTCTACTTCATTGACTTTCCCACCATGGAAATGTTCCCATGAATAGATGGATGGCAATTTAGCATAAAGATACGTAAAAAATATTCCAGCAATTAAAATTTTTGGGTCATGATCTTAAAAGGGGCATGGTAATCATAGCTCTCTTAGAAGTTAATAGGATTTGGACATGCTAGACCCTTTTCAAGATGAAATCTCTAATTAATTCTAAGGGCCCCATCACAGCATATTTGGGGTTTACTGCGGGTAGTAAGTTTCTCCAAGGTGGACAGGCCCACTTTGAGCAGGTGCTACTGTTGGCTGTGTGCTTGCAACACTTAAAAAGCAGAAAACCTTTAGCAAGCAAACAATTATTTAATTGTTTAATTATCCATAATCTCATTGTAAATTGCTTGCATCAAGGTAGTATATATATATATATAAATATACATACACGCACACACATATATAGAGCGCTAATGTTTATTCTTCTTTTGCTTATAGAACCTAATTTACCACACACACCAAATTATATTGTCTCAGTTTCATGATCAGATGACTTCACAAAAAGGATCATCCTAGGAAACTTCAATAAAGAATCTCCAGGGGTCATAGAATCATCTGCACTAAAATTTGAGAAAGTCTCTCAATTTGTACACATCTTCCTGAACAATTAGTGCAAATGTGTTCCTCTTGTTTGCCCTTCGCAATGCCTTTATAATTGTCCTTCTAGAATGATACATTAATGAGGCTTTTCTTCCATGGTTAGTTTGCCACATGTTGCTTTTATGCTTGGATTCATTAACCAAATAGAAGGAGCGGCTTTGCAGCCTGTGCGAGGTGATTAGAGTTTCACAGGAGCCAGCCCAATCTACACTCACGGAATTCCGCTGCTGCCCACGGGACTGCTCACATTTGGAGGGTGGGGACTAATGCTGCCAAATTATATTTGGTGTAGAGGGCTGGAAGCCGGCCTTTTCCATCCACTGGGCACTCTAGCTGAGTCACAGTCCTGATTTTAGGATATTTCAGCAGAAATAAGCCCCTCCTCTGCCTGCCTTTGCCAGAACTCTGAGTGTGCTTTTACCTTGTGCAGGTCTTGATGTCCTCAATGAAATCTAAGCTCTCTTCAGCTCTTTTCTGAAAGAAGAAGAGACTCCTCTCTTCTTTTTATTTTGTGAGCAGCGTCAGAGGTATAACAATTTGCTGAAAAGAGTCCAGCAGCATCCCAAAGCCAGTAATTCACTCTCCAAAGTGATGTTCCCTCACTCACACAGCTCCCTGTGCTGGCTGGCTGCTGTGGAGCACAGAAGAGTGAGAGCAGCAGAAGCCTGGAACGTGAGATGTTCTTCCATGCAGAAGGGAAAGGAGTCAGCTCAGCTTCATCCCTCACTCCCAGTCACACATAGCGCAGAGCAGAGTTCAGAGAGCTCAGGTAAACAGTAACCCGACAATTTGTATCATTCCAACACCTATAGATGTGTATGGCTTTGTGTCCACGTAAAAAGAAATCTGTACTTATTCTGACTTTGTTGGTGGCCAAAATTATATCCTGTGGGGTTTTTTTAAGCCCAGACTCCATCCTGCTGTGACAAGACAATGAGCCACTCTGTGGTGAAATATTTTAGCTTTGAGGAAGAAACGGCTTTTTGCAGATGTAAGTCCCACAGAAATCAATTTAAGCCATTTGTTTCAGCCTCTTCTGAATATCTACACCAAACAAGGAGGTTCCAGCTATGACAACTGTCTCTGGCAGAGGCATAATCCCTCGGTTTGGCAAGTGACAAATTCTCTCTGAGGCAGATTTCTTCTAAATTAGACTTGTTTCTCACATTGAGGAAAACAGAGGTTCCATCCTGCTGATGTAAATTGACTCATCTATCGATTGATGTGGATCCATCTCCCTTCACTTGCTTCTTCACCTCTAAGAACTCAAATCCATCCAATTATTTTCCCAGCAGTTGAGTGAACCAACTCTTCCATGAAAGTCTTGGAGACTGGATTTTTTTTATCCCATCTGCCTATCTATTCTGTGCCCAGGGAATTAAAGTGCTGGCTAACACAATACTTTTTAAGCAGCCAGAGTGGCTGTGCTCATTTTACCACAAAATTCCTTGAATTAGATTGGCCCAAATATGACTCCCTGTGGCTAGAAACCACATACAAATTTATGTGTTACATACATATGGACCAATTGTCATTGATGCTTTATTATAGAACAGCCACTGTTTGAAATTTATCAGAAGACTCACCGAGACAGATGGAGCTGATAAGCCAGACCTGGGATGTTTGGAATTAGGCAAAGCATGTTCTCATTGGAAGTCAGAGATATTTCTGGTAAACAGTCCAAGGTGCTTTTAGTGGCAACACCTTGAAGGCTTGTCCCTTATGCAGTCTATAAAAGCTCTGGGCACTGCTGATTCTTGCTTCGGAGCCTCTAGAAGAAGAGACCGTGAAAGGCATACATGTATGTATGTATCTATATATAGATATAGATATAAATATAGATACAGATATAGATAGAGATAGAGATAGAGATAGAGATTAGATACAGATATAGATATAAATATAGATATAGATAAAGATAGATATAGGTATAGACAGATATAGATAAAGATATAGATACAGATAGATATAGATGATAGATATAGATATAGATATAGATATAGATATAGATATAGATATAGATATAGAT
>JANRMJ010000125.1:22982127-23001891 GCA_025584955.1 Alethe diademata
GCTGTCAGAGGGCAGGGTTAGATGGGATATTGGGAAGGAATTGTTCCCTGTGAGGTGGGGAGGCCCTGGCACAAGGTGCCCAGAGAAGCTGTGGCTGTCCTGGATCCCTGGCAGTGTCCAAGGTCAGGCTGGACAGGGCTTGGAGCAACCTGGGAGAGTGGAAGGTGTCCCTGCCCATTGCAGGGGGTGGAACAAGATGAGCCTTAGTGTCCCTTCCAGCCCAGACCATTCTGGGATTCTGTGAGTTGATTCTATGGAGCAGCAGCTTGTGTGGAGGCTGCAGGAATGCAGATCTGCAGGGATGTGGATACACCAGTTGTTGCCCACTTTGCCATCTGTTCGCAGAAACCCAAGATTTTGGGATGTTTCAGTCTCTCCTGACTATCTGGATGCTCCACAGCCGATTTTTTTCACCCCAGAGCTTGGCAGGGTGTGAAGCAAGGGCAGCTTTGCCCAAAGTTACAGCAAAACACCACAAAAGAGTCTTTTAGCCATCCAGCACTGCTGCCTGCATGTCTCAGACACTACAGTAGCCTCCAGCTGAAGAGCCAGCTTATCAGACTTCTTGAGACCAACACCACTCCTCACCTGTTCCCATTTTATTCGCCCTCATATGATATAAAATTATATCCTCTGTATTATGAGTTGACCCAGCACAATGGTAATGCCAGCTGCCCACCCACCTCCTGCCCAGAGCCTTGCAGCGCTCTTGGATGCAGCTGTGCACATTTTGAAAGCCTAGAGTAAATATCCAGAGGGAAAACTGCAGCTTGAAACCAGCCATAAAAGATCATATTCACTATAAAAGAACATAAGATGACATAAATAATACAGTATTGTACAAAAGAAGTGGCCGAAAGAGATGAGAAATACTTGCTGGGCTTAAAAATATATTACATTCTACAGGAAATTGTAGAGTGAAAAAAGAAATTGGTCATTCTCCCAGGAAAATCTGATTTAATGAAAAAAATCAAAATTGGAAGTAGAAGAAGTGTATTAAATCACTTGGAGTCTAGCATTTAAAATACATTGCTTATTTTCCTGAGAGGCAGGTTGCTGCTAGTCAGGCATTTATAATCATCCCTAGAAAGGAATGGGCTGAGCTGGTGCCCTGACCAAGGTAATGGTAAATTGAAATTATCCAGAGTGATTCTAATTATGGGCAAAATGGGTCTAGAAATGAGAGAGTGTGATAGATGAGGAAGTGCTTAGGAGAGAAATAATGAGTCAGAGATATCAAGGGAAGCAACAGAGTGTAAGGAGGTTACTCATGGACTTGTCCAAGGGTTGATTTTGGGTCTGGTGTGGTTTGTGTTCTAATTGATGGTGTTGGACTAAACCTAAGCACAAAGTTGATGAAGTGACAAGGCAGGAAAAAAAATACAGAAAAATATGGAACTCCTGTGTTCCAAACTTTGGGTTCCAGATTGGTACAAATGGAAACCAGGCTTTGAACATATTGGCCATGCACAGCAAAGGCCACCACGTGGGGCTGTGAGAAGACAGCTCTGGAACCTCTCAGGCAAACCAGGTGAGTGATTTCCCCTCTTGTATTTCCTGTTGAAGCTCTATGTGAATGGCAAAGGTTTGCTGGGAGAGCTGAGAAAAAGGGTCAGTAGAGTACTTGCATCTGGGAATTTGGTTTCAAGATTACCATGAGAAATACAGGCTGGGATCAGAGCTGGCTGGAAACAGTTTTAAAGAGTGTCTTTGTAAACTCAGCTATGGAAATGTGTTGTCAAAGTAATGCATTCGGTTAGAAGAGTTCTAGCAGAGCAAAGGGAATTTACACAGCATTACAAAAAAATCAAAAACCTCTGGGTGGTAATTTCCCCAAGTCAGAGTAATTTCCATCTATCTTGTTCCCCAGCAGCATCTTTAATTGCTGGTGCCTCACAAAAAGCCTGTGTGAGGAAAGGAAGAGAATAATTAGCCAAGCTTTTTTCTTGCTGTTGTTATGAGCCTGCAGGGACTGGTCTCTCCAACATTTGTTACTTGGTTGAATTATTTTGCTCTGGTGGGTTGATAGAAGGAGAGCTGGGACAGAGGAAGGATATCTCTAGGGTACTTCAGGGACATGAATTTTGTGGGCAAGTGTCAAAGAAAAATTTCACAAAATGACAGTGTTTTAGAACTGTGAAAGGAACATCCTGATGATAATGTAGGGCAGCTTGGGCTTTAAGCTGAAAAACTTTGAAGGAATGAAGGAATTTTTCCTAATATCCAGTCTGAACCTCCCCTGATACCACTGTGGTGGCTGTAAGGATCAGGTATGTCTCCTCAAGCAACGTCCTCCTTGCTTGGGTTTGGAATCACAGTACAAGAGGGAGTTTGGGTCTATTATGGGAAGTTTTAGGGTTGCAGAGCCTGGCACTAGGAGATCCCAGAATACAGGCTACTTGTGCATCCTGAACCTGGTCTTCTTGTCATCCTGGTCTTGATCTTCTTGTGGATAAATGTTGAAAAGTCCTTTGTTATAGGTTTCAGTACTTATTTTTCCACTTGGTAAATGTGGGGATCACTTAAAATTCTTTCTTCTCCTTCTCATTAGCATGTTACTTTATAAGTTATTAATCAAAGGGTGTCTGGATGTGACACTGAATACAGAAGTCCTTCCTTTGGGGTGTTTCACCAGAATCTCAAACAAAGCATAAATATTAGTCAACTCTGTAATCCTGTGTAATTAGATGAGGAAATTAGACAGGGGTGATGATGCTTCCTTTTGCAGCCAGAGATCTGAGGAACAGAGATTAAGATTGTGTCTACTAATTTCCAGTGTTCGGTTTCAGATAATGAGAGCTTAACTTTTTAATTTGATTTAATTTAATTGCTCATGCCTAGCAATTATACTGCCCTTCACTGGTTCAACCTGCTGTGGAAGCAACAGCTAAACCATGAAGTCTTCACACCTTGAAGAAAACTTCACTTTAGGAAGCTAAACTGGCATCTAAGGGGGAGAAGGGACCTTGTCAGGGAGGCAGAGTGGTCCTGAGGGTCCTCAAGTCCACCTGGAAATAAATTCATCACAACCATAAAGCCCTGCACCTCCTTATTTTAGTTTCATCTCTCAAATAAACCCTGTGCATTAACCAGTGTTAAGACAGCTACAAGTCCCAGGGCTCAGCACAGCTCCTGACTCTTGGTGCTCCTGGGATGGAGGGTTGGGCTCTGACTGAAAGTTGCCTCTCTCAGCACTTGGCCCTTCAGTCCAACAAACTGGCAAAAACATACTTTTTTTTCCCTTGGTTTGTTTTTCTACCTATATATTCAAATTTTAGTGGGTTTTCTGTTGGATTTACTTAGAGGGAATGGGATAACTTCCCCAGAGAAGTGTGGAAGCACTGGGCACCTTCCCAGCTCTCTGTGCTTCAGTTTGTCAACTTCCTCCCCAGGCAGTGACCCCAATAGCAAACATTTACTGGGTTTTCTTTAGTGTGAAGAGCCCTTTCATGACCAGGTGATGTGTCAGCCCCATACAGCCCTGAAATGCATCACAACACACTTGGCTGGTCCTTCAGGCTGGGAAAGGCACCTAAATCTCCCATTTCTTTCCATGTCTTTCAAAGGCTTTGCTGTGAGAGGTATCAGGATGGACCCAGACCCTGTGAGACCCCTCCCACAAAACCAAGAGAGGAAAGGGGGAAAACTGATGTTCAAAACACAAACACTCTTTCTGTGGTCCAGTGGGGTCCTTGTGGGGTTTCTCTCTAGTGCAGCATCTCCTTGGCCTGAGACTAACCTCAAATGTCTTTGAGCTTGTGGTCAGTGGGCTCTGGCCAGGTATGCAGAGTGCCCAGGAGAGCCTCTCATTAGTGCTGAAGGTGAGCCTGAGTTTCCTTTCTCCGTGCTCAACAAGCAGCAGCTTCCTGAAAGAGCATCTCAGCTAAACCTGTTCTTCTAGGCTGACACTTTCCCCCTCAGCCAGAGGTATTCCTAAATAATCCTAAATATTAGATATGCTAGCAAAAGCCATGGAACTGAAGAAAGAGGGGGAGACTTTGGGTTGGTGACTTGGGTTTGCCATGCAGGACCTACAATTGCACAAAAAGAGGCCAACCACCCAAAGCCCATTGTCACCCAAACACTTTGAGCCATCTAAAGCCCCTTGTCACCCAACATTTTGTTTTTTTCCTGAATACCTGCAGATGTGATTGAAAAGGCTATCACAGCTTATCAGCATAGGGACAGAGTTTGGAGAGGAGGTTTTTTTTCTCAAGGAAAGAAAATGGAATGCAGGTTTTTCTCACTGCCTGTGGGTTTGGTTTTTTTTTGGTTTTTTTTTTTTCAGCTGGAGTGCTGGGTCTCAGCAGGGTAATTCAGCCAAAGTCTGGAGGTGCTGTTTGGCTCAGGCTTCAGAACTGGAGGAACCTAATGCTAAAAATACAGCTCAGTGACTACTCCAAACCCTCTTGGGCTGATGGGGACAGCACACAATGACAAGCCACCACCTGACCCTCATTATCACCCAGACAAACCAGAGGGCAGAAGCCACCCAGCTGGATCTGAGCACACAGGTCTGTTTTCAAAAGCTCATTTGTTCTTTGTGTCTGGCAGTGTCACTTCATCCACACACACAGGATGCTGAAGATGAGCCACTTAACCCAGCTCTCTGCTGTGTTTAGTTTTTATGCTGTTTTCACATGGAGAGGTGCACAGAAGGTCCAGCAGTTTGCTTGTTGAGTTTATAATCATTTCAGAAGCTACACATTTGTGTAATCTGATTTACCTGCAGTGAAAAGTGGAGGTGGGGAGGAATGAGCAAATTCTGCCCTGGATTTTTCCTTCTTCTTTGCAATAAACTGTACATTCTGCTTCCAAACTGATGTGTTATGATATCCTTTCCAATTGCACTCTGAGGTCAGTGCTCCATGGTGTACCCACGCTTGAAGTATTCCTGATTTCCATCTCTCATTTCTTTTGATGCTTTTTTTCCTTCCCAAATTATACTCTGGGTTTATGACACAGTGGGCTGCTGAATGGTTCTAATATGGGGATAGAGCAGATAAAAGTGTAGTTACCTTATTCTGTGCTTACAATAGAAAAATGAGCCCATAAATGATAATATTTATTATATAAACTGACCCAATAGTTATTGCTGTTTCCTGGACCCAGACAAATTCTACTTGTCTACCTCTCCATTACTCACAAGCCTCTGAGCTGGGAGAAGTTGTTCTTTCTCAACCCCAGTGAGCAATACATGGAAAAGCCAGAAACCACCTCAGTATTTAAAACTGGGGAGTCCATTGTACCTTCCTCTGCCCAGATAAATTTCTTTCAGCCCCTCTGCTTCTCCTCAGACTACATTTCTTCTGATGTTATTCCAGGGCTGATACCAGGCTCCTTTGATGCGCTGTAATTCACCAAAGAACAATACCCAACACTTATCTGCATGTATATATTCCTTTTCTCTGCCTCCAAGTAATACTTTCCTATGATCTTCCAATGTTTATTTAGGTCATTTTTGTCTCGATCCAATTTTCTCTTTGGAGAAGAATGCCTGTATGTTTCTTCAGATGTCACTCTCACTCTGTACAGTCACTGTAAATATGCAGCTATGAAGTCTTTCCTCTGTGTAAACATTGAAATATAGAGAAAGTATCCCAATTATCTCCAAGATTTACCCTTGGGGTACCCCTTCCCCTTGAAGTCTGTATTAGCTTTAGTGTTCACTTCAATCAGAAGCATTAACCCAACACCAAGGCAATTTCCAAAGCCTCCACCCAAGTTTCTACCACCAGGGCTTGCTTCTCCCAAAGCTCCCAGGACATATTCTAGACTTTTCATGCTAGTGCAGAAATTCACTGTATCCACAGGAACTTAAAAGACACTTTTTACAGGTCTGATTTCAGCTAATTTCTGGATATGAAATTGTTTGAGAGCAGGAGCAGCCCCAGTTGGGAGGGAGCCCTGTCCTGCCTCTCTCTGGGCAAGGTGTCCTTGCCTTGGTGTCCTGCTACAACCAGCCACCACAGGACTGCCAAAGAGGAAAACAAGGCAGGTTTTGTGTCTACTTATCAGACAGTGAAAGATGTTTCAAGGCTGCCAAGCCGGCATTAGAGGGATTTGCTGAATTTCTGCTGGTTTCTGCAGTTTGCCATGGCCCAGGTATCACTGGCACACACAGAACCAGTTTGTTCTGCACTAAAACAGCCCCCAGCAGCACCCAGCTCAGCAGCAGCAGGGTTTGCTTGCTCCCTTTCCAGCTCCCAGGCTGGAGGGACTGGAGCAGAATGGGGCTTGAGCCAGTTTTTCCCATGCGGGACAAAGAGGACAAATGAGCATCGGCACCACTCAGCTCCAAGGTTTTGGGAGATGCTGCTGCTCTTTTGTAGGCACTAATCTGCTGACATGACAACTGGATCCACTGGGGTGGATCCTGGGATAAGCACAGGGGACTGCATGGGCAGAGAACAAAAGCCCCTTCTTGCCAGCAGAGCCAGGTGCCAAATT
Organism: Alethe diademata; assembly: GCA_025584955.1. Classification (NCBI taxonomy): domain Eukaryota; kingdom Metazoa; phylum Chordata; class Aves; order Passeriformes; family Muscicapidae; genus Alethe; species Alethe diademata. The sequence goes on from JANRMJ010000125.1 coordinate 22,988,578, forward strand.
CTGCTCGCTGTAATCTCTCGGTGAAACCACTTATCTGAAAAGGCAGGAGGAAGCTGGCTCCAGTCCTTTGCATAATTAAAGGCCTGGTGCTCTGGGCACGTATCTTTGGAGTAGAAATCTTATTATCCCACTTCTCAGCTGCCAAGGAAACGTGGTTTAGCTGGAGTGACTTGGAGATGTGCAGGATCAGAATCTACATCCCTCATTTGCCATCTGATGGGTCCAGAGCCAGCTCCAAACCAGGTGGGAGCACACCTGATATTTCAGGCATGGGTATGAGCCTGTGAGATGAGTATTAACATCTCATCACATGATTTAAAAGCTGGTGTGAGTTTTGGGAATAAATAGTTATGTATTCATATATACATATCGTGTGGGGGTGTGTGTAAAAAAAAACAGGTGTAGGTGAGAGAGAGGGGCTATTTATCTCAAAAGCAAATTTCATAAGGAAAAAAAGTGGTTTTGAGTGTCTGGGGATGTGTCACTATTGGCCCATCAGTGCCTTGTCCACTGCAAGTTTTTTTCTGATAGATTTTACTGAGAAGTTAATTTTTTCACTCAGAGAAAAGCATTTATTTAACCAAGCTCCTGGCAAAGAATAAAGGTTGGTTTGTCCTACTTACATCAAATAATTTGGGTCTAAAGGTTTTTTTATTCCTCAGGTGGACACTAGTGGTCAGGTTTAATAATCTTTTTAACCTCTATTTATAACTTGTCACAGCAAGGTGAGCAAAGGTCTTTTTGTACTCCTGTGGAGAGCAATGCAAACTCTTTAAGGAAAAATATCCCATTGCTCTGTTATGGCTCTGCTTTCTGCTCCAGCAAATGCACCACATGGGCTTCTGGCTTGTTCCTCACCATGACTTTTACTCCTCATGCTCCCTGGTTTTTTCATGGCTGCTCCCCCTGCAAGGGACATTCCTGTGCTTTTTACCACCTTTCCTTAGTTTTTTGCCTGGAAGCTTTCCTTACAACACCTGCCTAGGAGCAGGACACATTCCTGGAAGTCTGGGATGGGAAACACAGAAGTTATAATCAAATGTAGTGCCAGATTTTGGAGGGGAGCTTTGAAAATAATCACAGGATCCTAGGAGGGTTTAGGCTGGAAGGGACCTTAAAGATCACCCAGTTCTACCTGCCCTGCCATGGGCAGGGACACTTCCCACTAGACTTCCAGCTTTTCCACAAGAGAGGGAATTCCACCCACTGGGGTGAGGACCAGCATCTTCATGGCCCACCTGTGTGGTCCTGTCCCTATGAGTGCTGAAACTCATGCTATTTAATGTCCTTAAAATGCTGGACCAGCTGTAAATCTGCTGGATGACCTTATCCAGGCAGCAAATCCGTGTCCTGGCTCTGGCTGGAGCAGGGGGAGGGTCTGACCCAGTGCTGCTGATGGGAGAGGGCCAACTCTTGGGCTCCTTCATGGCTCTGAGCTGCATAAGGAGCTCCCTGGGAGGGGTTTTGGATGTCTCTGGAAAGACAGATATTCCTGAGGTGCTTCCCAGCTGCTGAGGAGCAGCCCTCGCACGCTCACTCAGGCAGACAAGCTATTTTTGCATGAGTAACCTTGAAACTCTGGGTGGGTTTGAAAGTCTGGTTAGAAGGAGGCTGTGCTCTGCATCCAAATGCAGTTATAATTTTGCTGCTGGGTAGTTTATATTCAGGCACTGTTGCTTAAGGACATAGCTGCAGAATCAATGATGTTAACAAAGCAGCAAATTAACCAACAACTCATTTATAATGTCAATTCTGTCTGGAAAAGTGACTATTACTGTTGATGCTGGAACAAACCTGATTGTTCAAGTGGGTTGAAACACATCTCCCGTGTCCTTTGGTGGCACAAAGGTGGCACCTCAACTGATGATTTCACTTTAGACTAGCTTGTTTTATAACTGGGGGCTCATTTTTGCAGGTGGATTTGGGTCTTCATCGGCATTTAGAATTATGTTCATGAACAGAGATTGCTTTACAATAAACTGATGACTGATGTAGTCAGCTCGGGATAGGGTGAACCCTTGGCAGATGTGGCTGGTGCTAGTGCTTCCCTCGGTCACTTATGGCTCTGCTGTGCTGATACCCTGCAGGCAGTGAACACAAATACTGGCAGGGTTACTCTTTCCACTGACATGCCCCTCTCAGGTGCTCAACTAAAGTCCTGATCCCAAATCCCTGCTAGAGCAGAAGGAATCTACCCCTCAACACTCTCCTCCATAAATCTGTCTGCTTCTGTGGTGCCTTGCAAGGTTTTACCCACAGGTCTGGGAGACACCTCTGACACAAGCAGTGGATCTGCTCTGATCTTACAATAAAACTTGATCTGCTCTGATCTCACAATAGATTTACAAATAAACAAATTTTTTAGAGTTCATCCAAGGTAAATAGAAGAAACAGGTAATAGTATAACAAGCCAGCTCCTAGTGACTTTAGAGGCAGCATGGATGCAATCCAACAGTGTTCCAGGCCCATGGAGCACCTTCCCTCTGACTGCAGCAGCCTGGGCATGCTTTGCTTGTGGTGCATTAATGCTCTGGAGTGCTTATCTCCAGCTGCACAGTTTGTGAGCTCCAAGGCCCTGAGGAAACCCAGTGCTGGGGACAATCCCAGTGGGATGAGAGCTCCTCAGCTCTGGGATGCTGGGAGCTTCCCTGAGCAGGAGGAAGCAGCAGGAAGCATGTGGCTCCCAACAGCCCCTGGCAGCCATTGGGCTGGGAACAGCTCCAGGATGGGATTCTCAGCAGATGAAAGATGTTTGTTTCCAACGCCATCTAGCTCGGATAAGCTAATCCTTTTTGTCACCCCTCAGTCTCAGAAGTGGCTGTGTGATAAGGGCTGACAGGGAACCTGTCAGAACAGCAGGAAAAACAGACCACTGCTGTCAAACACTTGACTTCCCAGCCCCCCAGGTCTCTATCAATTCATCATTATGCACTTGGGCCGTCAGTCTTTTCTCTGAAGAGTGGGTGACAGCAGAGTCCAGCCTGTGGCAGGTCTGAGTGAAGCCTGTCCCAGGCATTCTCTGTCAGCTCCACAATCCCAAAGGAATGTGCATCTTCTTGCAGGTGCCTGCCCACAGCCCTGGCCACGTCCTGGCCGCCGACAGAGCCGCTGTGCGTGGGGCACAGCTCCCCAGAGCTGGCAGGACAAAACAGTGTTTGCTCCAAAAAATGGAACAGGGACCTGGCCACACCAACCAGGCAGCAACTTCCCAGGTCACAACTCCTCCTCTCACCTGTACTGAATTACAGAAAAGTCCACTAAATAATTCAACCTGCCCAGCTTGTTCTACCCACAGGGGAGCTGAAGTTCCTAACAAGTCCCCAGGGCTCTTTCACCACCACTTGGCCAGTGGAGCATGAGTCAGATGAGGGACAGCTGAGGGAGCTGGGAAAGGGGCTCAGCCTGGAGAAAAGGGGGCTCAGGGGTCCCTTCTGGCTCTGCACAGCTCCCTGACAGGAGGGGACACCTGGGGGGATCAGGCTCTGCACCAGGGGACAGGGACAGGAGGAGAGGAAACAGCTTCAAGCTGTGCCAGGGGAAGTTCAGGTTGGATATTGGGAAAATTCCTTCATGGAAAGGGCTGTCCAGCCCTGGCACAGCTGCACAGGGCAGGCGTGGAGTCCCCATCCCTGGAGGGATCTAAAAGCTGTGTAGATGTGGCACTTGGGGACATGGGTCAGTGGTGGCCTTGGCAGTGCTGGGGGAACAATTGGAGTTGATCTCAGAGGTCTTTTCCAGCCTAAAAGGGTCTATGCATCCATGACCTTTCAGTCTGGAGCGTGGCTTACCTTGACTCAAGTTTCTGAGAGCTTTCATAATAACCTCATGCTTGGGTACTTACTGTGTCTGGGCACCAAAAAGAGACACATCCCCAAAGCTGTCCACAAAACCCAGAGCAACACCTGCTTCGAATACGGCCCTAAGATGTCCCAGTTCTGTGCAGGACAGAGGTTCATGTGACACCCATTCCCACCCAAGAGACATCAGATTGGACCAAATTTAATCAAATTCTGTACCCTAAGAAATTCATGGGGAATGCAGGAGCTGATGAGAGCGAGCCATCTTACTGCCCCTTGCAGCAAGGATGTAAATTTAAGATTTTTGTTATTCCATTCCCTTGTTGTGTCAGGGCAGTGGAGCACAAGCACCATTCATCCTTTCCTTTTTCCAGTGGATATTCCAGTAGGAACTATGACACTACAGAGCAAGCCACCATGAAAAATTAAAGGATGTCCTGCATCTGACAGTGAAGATATTTATTCCATGTTCTAAATCAATGCATGAGGATGTGTTAGACAAAGCAGTCCCTGCTGGTTTCCCCTCTCCTCAGGATGCCCTGGCTGAAGCCTGCATTTCAGAGGTGGGAAGACATTCTCTGCACAAGTTTCAAGCACAACAGAGTGGTAGGTCCAGTCTAACAAGCCCTGTGAAAGCTCTGCTGCACCACTGAGGGCTTCCTCCTGCTCTGAACCAGCTGTGCAGAAACATCTTCCTAAGAGGTGCATTTTTACTTTGATCATGTTTTGGTTTAAATAGCCTTTGAGGCCTCAGTTTGCCTCCTGTAAAGTCTGAGCCAAGTAGTCCTGCAGGCTCAGGAACCTCACCTACAAAGAAATAAATATCCTAAACAGCTTCTGTATGGGATGTGAGAGATTCCCAATTCTTGAACAAACAAGGGGAAGTAAAAGAAGCTTACAAACCCCCACTGCTTATATTGAAGCAAAATGTTTCTGTGGCTTAAAACCAATTTTTATGGCCTTAAATGGCCTAATGGGAAATTATCTTATTAGCTCTGGTGATAAGGGATGCAGAGGATACCTTACAGGTGACTTTATTGTCAGCTTTTTTTGGATGCAGACATTGGCAACACAGGAATTGGAAGCCACGTTGGCTTTGAAAGAAATCCTGTGCTCTTCATCACTACAAAAGATACACAGGGGAGTCTTGGAAATTTGGAAGGCCAGACTTTGCCCCACCGAAGCCACATGAGTTCAGAATCAATGCTGGGGAAACCAAAGGTGATGATGTGTGCATTTTTCATCCTAGGGATGGACACATCCCAGGGCACATGGCATCCAGGTGCAAGGGGTTGTCTTCATTTCCTTGTTCACACAAGCTCAAAGCTCCTTGTTCTTTCAGCTCCAAAAAGCTCATCAAAGCCCACGAGATCATGGCTGGAACCTAAGCACTGAAAAGCTTTCAGCAGTGACAATGCTTACAGAATAAGCTTCCAAAGGGGAGTGGGGAGAATGGAAATGAGACAAGGTTTCTGATGTGATGGACAGCATTACCCTGCAACGTGTCTCGTTTCTGCAGCCCCCAAAGCAGAGCTTGTGGAAGAGCAGGGCTGGAAACCATTTATATGAATTCTCAGCAGCTGCTCGGTTCAGCCACGCTTGAACCTCTCACTTATTCTTTGCAAGTCATCTGTAAACAGCCAGGGAAAGGGCTTTTTGTTCTCACAAAACATTTGGGAAGTGCCTCTGTGTGCTAAATATCCAGAATCGTGCATGTACAAAAAAATCTATTTGCTCTTCCATTGACAGAACCTCCCAAACATCATTCATAAATAGCAGCTGGCATGACTGCGCGCTTTCAGAACTGCTGAAAATGGTTTTTAATAGTTCCTATCTTCATACTTACAGAAAGAAACATTGCAAAAACTAAAAGGAAATCAGTGAAATAAGGGAGTTTTTTGGTCCTTTGTACAGCTGCCAGATACTATGTGAAAAAAAAATTAAAAATCATGGTTTGAGGTTCCCTGTAAGGGTAATTCAAAGTTCATCTGCTTATGTCCAGATCCAACAAGTCTCCCTATGGCTGCACCTATGCCAGCATTCCTGCTGAGCCCAGTGTAGCAGTCTGACACAGCCCTGGTGTCCATTCAGAAACCCGGGCCTGTTTTTGGAATCCAGTCATGTAGGATTCCCCCTGCACCTCCTGCATGTGTCACCAGAGCAATTGCCTGCTGCAAACCACTGAGATTGCCAGTGCTGCTCCCAGCCCACCATGGATCAGCTGAGTGGAGTGGTTTGAGTCATGAAAACAGGGTATAAAAACCCAGAAATGCTGCAGAACAACAACAAAAAATCACTTTATGCACATTTGTGCCTCATTATTCCCTGCCTAGAGCATAGATTCCCTTCTCCACAGATTTTAGGTTGTGCTGCTCCACAGCCTCATCTCTTCTCATGCAAATAAGAGCTCCCTGTGCATGAATAAGCAGAGAAGTTTGTGTTTCCCTCCTGCTTTAGAGAATTCAGCCTGTCTGGAATCAGAAATGATGTTTCTTAGGTGATGGCACAAGGCAGGAAGAAGGAATAGCAATGGCAACAGAGACGTGTCAGAAAGCTGAGGGAATACATCCAAACTATTTCACAAGCACTTAAAATACTAATTAGCAAGTCAAGATGCATCAAGGACAGCAGTTATAATTAAACAAATAATTTGGCTGCTGATGCTGCTGGGCTTGTTGTAGTACAAGCAGTGCCTTTCCATGGCACCAGACAAGAAATCTGCATTCATGTCCACCCTTGCTCTCCTTCCAGTTTCCTCTAAGCCATGGCAGAAACCGTTTGCTTCCAGCATTTCCCACCTTTTTATGCAGGAGGGAGAGGGGAGGGAAGCTGCAGGTGGGCTTGGGCTGGCATGTGCCCCTGGAGGCTGTGCACCCTGAGGGGACACCAGGATGTGGGGTCACTGCAAACAGGGAAGATGCTCTTGAGACAGGAATCCTACCTGGCCCCACTGCTGCTGCCTTTCCTCTGAGGTGCCAACCACTGCCCTTCTGCATTTGCCTCTTTCTTATAGAAATGGTCAGCAAGGACAGGACTTTGCCTTATTTCCATGCAGAGAACCTAATTTGGAGGCTCCTTCTTCCAATTTCCTTATCCTTGGGCCAGGGATACCCGCAGTGCACATCCCCAGTTGCTTTGGTAATAAAATCCAGTGATTTGGCACCTCTTGTTGATGGGGTGAATCCCTCCTGTCTCCTTTGGTGTGGAGCCACCAATCCAGTTCCTTTTCCCTGGTTTCTCTCTGAATGCTTCACACAGCCTGGTGTCTGGTGAACTTTCCTGAGGGACATCTGAACAACGAACAGGCAGTTTCCAAGGGGAAAAGGTGAGGAAATGTGCAGGACACACACTACCCCTGAGGCATCCCTGGCACATGCACGATAGGAAAAATCCAGAGTTTCTCGAATTGAGTGAACTCTGGGGTTTGATGGTGGCACTTTGACAACTGAACCTGCAGTAGCCACCCAGATCCAGGAGATGTTGCTGTGCTTTCAGCTAAAGGCCTGGAGGAGAAGCATGCAGAGCATGGGGATTGCAAAGAGTTAGGGAAAACATTCTCAGTGCTCTTGGAGCAAGTAGAACTGGGGACTGTGACAGCACAAGTAAAAACTGTGTTTGGGGCAGGTCTGCACTTCCCAGGCTGCTGAGTGGAGACAAAGGAAGCAGCTAGTAAAAAGCAGATGGGTGTTAGCATCAAGGGTTGGGTCCCAGTTTCTGGGCTTCTTTCACAGCTCAGATGGATGCTGCTTTTCCATACTTGCTGGTCTGACGCCACGCAGGAGGCAGGTCCCTGCCCTAAATAAAAAATTCCAGTTCTTCCCAATTGCCTTTTGACATCCAGCAGGAAAAACATCCCACTGCATGGCCAGCTAAGCACGGCTCTCCAGAGAACCAAACAACAAAAGATGTAAACACTTCATCTAAGCATTTAGACAAGAGTCTGCATCTTGCGATAGCACCAAGGCTGTGAGCAAAGTCGCTGGGAGGGGCAGAGGGGCTCGAGCCAGGAAGGATCTGCCTGGAGGAAGCACTGATTGCCCAGAAGTCCTGGCTGGACTGGTTCTGTCCCAGCAGGATCTCTCAGGGAGGTGCCTTGGGGTTTGCTGGGGGCAGAGGCTCTGTGCTGTCTCCTGCTGCCCCCTCCCAGGATGCAGCCCTGGGAAGAAGCTGGCTCCCAGTGCCCACAGCAGCCAGGACAGACATCCCTCCACAGGGTCACCCCTGTGCTTGTGGCCACCCTGGGTGACCCAGCCTGGGGGCCTGCAAGCAGAGGCTCACCCTAAGGGCAGAAATAGGGACAGCCAGGAGAGCAGGAGCAGCAGGCTGTGCTCGTTCCCACGTGCACAGAAGGAAAGGAACTGCAGCGTGGCATTGGCAGCACCCACACACACCTGGTCAAGGTGTGCTCACAGCCCACCTGGGCTCTGCTGGCAGCCAGGAGCTGTGTCCTCCCCTTCCACCATCCTCTCCTCCTTCCAAGAGGCTGCAGGGCATCCCTGCAGCTCTCTCAGCAGCCAGGAGAAGCTCAGAGCCTGGCACTGCTGCAGGGTGTTTGTTGGTAGAGCCATGTCCCCGAGCCATGGCTCACCCAAACAGGAGCCAGGGGAGCCAAACTCCCTGTGGGAGCAATGAAAAGGGTGTTTGGGGTAATTAAACTCCTCTGTTTGAGTTGTGCTCCCTGCCCCAATGAAATTGCCATCTCACTGGGGACAAACACAGATGCTACAGCAAAAACTGGGAGATGATGATAACAGACAGGGACACAAGGGCTGCTCAGAGGGTTGAGTCAGCATGAGTTTGCCTGCAGCACAGGGGATAGGAATGCTGAAATAGCTCTTTGTGAGGCCAGCAGCACTCCAGTGCCTAATCCCTGTAAAAATCCACTCCATCTGCACTGCTCCCACGTGAGGACAGGTTTTCCCAGGTAGAGAGGGATCCAGGCTGTGCAGGTCCTGTTCATCCACTCACCTGTGGGCACAGTCCTGCACATGTCCAGGGCCATCCACACACAGCCAAGCACCTGAGGAACACATCAAATGCTGTTATTCTCAGAAAGGATCTGCGTGTGCAACAGCTAATGACAAAAAGCCAATAGTGTCTAGACACAAGTCTGGTAAAAGCTGCTCTTTGTCATGCTCAGGACTGCTGTGGAGGGGATGTGTCAGGAGCACAGGATGCTGCTTTGTGCCCATGTAATTCCTCACTGCAGATGGGAGACAGTGTCTGAAAAATTCAGGGCACCTCCACGCCTTGCACAGAGCTTTGATCCCCAAATCCTTGAAACAGAGCCTTGCTGCTACTGCCTCCCTGCCCAGCCTTTAACCTTCTAGGCTTTACCAACAATATGTCAAAAATAGACTAGAAATACAGCTAGCATATGTCAAAAAGAATGGACAGGAGGGAAAAAAAAAGTTCTGGTTTTTAAGTATTTCATTTTTCTGACTGAAGGCAGCTGTGGGCACAAAGGATTAGATGCTGAGCAACGCAGGGACTTGAAATCTCAATTTGCTGTCACTTCTGCCCATCCTAATGCCTTCACCTCGGGACATGGACTGGTGCAGGAGGAGCAGCTGGCTCTAGAAGCATGGCATGAGAAGGATGAATGGAAATATTTCCTTTGTGGTGACTCTGTATTGGCAAGCTCTGCTAGAAAAGCACAACATGGAGATAGTGGTGGGCAAACACTGGGTCAGCCACGACTGCCAGCCTTGAGCAGCTCAGGTGCAGGTGGGTATCTGGATTGGGAATTCATCTGAAAAGTGAATTTGCATTCACTGAAGTGTCTCAGAGTTCAAAACAGCCCCAAGGATGCTGCAGAATTGCAGCTGGGGCTCCAGAGGCTCCCAGTCTGTCCTAAACCAATTAGCTCTACTGAAATAGCTCTGAGCAACCTGGTCTAGTGGAAAATGTCCCTGCCCATGGTAGGGGGCTGGACTTAAATGATCTTTAAGGTCCCTTCCAAGACAAGCTATTGCAGGATTCTATGAAATAGGGCCATTGCAGGGACTGTTAGATCTTTAGTGATGCTAAGGTCTCAGCTTGCACCAAATATCACTTTTCCAAGCAGCACACGACAGAGCAGGAGCCCCAGATTCACCCCAAAAGGCATCTATTTCCTTTGTCCACCAAAAAATGAAGCTGATCCATGCAAAAGCATGCAGGGGTTTCCAGGTGTGGCTATCCTGGCACCACTGACAGGCGGCAAAGGTCTGAGGCAGAGCTGAGTTTACACCATGACATTTAACAAGGGTGACAAACCAGAAGTTGAGCATCAGCTGTTAAGATTAGATCCCGACGTCAAAGAGTTTGGAATTAGAAGCACAGGCAAAAAGAAAAGCAGCTCCACCTCACAGCAAGCTCCTGTTTCATTCTTGAGACATTCTAATTGCTCCTATTTTTAATTGCATATTTATACCACAGGCTATTTCTCTCCCTTTAATGAGACAGGAGTGAAATCAGCTTATAACATTTCTATGTCTTTTCATGAAGGTGTTGAAGTAACTGCCTGCTCATTTTTACTTTTTTAGGGCTGCAGAAAAAGGGAATTGATAAATGCCAGAGGAATGAAAAGTCAGAGTTTCTTCCCAGCTGGGAGATTTCAGTGTGGGTAAGGGAAGGAGCTCAGGAAAAGGGGGAAAGGTGGCCCAGGTCTGACACATGTGAACCCATGGCCACTTTTCCAAAACAGGCTCCACCTGGCAGGAGGGCTCAGTGGGGAACTGTGCCCTTGGACAGAGTTGATGAAACAGCTTCAGAGCAGCTTGGATTTAAAAAAAAACCTGGTGCTGCCAAGTCAGGGGGATGGTGAGAAGGCTGGGACCAGTTTTCCTGCTCTTGGAAGTTCAAGGAAGAAGGCATGGCAAGAGAGGTGGCATTGCCTCTTTCAGGCTTGCTAGTCCAGATGTTCACCCCCCAGATGTTCACCTACCAACCTTCAGGGTGGAAAAGGTGAGGGGAAGAAAGCAAGGCAGGAGGAAGCACCCTCCATCTCATAAATCAGAGTGAATGCAAGACTAATGAAAAAGAACAAGAAAAAACACCCCAACCTAATATTTTAGCTTCCAAATTTTAATTTTCTTCAACTAAAAGTATAGAAAATGCAAGTTTTTGCCATCTGTGCAAACAGTTGTAAATGCTGTTGAATCTTTTAAAGCTGACCTGTTACACTAGAGATGCCCAATTACATTCAGGAGGGCAGGCAGAGAGACAAGGAAGAAACCTATTTGAAGGGATGCCTTAGGGATAAAACACATTCTAGGGGTGGCCTTTTTTGGGAATTGGCAAAGGCAGGTGAATAAAATACCTAGTGTGACCTGTAGAGTGGTAAAGCAAATGAATAAATGTGTTTTGGATTATTTGGAGTGCTTTTTGTGTGTTTGGAGTTCTTGTGTCTGTGTTTTTTTGAGGGTTTTTTGGGTTTTTTGCGTGTGTGGTTTTGTTTGTTTATTTGTGATTTTTTTTGGGGGGTGGGGTTTTTTGTTTGGTTTGGGTTTTTTTAATGCCTTATGGGATCAGCACTTGAGGAAATAAGCCTCAGAGGGGCTATTTGGGTACTGTAGAGCAATAAAAAGTTTATCTAAGCCTGAAAATCAAGAAATAGTTCCAATGGAAGTCCTGGATGACCTGATAGTGCTCATCCTGCCCAAACCACTTCCTTCAAAGTCAGATGCCTCCTTCCCAAAGCAGGAGCAGGACAGGGCCAGGGAGAATTCCTGAGGGAGCTCCCTTGCATGATCTTCCAGACAGAGCATAAACCACTGCTCTGACCCAAAGATCCTGGCAGTTTCCCCACACTTTTAGCTGTCCACCCACCCAGGCAGTAACACCCCAAACTGGATACAAGAAAATTGCAGAAAAAACTGCATCACAGCCTGACTAAAGACAAGGCAAGTGGCATCCACTGCTTTCCCTCCTCCACAGGTTCAGTCACAGAGTACCAGGGCTGGAAGGGACCCACAAGGATCACTGAAGTCCAGCTCCTGGCCCTGCACTCTCCCTGAGCAGTGGGCAGCCTGGGAGCAAAGGGAAAAGGACCTGCAGGCTGGAAGTCAGGCTGTCAAGGTGCAGCTGCAGAAGCTCCCAGCCACAGGAGCCACTTGGAAGTTACAAAGAGCAAGCTGAACTTCAGGGCAACAATAGCTGGACAACAACAAAAAGTGCCCCAAGATGTAACAGACCTTACAAGCAAACAGCAAAACACAAAGAAAACCTCACCCCCAGAAAAGCCTGCCTGTACAAGTAATTCACTAACGGTCAAAAAAACAAAACAGGAACTGCCTACTTCCCCAGACTGTCAGAAATGGAGGGGAAAAACAACAATAAAGTCAACAGCCATCCAAACAAACTGCCCAAACCAAGAATAATAACCCCTCCCTCCCCAGCCTGCTGAAAAGACCCCCAGCAGTAATGCTCCCTGCTGAAAAGCTACCCAGAAAAAAAAAATTAAAAAAAGAACAAAATAAAGACAGAATCCAAACAATAGTTTGTTGGTTTCTTGGAAATATTTATGAATAATATTCAGAGGAAATGTTCTCGAGGGGAAGTCACGTAACCAAGCTCAGAACCCAGGCAGAGATTGGGAAAACAGATGGATCTTGCTCTCCAGAGGGGATTTTTGATGCCTAGCAAGTCCAAAGCCACCATCTCATTCCTACCACCCATGTACATCAAGGCTCTGACCAAGAAACAGCCTCGTACCTCACTCACTGGCTCTCCTGATGAGACACTGGAGCTGGCAAAGCTTTGATTTATCTTGAGAGCTGACTGATAGAGAGCCAGTAGAGTCATCCAGTTTTCAGGGGGTTTCCCAATCAATTCCCTTCTTTCAGCTGAAAATTTCAAATGTTCTCTAACTCAATACCCATAGGATGATTTGCTGTTAGTGGTCCTTGCAAGAGAGAATTTTGTACCAGGAGATCATTTTTGCACAGAAAGCAACAGACCACAAGACAGGTATCAATAAGTTTGAATAAAATAAGGCAATAGCCATGAATCCTTGTCCATGAAAAGATATCTTTGTCATTTAGCATCCATTTGAAGAAAATGTAATTAAGCACTGAGTTAATATGAAGATTTTAGTACTGTGTTGCTTTAATGTTTTGTTTGACCACAGGTGGGAAATAATCATTCAGAGGATATCACATTAGAGCACCTCCTAGTAAAATCCACCTTCCATATTCCTAATCAATACTGACATTAAAAACCTCACTGAGAGCTTCTGAACAAGCAGGGACCTTACTCCAAATGTCTACTGGGGAAATAATAAATGAACAAATTCCACCAGGAATGAAATGTCAGTCTCAACATGCTGCTTGAAGTCTCTGTTGACGCCCACACAGCTTCCCATGTATTAGTGAGTAGCGGTGCTTCTCCCAGCCACAGAAGACAATTTATTTGGAGTTCTAATTGGCATCTTGTCTTGGGTTGCAATACAGGATGTGGCCAGAAATGTGTATTCTATCCCCATCTGCTGAAGCCAGGTGGGGCAGTGACCCTTATCTCTGTGGCACACATTATC
>JANRMJ010000125.1:23012067-23023957 GCA_025584955.1 Alethe diademata
TGGAAGTGTCCAAGGCCAGGTTGGATGGGGCTTGGAGCAGCCTGGGACAGTGGAAATGTCCCTGCCCAAGGGATGGGCTTTAGGGTCTCTTCCAGCCCAAACTATTTCATGATTTTATGACATTTGGACACTGAAGTGTCCCAAATCCTAGAGCTACTGACAAAGAAATTATTAGAAAGTGGATCCTGCTTTGATAAACCTGATTTTGATGTTAAAATCATTCTTCACCTGTAAACTCTGACTCAGCCTCAGTTGCAAATCCAAGGTAGCAGGTCATAAGGGTCACTGGTAAAACTGGGGAAGAGAGGATGGACATGGACTGAGTGGTCTTTGACACTAGCTACAAACACAAAGTGAAGGCAGACATAGAAGAGAGTGACTTTGACAGCCTCATTCCTGAGAAGAGCCAGGGAGCAGCAGGGACACGAGTCTCACTCCATGGATGGAAAGTTGCATGGCAGGATTTTTCTAGAAGCATCCCAGGTCATTTTTCCTGCCTGCAGGAGCCACTGGTCAGCTCCTCTGCCCTGCTGAGCTCAGCAGCACCACAGCAAGGGGGAAGCTGCCAACACTGAGGATTTTCTGCTGAACAAGAAACATCAGCTGCATTCCTTGATCACCTCCAGGTCTCGAGGACGCTGCTTTTTTCGTGCCTCTCTCTTGCTCATCAAGTGATGCTTGCTGTGCTGGGCAGATCACTGCAGTGCCTCAGGCACCCAGCTCCAGTGGAAAAACCCAAGAAGTTCATCCCTGTGTCATGCTGAGCTCTGTCAGCCTGTAAATAGCAGTGATGGCCCTGAAGCACCCAGGGGAATGGGAGATAAATATTCCTCCCCCTGGATAACTGGGCTAAAACGCATCATCCAAGGGCCCCACTGCAGGGAGAGATTCCCCCATGGGGCTGCAGAGGAGGATGTTGAGTTTGAGGCTGCTTATTGGCATTTGGAAGGAATTTGTTCCACCACTGGAAACTTTTGTGGCCAAAGAAGTTAGAGGGGGAAAAGCCAGTTAAACTTTGGCCTTTTTCTATGGAGGGTAAACTTAGAAACATGGCTTAGATGCATAATTTAGAAAACCAAGATAAAAGTCAAGCCAGCTGCTTTCCCCAGAGCTTTTCTATGATTCCTGCTTACCAGGCTTAGCCACAGGGACTAAGTGCCATGTTTGGAGTGCAGACTTCTGGCTGGTAGCCACGACACCCACCAAGGGTAATTTTTGACTGTGTAATTCATCCTCCCTGAACAAACTCAAAACCCAGTGAAGCAGGAAGGAATAGGAAGTGAATTGCAAAGCATTTTTGTGCACTCAGGCTTTGGTGACCAGTGAGACCTGTGTTATGGTGTGATGAAATTTGCCAAGGGGTTTTCTGATGAAAGAATATCTGTGGATGATAAATCTGAAAGCCCCAACACACCAGAGGAGCTGTGTTTGTATATGGACAGTGAAAACAGGTTTGCCTTATTTCACCTTGGTCTAAACTAAACCAAAATTAATGCCAGGGTCTCATCTCACCCTAGGCTGGCTTCTAGTTAACAGCTGTGAATAATTCAGGAGAAAGTCTCTCTCCTGCCAATTACTGCTGCAGACAGCACCTCCAGCCCCTTCAATGTGCACAGCCCTGGCTCTTTGCTCCTCTGGCAGACATTGCCTACCCTGGGCAGGGGGACACTGCTGTGTAAAAATGAGATTTCTGTCTGCTGTACTGGTTAGATGCTTCCATGTGATAAAGGGAAAAGGCAAAATCCAGCTCTTCATCATGTTAGGAATAAACTGTTGGTTAGTGCCATGTGTAGCTATAATAAATCCATTGCCGCAATTAAAAAAATCTCTTCTACTGAGTGAGGTTGTGGTTAACAAGACAAATTATAAAAATCTGTGCATTTCCACAGATGCAAATCAACAGTGGGACACTCCTGCTCCGTGCTGCTCCTTGAGCACCTCTTGTGACAAAGAAGATTTCTGCAGGGTTGCAAGAGCATATTGGGATGTACTGAAATATCCACAGTCACATTTTGTACAGGTGCCTGACAATAGTCACGTTTTCAGCCATTTCTTCCTGCTCTCACACACTGCCCCAGCCTCCATAAGAAAATACTGAAACCCTGGCTTTTTTCAGACTTCTGTAGGCATTGAGAAATTGATCTCCCCAGGGTTCTGGGCACTACGATTTCACTGTCCCAGACAGACATCATGGAAAAAATGGTGCATGCTCCATCTCTGAATGGATTAAAATAGGCTTGGACGTACAAGGTAGGAGCAGAAGGTGGTGAATAGGATCATGCACCAGTTCTTTGGTTTCCATTGGCATCTCTTGAGCAGAAGCTCAAGAAACAGCACAAGAAACTTCATGCCAAGCTCTAGCAATGACTGTTTTAACATCTCTGTGATCTTTGTGATCTGCACAAATGCAGGCAGTCAGAGCTGCTGGCAGGAAGGCATCACTGCTCCCCTCACTGGGACTCAAGCAGGGCACCCCAGCCAGGATATGGGGAAGCCAGGGAAGGATTTCTGCCAAGCTATTTGCCAGCTGGTTGGCCCCCAGCACCTTCTTGTGCCTGGAGCCCTTGCTCCAGAGGGGCAGGACCTTGTGCTTCTTGTTGAAACTCGTGTGGCTCCTGCCAGCCCCTCTCTCCAGGCTGTTGAGGTGCCCGTGGATGGCAGCACATCCATCCGGGTCCATCAGCCATTCCTCCCAGCTCTGTGCCACCTGCAGCCTTCTGAGGGGGCTCTCTGCCCCACCATCCACCACTCAGGTCAGTAAGGCAGAGCTCTGGGCAGCACATTGGAGGATTTCAGCCTCCTTGGTGGTCCAGGTTGGTTCTGATGAGCCCAGGGTGGGGTTTCTGGGTACAGTCAGGAGCTCATCTTCCTTTCAAAAAGCCTGAACCTTGGTGTTAAACTGGGGCTGTCAGATTTGCAAGTACAAGCACTTCAGAAGTGCCAGCATTGAAGTTCCACGTCCAGCTTAAGTCAGTTCTCCCAGCTGTTGCTCACTGGCTCACAGAGACTTTTCCCTGGAGCAGATGGAGCTCAGGATGGTGCAGTTAATCTGTGGTCTGACATGACCCTGCCTTCCTGCAGCAGTGGGTAATGGGCAAAAAACTGCCTTCATCAGCTGCTCAAGGACTTCCTCTGCACCACAGGGTCTTGCCCCAATTGGTGCCAGGAAAACTCCTTGTGGGGCCAGGCTATCAGATCACTTGTGGACATTACCTGTGTTAAAAATGCATAACGAGGAAGAAGCAGCCTGCTGTGTTGACTTGGCATTAAGAGCTCCTCTAAAGATTAAAGCAAGGGTTCCACTCAAAAACTGGATGAACTTGCAAGGGAACTAAATAAATAAATAAAGTTGTGATAAGCCATGCCTTTGTCTAACTTTTGAGTGGGTGACGTTTTTTGGAGCTACTAATGAAAACAAGTTCAATGGCCTGTGGCTCACTTTCGGTGACTCCTCTTCACTTAGGGACCAGTTAGCAACAGATCAATGTCAGGAGCAGCCAGCATGTGTCATTGCCAGACACTTCATCCCCATGGAGATCTCCTGCCAATGCCTTGTTTGCAGTGAGATCAATGACCTGGCAGTCCACCTGTAGGCTCCATGGAAAAGTAATTGCAGGAGGAAGCATGGGAAAGTCTGCTTTTGTCAAACAGATTCTGGCAGGTTGTCAAACTGTCAGCCTCCAAGTGCAGGTGAGAAGAAGGCTTTTAGCCTGGTTTCCTGTGGAAATGAGGCTGTTAGCATCAGACTGTGATCAGCTTAATCCAAGGGAGCAATCAGGCTGCAGTAAAGAGCTTAAAATAAAAATAAAGTCCTCTAAACTTCATAAGAATAGAGAAGCACATAGAGAAAAGTGATGTTATTGATGCTGCCACAGAGGGGAAGACAGGGAGAACTTTCCTCCTAGACATTGCCTTCAGCAGATGCTGCTGGCCATGGATGTACTCACCAACTAATCCATGGGAATGAAACTCAAGGGAACAGCTTGTGCAGTCCTCTGGCTGGGTGAAGAGAGAACATTTTCTGTGTGGTCATGGGTGACATGAGAGAGAAACCAACGAAAGGAAAGATCCAGGAGAGGAGGAGAGCAGGACTGAAGCTGTTTTGAAGACAGCAAAGCTCTGTGATTGTGTATTGCAGGGGGTTTGCTGGACCTGGGGCTATAGCTGTGCAAGAGGTGCAGCAGTCTGTGACTGTCTGCAAGACAGGCTACATTAATTATTTTTAATCATTTTGATAGCTTCCACAGTAAGTTTTGAGCCATGGATTAATGTTTTTGCAGAGAAAAGGATCAGAAAGCTGGGTGACTTGTTCACGGGTCTTCCTGAATCAGCAGAAATACATCTCACATCCAGCCACATTTGGCAAACCAAGTTGTGTTTAGCCTGTAGCTAGAAATGTTTATAATTTGTTTTAATATTTATAATTTGTCCCTGAAAACTGCACTGTGCATGCCATCATGCTGGAAAGTGCTCAGATGCTGCCAGCTGAATTAAGGGAGATGGGCAATTATCTTGCAAGGAGCCTGTGGACTCAGGTATTGAAACACCCACCACTGCTGCATGTGGCAGGCCCATGTGAAAGGCTCAGCTGCTTTTCAGTCTATTTTTACAGCTCCTTGGGGTCAAATCATCCCTGCAAAGGAGGATTTAATGAGAAGGACTGACCCTTTCTGCTGCTCCTGCTATTCAGCAATGACATTTCACCCAGCTAGTCTTCTCCTCAGAAGACAAGTCAGGCCCATTTTGTATAATGGGTGTTTCCATGAGATTGCCACGGTACCCTGGGGGTTTCAAAGGCCTCTCAGGGATGAGGATTTGCCTGGCACTTGTGTTCCCTGGCTAGCCAGCCTTGTCCCATAATGACATCAGTGCAACCATGCCATGAGCCACCCTCCTCTACCTCAGGAGCCTGTGCCAGGAGAGGAGAGCAGAAACATTTCTCCCAGCAAAACATGTCCAACCCAGCAAGTTCACCAGCTGAAGGTTTGCCAGCAGCTGGGTTTGTGGCAGCTCCTCAGGATCCCCACCAGACTGCTCACCCTGAAACCCAGCCATCCGAAATCCCGGGAGGAGTGAGGACGTGCAGGTAGTGTCAGTCTGCTTTCACCAGTGCCCTGAGCCTTGGTCTGAGAGCTCTGTGGCTCCTCTTACAGCCAAGCATTCTGCAGCCCTCAGAAAAAAGGGATTGGGAGAAACAGGTTGTAATTCCAGCAAATCCATGAACTTCTCCAGTCAAGCACAGAGAGGAGCATCTTCGACTCAGAGCTCTGAGCATTTGGAGGTATTCCTCCTCCTTCTGCCAGGACAAAGACATGTGCTTGCTCATAATGGGGGCTGGGGTAGGGTACACAGAATCACAAAATTTTAGAATCATTTAGGTTGGAAAAGACCTTTGAGCCCACCAAATCCAGCAGCTGCCCCAGCACTACTACACCCACAACTAAAACATGTCCACAAGTGCCACATCCATGGCTTTGAAATCTCTCCAGGGATGGGGACTCAGTAACTGCCCTGGGCAGACTGTACCAGTGCTTGACAACTGCTTGGGCAAAGAAAATTTTCCAATATCCAACCTAAAACTTTCCTGGTGCAACACAACCTGTTTTCTCTTGTCCTATTGCTTGTTACTTGGCAGAAGAGACCAACACCTCCAAAGCTGCCCCTAAGAACCTTCTGGCCTCTCAGGACACTTGCAGTTGAACCTCAGATGCATCTTGAGTTAAAAGGAGAATGCCCAGCACAAACCTCAAAACAGCTTGGCCAGGGTTTGTGTTCCTCTTCCCTCAAACCCTGAGCTGCATTTTCCTGCAACTGTGACTGGTGCCATCAGCTTTCCATTTCAAATGGTTAATTTTGCTTTATGAGATCAGTCCCCTCAGTAATTTGTTTTCTGCCATTGCTCCAGACAGCAATGATCAGAATATTTAAAATATTACACTGCTGCTTTTCTGTAATGGCCAACAAAAAGTAAATCTGGAAAGCTAGAAGGTAATGGCAAGATTGGATTTAGGGCCTTTTTGTGGTAGGCAGAGTTCATATTCTTGGCCATGATTTGGTTTATATTAAGCAGGGAAAATGAAGTTTTATCATAAAATTTGAAGGACTTGTGGCTCTGAAAGCGGAAAAGTTTCTTCTGACTCCATCTACCCTGAGAAAAGATATTCTCCCCCAGTGTTTTGTGTTCCCTGCCCAAGCAGACAAATCTGAAGTTACCCAGACTGTGTTCTTTGTGGGAGCAGATGGCAGCCCAAAAGCAACACTCATCCAGGGAGATGCACCTGAATAATTTCATTTAGTTTGGTACTGTCTTTGCATTGCAAAATCATCCAGTCTCATCTATTTGTGGTCTATGGCTTTACATGCCCAAGTTTGTATCCTCTGAGTAATTACCAGGATTTGCTCTGTGAAGCAGAGGGGTTCTGGGCAGACATTTTAATTTCCATCAGCTGTCATACCCTGGGAAGATAATGAAACACTCTTCATTTTCCATTTAAAATGATATACAAACGCCGGACATTAAACCCAGAGAGCTTTCCAAAAGGGAACATGTGGGTAGCTTCAAACTTTCCTTTGGCACCCAGCCACCAGCGAGGGTCAGCCCAAGTTCACTATTTCCCATTGTGTAAGGCTATTTGTTTAACATTTCTTTTGTCTGAAGTGGCCTTGTCAAATGAGATCCCCACATCATTTTCATTTGGCCCTTCACTCCCATCTGAGCTGTCACTCCCATGGAAGCAGTTTGACTTTGAGCTTAACAGGAATGTAGGCATAAGTAGGCAAAGCTTTGAGAAATTCACGTAATTTTTCAGCTTAAACATAAAGGTATCCCTAAAAAAATGGAATAGGCAGCCTCAGAATCTCATTGTGTAAAAATCCAAAGACACCTCCCAGGACCAAGGTTCAAAAACTTGGTTCCCTCTGCTGTTGCAGACAGGCTGGCCCAGGTTCTGCAGCCAAATTTCAATCTCTGTATTTTGACTAGATTAAAGAAATAAGCCCCACATTGTTTTGAGCCAGGGACACATCCTTCTTCACATCCTGTCCTGCGTGGCACTGCTGAGTGGGGCTGGGAGCTCCCCCTCCCCCAGCACATGTGGTGGGTGCACGTCATCCCCGCGCCCTCGGGGTCCCTCTGACACACAGCATCCGTGTGGGTGCTCTCTGGAGTGCAAGGACATCCCCCAAAACAAATTAATGTCATCTCCTGGCAGGTCTGTGCTCCGGGTTTTAGCTGGGGACTGGGACTGCAGCCGCTGTTGCCATTCTGATTGATCCTCCTTGGCTGCAGCTGTACTCCAGGATTTCCAGCTGGGCACATACCTGCTCGTGTACTTGCTCACCAAGCTGATATTCAACCAGAATGGTGCATTTTCTTTTATTTTAAACCTAAATTAAACACAATATGGAAAGGTGTAACTGGGTGGTGTTTTTTGCACCACTTAATTAGTGGCTTGTCTGAAGTTTCTCCTGTCTTCACTCAGAGCCAGGATTAAAAAACACACAAAGGAAACAAATTTTCTCCTGCTCAGGCTTGGTTGTTTATTAAATCTTATCTTAAGTACAGAAAGTTCAGCAACACTTCTAGTGAGCAAAATGGAGGTGAGCCTACAAGGTCTCTTAAAGCCAAGCGATCCAATAGAGAATTAACACCTATATTATTTATATATATTTTGGCCCAAGAACCAAGCTCCTGTGGCCCATAGTGCAGCACTAACTGTCCAACCAGAAACTACTGCCTGAAATCATGAAGAAGGAGGAACACCACCAAAAGGAGACACCACTCAAAATCCTCCATTTTGTCCCATACCTATTACTATATTGTAAAAGCCTCGAATTTAAAACCCTTCACCATGTGAACGCACACACTTCTATTTAGCTACACACCCATGATTTTAACTCCATCACTCAAATTTGGAAGCCTTCTGCAAGGCCTCATGTCAAAAGCAGTGTTCTCCAGCACAGAAAGCTCAAACCCCCCAGATTTCTGGGATGCAACAGAAAGGGATGTGGTTGAGCTGTTTTATAATTACAGGAGATATCACTGAGCACTGTACAGACCCACCTCTACTGGTATTGGATATACAAATGAAAGAGCCTCACGGGTTGTAAAGGATCTCCAGAGGACCTCTACTCACTCCCAGTTCCTCATCAGTGCAGGTACAGCGAGTTGCTTAGAACTGTGTCCAGTTAAATTTTGAGTATCTCCAAAGATGGAGCCTCTCTGGGCAACTGATGTCAGTTTTTCTCTACCCTCATGGTAGAGAATTATTTTATTCTATAGAGCTACACTTTTAATCTGACATGTACAACCAAAGGAAAAAGCATCAGCTCTAGCTGCAACTAGAAGCTACACTGGATTTCTGGTGTGGTTTGCAAACCCCTCAAAATTTCTGCTTCCTCCTTAGCATTTTCCCACTGCTAACAAAATTACATTTCTCTAATCATCTCCATTGTCCATACGCCCCATTTGTGTCCTGGAAGCTGCCAAGGCTGTGTCTCATTTCAATTTCTTGATGGCCTTGCTCAAAGGCCAGTTGCCATTGTATGGAAGCCCAGTGTATTTAAAATAACCAATTACAGAAAATGGCACAGTCCCAGCTGCCTTCCAGAAGGCTCCTTTGGCAGGAGTTAAACACTGCAGCAGGGGCACATACAGGGCTGTCTTCTCATGGGTAAATGCACAGAACTTAAACGGATGCATGGGATGTAAACACCCACAGTGGGATCCCCTGCCAGCCCTACACTACACACTGAAAGAATTTTCAACACTGAACATGTCTCCAAGAGGCTCCAGGTAAGGGCCTGATCAGCACAGACATTCCATGAGCTGCTCTTTGCCTCAGTATTGTCATCTTTGATATCCTTAGAGAACAGAAAATAATGCAAATTGGTTGTAACTTTGCTTTACAACAAGGATGCTTTAGTTCTTCCCTGTTCTTATGTCACTCTCCAAATGATACACACCTAGCTATACAGTATAAATAAGAAAATTATTATTTTTGGCACCTATAATTGGAATGGCTTTTCCTCTAACAAAATGAGAAAATGAGAAATGATGCACCATGATGTTAAAGAGCTGTTGTTTCTACATATCTGCAGTGGAAGACACTGGGAAATTGGTAAATAAACAGCTATTTCAAATTTGAGAGTTAAATCAGGAATACATATTATTTCAATGACATTTTGAAAAGACTTTTTTAGGTATTCATGACACTGTGGAAGAGCTTTGAACAACCCCTTCCCCACTCCAAATCCCAATCCCACCTTCCAAACGTGATGTGGAGTAACAAGGATGATTCAGATTTCAAAAATCTGAAAATATCTGAAAGTGTCATTGAAAATGAAAGGTTTTATTCTTCACTTCTTTAACAGTGAAAATAAGATATTATGCTAAAGCAAATCTTTAATGTAGCACATTTTTCATGTAACAATAAAAACCAGGCAGTAGTTTCCATCCCAGTGGAAGAAGTGCAGCTCTTTGCACGGTGCTCTCCAGCAGGCTCCCTCTGTGTTAGCATGCACCACAAGCTGTTTTAATGCTTTTTAGCTTCAGCATTCCTACACTGAAAACATCCAGCTTTCCATGAAACAAATCTGTACTTTATGGAGGTAGCTGTCTAGAATACCTATTCTCCCCGTGCTATCAGGTAGGAAATTTGGAAATGGAACAATAAAATACACACAAACCAGACCAAAGGTGAACATTCCACATCCATGGTACAAGGCTCTGTATTCTTTCCACAGTTTTTTTACTATTCTTTGCCTTTTTTTCAGGGCGGAGCATAAAATCTGGTCACTTCCCTAGTTCTCTATCTATGTGACTTTGCCTTTTAAGAAGAGATGTTAATGAATATGATTCAGCTGGCACACCCTTAAGTAACTTTAAGCTACTTTAGATATCTTCCCCCTAATATACCAGCTGTTTCCTGTGAAGAAAAGATATCCTTCAAGAGATTTCCTTCTAGAGAAGAAACCTCCTCTCATTTGCCCCAAAGGAGTTTACTCCTTTACCTTTATGGTTAGACTATGTGTATTTTGAATTTGTCTGTGTTTTCCTGCTGTGGCCTTCAACACACTTCCTTCTCAGATCAGAGCTGATGGCTGGGTCTACTTTCACTCAGCTTCCCACAAGGTCATAGCTCTGGTGTGGTTTTGCTCTCAGAAAGCAAAAATCCCACCTGGACTTTCAGGGAGGTGCTGCTGCCATTGCAGACTACCCGTTGGATTTTCCCTTCAACCCTCAGATGAGTCTTCTATGCATGAGCTGGGCTTCAGAACATGAAATTACTAACAAATGGGCATTTTGCACAGTCAAATGGGCATTTATCAGAGTCAAATGGGCATTTTCTCCTCACCCTGGTAAGGAATTGCTGCACCATTGGATTAAAAAGCCATAGCTGGTGGGTCCCTTGGGAGCCCACCTTGCATATGTGTGTGTTCTGCACAGGTTTCCCCAGACTGTCACCAGAGAAATTCCTGGTTCTGTGTGGAAACACAGCAAGGGCTGAGGACTGAATCCACGGTGTTTTTTATTTTGAAAATGAATAGTTTCCCAATTATTAAGCTAATTCTCATCTCCCTTTCTTCATTCCTGGCCATGCAGCACTGAAAAATTTTCCTCAGTTTTCAGTGACTTCTCCATCCTTCCATGGCTCACTCCTTTGGGACTGTGCCTGCCTGGAGAGCAGAGCTCCTGCCCCATCCTCACAGGAACACTGCTGCCATCAGCTTTTCTCCTGATGCAAGGTGACTGTGTCCCTCATGCTTTTGCTTCCATGCATCCAGCTCCAGGGCCTTAGGGGATGCTAAAAAACCCTCTTTCTCTGACAGTACAGCTGGGCTGAGCTGGGCCAAACATGGATTGGGCTCCACTGACTGCAAGCAGAGACAAGGCAAAGCTTTCTAGTGTGGCTGTTTAAATTAGGCAATGAGATCATCACCTGCACCCTGTGTCCATCATTGCCCAGCACTCATCCCACGCTGCCTGTTCAGCCTTGGTCACTGCAAAGAGGTGGGAATTACACCTCAGCTCATCTCAGGAAAGGGCAGGATTTGTCTTGATCCCATCAAAAATTTATTGTAACCCTTAAACCTAGGGCAGGCTGCTGCCAGCAGTTACTCAGGATAAAACTGGTGTTATGGCCCTAAGGACTAAAGGAACAAAACTACATTAAAATATTTAATTTTGGTGACAGACCTGACATCATCCCAGTAGGTGGTTTAGTAATAGAATCACTAAATATTCCCAGTGGGAAGGGACCCACAGGGATCACGGAGTCCAACCCCTGTCCCTGCACAGACACCCAACAATCCCACCCTGTGCATCCCTGGGAGCATTGTCCAAATGCTCCTGGAGCTCTGGCAGCCTCGGGGCTGTGCCCATTCCCTGGGGAGCCTGGGCAGTGCCTGACCAGTGAGGGACTGCAAATACACCAGAATTTACAACATCATTCAAGACTTCGAGCACTGCGGCAATAAAGCCAGCTCAATGTGTAATTTTATGAATTTCATGAAGAAATTTCTCTTCATGTCTCAATATGTGTATGTGTCTGCCCATTCTTCTCTTCTTTGCAAATGAAAATTTTTATCTTCACATCAATTTCTCCCACCATCAGGTTTCAAAGAAGGATTTCAGTTATCTAAACACAAGCTGGTTTGGGCACTTGCCAGCTTCAAAGGCATCGTGTTTGCTATCCACTGGACTGCTTTGAAGGATGCCTTTCTTCTAAAATGCTACATCCTTTAGAGGTAAATTTTATTTATATCTTAATGGGTCTTTATTTCTAGAAGTTTCTTTCACCCCTGTCCTGGTTTGGAGGATAGGTGTCTGCTAAGAAAGGCAGGAGCTTCTCTTTGAAATGGAGAATGTAAACCCTCTCCCTCCAAATTA
>JANRMJ010000125.1:23024057-23034769 GCA_025584955.1 Alethe diademata
AGGGTCACTGCCCCACCTGGCTTCAACAGATGGTGATAGAATACACATTTCTGATTACGCCCTGTATTGCAACCTAAGACAACCCCTCACAGGCATCCAGAGGAAATTTTGTGGCAGGGATGAGGTAAATTAAAGTCAGCTATCATAAGGGAAGGGGATTTTTTTGCTAATGAAATCAACAAGTGCCTCTGTCAGGAAGGTGTGGATTCCAGGAAGGACAGTTGCTTCACATCAAGCAGGAGTACTATGTTTCCTTGGACAGCACATTTTAATCCTTGGGCAGTGGTCACAAGAGATGCCAGTGGACAATAACTAGGAGAGCTCAGGACACTTCTGGTCTGGAGGAGATGCAGCATCCTGGGGCCATGGGAGGCAAGACTTTCCCTTTTAGCTGAAGATAAAGAAGCAGCAGCAGGTTGCAGCCCCGAGGTGTGCACAAACAGGAGCACAGGCAGCCACCTCACAACAGGGCCACAACCAGAGTACACCCACTGCAAGGCTGGCAAGGGAGCTCCTCGAGCCAACCTGCCAACCTTCCCTGCAAACGAGCCACAGCTGCTTTCAGACTCAGCCTGAGGTGCCCTGTCCTGAGGATTTACCCCTGCCTCACGTTCTGCCTTCTGCAACTCAGAAGGGCTGCTGTGAAAGCATCTCTGCTCACAGCCTGCAGCCCACGTGGAAATAGGAGCTGTAGGAACTCTCTGCAGGGCAAGCACGCCTGCTGGAATCTCACCAGGCTTTACTCATTCCTGACGAAGCACTGCTCCTTTGGGTACTGCTTTGCACCACCCAGTGTGCTCTGCCAGCAGCTGAAAGGAAGGCATGGGTAAGTTCTTCCAGTGCTGGGTGATCCAAGCTTGGAGTTTTACTCACACTGTGCAATATTTCTTTATTAAACATTCTTCATTTCACTGTGAAATCCTGACACCAGCAAGATATCACTTGCTGAACTAAGTTATTGCTGACAGGGAATTTTCATCCTGTGCCTAAGACATGGGTTTTCTTTATTTTAGAAATAAAGATTTTCCACTATGTCTTTTTCATTAGTTTTTTCACTATGATGTCTTTCATGACATCAGTGTGGATATTATCTAAAGAACTAAGTAGGACCATCAGATGATGCAGATGTGTTTTGGTGGTTGAATACAAAGTTTGGAGTTAAGAGTTGAAATAATCTTCCTGGGAATAGTTTGCCTGGGAAATATTTGAAAAGTGGAAAACTACCATAGATGACTGATAGACTTGGTCCAGTGTAGGTTAGCTTTCTGAAATTCATATGAATAATTTGTTTCTGTAATTTTAGATTTCACCTAAATCTCTGCCACTATGCAAAAAACCTGAGTGATAAAAACGCTTAGGAGCATGGCACAGAAGTATTTTACCATCACTTTTAAAGATAAAAAGTATTAAAATATGTGAAGTAACATGAGTTTAAGCCCAGTAACATACAACAGACAGAGAATGGCATTGGTTACTGGCAGGAAATTGAGAATTTTCAGTAGTAAAAGAACAACTTCTTTCTTGTGACCCTGTCTAACAACCTCTGCTGTGAACAGAACTATTGATCCAGGGAGGATGTTTAGCTCAGAGGCTGGAATTCAGCCTCTCTGTGGGCACGCAGCTCTGCTCCTAGCCTGCTGCCCAGCAGAGCTCCAGCCAAGTGGAGATGATCTTGTTCAGTCTCTGTTTTCTGACAGATAAGCCCTGGTCCAGCCCAGGCACTGGTTTCCCTTTCAGCTGCACATGTACCTTTTTCTGCACCATTTCAAAAATGCAGTTCCTCTTTCTCACATTTATCCAGATTTCAGGCCAGCTTTCAGTTGCCTTTCAACCTCCTTATCATCTGCAGCTGAGTCATCTCCCATGCTTCCTGTAGTCTAGATTAATTCCTTCTTTGGCAGATGGGGTTTCCACTCCCACTCTTCCTCCACAGGCGACTCCTCGAGCGAGTCATCTTGCTTTTCTGCCCTAGCTTTTCCATCTCTAACATGGGAATCAGGACACTTTCCTTCGTTGGACCAATTCTGAGAACAAATCCACTTCTGTCCACAGAATGCTGTGACGATTGCCACTGAAAACTGCAGCATAATCAGTGTAATCTATAATATGCTCTCATAAAGCCATCCACAAATAAAGAAATCCATTGTATTCCTCCTCCCAGCTAACTACACCCTAGGAATGGAGAATTACAGTCACATCAAAATTATGGCACAGATGCTGAAGGACAAGTATCAACTGCACCACACACAGGAGCGGCGTGGCAGGAAAAGGACAAAAATTGAGGTCTCCACATGGAGCTAAGGATTTGTGGGGCTCAACCTGAGCCCACAGAGAAGGAGGAGGACAAGAAGGTGCTTAATGGACTGACATCTGGTTTCTGGGACAGAAGCAACGGTGATGGAGAATAAAGCTTGGAGGCCCTTTTAGCATCATTCAGGAGACAACCTGAGATTTTAGTAGACAGCCCTATAAGTGCCCTTCCTCCACAGCCTTGGTCACACTGGTGACAGAAAACAAACTCCTGGGGAAATCCACAGAGCTATAGAGTGCTGAAGTTAATGAAAACATCATCCAGCTGTCCCCCTGGCAATATTGACCAAATGGCTGATGGTGTTAAATAGACTCTCTTTCATTTGAAATGCAAATAGGTAAATATTAGTGCTACCTCTAATGAGACTTGGAGAATGCACACTCCAACTCCTGGCCATCACCCTTAGGCACAGCCTGGAGGGTACAGAGCAATGAGGAGGATGTGCTCTGTCCCAGCTAACTTAGACCCAACTGGAAGAAAGCTGAAAGCAGAAAGAGCTCTCAGCTTATGCTGGACACGAGCTTGTGCATTGGAAATTATTCCAGAATGCTCTGTATTCACGTTTCATCTGTATTTTCTCAGCTCAGAGTAAGGCCTGAACAACTCTTCCTGCACTCACAGGCGTGTGAGGGCACTGCAAGATGGATGTGCCTGAGGAACCTCCCTGTCCCTCCCTGTGGAGAATGGGACCAAAGGACATCTGAACTCCCTTGGCTTCCAGTGATCCTTTAATTTATTTTCACACCCACACCAAACCGGAGAGGACACAGTCCTGCACACTCTTTCTATACATTCTTTGCTATGAGTATGGACTCCTTCTTTGGAGAGCAAATAAAATATTCACAGTCTAGGAAAATTGTTTCTCTTTCAGCAGCCAGCAGATCGACTTCCCTGGCCTGCTGCAGGGCAAATTGAGTGCCAGTCTCTAACTAATCTCTGAGCCTACAAGATTTATGTATTTTTAGAGTATCTTGGAAAAGATTTTTGTGATTTGCATATTATTTTTTTTGCTAGAGAGGATACTGGGGGCTTCTCCTACAATGCAAACTATATTCTGCAACTATTGTTATGAGAGTCTTTTGTAATACAGCTCTGCAGGACGCAGACTTTCTTTTGTTGGCTTTATTTACATCTGCTGTGTTTTATGGGCTCTGCACCACTCACATTTCTGAATCATTTGCGTTGTTCCTCATGCCCTTTTGGCTGAGAGGAGTGCTGGGTTTTAGGCAGCACTTTACTAGCAGGACATGCATGTTGAGACAAATCATAACGCTTGGGATTTGTATCTTCAAAGTCCTCTTCAAATACAGCCAAATACAGCTTTGCACCACTGGGGTAGGGAACCAAGAAGAGTTTATTCCTGTTTTGCTGACATGCTATGTCCCCACAAACCCAAAACGTGCCCAGGTGGGACATCAATGCTGGCCCCCACCACGCTGAGGAAAGAATAGACTCCTTTTATTTTGGGAATGGTTAGTCACATTCAAAGGAGACCTAACGCTGTTTTGAACCATAGAAACACAACCTTTGGTGTATTTCTGTGCAGTCTCAGAAGTTATTGGGCTGGTTTCCTCCCTGTTCAGAGAGGTTGTGTCACAGCCCATCAATAGAATTGGGTGCCCATCAATAGAATTGGGTGCCCATCAATAAATTCTGGCTGTTGTCCCACGGACTTGTGTTCTGCTGTGTGCCTGTCTCCAAAACTGCCACAGGCTGCACCAAAGCAGACTCAGGGAGGGCTGGGGAAGACATTCAGCCCTCTCCACACCATCCTGTGAACCTGTCCTGGTGAGTTTTGTGATAACAAATAACACAGAACTGCATATTGGTACTGCCCTTCACGTTTGAGAGTGACCGGAATGCTTTCATATCATTTTTAAGCAAACAGCCTCTCTATAGCCTCTCACTGGGATGTATGAATTTTTGAACTGGACACTGAATCTGAATTTCTAGGTCCACAATAATCTCTATTGTCTAGACATTATGATGGAAAGCACATTTTTTCATTCTGCTTAAACATGCATAAATAACACCCAAACAATATGTCATATATTAACACATTTCAATGGAAACACTTATTCTGACTTGTCCCCAAATCACCTAAACTTACCTGGAATGAACTCCTAAGTGATTTACAACTTTAAATCGCCTTGAGTTTCTATTATGGCTTTGTGAAAGATTTGCCTTTTAATGCCTCCTATTGCCATCCCAGTTCCTCTCTCTCTGTCTAACCTACAGAGATGATTAAGACAAAACTGCTGGTGATGCTGTTCCTGCCTTTTTGTAGAGAACATCATTCTTTCTGCTAACTTTTTCCTTCTTCCTCACAGAGAGAACCTTTTGAGCAGCCTAGGGAGCAAGGGAGTTTGTTCTGATAAAACTGGAAAACCCTTTTTCAGTAGGTGCTGCTGAAGTGGGAGCATTTTCACATATCTGCAAGCTGAAAATGACAAAGAGGAAGAAGGACAGATGGACAATGAAAACACAGAGAGAAAGAAAGGCAAGACTTTTGATATGTTTATTGAGAGGAAGCTCCCAAAAATTATGAGGAAATTTTTGTCTTCCTAAATGCCATCAAATTTCCCCAAGGGTGGATTCACCTTACATATCAGGAGGTAGGTGCCTGTGCTTGTGCCAGTTATCCCAGCAAAACCTGGAATGGTCATTCATGTTGTTTCAACACAAACCAGCCTTTGGAGGTCCTTATTTCCCTTCTCTGACTCCAAAGGGATCCATGGAGGGCTTGCTGCAGCACAGGTATCTCACTCTGAGATCCTAACCCACAGCTCTGTATCATCACCTATACGTAAAAGCTGTGATGAAAATGCATTTGTGATTAATCACATATTCTTAAAAGTTGTGAAATTCCATGAAATAGTTCCCTTATGAACCATAACCCACACTTCCTGTCAGCTTAATGTTTTCTGTAAAGGTGTGCAGCAACAATTGCTCCAGAAGAGAGAGCTCAGTGTTTTGGACCAAGTTACTGTTTCTAAGGGAATCATAACTTTGCCTTGATTTGAATGCAATTAAATTCTCTGCCATAAGAGCAGCATAATGACAAGAATATTTTTTCTTTATTTCCTCAGTTTGGAAATTAAAAGGGAATAACACACATTGGTGAACAAGGAAATAGACCTTCAAATCCATACAGGTAGCAGTATTCTCAAGCCAGAGTGTTCTCCTTTTTGGTATGAAAAGGGATGCAGGAAAACCCTATTATATATTTCTTTTTAATGCCCACTTCCAGTGCATAAAAAGGGGGAAGTTGTGCCAGAAGTTAGAACATGGCTTGTAGCTTTTCTTCTCAGCCCACTCTGGTCTTTAGGCTACTTATTGAATCCCTGATTGCCTGCCTGAGAGGCTGAGACCTGAGACTTGATCTGATAAAAGCTCTGCACAGGTTTAAGTTTGCACATGGCACACAGTCGCTTGCTGTGATGCTGATAAATGCCCTGGGTAGAGCCAAAATTATGACTTCTCTCATGTCAGTTTTACTGCTCAAAGCCATCCTTCAGCTAGTTATGAACTTAGAATGTTGTTTGTTGGGTTTTTTGTTCGTTTGTTTGGGGTTTTTTTGTGCATAAAATACATGAAAAAAACCCCAAATTCTTCATTACTGTTATAGTCACCAGTTTTTGCTTTATGTTCTTACAAGCAATGTTTTTATGGCCCCTGAAAGACTGATTCACATAAAATTTAACAGTGTTTATCTCCTGCTGTAGGAGATACAGTTGAGATCTTATCACAACAAGTGAACTGCTGTTGTTGTACTCTAGCAACCTGCCAAGGAACCATTACACTCCTATCTACACTCCTACACTCTTACCTCCTATCACACCAACCCAATCCTTCCCCAAACAACCAGACAGCAAAGTGCAGCATCCCTGTAGGAAGGATGCTTCCCAGTAACCCTTCCCAGTGGAGCAGGTTCCCTGGAGGCATTTGCACATCCACACGGATGTGGTCTGTGATGACAGCAGCTGCAGGGGCTGGCAGTGCAGAGCCCAAAGCAGTGAAACACAGGGTGTCTGGGTGGGACAGGCTCTCTTTCTGTCACTTAAAACTCTAACTTAAAACTGGGCTTTAACTTAAAACTGTGTATATTCCTGAGGGAGGTGAGGGGTGGGAGTGGTTTTGTGCTTTGCAAACAGCTGTGCCAGAGAAGAAATCACCAGTGAGCAGCGTCCCTCCCAAAAGGAGATGCCCACCTCTCCCCAGGAGATGGTGGAGCAGCTCACACAAGTGATCTCTGTGTAATTTAGTGTCAGAATGAGCTGTGTTGAAGCCTAAGAGGCTTAACGAGAAAGTCGTGCAAGCCTTTCTGGTACAGAGAAACAAATGTGCAACCTAGAAGAAAATGTTCTTGGCTTTTTTGGTGCTAAGTCAGTAACAAGCATAACTCAACCTGTGCTTTGGATCCAATTCTGCACCTTGAAAGCCAGAGGGACCTTCTGCTGGTGGCCTGAGCAGGACTGCAGTACCCACTCCTCACTTGCCACTCCTTCCCTGGGTTTTCAGGCATGTATTGTCTGTTCAGAGAAGTGGCATAGTAAAAGGAGGGAGGGTTCTGGTGAACTGGACCTTCAGGCACAAAACAAATAAAAGTTGATCTTGGGAGTTGGATTTGATGATCCTTGTGAGCCCCTTCCAACTCAGCATATGTTATGATTCTGTGATTCTATGACCTTTGCTGGTTTGTTTTATTACAGCACAGGCACATGGCCTGTGATTTCAGCCCCAGCACAAAGCACACTGGCTAAAACCCCAGTGTACTGACTTTGGCAGTATCTGTGCTGCATCCAAATGTTGAACAGCTGAAAATTAAAGTTTCTGCTTATTCTTTCCTTGCTCAGCCCTTGCCTGAAATTAACAGACAGCTTTGCTAAATTGTTAATCTGGAATTAGGACCTCAGGATTGCATGGTCTGCCATGGACCTTTTGTTCTTGTTTATACTGCTTCCAAAATGTGGGTGGTTTATTGGAGGGTTTATCTACCTATTTTGTCTAATCTTTCCTAATTAGAAGCTCAGGTACAAAGAGAATAATTGAATCTGCAGAGTTAATAAACAATAGTACTGGGATCAGTAAAGATTGCCTGAAAATTCCCAGCTGTATTTGTAGGTTTCTCCTACAGCTGGGCTTGCTTTGTGTCCCAGGGTTTTAATGTAGGCCCTGCTCTGTGATAATGAAATTGTGAAACAGAAAACTCTGGAGAAATATGCAATGTTAAGTGATGCAGAATAATCTTTAACTCTTTTTAAATATTTCATTCCCCTTTTTGCCCTCTGAACAGGTGTGGTGCTGGGTGAGGTGAATGAGAGCAGTTCCTACTTCCAAGGGCATTATTTATTCAGACATAATTATTTTTTGGTTAAAATGCATTCTCTTATATGCCCAGAATTTGCAATCCATGTTTTTCTGTATTGCAGATTAACATCCATTTCCATTTTAATAATGACAGTGAATGCAACAAGCAGGGCCAGACTGCAAAACAAACATTAGCTAATTTGTAGTCTTTTAAATATGTAAAGCTAGTCTTTGATGTTAATACACCATTAAAAAGGAGCTGGGAAGTTCACAGTCTGTTCCTATGTCGCTTGTCAAGCAGCAGAACAGCTCAAAGAGCAGCTTGTTGGTTTGCAGCATCAAACTCATCTCAACAATTTTGGTATCCTGTAAAAAATGTTGATACCTGACATCCTCAAATTTTATAGAACATGCAAAATCCATGGGAGGAAAGTGCATCTGCAGGGCTTGTGCCTTTCTATGCCCATTCCTCTTTCTCTAGCAGCATCAGCAATGTGGTCCATCTGAGCCTGACTGATTCTCCAGCAGTCCTTGGGGATGGAGGAATAGCTAGATCACCCTGGCACTCAGAGTCCATGCAGTGACCGTATTTTCCAACCCCAGGAATTATGTTTACAAAAATCTTTGAATATCAGCACAGTTAGGAAATAGTTCAATGTTTTGGGACTACAATTCTTAAGGGGAAAATGAATTTGTCATTGTGGAGTTTACTTTAGCCAGGATTGAGGTGATAATAATTAATCAAAATCCTTCAACTGTTCCTGGCAGCAGCTTGTGCAGCATTTTAGTTTTTCTTCTGAACTGTTAATTGGGAAAAATGTGCAGCAATTTCACTTATTCTTCTATACGGTGAGCCATGACTACTCTCATTTCTCCCATTTCTGAAGTGAAGAGAGTCACTGAAGTATGAGGAAATCATCAGTGCCTTTCAGAAAATAAAAAAAGGTAACTTAGGCACTTGAAACAGTTTTCAGCTTGAAACATAAAGAGTTGTGCTGACAGCAGCTACCTGATCCAAGTAACAGTCCATTTTTCACCCATAACAAGTAGGACACAGGTACAACACATTTACTTTTGGCATTGACAAGTGAACTGCATTCCCATTTTTAGGGGAAGACAGACAGATCCTCATTAGCACTGCTGTATTGAGATAACTGAGGCAACATGCGAGGCATGCACACACTGATTACAGTGCAGTACTGTGATGAAAGCCAAATTTTTCTCCCCTCATAAATAGGTCAAATTGGTGTTTTTATACCACTATTTTACCTTCTATCTTAGGAGGCTTGTTCTTTTCTTTTGGCACAGAGGTGGAGCTGCTTTCAAAAGAAAACAACCAGGTACAAGCCATGGACTTTCCATACTAAATTATATCCTCATCTTTCCCCTTTCTAGAGTTTTGAGGGGCTCATTATTATAAAATAATTATAGATATCATTATAAAAATAATGATAATTTTATCTTTGCAAATATTTGTCTCTGGCTACTTTTAGTCCATGACTCTCCCAGATCCAAGTCAATTCATTCCCACATCACCAGGTAAACTAATTTCTGTTCTCATGTACAAAAAATGTCAGGATGAAATTTGTCCTCTTCTTGCAGGAGCAACCCCCAGCACTTGATTTTGATATAAAACCCATAATTTATTAGTGAGTTAATAAAATAATAGCTAGTTTGAGCATCACTAGGCAGGGACAGAGCAATAGACACAGCTGATTGGTGCTACTCTGAGTACCAAAATTGTCTCAGATATCAGAAATTGTTTACACTGTTCATAATTTTTCAGCTTCTAAAAATAACTCTCCAGTAGGCACTGTCTCATCTCAGAATCGAGTAAAACAAACACCAGAAATCAGGGAAATAACTATTTTCTGCTTTTAGACGTATCGTTAACTGCATGAGAGTGGCAGACAATGACTCCATCAACAAATTTGTGCATAAGGAAATGGATTTCCATGTAAATAATTATTATGAATGTTAACTAGCTGCATACATCATCAGGAAAACATCAGGGAGGTTTGTTTGTGGAGGCTAAACAAAATATGTTTGCTTCGTGCTGTTCTTTTACATAGTTCTTTTTATTGGAAGCACAATTTACAGAGGCATAGCAATCATGTATGTTTCGCTGTAAAAGCACCAGGTTTCTTTGGAAACAGTATCAGGCTCTCTGCAGAAAAACAAAGTTGGCCAAACTTCATAGTTATCAAGCTCGAGTTGAAAATATTCGCTCATTCTGTCTTGATGTTGTTGATG
This sequence comes from Alethe diademata, assembly GCA_025584955.1. NCBI lineage: Eukaryota > Metazoa > Chordata > Aves > Passeriformes > Muscicapidae > Alethe > Alethe diademata. The sequence goes on from JANRMJ010000125.1 coordinate 23,033,932, forward strand.
TGCACCTTTCTGGTAGTGATTTCCAGTGCAGCGAAAAATAATTAATTGCTAGAAAGTTGAAGGTAGAAATGACTTCAAATGGGATCTTGCCAAGGATTTGGCAAACAAACTGCTATTTATTTCAACGTTTTCATCGTGGTGAAGGAAAAATGTCCTTAGATGAAAACGTATCTGCCTGGATTATTGGATGATACTAAAAACGTAAATGATGAAAAGGATGTAGGCTCGCTGAAGTCTTTCTAGTTCACCTGGTGGCATTTCCTGGCAGGAACAGTCTGAAACAGCTTTTATAACTCAATCTTCAAAGAGGCCTCACCTTCATCTCCAGTTTTCCAGTTGTTTTCATTAAAAACTCTGCCTCTGCAAACAGAAAAACACATGTTTCCAGTGAAAATTTGGGTGCATGGTGCCACAGAGCTGATAGGCATTGCATTCCGGGGAAAATAACTTCCATGCTAAGGAAGAGAAGCACTCTGCTGTCCCCCTGCAGTGGCACATGGGCACCAAAGGCACAGGGGGCTGTGTTTGAGATCCACATAAACACCTCAAAGGCAGGTGCCAAGAGGATGGTGCGAGACTCTTTTTGGTGGCACTCAGTGGCAGGATGAGGAGCAATGGACAAAAACTAAATCACAAGAAGTTTAATAACATGGGACCATGGAATATGCTGAGTGGGAATGGACCCACAGGGATCAGGGAGTCCAACCCTGTCCCTGGACAGACACCCCAACAGTCCCACCCTGTGCATCCCTGGGAGTGCTGTCCAAACACTCCTGGAGCTCTGCAGCCTCGGGGCTGTGCCCATTCCCTGGGGAGCCTGGTCAGTTCCAAACACCCT
>JANRMJ010000125.1:23035712-23077258 GCA_025584955.1 Alethe diademata
CGGGCGATGTTTTATTCATGGCCCGGCGCGCTTTGTGCGGAGCGGGCCGGCCGGGAGCGGCGGGGAAATGGCTGCGGGTGGGCGGCTCGGAGCGCCCCCGGCCCGGCAGCGCCGGGGCCATCGCGCCGGGGCTCGGCTGCGGCCCCGCGGGTCCTGCGAGCCGCGGACCGGCGGGTGTGATGTGTGCGGCTGTATGTCGGTATTTGTGTCTGTTCATCTGTGTTCCCTTTCGCTGTTCTCAGCAGCGTATTGCAACACCGCCCGCTCGTGCGCCGGGCGGCACTTACACCATCGCCGAGTTAACTGTAGATGTCAGGCTGTGCTTGCTCTGGGGTGATGTCACGGTGGTAAAAACGCGCAGAAATGGGGATTCGGTGCGGGCAGAGCGTGATGGAGACGGCCCGGAGCCAGCTGGCGCGGCAGAGCCGGCGGAGCCGCTCCGCGCCCGGTGCGGGGGCAGTGCCCGTTGCGGGCGGAGCGGGGCGTCACTGCCATCCTCAGCCATTATTTGTGGGGAGCTGCCGACTCGGAGCAGCAGATATTTATGCCTGGAGCAGAGATACTTGGCTGGTTTTGCCTTACAAAGGTGTTCAGGTGTGTTTTGGTTAGAGAGTTGGCTGATGCCTGTCTTGTCTGCCAGTCGTTCCATAAGGCAGCCTCCCTGGGCATCATCGGTCCAGAGGAGGAATTCTGTTGTGCGCTGTGGAAAGCTGTCTGTGATCAATAGGCAGTGTCATGTTAGCTCCCGATACCGCCTCTTGATCTCTCCCAAGCTGATCATGGACCAGTGAACTAAAGCTGAGAGATGCTGAAACATGTCCCTCGCCTTGTTCAGTTCCCCAATTGCCTGCCCTTCACTTTCTCTATGCTCTGGTTGGTTGGATTTAAATGGAAAAATTCTGGTTCTGAGCCTGTTCAAAGAAATCTGTATGTTTTGATTTTGCTTGTCTAACTTGCTGTCTAATAACAGCTGTGAAGCTGAAGATCCCCGTGTCCAGGGGCTGGGGGTATTCGCCCTTCCATACAAGTGAAGTTAACCGATACTGCTTGATGCTGTTTAACCTTATATTATCTTAGGTGTCATATGATGAGACAGCTTGATTTGTTTAAGGCTTTGTCATGATGCAATGCAATAATTATAAATCTTCTCATTGTCTGAAGAATCTTTAAATGCTACTCTGTCTTGGGAGGTACATCATGTGTGTTTATTCCCAAGAGGCGCGGGCATGGATGAGCAGGGTTTGATATTAATCATCTTCATTTTGAGGTGGGAGCAGTTTGGCACAGGTGCTTTAGGTTGTAATTTATGGGTGTGATGTCATGTGCTAGATAAGCTTTCATAGGATCTGCCGTGTAAATTATAGCCTTTGTTTATACGTGTGCAATGACATGTTTTGAAAATCCACGCTGTACAGTTTGCTTGCGAGCCTGCGCCCGAGCTGTGAGCGAGATCCAGCAGGATGTGCTTCAGTTGCGCAGTGGAGCTCGGCGTTGGGAACATTTTGCTCTGCCTTGTGCTCACAGCCCGCTCCAGGTGCGAAATGTGCTCCGTGGCATCTGCATGCGGCGATGTGCCTGGTGCTTGGCTGCCAAAGTGGTGCCCAGGTGCTTTGTTTATTTTCTTCTTTCTCCGTGATTTGGGTTGTTCCAATTTTTAGAAGGAGCGGGGTGCTGAAATGACTGATTTCAACTAATGTGTGCTGGAGGGAGCAGCTTGGTTATATCAGGCTGCTGTTGTTATGCAATCAGATTAACAAAGGTTGAAATGATCATTCAGCTTTGGGTAAACACGATCTATAGAGCAGCGTGGATTAGGGCAGCTGTTTACATCGGGCAGATCTGCTGCACTTGGTCTGTTGCAAATGTTGGACGGAAACACAATGAGTGGACACAGTAATATACTAAATAAATCTCTTTGGGATTATGATGTACTTGCTATCGATTGTCTGTGCTCCAGGAGTTCTGCAGCGCCTTAGGTGCTTCCTGCACGCGTGGGCAGACTTACTTTTGGCTTCATTTAGTTGACAATCCAAGGCCTCGTCAAAGGTCTGTGCACAGCGGGTGGTGCCTGGGGTGCTCCGCAGGCTCTGGGCTACTGCAGCCCAGGGCTTGGCTCAGGCAAGATGACCAGTGCTCAACTGGAAGCTTCCTGAATTAAACAAAAAATATGATTCCGGCCACGTTTGCTGTAGCTGGCAGCCCCTCAAGCGGTCCATTATTAGTTGGCCATCTCTTGTTGTGAAGGTAGCAGTGCTGCAGGGGAGGTTTTCGGGCTGGTCTCCCCGAATCTGCTCAGCCAGGAGGCGATGCTGCATGGGCCGTGCCGCAAAGGTTGGCGCAGGCATCACCGCCGTGCTGGAGCTGAGACCTGGGAGAGACAGAGCCAGGAGGGCAAGGAGCAGCTGGGATGTGCAGGGGTATCCAGAGTTTGGGGAGCAGAGGGAGGTGTTGGGCATGGACCTCTCTGTTTGTGTGCAGCACCTTGCTGGGACCCCCGTGTGCAGCTGCTCTGGGCTCACCAGTGGGAGTGCCCGTTGTTCTGAAAATACAGGATGTGATGGCATCAAGTGTTTGGGGAAAGGAGGAATAAGGAACTCCTGCAGTCAGTTCTCCAGGGGCCTTCGTGTTGGTATGGAGCCTGAGCCTTCCAGTCTTCCTCTCATTCAGGGAAAGGTAAGGGACCCTTGAGGGTCCCTTGAGGGCTGCTTTTCCGTCCCCTAGCAGGGGATGGAACAAGACTGCATTTTGAATACATGTTCAAAAACACTCTGGTTAGAGTTTATTGTTATTATTGTTGTTTATTTCCTTGCCGGCTGTGTTTAACTCTATATAAGCAGATACGTAATTGCAAAGGGATTTCACAGGCACTTGCAAATGTCTATCACTGTCTATCAGCTACTTGCTGCTCTGTGTGCTGTTTAACATTTATGATAAATATACACAAGCACATTTTGGGTACACTGGAATCTAAAGAGGTTCTTCAGGGAATAGGTAATATTATTCAGGCTGTGTTGTTGTAGGATGTTCAGAGGAGGCAGTGTGGAATGTTATATGCAATCAGTGATGTTAAGACTATTACTGGTACAGGTTTACTTCAGCTCTGATTTATTAGCAGGTTGGTCTCTTGTCATCTTCAATCTTGTGGATGAAGTAAGAGCAGTTCTTCTGTGTCAGGTCTGTCTAGCTCGGTAGCTCTTCTGATGGGACCACTCCCAGATCCATAGAAAAACAGGAACAGTGAAGTTCTCCTGGTAAACCCTCGTAGCAGTCACCACTTCAGGAAACCTTTGGGCTGGCAGTTCCAGGGAGGCTTATGTGTTTAATAGCTGCTGACAGATTATTTTCTCTAAAAAATGTCTTAATTAGTTTTGAAAAACTTCATGGCATTAGTGTTCACAACCTCCTGTGCTGGTGAACTTCTAGTATAATTGTCCAGTCTGAGAAGGATTTTATTTTTTTCATTTTACAGTTTGCCATTTGAAGTGCTTGTGATTTTATCTGAATTTTAGAAGAATATATTTATTTCTAGGTTTTCACACAGAAATGAACTATATGTGGGAATTCTAAGTGGTCTTTGGAGGTACATGAAGATAACTGCTTTACATTTGCAGTGAGGTATAATCCCAGCCCTGTTTGCAGTCACCTTTCATGCATAGGTACCATTATGGCTGTCATATTTAGGTGTCTGCATGCAAAAAAATGTTCAGATACAAGAAATGTTTTCTGCAGCTGTGCATCCTGGACATGGATTGGGGTGAGTCTTGATTCAGAAACACTTAGATGACAGAAGAGTTGCTGCAAACCAAGGAGCGACTTCAGCAACCTTGTTGGAAGATTTACCAAAGTAAATCTTAGCAAGGGATCAGGTGCAGCAATTTAGGGGATGCGCAAGAATGCCGAGAACAGAATTTAAAAGTTGTGTTAAAGAGCTTGAAGTTAAGTAATACAGATTCCAGTAAGTGCCACATGATACAGAAAAAGCAGTTCTGTACTGTTCTATGGGTTGGCTTCTACCACCCCATCCTCAACCATTTCAGGAATAGATGAGATGTAACAAAGTTGAGGTTTAAATTCCACTTTTTCTTTGTGTGGCAGGGAAGCACGATCCTTTGGCTGTGAATTGACCTACAGTATTTGCTTTTGTGCTGGTGATTCAGGAGTCTGGGTTACAGGAGCCCTCTGGGTCACAGACTTCTGTATACTGGTGTTAAAGTTGTGTTTGGTTTATTAAAAGAAGCTCTTCAAAGGTTGGTAATTTAGAATCATACAATCAAAGAGTATCCCAAGCTGGAAGGAACCCATTAGGATCATTGAGTCCAGCCCTGTCCCTGCACAGACACCCCACCAATCCCACCCTGTGCATCCCTGGGAGCATTGTCCAAATGCTCCTGGAGCTCTGACAGCACCAGGGCCGTGCCCGTTCCCTGGGGAGCCTGGGCAGTGCCCTAATTGTGGTGGCTTCTGAAATCCTGTTGATAAAAATGGGTAGAATTTTCATGTTTTAAAAGCAAATAGAAATTCTTCGTCTTGTCATTTCTACTGCTATTCCACCCTTAGGCCTGAAAACTGATGATTGAAGTGGGTGGAATTTCAGCCTGATGGTTTACGGGTGGGATAACAGTACAGACTGACCAGACAAACATTTTGTTTTAAAAATAGAGAGGCTTACATAATGATGCTATACACAACAACAGTATATGGGTATGGATGTGGTCTCTGAAACAGTGCTAATCCAACAGCATCCCTTGTTACTTGCTTCCTGGAGTGAAGAGATGCCAGTGCCAAGTGATTTAACTGGAGTATTGATCCAGTCTTGAGCAGACTTTAGGCAGGGCTCTGGGTTAGACATTAGGAGAAATGGGTTTTTAAATCATTGTGGGATCCTAATTTGTTATCTGAATAACAGAAAACCATTCTTCCTTTTTTTTTTTTTTGTGTTTTGAGTTGTTTACAGAGGTTCATGTCTTAATGTGTGGCATGTGCTTAGGAAATCTGAGGCCCCATTTTGGAGAATAAATAAAACCAGTGAATGTGTCTGAAAGCATCAGGATGGGATCAAGGGCTTTCCTCTTGCTGTGAAAGTGGCCTCAGTTTCTTTTCCTTCTGTGTCTGTATCTCTAAGAGAAAAGCACAGACTTTGTCTGTCAAGTTTGGAAAACGATAAAGAGCAAGTTCACTTGAAATATGTATTTAATAGGGAAAATTTCCCAGGATCTATATATACAGGTGGGCATTTTCCCAAAAGTATGTTAGGTGTTGAGGCCATAAAAATGTTGCTGCTAACCAAAATTCTAGCCCTGAATGTATCTATAAATACCATAGCCTCACCCCTTTGGCTCTGTGAAATTATATGTAGCTGGAATAATTTCATACATCGGGACATAAAAGGACCTTGAGCTTGTGCTTTTATAATAAACAAGGAAAAGTTTATCTAGGTAGCCCAGTTTATTCACACAAAGACAGCTCTTTACTCAGGCAGAGGGAGGTTCTTACCACTTAAGACTTTCCTCCTTAGGATTTTTATCTCATCCCGTCCCAAGATTTTATTAATAAAAGCAAAACAACTTTAATGTTTATGCATTTAGGCAGACAGAGCTCTGCATTTTGGAGTCATGGCTAATTAGATTTGTGGAGCCTGTGCAGTTTTGGATATTGGGTAGGGAGATTGTTTTTGCAGGAAGACACAGAGGAAGGAACACGTTGCTCGTGTTCCTTTCTCGCAGCAGCAGCAGCATTTTTCATGCCCTGTGCACACTGATGATGTTAGTGTGCTGTTCCTGGGAAAGCAGGCTTGTTGAAGTTCACCTTTGTGCTTGGAGAATTCCTTTTAAATTGCTGTTCAGTAAAGATCCGAGTAGCAGGCATTTGCACTTCTGCAGTGGAAAACAGTCTGAGGGAAGAATTGGCTGGTAAAACAAAACAAATGCTGTCTTTCTAAGGGCTGGGAATGGGCTGTAAGCCCGTTTCTGCTTCAGTTTTGAGGGATGACGAAGACGTTTCTCTGTTCTGGCAATATCCACTTTGCATCCTGCTGCTTAATTTCATCTCGAGGCCTGCTCAGCCGGGCTGCATGTGGAAGGGAGCACAGCTGAGTGCAGTAAATGCAGTAAATGCACTGGCAGCGTGTGCAGGAGCTGCCCTTTTGTTACCGATGGCTGTGCTTGGCGCCAGGGCGTTCTCTGGGTGTTCCAGGCTGTGGTTTGGGCTGCTGAGCATGGCCAGCCATGTGATGCTGAAGGACAGGCTGCTGCTCCTCTGCTCCCAGTGCAGCCCTGCCTCCTGTGTGTGTGCAGCGCTTGTGGGCTGCTGGATGCCCAGAGGCTCAGCTTTCCCTTCCGAGCCTTTATTTTTGCAGGAATCTGAAGCAGCAGAGCTGAAGCTGCTGAATAAGCCAGACTGAATCCAGGGGAGCAGATCTGGCTCTCCCCTTCGTCCAGCGCAGAAATGTGGAGAGGAGAAAGTCCTATGAGTACTTCAGGGCATTGTTTGATTAGTGGGTGAAAGGAAAGCCACCCAGGATTTGCTAATCCCGTCTCTATTCATTTTACCACTCAAAGGTCTAATGGATATAATTGTTTTTTCTTATGATTTATGTTTCTCAATTACTCCCTAGTTTTCAGGTGTTGGAGTCTATCAGCCAGGGCTACTGAAATTAAAATCAAAACCTCATGATGAACAAACTCCTGAGATGATCTTTGTTTGATAGTAAGAGGGAGCTGTATTCTGTCAGCAGGACAGGCACTGGGGTGAGCAGCTCAGAATGGGGGGATGCTCTGCTCTGCTTCCCCAACAGGGACAGGACTCTGAGCTGGGTTTTCCTCCACCATTCAATGCATCTTTGGCATTTTGGCAAGAGAAAGACTGTTTTCTGAAAAATCAAACCTTAAAACGTGGAATAAGAGACCTCAGACTTAGTAACAACATTTAGGAGAATAAATGCTCAGCCTTGTGAGGCTGCACTTAGTTGTACATTTATTTGGGGATTTTTTACAAGCATAATGGAAAATTATGCACTTGACTCTTCTCAGAGTTGCCGTGGGATTCAGGGGACCTAATTTCCCTAAGACTATGAAAATCCCAGGCTTTGCCGTATAATTTTTGTTTGCCTTTACATTTCTTTGCTAGTCTCTGTGCCTTCTTTCATCCACAGCAAATGCTTGGGTGCTGCAGCAGAAATAGTTTAAAAGCCAATGATTTGAGAGAAAAAGAGCTGGAGCTTCTTAGATGTCTGGGGACTGGATGAAGTAGGATTAATCTGGCATTAAGGCAGAAATTTGTGAGAGAAGCGCGGTCAAGTGACTGGCTGGAGAGAGGGGGGATTCATGAAGTCAAAGTCACTTGTTCAGCCAAAGGGGGATCAAGCTGATATATTTTTGACAGGATGCTTTGCCTGGCCTCTCCCACAGACTCTGGGTAGCTGTCACATACTTCCTCTGCAATTGCTTGGCATTCTGAGAGATCATGCCTTAAAAAAAGACTCTCAGAATGAGCAGCTTTCCAGAAGGTCATTGGAAATTTAATGCTACAGTGTAATGAGGTTTGTGAGTCACCTGTAAAGAAAATAACAGTGCTGACGAGTTGCTTTTCAATTATTAATTCTTGTGCAGTAAGTTGTTGCCCATTATGATGGGTTGTCTATGTAAAGTGGTTCCATAAAATGCAAATTATTAGCTTCTATGTGGGTCAGAAAACATTGCATGCTTGGTCTAACTCTTATTGTTAAATAGACTCCTTTGCTAAGCAAATAATTTAAGCACTGGTTACTCTCAGCATTGTCAAAAACATACATGAGTTCTTGCTGAGTGTAAATAAAAGGGTTTCAGCTTCGAATGATGACTGCAGGATTTGGCTTAAAAGCTATTTTTGGGCCACGGGCACAGCCCAAAGCCGGGAGATGTCTGTGGCTGCGCTCCTGGGATGGCGCCAGGATGGAGGATGACTGAGTCAGCCCTGGTTGCTCCAGAAAGGTGGTGATTTATTGCAGCTCTGTGTCAGCAGTCCGTGGTCCCCCCACGCTGATTCAGCCGCCCAGCTGGGCTGGGAGTGCGGGATGAGCCCGGCTCCCTCCGGCTCCTTCCCAGGGCCCTCGCCCTGCCTGCGCCCCACCAGCCGCAACTCCCGTCCTTGTGGGCACCCGGGGTTGGGATCGCCTTCTGGGGCACAGCCTCGGGCCTGTGGGCTTCTCCAGGTGCTGAGGTTGAGGCAATAGCAAACGTGGCACAATCGGCACACAGGGATGTTGCTGCGCAGTGAGAAATTGGTTCAAACCCTTCCAGGCCCTGCCCTGGCTTTGCTTTGTAGGCAGAACAGGTTGGGCGGCAGCACGGGGCTAGGGAGACTACACAGAACAAAGGGGAACACTGGAGATGTTCACGGAGTGTTTTTCTGGGATTTGCGATGCCCTCAGTGCACGAGGACAGATTTCTTTGCTCCTGTTGTGATGAGCAAGGCAAGTAGCTGTTTTACTGCTGCTTTTTCCCTCCTGCCTTCCCTCCAAAAGCAAGCCCAAGGTGCAAACCCTCACCACTCTGAAGACCTGGTTTTGGAGTAAAACACTTAATTCCAGGTAAAGGCTGTGATGAGGGCTGATGACAAGGCCTGCTCTCTTCTCTTCCACCCTGCTCTCCCAAGAGCTGCTGCTGTCCTGGGAAAGCACATGAAGAACCCACTTGCTCGCTCTTGTCGTCACAGCCCTTATCTCTTTAGTGGAGTGTAAATAACCAGGATAATCGTCGTGTTCTTGTATGTTTTGTGCCCTAAGCCAAATGCAGAAGAAACAACTCTTTTTTTCTGGGTCATTTTTGCATCATCCTGTGCTTTGAAAAGGCACAAACAGGCTGTTGTTGGTCATGATCAGCATCAGCTGCTTCCCAGTGCCGTCTGGCCGAGCAGGAGGCAAGTTTTGACGCAGTCCTGGCCAGAGGCAGAGGTGGGTGGGAAGATCCCAGGTGAATGCCATAAGGATAAGGAAATCATCCCCCAAAATCTATGGGCTAGCCTAGTGTGTGGGGTCAGCTCTGCTTTTGATCTTGGTTGTGACTGAATATCCTCAGGAATAAAAACTGCAAGTAAGAGTGGAGGCAGCCCTGAAGACTTTGGGATTTCTGCTTCATGGTTGCTACCTAGTGAATAGCGCTGTCCGGTTTGCTGATGAATTCTTTCAAGGGCTAAATTGGTGACCTCTCTGCTTTTTTAAGTGTTCAATTCCCCATTCTTCTTTTCCTGTCTATAATTTTCTATTCCTTACCTGCTGCCATCTCCCCTGACATGTCACAAGCATGCCTGAATTTTTGTGTCGAAATGGTGTTACTGCTTTCAAAATACTAAGTGTGACTGGGTGTAAAAATGAAAGTAGCATGTGAGCTTCAGTAGCCTGCTGCTTCAGTGCCAGTGAAATCAATCCCTGAGAGCTAGCATCCATATCCATAAGGTCTTTTCCAAGTGCAGACTAAGCAGAGGTGCTGACTGTGGGAATGCTGACCAATGTTGAGAGAGAAATACTCCAGCACTGGAGGAGTGCAGGGACCTTTCTGTGTCATCAGACTGCAGGACTGGTTTTGGGCTTTGATTTAAATGTCAAAGGAGTGATGGAAAGCAGAAGATGGGAGTGACTTTGGCCCTTTAGGCAGAGTATGCCTCTTGGTGGTAAGGGTTGGAAGCTGTCTCCAGTTCCTCATCCCTACCTGGTCATTAGCCATGAGGTTGAGTAGGCTGAAGGATTTGAGGTGCTCTAGGACTCAGTTTTAAACTGATGGAAATTACAGTGGGCTCAGGGGCAGTACCTTAGACCTTCAGTTGTTTGTACTTACCTGGAAGCACAGGACTGCTGTGTGCATCTGTCTTTGGCAGTTTCCTGGTTTCTGTCCTGTTTGCTGCTTTGTTTTAGGGACTGTTGGGGAAAAAAGAAAACAAGCATGCCCTGGTAAAACAGCTTCAAAGCCTGTGATTAGGAGGAGAAAATGTAGGTGCTTCCAGATATTGCTGGAATAGGAAAAAAACAACATGGGTTAGGGAATGGTGCCCTGGGATGTGAGTTGGGAGCCCACAGCTCTTTTTCCCAGGGGGCTGTGGAGCTGCTGTGATGGGAATTGCCCATTCAGGCTCTGCAGCCACAGCAATGTCTTTGTGGTAAGACTTTGAGCTTGTTCTGTGCTTTGCTATCACAGAAATAAAATCTGGTTCTCTTTCTCGCTTTTGAACTGATACTCAGTTTTGTTTTTGGTTTTTTGTTGTTTTGGTTTTTTTTTTCCCTGTGTGCGTGGTTTTTTGTTGGTTTTTTTGTTAGTTTTTTTTTTTTTTTTAATCCAGAGTGAAATCTGGATTATTTTTCAAAATCCTTTGATCAACTTGAACCTCAGTAGCTTAATTCTGTTCTCATAACAGATTTGCTTGTCAAATGCTATTTTAAAGTTCAGAATTATGACAGAGTATTTCCTCTTGCTCTCCATGACAAGTACTAATGCTCAGAGTGCAGTCCTGGGGCTGGGGTGTGCATCCCTATTTCCTGATGTTTTTCAGAGCTTCACCTGCCTCTGCAGGGGAAAGGCAGTGCTGATGGACTGCAGGGTTGTATTCCTAATAACTGTAAACAGCAATTCTGACTCATTGGTCATGGAAGACTAAACTGCAGTCAAATATTGTGGCCGTGTTAATTTGTTTACAAATAGGAAAATTTGTGTAAATATCATTGCAGATGAGGTTTAGCACATGTCTTTCTGGTTGCCGTCTTTAGAAGGTGTATGGCTCCCCTGCACATCTGGCCTTTGGTTGTCTCCCAACTTCATCTCCCCAGCACCTTTCTGCAGTCCCTACCTACCTCATACAGACTTCTTTAGGTACCACGGGCTTAGCACACGTTAAAAACTAACTTTTAGGAAGAAGTAATGGTTGGGTTGGCCACCATGGTGTCCAGCAAAGGAGGTATTCACAGATGTTCATGGCATGGCCTGGGTTGGAGGGCACCTTCAAGATTTTATCATTCCAAGCCCTGGAGTGGCAGGGACACCTTCCACTAGACCAGATTGCTCCAAGCCTCATCCAGCCTGGCCTTGGGTATTTGATGTTGGCTGGCCCTTCATTTTGGTAAAGGCAGAGCCTGAGCATGTTGTGTCTGGGTTGTCACCAACCAGAGCTGGTGTCAATAACCAGAAGAATGACATGGAGAGTGGGAGTATAATGTTTGTAAATGTAATAAACAAGGAGGTGGCAAGGTGGAGGGCTGAGATGGAATGTGAAGAGCTAAACAGCTGATGGCACGAGGCTGGAAATGTGAGCAGGAGAAACTGAGGCATGGCCCAGCAAAACCAAAAAGAGGCACTTGCTGTTGGAAAGGAAGTTGTGTAAGGGCACATGTGTGCATTGCATTGCTGTCTCAAGGTGTTTGGTTGGGGGCAGAAATGATCAAGTGCTTCTTTCTCCTGTCCTTTATACAGTGTGTGTTATGAATAAAAACTCTGAGTGCATGCTCAGGGCCAGAGCTGATTTCTGTTGGCTGCCATGGCTTTGTGTTGCTTGTCTTCACTGTGCCCCCTTCTCTTGTAATGAGTGACATACAGTTGGGCTGGATCCAGACAGAGAATTTGTCACTCAAATAGTGCTGAACAGCACCACTAGGTAAGGGCAAGGCAGAAGAGGAAAGATTCAGTTAGGGTTTTTCTTAAATTCTGAAATATTAAAGATCAGCCAAAAATCATGTAAATATTCCAGTTGTGAACTGCAGTGATTCTGCTTAATGCGCTTTACTGATATTCCTGTCATCTCTTCCGGGGCAAATGTTAATATTCCACTTAGGAGCAGTATTTCTTTTGATTTCTGGATGAACCCCTTGTTTGTTCCCTAAACCTTCTCTCTTTCTACTACAAACCACTTAGATAACTGGTATTACAACAAAATAATCACCTCTTGTGTTAGTTCCCTGATTCTCAGTGGTGCTGATTTGTTTTCTGGGATTTGGTTGCAAGACAGACAAGTAAATTAGTAAGTAAAAGGCAAAGTAACAGCAACAAGAAAAGGAAGAAATTGTATTTGATTAAAATCCATTTTACTGTGGCACCCTAACTGTAGCTAATGGGGTGTGTGTTTGTGAGAGAAGTGAGGGTATAGATGAAGTTTAATGGATGAGCCTTCACTTGTTAAACTTGGGATGGGGCTTGATGGAGGAAACCAGTCTCCCTGTGGCATGGACGCGTGTTGGGAAGGAGGGAGCACAGGCTGTGGGAATACAGTGATTGGTGATCCCAGTAGCTTTGGGTGGTTCAAGGCCCTGCTCTGTGGATGGAGGCTTGTTGGGATTTCTGTGTTATGTCCCCACCCGTGCTGTGTGGTGTTGCAGTGACCTGCCAAAGCCAGAGCTGCATGAATTTCCGCACGGTTTCGTGTTGCCACTTGTGCTGGCACACGGGGTGTTGGACAGGAGAGGTCCTGGCAGGACACCAAGGAACAAGAGCTGGCTTGTCAGCAGAGGTAATGGAGGGGAGGCACAGAGCTGCTGCAGCAGGGCCTCGTGCCCAGGACACAGAGCTCCAGTGCTGGTTTTGGGCAGGGAAGCTCGTGCGTGTGGTATCTGCAAAGTGTTAGGCAACATAAAGTTGTTCCATGGCGGTCTTCTTTATTGGCTTAAAATTTTAAGGCATTTCTAAAAAGCTCTTAAGAAATTCCTTGGTTAATTTTGCTTCCAAGTCAAAAGGATGCTCTTCTGGAGTTTCCTCTCACCAGCACTGGCACCATTTCCCATTTCCTCTCACCACATTGCCAGTTGTGTTATGTTGGTACAAAAAAACCCCAGATAAGATCAAGTGTTGTTCTGGAAAGTGCAGTCATGCCTTTCAGCAAGGAGATTGGTTTTTCAAAGCTCACAAGGTGGGGGAAGAGGGAAGGAACAAGGAAATGGATGGGAGAGCCCAACATCTGTGATGGTCAGTCCATGCTGACTTGCTGTGGTGCACTTCCTACAACTTCAGTTACTCTTTGAAGAGAAAGGAGTTGCCCTTGTACTTGAGCTGGGGCAGGAGGGGTGTAACTTACATGATGGTTTCTGTATTCCTACACAGTTTCCATGTATCTGTTTTTGGTTTCTCTTGGGTGCAGGATGAAATGGACTTCGTGGACCAGATGTACTTGGGAATAACTGCATTGTCAACTCATCTTTAAAGTCTTAGGTGGACTTGTGGGGTCTGTGTAGGATGGCTGGGGGAATTGGGGGATTCCACTGAAGGCTTCATGAAGAAGGAATTGCTTCTTTGTTTCTGTACATCCCTAGCTGAGCTTTTGGGATAACAAATTTGGGAAGGCAAAGGAATATAACGAAAGTTTGCTGTCAAATTTGAAAATGAAAAAGGCCTGTTTCTTCCATGGCTATAAGAGCAGAGGGATGGAAAGGTGGAGCTTTCTTTTTCTTCTGCTGTGCTACTTGTCCTTTGCTTTACTGTCTGTGAAATAGTGTAAAAATGCCAACCATCTCTGCTCAGCACAGGGGAATGAAGGTGTAAAGTGCCTTCCCCATTCATGAAAAGGAGCAACTCCTCTGTTGGGTTTGGGGGGAGGTTTCCTGTCTTTCATTTCTTTTACATTGTTTTCTCATCTTCCTCTCCAGTGTGTGCTGAAGGAAGTGCTGGTATTCCTGTAGTCTCCGAGGAATGATGGATTATCATCTGTTAAGGGACTGACAGTCTAATTGAAATGGTGAATTTTGAGCATGCTGTGAGTGCACTTGTTCCTTGTGTGCTGTTACTCAGGGTCTGTGGTGTACGAGTGTTTGCCAGTGACAAAACTAATTTTCATTTTTATAGACTTAATGATTTGTTTTGGTAAAACCCCCTTATTTTTAGTCTCTTTGAAGCCAGTATAAAAATTAATTTCCTTTTAGAGTTTGTCACTTTTTTCAAGATTGCATTTTTTTTCCTTCAAAACCTGCAAGTAGCATTTTTCCTCATGTTTTCTGCCTACTCAACAATGCACAGCCAATCAGAATGTTTTTAGTCCTACTATAACTTGTATGGTAAATAAGCAGTTTATTCTGTTGTCCATCAGCTTCCTGCCTTCGCTGAGGATAGTATAAAATGACTGAAGTGATTGGGCAGTGACTGTGAGAACAAAGGGTTTTCCATGTCCAGTCTCCTGAAGTGCCTCTGTGCAGATGTGGGAGCAGGGATGGAAGGAATGCACCAAAGGAGCTCTAATGAGAGGTGCAAGTGACTGTACTGAAGGTATATTTGTAACATTGGTATAATAATCTTTATCATAGCTTTTAAGTGCAACTGTAGAGTCAGTAAAGTTTAAAAAGATCCCTAAGATAGAGTCCTGCTTCCTCCAGCACTGCCAAGCCCATCATTAACCTGTGTCTCCAAGTGTCACCTCTGCATGTCTTGTGAATCCCCCCAGGGGTGGTGACTCCATCCCTGCCCTGGGCAGCCTGTTCCAGTGCTTGACCACCCTTTGAATGAAGAAATATTCCCTAGTATTCAATCCAGTATTCCCAATCTCAACCTTCCCTGGCACATCTTGAGGCTGTTCCCTCTCGTCCTGTCCCTGCTCCCTGGGAGCAGAGCCTGACCCCCACCCAGCTGCATCCTCCTGCCAGGGAGTTATGCAGAGCAGAAGGTAACAAGGAAAAAATAAGAAATAATAAGGGTAAATAAGAAAGTAATAAGGGTAAATAAGAAGGTAATATGGATAAGTAAGTAGCAGGAGCATGCAGAGGCAATAGATTGCAGCATAGGGCAGTGCCCAGGTAAGCGCCCAGGGTTCCCTGATGACCCTGAGATTAGTGTTGGTGACAGACAGGGACATTATCTGTGATTCTGGGTTGGGCACCTTCTGCATGTTCTGAGTTAATTAGTGATTTGTGTGCAGATTGAATTGGCTGGCAGTAATTACAGTGGTGCCTGTGCTGAAGGAGAGTGTACAGGTCTGTCAGGATTTTGGGAGGGTGGATGTCGTGCAGACAGACCATGGCAGCAGGAAGCACTGGGCTTGGGTTGAGGTTTCTGCTTGGCACCAAAGCCTCCCTTGCCCTACCTTTCACTCTGCCCTCATTTTACATGTGTTAATTGGCTTTAGCCAAAAAATGTTGCTGCCAAACATGTTACAAGTGGAAGCCAATGTAAACCATGCTGTAACATTGTACATATTCAGGCACTTTGAAACACAACACAACAACAGTATACAAATGTGCTGGAGCTCTCTCTGTAACTGTGGAAATCTGTCCTGGCTGTGGGTTTGGTGTCTGCTGTCACCCTGCTCTTGGTGGCTTTCCATTCTCCTCTGTCAGCTTTGTGAGGAAGCAGACTTGAAGCAGGAGGAGAGGGTAAGTGGAGACTGAAATTAATATTAAACACTTCTAGATTAATTTCACTGACAAAATCGCTGCTTGATTTCTGTGGGAAGAGCATTTGCCAGAACCTTGTCAAATTCTCCCAGAAAGGAGCTAGAGAATGTTAAGCAGAAACCCCACAGCATTTCACAGGAGTTTATTCTGTTGTTTCAGTAGTGACTCATCTCCAGAATGATCCATCCTCTTCGCTATGTATATGGGGGAAGAACACTGACAAAGGTCTCAGAGCCATCTCAGGGCTATACAAAATGCTGTGTCCTGTTCAATTACTAGTTAAAGCATCTGAGTGTCTCAAGCCCATCGGCAATTTTGAGAGTTATCCTGGCAAAAGATGTTTGCAGTCAAACCTGGTTCACCTTTTGTTAAACATCCTGAATTTTTAAATTTAAGAGTGTGGGATGAGACAGAAGTGGTAAGTATGGACAGAGAAAGAAGTGCTAGGTATGATTCTCTGAATGGACAGAATTGTTGTTTTTGAAACCTCGGGGATTGTTAGAACATCGCTTTTTCCTTTCTACACAAGGCATTTTTGGCTAAATGACCTGAAAATTAAAGATCAGCATTCCAGTGTGTTTGTTAAATGCTTTGCTTCCTGAGGTTGCTGTTCAGAAAGCCGAGGGCTCTCATCTCGATTCTCCTCCTGCCCCTACTCAGCATCCTCAAAAGGCAGCAGTGAGTACAAAAACAGGAAAGGGGAATGATAAAGTGTGAGAATCAAGGGAGTGCTGAGTTAGCAATGCCAGGAGGAAACAGCTCTAACAACAGCCTTGCTGCTGGTGAAAAATAAATGGAGGTGAACTGAGTTAAAACACTTCTGAAAATGGAGTTCTCTTTCTTGTTAGATTTTTCTGTGACTTCTTCTAACAATTTTTAATACAATAAAGTAGAAAGCACACCCGTTGTAGTGGCTGGATGCTGGCATTAGTGTTTTAGCAAACACCTACACAGCATATATATGGACTAAATTATCTAAAGGGCTTGTTAGCATATCATCTGCATGCAGAAGAAAGTGATGATGGTGATGGATGCTGCTTAGAAATTGTGTGAAGGACTCTGGCTCCTTCTTGCTTTCCTTTTTCTCTTCTTTGTTTTCTCCACCATAAAAATATCACTGCATTTTTCTCTCTGTCATTTTTGTTGTTGTTTTGAAGGCCTTGAGACATCTCCCCCTATTTTATTGTTGGAAAATTTTGTAAGGCATACAGCAAGGGCTTTTGTGAAGCAAAAAGCAAAACAGTGAAATAGTGGAGAGCAAAACCATCCGCCAGTGACAGTATTTGATCTACAGAACAAGCTGTTTCTGAGAAAAGTTGGGTAATGCTTGACTTGATTTTGTTTTGTTTTGCTTTGGTTTCTTGGCTTCCAAATCAGTGTTGAAAAATACCTGCCAACTGTAATTATTTTACTGGAAGTTTAATGCAACGTTTAATTTTACTGGAAGCCTGGAGGAGAGGAGGAGACAGAGCTGGGGAATGGCATCTGATGTGGAGCAGTGGTGATGTCAGGCATATTTAAGATAAGTGAACTTGCTGTTAATAAAATAAACACACAGTGCTGCTTTTGGCCCACTATGGGCCATGGAAGTGCTTGTGGCAAGCTGGTCACTTCACTACTGGACCAAAAGTCTTTGCTGGTAGTTTTGATTGTCTTTCCTCAGACCCTCTTGGCATATGTGTAACTTTGAGCCCTCAAGCTTGTTGTGGTTGAAGTATGTGTGTGTTTGCAGTGCTTTGGCTGAAAAAATCAGTACTATTCTGATAAGGAGATGGGAAATATTAAATTGCTTAAAATACTAACTTTTCTCATGGGATTCAGGTTTTCTGTTAAAAACTCGCTATTGTGCTGGTATTTCTCCATCAGAAACTCTTTTAAGCAATTCCAGCATTTTGAAATGGGTTTGTTAAAAGCTTCCTTGTCCAGCTTTTGTCTTAAGAAGCACAGAAAGTGAAGAAAAGAGGGAAAAAAGTGAATTTTCAGAGGGAATCAACATAAAGAGCAGGCTGTCTGGGGAGGATCCAATTTCTTCCACATTGTGATGCTCCATGGTAGAGATTCCCTGATGTGCAGGCACTGACATGTAGCTGTGTGAGACAGGTGAGTTACACCTGATGGCTTTGCATCCAGCAGAAACCCAGTGATTTATCTTTGGTCCCAAAAGGAATGATTTGAGAGGCAACATCTGGTGCTCTTAGAACTTGAGGTTGTTTGATACAATCCTGGTCATTCCTCTGGAGTTCTCCTCCCTGTGTTCAGGGTGAGCTGCATCCATCTTGTATGTCACTCATTTGTTTATTTATTGAGTGGAAGATCAAGTCCCCTTTACAGGTCCCCCGGTCTTTCATTTAACTTTATTTGGCAGGTTATGTAGTGTACTGCGACTTCTGGTTTTGCTACCCATCACAAAAGCATGTGAGGAGTTTTTACTGAGGACTGGCACATTTCTGAAATCGGAGAGGTGATAAAGGACTGGTGGTTCAGATGTGCTTTGTGGGAAGTGCTCACAGAGCACAAGGGTTGTGGCAAGAGCAGTTAACTTTGCCTTTTAATAATTTAGGCAAAGTGTTTGGGAAGAACTCGATGGGAAACTATTTTCATGTTGTTTTCAAAGGGAAAATAGAATCCATCCTGTGAGCATTGGGCAGGACAGCCACAGTGCTGGGCACAATGCAGTTTTGTAGCTCACTGTGAAAATGAAGAAGAATGAAGTGGAAGGATGAAGGGAAAAGGGGACTGTCATCCCTCACCCACTTTTTCTTCAGGGAAAAAAACCCCAGACCCATAGGTTTCCTCAATTTACTCATTGAGAATGAACTTGTAAAGGTGTCTATAAACCACAGGGTTTATGTGATTTTTCTGGTTAAGCAAATCAGCAGAATCTGCTTAGGCAGGGAGCCAGGGAGGGTATTGGTGCCTTTCTTTTAAATTTTAGGTAGAACCTTAAAATTAGAGGTTGCTACAGGTCCTGCCAGCATGTTTCATATAATTTGATATTTACACACTGAAAGCCTGTCTAGACTCTTCCCAGTTGTGTTTATTATGCACATTGTCAATGTCTGTGTGTTTCTCCTTGTCACTTTGTGTATATAAGATTCATCCTGGTCTGTCTTCATCTCCTTTTTCCCCATAAAACTCCCCTCAAAAGGCTTACTCCCCCTTTCCCACAAAACTGCTCCTGTCAGGAGCCCAGCAGTGTCCTGAGCATTGGTTTAGTCTATGAGCATGGAATGTTGTAGCTGATGCTACAGGCTTGCTGCAGGGACCTCAGCTGACTGGATCTGCTTCTGGAAACCATCTGGCATGGTTTAACAGATGTTGGGGGAATGGGAGAAGAATCAGATAAAGATAAAACCTGTGGGTTGGGATAAGAATGGTTTAATACTGGAATTAAGTTATAATGATATTACTGGTATTATTGTTGTTATTATAGTGAAAAGGAAGACCATTAAAGAAGGGAGTACAAGCCAGACAGATGAGTGATCCCAGTGCAGTCCCTCAGCAGCCACCCACTGATGCCCAGCCTGTCCCCCAGCAGCCTTCAGCCCCTCCTGGCCATCTGCCCTGTTCACACACTGCTGTGACATCCCCTGGTATGGAATATCCCTCTGGCCAGGGGATCTGCTGTCCTGGCCATGCTCCATCCCAGCTTCTGGTGCAGCTCCTCACTAGGACCCTGCAGAGTCCTTGACTTGAGGTAAGCTCTGCTCAGCAACAGCTGAAGCAGCAGCATTATTCTCAGAATAGTGAATCCAAACCTCAGCACTGTACCAGCCACTAGGGAGAAAATTAACTCTCTCCCAGCCTAAACCATCTTTGAAGCTGAGGGTGATTCATTGTGTTGCCAGGCTGAGGGCTGATCTATTTTAATCTGGAACCCACTGCAATTATGTTTAGATGTCTCTTTGCATGTATGTAAGATGGGAATTGTGGTACCCACCATCTTCTGTGTGGTACCCACCATGTTCTGAAAACTCAGCCTGGTGGCTGGAATGAGCAACATTTTATAGGGACTGGATGATAGTAGTTAGTGTTTATTGTTAAACCCAGTTTGAATATTTTGTGTATACAGAAGTACAATTAGTTTGAGTAGGAATTGCAAATTTTCTTCTGTGTGATCTGATAGTGTTTATCTTTTGTTTTCTGCTTTAATCACAGGCTTTTTGGGGGAGCCTGCTCTTGCTCCATGTTTGCAGTGTCCAGCACAGTGGGATTCTTTCTTGTGCTGCTCCTATGTACTACAGAAGTTGAAGTAATAATGAAATTGCGTGCAGCTCACTTTCCTCTCCTCCACAAGCTGCTTTAAATCGTTCAACTCCTCCTTTCTTATCTGCAGCCCTGTGAATTCTGCCTAGAATTGTTCTGAGCTTGTCACAGCTCTCTGCTGCCTGTTTGGTAACAAGGGACACTGTTTACTTACACACTGGTAAACCCTTTATGTTAAACAGGAGCAGAAGCTGTTTGCTGTGTTCTGAGGAATTCAAGAAATCCTGAACAACAAACACTTTTAACTGTTTCTTTTCTAAATGCTGAAATATTTACTTCTTGTTTTAATCTTGTAGAGACATCCTTCATGGAACATGTGTTTGAAAAAGAAGCAAATCTGAAATTTGTAGACAAGAGATTAGAAAGTCAAATCACAGTTTGGAAGGTAGATATATTTATTCTCTGTGTTCACACTTGTTTACAGTAGATGCAGCATTTGGTTTTGTTTTGGTTTTTTTTTTTCCTATCCCTTGCTGCTTCTGGAAGTATTTTGCATATTTAAGTAAGTTTCACATTTGAATTATTCCCTACCAAATTTTTGCTTCCTATTATCAGTCTCTTCTCTTCTGCTGTCATAGCCTTGGGTGCATTTTTCCTGGTCCTTGGTGCCTTTGAAAGTCCTGGTTCCAGCTGTGCAATGCAGGTAGTTTGTGGTAACTTGTTTATATTTATATATACTTGTTTATATGGTATTCTTGTTTCTACCAGGGTGAGGATGCTTGGAGCATGAATCCATGTTCCCAGCTATTCTAGTATTAAGACTTCCCAGTGCAGGGTGATAAATGTGCCATTGTGACCTGGATGTGCATCTCTGAATCTTCACCTGGAGTCACAGCTCATGAAACTGAACTCATTGGTTTAAAATATATGTAATATATGGAGTGAGGAGTTGGTAAGGGATCCAACAAGATGTTTCCCTACCTCTCTGCTGGAAAGGCATCGTCACAGTCATGGAAAATGCTTTTGTCAAAGCTGTCTTGTGTTTCTAGAGAAAAATTCCTGCAGAGGATGCAGAAACCTTCCTCTAATCCAGATCATCAGGATTCTGGATTATAATTGTTATTTATCAGCAGGAGTACCCTGCAATAAAATCCTTCTGTAGATTTTAAGTTCATAAAAGGCAGGCCACAGAGTTAAGATTGGCATTTTCTCCTCCCTTGGATTTTAATCTTGCTGAATGATAATGATATCCATTTTTAAACCTGCTTTTGCAGCCTGCAGCCAATTTTTTCATTGAATTTCATGCAGGTAGACTACATAAAAATGCAATATTGTCATTAATGATATGAGTGGTGCCTTAAATATCTTCATACACGGTGTTTGCATGTCAAAAATGGTTAACCTGCATTTCAGAGGTCTGATGTTTCCTCAGCAAGAAAATAATTGAATAGTATGGGAACATGCTCCTGCTAAATGCTGAAGGATGCCCTGTTGTAAGAGAAACTCAAGTGCATGTTAAACAACTGTAGGCAGCTCTATTTTGTAATTTAATAGAGGAGCTCATTTGAATGTTTTCCTGGGGGAATGCCACTTCAGTGAGTGTGTTGGTTGACTTGTAAGAACTAAATCACTTGGATCAGAAGGGGAGCCCTGTGGGATGTTGTGTTGAGAGGGGATATTGAACAGGGTGTGCAAGTATTCAAATTTTCTGGATATGGATTTGCTGTCACAATAAAGTTTTGAATGAGGCAGAAAGTGAAGGTAATCCTTGGTTAAGCCCAAAGCCCCTCTCCAGCTTTCCTGTAGCCCCTTCAGGCACAGGGAAGCACTTTTCCCATTGAACTACTTCTTCTTTCTTATTTTTGCTTCTCTGAGAGTTTGGCATACAGGAAATACTCAACACCAATTCTTTTTTTTTGTTTTGTTTTTTTAAAGCAAGTTTAGAAAGTTATTAGCATTTTTCCCCTGTGCTTTGTTCCCCAAACCCTGTTCCTGCCGGCAGCAAGAACCTCTGCCTTTTTCCTGGAATCCAAATGCTGCTGTGGCAGATCCTGAATGGGCTCCTACCCCAGATTTGAAGGTGGCTCCAGGAATCTGCGGTGTTAAATTTGCAATTTCAATTATCATTGTCTGCACAGAGCTTTTATTCTGTAGTCTGTCTAGCTGTTAAATGCTTACCTTTTACAACTTGAATGCCTCTGGCTCTGCAGTGGAAGTTAAGGTTGTTTGGTAGAGGAGGTGAGAGTTGGTTTTGTGTTGGCTTTTTCCTGAAATACAAATTATTTTAAAAAGTGAATGATGTCCTGAAAAGCGCTTCTATGCCTCATGTACAGTTGGATCTGTTTATAGGGCAGGTTAGTAATGTTTGCAGAATGACAGCTTACTACCTCAGCTCTGAAATCACTGTTACTTCCTGTAAAAGTACTTTTTTATTGCATTAAGAGGTTGTGCTCCTTGCTTGTCAGCAGTGACCACCCTTTCCATCACGGCACCCATGGCAATTGTTGACTACATGATCTTGTACCTTTTGGTTTATGTGAGATTATTCATGAGGCACAGTGAATGAACTGTGCTATGGTGATGCCTGGCAGGTATAATTTTTAAAGATGATATGTTAAAATGTATTTTACTGAGTCTGCTAAAATTTCTTTTTGTAATGGTTTGCTATTTGCATTGCAGTAGCATTAAAACCTTTAACTGATGCTCCCTGCCTCTTTGCTTGCCTTCAGGAATACTCAGGAGTGTACAAACTGAATAGGACATGATGCTTTTCCCCCGAAAAAATTCTGCTACAAGCTTTTTTCTTGGCAGATAGCCAGCTTTTTCTTAAAATTTATACCTGCACTTAAACAGCGAAAAAAGTGACAAATTTTTCTTGATCTTTTTGTTCAAGTGCTAATTATATGTTTTGTATAAAGCCCTCAGACTTCAAATGCAGCGTATCTCCATTTTGAAGGATAAACCTTGGGTACTGTTTTTCCAAGTGCCATTAAGAAGAGCCATAAGTGAAGGCACCAGACATACATCCAGTTCTGTAAGAACACCATTCTAAGGACAGGCAAATCCTTAGAGCTTTAAGCTTCTCTTTGATCCCAGGGATTAGTGGAGGTTTCTACTTTTGCATGGCAGATTTTTGGGCTGTTAGGGATGCCCAGAGGAGCCGTGTTTTCCAGGGAGATGAATCAAGTAGGATCAATATTGCTCCCAGTCCTCTTCTAGTGGTTGGCAGAGCAGCTCCAGAGAGGTTTGAACATTCCAAGGTTTGAACATTGCACCTGTATTTGTTAATGCCAAGGGTTTATGATGCAGCTGTTGATGGGGTCAGTGACAGACACACTCAGGTGGCATTGATCAGATGCCACAGTCTTGGAGCAGAGGCTCTCTGAGAAAAACAAAGCTCTTCTTCACCTTGGGTGAAACATTTACAGGCTTTTTGGGTAATAAAAGGGAATACACGGCGAATGTTTAAGTCCTGGTGGAGCGATTCTCTTGCCCATGCAATAATAACCACATAATAACCACATCATAACTCATGCTGGGATAGGTGTGGCTGCTCTCACCTGTGAGGATGTTTCTAGAACAGGCTGATAATGAGGAAAGCTGCAGAGAGAAAGGTTGCAGAGACACCAGAAGGGCATTTTCAGGGGGAAGGAGAAAGCTCAAAGGTGAAATAATAAGAGATATTCGTGATATTTAGAAGAAGATAGATGTTCTGCAGGCCAGCAACATCTGTATGTAAAAGAAGGACTGATTTGTATAATCCATTTACAGTCTAAAATCAGTATTTACAGTATAAATACTATAATGTGCTTGTAGCATCTCTTCTGGTCACAATCCTGAGCAATGCTGGGGTCATGTTTAGTTGGAGTCAGGGTTCAGCTGTCTGGGTGAACTGTGGCTTCTCTCAGGCCAGAATATTACAAATTGAAACCTTAACAATCAAATGGCATCAGGCTAAAGAAATGCTCAAATAAAGAATGGTAACTGTCTCAGAGGATTATCAAAAGCATCATGCAGTGTTGTCATGAGTCCTTCCAGAGCTTCAGAAGCAGCGTGGGTGAGGTCAGCTGTGGCAGGGCTGTGATGCCAGGCTGGCTCCTTTCTCCTGGGGTGGCTGTGTGAGGTATGAGCCAGGTAGGTTTGGTTACACAGGAGTTTTAATTTGGTCTCATTCAATGCTACAGTCACTCTTCACCTTCACTGCTCACCCCCAAATCAGCATCCTTTGTCAGACACTTACTGGCGCTCTCCTGCTGCAATGAGACAAGTTCCTTTGACAGCTGTGGTTGTTAAAACCCAGTTTTGTAAATAATTCACCTCTGCCAGGGCCTTACAGCCTGAGCAGCTGCAGGTGTGAATCAAGGAGGCCCTTGGTGAATATTTCAGCATTTTTCAGAAGGGCTGTTTTTGGCAGGGACTGAAGCAAAGGAAATCAAGGCTGTAAAATAATGTGCACCCAGAGATAAATATCTTTGGCTGTAGAGAGAGGAGACAAATATTTTGGGGTGTAGAGAAAGGTCATGTGAGGGCATCCTATCAAACTCCCACTCAAAAGTGTGCTTTTATTATCTAAAGCAAGAAAACAAGATTCTGCTCAGCAGATGAGAGTAAAATTTAAAGCAGGGGTAAAAACAAACAAGCAGGAGACTTTTAATACCTTTTTTTTATGATTTAAAGTTGTACCATTCTCCTGCTGTTTTGATAGAATTATCTGTTCCTTGGTTTATCTTCTGCAGGAGATAGGATAGATCATGCTTATGAATGGCATGAGCAATTTAAAAAGTTTATTTTATTTTTCATGTGTATTGTTTCCCATCACTATAGTGTGAAGCTCTAAACATAGGAGCTTCAAAAGGAGTCTACAATTAAGAAAGGATATTATTAGCATCTGAAGGTTTCTGACACTGTTCTTTACTGTAGATTTGTCAACATTTATACTTTGTCCTGCTTTAAAGTTTTTAGTAGTGTGCAGCATGAAAAGCTTTGTTTTGCATAATAAGAATATTGCCAGTGCATAACAAATGCATTGTTTTTAGTGAAAAACCCCAAGCCCACCCCGAACAAAACAATTTCCAAGTGATGTACTTTCACAGCAGATACCAAACTGGTGCTCCTGGAGAGCTGTGTTTTAATTAAAACCTGTAGCATTATTTGTTGCAACCAAAGATGTTTGCTCTGTTGCAAGACACTTCGCTGTGACATGCAGATCTGCTGCTCAGCCAGACATTGAAATCTTAACAATCCTTTATATTTGTCATCTCCTGTTTGGAGAGACATGGAGAGCAGATCCCCAGTAGGGTGCAGCCATTTCTTTGCTTGGCATCTGGAACTGTGCTGTGATTCCATGGGTTATTCTTAACCTGGGCCATCAGAACACAGCTCAGCAGAGGCTGCTGCCTGTTGCTTGGCATGGAGGAGAAATTACCTAAATCTGAATGCTGGGGCTGTTCCTGACAGAAATGAACTTACCCAGGATTACTGAAAATCCATCAGGAGTCGTTGTGAGGGCCTGGGCTCAGGGAGCTGGACATGGTGTGTGTCACAAGGGTTATGGACCCTTCTTCCTCCACCCCATCCTTCCTCTCCTGCAGGCAGCTCTTCCCAGCTGCTTGGAGCAGAGCTGCACAGCCACAGAATATGCTGCTTTAATTTACACGTTCCACACTGTGTTGTTATTTAGAGGGGGAAATCTCATTTGGATTAATATTAATCAAGACCACTTAGGTTAAAGACAATAAATAAATGCAGCTTTTATAATCATGGGAAGTATTTGCAATGGTTTTGGAAAATATTTTAAAAACCAGTGTTGGGATAATTAACTGGAAAGTAGTTTTAAAGCTTGCCTTGCAGTCTCTCTGGAAAGCAAATTTGATGTTTAAGAGGATGAGAGATTTTTCTGTCCTGGAAACCAGTTGGCAGAAGCTCTAGCACAAAGTGCTCTTAAATCTGTTTGAGCTGAGAGAGCCTGGCACTATGAGAGGAGGAGGAGGTAAGGACTGGCATTTTTAGGAATCCTGCAGAGATGTGTGTATTGGTGCCTTCTAGATGATTTGTTTAGCTTCATAGGATATACATACATATATTTATATATGTGTGTGTGTATGTACACATACTTTTTATATATCTGTCTGTAGGGGCAGATACAGCTTTGTGACATTTTCATGCCAGAGGGGAGGATGTAGGAGAGAACAGGAGCACATATTCAGAGGTACCCACAGCTTCTGCTCACTTGCTCATTCATGACTTGTCCTAGATTTGCCTCATTTATCTTGGGGAGTTGGGAGATACAAATTTTGCTCTCTGAACCAAGAGGGTATCTAGAGGAGCTGAAGGTGGCTGGGCTTTTCCCTCTGGTAATTTGTTTGAAACATCTAATGAACTTTCATAAAGTGTCTAAGGAAAGAAAAAAAAAAAAAAAGCTCACTCACGTAGGGTTTTGCTCCAGAGGTTTTCTAGGCTAAAAAAGCAGTCCAAAATACTCGTTGAAAAATGGAAATTCAAGTAACTCTTACTGTGAGATGAGTGAAAATGTACAGACTCAGTGTGTGGGACCAACAGGAAATGATCCAAGTGGGAAGAGTGCATTGCCCTCAGTCTGGGGAGTGGAGGAAATGTGCCAGTCAGGATTGTTTTTCAGCTCTCCCTGCTCTGCTGTTTTGATTGAGCCTCCTTGTACAAAATACAATGCTGCTTTACAGGGAAAGCATCCATTGACAGGGCAGCTCATGGAATGGGATGCTTAGGGTTGAGTTGGAGGCTTAATGAAGGGCTGTTGGCAAGGAGCTGTCTGGGAGCACAGGCTGACTGTGATGCTGCTCAGGAATACAAATGCTCCCCTCTTAGGGGGTGCATGTGGAATCTCTCATGCTGAGCATGAAAATTTAATCTGGGTAAACAACATCCCCTGGTTTGTGGAAATTAGGGAAGAGGAGCTGGACCTCATGGGTCTGCTGATAGTGCCCAAGCAGGGAGGGGCTCGTGGGGCTTTCAGCAGAGATGGTATGAGACAGGCATAATCTGCAAGAACTGCCTGCCATGATATGATGCCACATCATGACACCTCTCCAGAGTGTTTTCCAAACTAGAACTTGCTGTGAAATGGTGCTGTGCCTTCAAGAAGGCTTTTAAGAATTTGAGAGGGATTACTGAATTACAGTCTATCAGGGTGAAGCCTTCTGCTGGTGAGACCAGTTGACTGTTGATGTGCATAAACGAAGTGTGTGTGAGGATGATTGTGAGATATAATCCTGATCACCAAAATAAAATGTATCTGTTACAGCTCATCTTACTATACAAACTAGTACAAATGTTTTGATGTAGTTTTTTTAAAGTGTTTTAACTCAGTATTCAGAATATCCTATAGTAAATAGTGAAATGAAGGCAAGAAATAAAATATCACAGCACTGGTCTAGTTTTATGTGGTTTTTTTTGGTCAGGTTTTCAGAGAGTTTTCTGAATCCCAATGAAACATTGTCATTGAGTTCTTTTCAGTAAAGCCTGCATCACAGTTGTACATTATTCCTTCTAATCTGTGTTACCTTGTGCTTGTCAAGATAAGTTTATTTCAAGTTCAGGCAGCTTAATTGTCTGGCTGTTCTCTGGCCCCTTGGGATTTTGCCATGTTCTCTAGTCTTGATGAATTTGCAGTTTAGTACCACCCATCATCTATAGCTCTTCCTTGGCCACTCCTGGCAGGAAATGTGTTTTTGCCCATATCTGTACTCAAGGACGGGTGCTGGTGTGGGGTTTGGGGTGTTTTTGGTCACTGAAGTTGATTACTGTGGGATTGGAGTGGGATTAATGAGCACTAAACAGTGGCAGGGAGGCTGTAGGACCACTCAGTCCCAGGTCAGGCTCTGGCTCTGGAGTGTTCCCAGAGGAGTTCTTTGCTTACACTGACATTCAGTGAAGCCTTTTGAGAGTGAGCCTGCTCTTGTGAAGATTTCCCTCTTCTTTTCCCTCTGGCAGGCCAGGTAACATTCTGAGGTTCCTTCCAAGCCACTTGCCAGACATCTCCAATAAAGCTCCTTCAAGCCACTGCCCCTGGCTTTTGAATGTTCAGGTAAAATGACATTTTCTTTATCCCAAAAAACCAAGCACACTGACTTCCCTGACTGAAGCTTAAAATGTCTTGATTTATCATCTTCCTCTAGTTGCTTTCAACACTATCATTAAATAATTCTGATTTGAAACAACTTGTAAGGCCAATCAATCTGTAATTTTCAAGATCTTTCCAGAGTGTTTCCCACTCTGGCTGGTTTGGATGGAAAATGAAATATTTTTCTCAGGTAAATAGTGAGCAAATCAATCATTTATGGCTTTATATCAGTCAATCAACCATGTTCTTGCTAAGTGGAGAGCAGGAAATTGTCAGGGGCACACCATGCACCTTGAGCTCTGCCTGTAATGCACCCATTAACTCCTCACTGTGCAGTGGGTAAGAAGTGACCAGGGCAATGTATTTACCTCATGTCTTTAGTTTGATTCGCTAAAATAAACAGAATTAATTGCTGCACTGAGCTGGCCTATTCTGGAGCCCCTTGGTTTGGTTCCCAGTTGTCCCATCCCATGTCATTGGTATTCTGTGAGGGTGTGTGGTGGCTTGCAGGGAGAGAAAAAGTCTTGGGGGCTCTGGGGGATATTGTCAGCCTGGGCTGCCTTTCACTCTCAAACCATTGAGGTAAGCTAAGTGCCATGGTAAAAATACAAAAGTTTAGGATTTTATCATGTAAAATTGGATTACCTGCTCTTCTCCTTGTGAATAAGTCTGCTGTGCTCTGTAATACTGGTCTTGGTTTTTATACACTGATAAAAAATCTGTTAGTGTCCCTCTCTGAGGCTGTACTTTGGCTTATATAAAATCAGATCCTTCCCTCCCCCATAAGGCACTTAACCCTAAATGAAGATTAATGTTTCATTACACTTTAATCAGTTATTTTATAGACTGAAATGCACTAGTCACATGCAGATTGATCTTCTGTGTCAAGTAATAGCAAAAATCAATACTTTTATTTTTCTTTTTAAACCAGTGTATCTACAGAAGCACTCATTTGCATCAAGTAACTCCCTTGTTCTATTTGATCTCAGCTGGGGGATCTGTGTGTTGCCCAGGCTGGAAAGCCCAGCTTTAAGCCCTGGGATCTGTGAGCACCCACATCATTCCCCCTCTCACATTTTAACTTATCATTTGTTCTTAGAATTCAGAGGCCTGTACAAGATCTTTTTATTGCCTAAAATGAGAGGATTAACCGAGCTGCTGGGGTTGCAGCCTCTGTTCCAGCTGGTGCTGTTTGGCAAATACCCCAGGAATTGCTGGTCCTGATTTGGCGTCTTGGCTGTATTTAGAGTTTGATCCCTGGGGCTTGCTTGGAAACTCACTTTTGGGGCTGCTTGGGAAGAAGTTGTTGGCTTTTGGGTATGAAAGTCCAAGTGACTGCTTTGTGTAGATCCTGGTGGTGATCAAGTCTGCCTTCCCCAGGTTTCTGCTGCTTTATTTCTTCATTGGGTAGCTGCTGATTCCTGTTATTTTTGCCCTACATCTGCAGCTGGCACAGGCTGACTTAGCCCATCCAAAACCGTCTGAGTAATGTGACTTAGATCAGCTGAGGACCTTGGAGAAGACAAAGTTTCTATGTTTAATTCTTTTACCTTCATCCTTTCAACTTCTCTCACCCAACTGGCAGTCAGAATAAGGGAGTTGCTAAGCAATTTCTTCCCTCTTCCCATGGCCTTTCTCTCCTTCCCAGATGTTTTTGGTGGGCTTTAGAGGGTCTCTTCCATCTCAGTGAGCAGTCACTTCCCATAATCCTTACTTGAGGAGGCAGGATGATATTGGTGCAACAAAGCTGATTTCACCTAATTCCTTGTCAAAACTGCTTCTTGTGCTGCTTGGACTCCTTGTGAGTTCCTGTGGAGGTTTCCAGCCAAGCATGGGGTCTGGCTGTGTTGAAAAAGTCCTTCCAGAGGTTGTGGTGGTGGTGGTGTCATAAATAGGTAGGGCTCAGTTGTTTCCACACAGCAAAGTAACACGAGGGAGTGTTGCATTACAGAAAGCTGCCTATCAGAAAGCAAAGTGAAATCATTTCTGGGCAGAATGTCCTGAGTTTTTTTTATTTTTGGTTTTAAACATAACAGCATTTTTTGTAAACCTGAGCACTTAGACTTTGCTTCTCTTTTAGCCAAGGGGAAGTGAGAAGAAAAAAATTAAGGAAAACATGAAATTTTTAGTTTTTATTTCAGTATCTTTTAAAACCTGTCTTAGAATCCTAGAATAGTTTGGGTTGGGAGGGACCCCATTTCGTCCTACCTGCTGTCATGGGAGGGACATCTTCCACTAGCCCAGGTTGCTCCAAGCCCTGTCCAGCCTGGCCTTGGACAGAAACTGGTCACTCTGGATGAACCAGACAGAGCGTTTTTGTCCTTGCTCTTCTTTAGCTTCAGGCTCTCACAATGCCATTCTGGATTTAGCCTTTGGAGTTTTGAGGATGTCAACTTCACCTGGATGCAGTAAGGGTTTTTTATGAGCACTGACATACGTATTAAATTATTTACTGGAGATGAGAAAATAGTGGCTCTCTGTCATGTAATTTTTAATTACAAAACATGCAGCTGAAGAGAAACAGAGTCAAAAGACAAGAATCCAGTTATTATTCCTGGGATGGATACTTCTCTGCTGTTGCAAGACAAGAATCCAGTTATTATTCCTGGGATGGATACTTCTCTGCTGTTGCTGTTCTGAGGATGTTTTTTGCAGTGGGGTAAAGGCACCTTTAAATAGTCTGTTTAAAATATAATTGGTAAGTGCTCAACTACAGTATTATAATTCAGTTGCACAGAATTTGCATATAACATGGGGATGGAAAAATACTGTAATAGTGACTGAAGGATTTATGGTGTTTTGGTGCAATTGCTCTGGTTTATCAGTTGTCTAGCAGTGGATGATTTACAGGTGCTATAAATGACACCAGCATTTACAATTGTGTTGTTTTGAGTTAAATGCTGTTCCAGGGAACTGGTCTCAGTTAAATGGCTTTTCTTACAAATAACATTGAATCAGCTTCCAGCTATGGGCTGCTTGCATAGCCATGACCATCCCAGGCGTGGGTTTGGGAGGGAGATGCACAGGCTGCAGGACCTTGCACAGGCACTGGTTTATACCTGGGGCCCTGCAGCTGCACTGTTTCAGAGCTGGGTTTGTGTGGTACAATCACATTGCACAACTGACTCTCCCATTTTCCTTTTTTTCCTTTCTTCTTAATATCCAATTCAATGTGGGGGTTTTTTTGTTGGGTTTTTTTTGTTGGTTTTTTTTTTTTTTAATTTAGTCTCAATATTGCTTTCCTAATCATAAAACTGCATCTAAGAGAGCCAGCCTGATTCATAAACTTATCTCTTTTTCTAATTTTAAAAAGGAATCCTCCTCACACTTGACCCTAAAAGGGGGAGAGAAAGCCCATAAAGATATTGCAGAATTGGCTCTCAGGAAAGCAGCTGCTATTTTCATGTGCAGAAAGCAGAATGTGGGAGTAAAGGGACCTTTGAGCTCCACAGTGTCCAGCTGCTGGATGGCTGCCTTTTAATGGGATGCAGCTGTGTCCAAGTGTCTCTGTCCTGGGGTATCACAGACCCTGGACAGTGGAATGGCCCTGCTGGACCTGCAGAACTGGACATGGAGACCTCAAGTTACTGCAGTTAGTCCTTGCTGGACACAAGGAGGAGAAAAACAACAAAATAAACAAAATTTAAATGCAGTTTAAGCAACACTGCATCACTTCCCAAAGTAATAAACGTGACAGGGTTAAAAAGAGAGAGAGAGAAGTCCCTGGGGAAGATCATAAAACCTTGATAACTCTTTCGAGAGGCTTTTAGAAATACTGAACTGATGCTGTCCTGTTGAATCGTAGAATCCTAGGATGATTTGTGTTGGAAGGGACCTTAAAGCTGATCTCATTCCATACCCTGCCATGGGCAGGGACACCTTCGACTAGAGCAGGTTGCTCAGAACCCCATCCAGCCTGGCCTTTGAGTATAAGCACCTTTGAAACGTGATGGTTCTGATGTAGTTTCTGCCCAAATGATCAGCAGGTCAAAGTGCATAGAGTTTGAGGGCTGTTGAAGGTGTCAGCAGTTCTTTGTGGCTGTGTGGGTAGCTCACAGAGGTACATGTGTCACTGTGTAATGACTGACACTATATATTAACCAAGGCCCTGATGTGTGGACACTGAATTGGAAAAGGAGCAGTATTTGAACATCTGAGTAGTAAAGTAGTTGTAAGGAGAATCCTTGTGGGCAGAAGGACTTCAACTCCTAGAAGGTTGGCTCAGTTGATCCTCGTGAAAAAGATCTGCTTGGAGTACAGTGGAAGAACTTGGAAAACAGTTTTGAGACAGTGTTGTCCTCAAGATGATGAAAACAGTATGGAGGGTGAAATTGTCACTTTCCTGTGGATGTTGTCCCCTGCTCTCCAGGTGTGAGTGAGGTCCCAGTGTGGTCCAGCCTGGGGATGCATTTACACTCACGGAACAGTCCCTCCTCAGGCCAGCCAAGCAGACTGTGCACTCATGTTGTCCTTGCTTTTCAAAGTTGTCTGAGTCTATTGCAATCCATATTTCTGATTTCTTCAGGGGCCTTGTGTAACATGGCTCTGTCAGATCACGTCGGGGTCACCAGTTGTAACATGGATGGTGCTGGGTCCGAGACAGAGACACAGCACTCTGTGATCCCTGTGGCATAAAGCACTTTAATATTCTCAACTTCACCTTAAATAGCCTTATTGATGTTCCTCAGCAAGCACTTGTGATTGGTTCAATGTTTAGGCTTCCAGCCCTCTGACCAATAGCTTGTGCAGCCCAGGCAGGAACCCACTGGGTCAAATCCCTGTGTGGTTCCAAATCTTGTCCTATCCCTGTTCCCTGGAGGCCTGTCTATCAGACCAGACTGCTTCTCCCAGATGTGGTCACATCAATTGCCCAGTACAAGCCAGCTTGTACTGTGACAGCCTTGTATTATTTTGTCCTACTCTCACAAATTGAACAGTGTTGCATTAACTCTTCTCCCCATCAGTTTCCTCTTCATGAGAAAACTGCATGAGCATCTGCAGAGCTTCAGCGTGTTTGGATGCCTGCTCTGGCCTATTTTGACCTGGGTTTTCCACATGAATTATGATCCTGTAGTCATTTGTATTGTTCTGACAGTATAATTCTTAAAAAAAATCCTATTACATTTCAATTCCTGCTGATTGTATTCAATAGTCTTTGGAAGCCTTTTCAATTATTTATAATACATTTTTTCTCTGCTCCTACAGCTGAGCAGAGTGTCTATTTTTTTCCCTGCTCTGTATGGGTTTTCTCCTTGCTTGGGCTGCTGTGATGCTGTTTCCAGCTGGGCTTTCCCCCCCTGCTATTCATGTGTGGATTTGGCAGGAAAATGCCAGTGTGATCTGGCCAGGGGCTGTGAGAGGGCGTGGGAGAACGCTCCACTTGTCCTTTCAGGACAAATTTCAGGATTGTTTCCTCCAGCCTGGCCCTGCTCAGTGATGCACCTTTCACCACTGCAGGACCACAAGCCAGCAGTTCCTGCATCCACAGCTGGACTGACCTGTGACCCCTGCTCCTTCCTCAGGGGGTTACACTCCATGTGCTGCCTACAGGGAGTTGGAAGCAGGACTCTGAATAGTTTTGGGTGGTTCCTGGTTGCCAGGTCAGCTCCAGTTTCAGTTTTTGGTGGTGAACAGCAGGGAGAAGTTTATACCCTTCACTGTTCCTGCAGAGATGTGAAGGCACACACGCTCTTTGCAAGGATGACTTGCATTATTTAATGCCTTCTGCAGTCCCTGCAACCATGCTGTGCATGCAGGAAGCACTGGCCTGGTGTTTGCATGCATTGGTGCTGAATCTAACTCAATATCTAACTCAATATCTAACCAATATCTAACAGACCTTTCCAAAAGGATGCTGTGTCCCTTTGCTTCAGGTCTGCTGCAGGGGTTTTGCTGGGCTGGGATTCATGGGTGGGGTGTAAATGCTGTCAGGGTGGTTCTTAAACCTCTTCATGTTCCAAAAATTGCTTTATCATTACTATTCTGCATGGTATTTGGTTTAAATAAATTCAAGTGGTATCCAGGAAAAGTTTATACCATGAAACAGAAAGCTGTGCTTTATATATAATTGGTTTTAAATGGTGATTTTTTAGTTCAAACAGGTGCTCAAACTGTGGCTCAAAGCTGAAGAGCACTATACAGGTGTATGAAATGCAGAATAGAACCCAGCTCCCTATACACAGAAATTACTGTGGTCACTT
Source organism: Alethe diademata (assembly GCA_025584955.1). Taxonomy (NCBI): domain Eukaryota; kingdom Metazoa; phylum Chordata; class Aves; order Passeriformes; family Muscicapidae; genus Alethe; species Alethe diademata. Next base: position 23,069,542 of record JANRMJ010000125.1, read on the forward strand.
TTGGGAAATGTAACATTAAATTAAAATGCAGGGACAGGATGCTACCAGCTGGAATAAGATGTGGGTAATTGAAAAAAGAAGAAGCTGATTTCTGTGTTTTAAATCCTAGTGAGGTTTGTTGCTGACTTGGCTGCTCCTTCTCATCATCAGTGGGGGGAGAGGGCTGCAGCCCTCCCTGCTCCTGTGCCATTGATCCAGTTCTGCCCTAGCTGGTTGTGTGTGAATTACAACTGTGTTAACATGAACTGAAAATACTGCAATTGGTTTTGGCTAGTCTGCTGCTCGTTTACTTATATCGTAGGCTGAAACATGGTTTAGATGTTATTTTGTGAATATCTAGGCTTGGTTATGGATGTATCCATTCAACATCTCACCATGGAACTGTAACTAGATGTTCTAAGACGTTTTTTAAAAACAAACAAACAAACAAAAAAACCGGAGAAAGCTACTGCCCAAAGCTGAGACTGGAGTAAACTCCTAAATCTGTGTTGAAGGAAGGTTTTTGTCTCTATCAGGGATGTCCAGAAGCTCCCATCCCTGGGTACTGTGTGGGGAGGTGGGATGAAGGTAGGGAATGGATCACAACAGGTTTGTCAGGAGCAGAACCTGGCTCCTCTCTCCCCTCTGTTTTTCCAGCTCTCTGTTGTGGGCTGGAGGTTTCTGAAGCTGTGCTGTTCAGCTCAGAGCACAGCCTGTTTTCTCAGCTCCCCTCCCAGCTGGGGATTCTCAGGGATAACCTGTGGGATAGGATATGAGATTGAATAGCATATGGCATTGGGCTCTTGGGTCAAACCATACCAGCACAAACATTCACAAAAATCCTGTGCTCCCCTCCTTGATGCTGAGGAGTTATCCTGCAAAGCAGGAGGGAGCTGTCAATAGTGTCATTTTGGGAATGCAGATTGCAGTGTGCATCCCTTTTGTTCCTGCTTGTGCCATTTCCATGGGACTACAGTTAGGAAATTAAAAAAAAAAAAATTAAAAAACAAAACCAAAAACAAGCCAGTAGAAATATTGAACCCTATGCAGTTGCTCAGAAGAGCTAAGAGTGAAGTGAGCTGCTTTGTTAGCTCTTATCCTGAATTTTACCTGCTGATTTTTAGCAAAATTTCAGCTGCTGGTTCAGCCATGGAGGAGGCAGACGTGCATGGAATGGGTGCCTGTGCTGGGATTGCTCTCAGCAGCCTGGATGAGTCACCTCCTGTGCTTTTGAGCAGCATCTCTGCACTTATTCTGTCATTCAAGTGTTATCAGGTTAGGGAAGAAGGATTTCTTATTTCTCTAGCTCATCTGCAAGAGGAGGAGGCCCATTGAAACTGCTCCATCCCCTAATTGCACAGCAGCAGACGTGCATATGGCAAATGTTTCCTTGCTGACACATTAGCAGCAGGTCCCCAGCATCTCAGCCCCTTGGCTGCTGCAGAGCTCACTTGTTCTGTGTTAAGTTTATCCTCAGTGGCACATAAAGTAGCTCCTGCTGTAGCTCTTGGGATGAGAAATGCCTTGGAAGTGAGGTGGGGGCAGGGTGTGGGCTCTGTGTGGATGCAGGGACATCCAGGGACATCCAGCTACCCCTCTCCAGCTTGCAGCTGTGTTCTTCCTCTCTGGGCAGCAATTTGGCCCAAACATGCTTACCAGGATGTAGGGAAAGGTCTCCTTGTGGAAGCTGGGAGCTCACAGCATAATTGGAGAGTGTGTATTCAAGGCAGAGTCAAAGCAGGTGAGGTGAGATAATTCTGTGCTAGATTTTTGAGCAGAGAGCTGAATTGCTGCTGTGTATGTATTCATCATTCAGTGATGGAGCTGGAGATGCCAGGGTCTGTCGTGTCATTTGTGGATTTTTTAAAGGATTTTCTAGGGAATAACCAGTCAGCTGACTGTGGGGCTTTTTGTTGCAGAGCTGTTAGGAAAATCAGTGGGTCTAAAGGGAGGTGAGACCCTGCAAATGTGCAATTACAGATAATTGCATTAGGACCCATCTCTGTGGTTATTTCTACCTTCATGGTGGCACATAGGAAAGATTAAGAAGTAGTTTGGGAAGGAAATCAAAGTAAAAAAGAGCAAAAAAATTAAGATTAGACATTCAAGTCTTAAAATTCCAGGTCTTTGGTACCACACTAGTGGGTGGTATTAGATCCTTGGTGCTTTACTTGTTGAAATAAAGAAGTGTGTGCTTCACATTTTTAGGAGACACTTGTAAAACCACTGCTTTTTCTGGGAGGGGGGCAGTCCTTAAAAGAGCTCAGCTCCAGGCCAGAGTCAGTGTTGACATTTGGAGATGCATCCCCCAGCCCTGGTGGGAAAAGGAGACGAATTCAGGAGAACAAAGCTGTTTTTTCAGTGTGGTAATTACCCCTCAAGGTGTTCCTCCAAAGCAGTGGGTCTTGTTGATGAAGTTGCTGCAGTTTCTACATCAATTATTTTAGTCTGATTTGACATGATGGTGGTGACTGCCTAGGTGTAGTGGTTGTATCTTTAAATTATTTTATGAAGGCAGAGCAAGGGGAGTGGGTCTTCAGAAGGGAGATGATGCTCAGACCTGTGCTTAGAATGTGCTAAATATTGTATAAATCTCTGTTCCTCTACCTCAAGGCCTTTTACTGTGTCCTGCCTGTCTATCAATTCTCATAGAAAGAAGGGGGAAAGTAATTAAATACTAGAACTGCATTCTGTAATGGTGGTGGTGATCTTTGTATCACTACTCCTAAAGTATTTGAGGGTAAAAGAAATTCGGAATGAAATGTAATTAATTTTCTTTGGAAACAGCAAACATTGTAAGTTGTATGACTGACATCTCATGTGCTGCTGGGCTTTTCACACTGATTTTACTTTAACTCCACCCTGTGTGAATGAAGAGGATGATTGCAATGCAATTCCCTTTCCCTTCCATATTTGTATTTTACTCTGTGATACTTGAAATCTTTTTCTGTGGATTTACTGATGGTATTTCTCCTTAAGAGTCTGAGGAAGGAGAAGATGCTCCTGGGAAGTATCATGTTGCTGTTGAGAGCTTTTCTGTTTGGAAATCACTTGTTCCTTTAACATATCAAAACCCTGTGTATTGGGTCAGCAGAAATCCTGATTGCAAGCAAAAGAATTCTCATTCTGCTGTTCATTTAGCCCTGCTTGTTTAGCAAGTCAGTGGGTTAATTTTCAATATAATTGCACTATTCATGCCAATTTGAATAATTTGAAGAAGGAGAAAGAGATCTTATATGAACATTTTTTTTTTTTAGTATTTTTTCTTTCCTCCTTAGGCCATTGGTGCACTTCAAAGGCAAAAGTGATATCTTTTTGGCTCCAAAATTGCAAAATTGCCTTTTGGCTGTTGAATAAAACCCAAAGACCAGTCTTTTTTGGTGGAGGGTAGCTGAGAAAGAGAGATGTCACAGTGAAGTCCCAGGTGCTAATTACCAGCAGCCTGTGTGCAGGACAGATTTGGATTTCTTCTTTTTGGGAAAAAAAACAAAAACAAAAACAAAATGGAAATCAAGCAGATTTCTTATGTTTCTTATGGGAAAGAAATGTAATGAATAGCAGTAAGTTAAATCCTCAAGTTCTGCCTGGAACAGGTTGTTTCATAGGAAAAGCCAGTGTGGTTTTTCTTTGTAGATTGGGGGTTTTTCATGGTTGCATGAAACTCATTGCTTTGATCTCTTGAGCATTGTGAAATTTTAACCTGATTTCCTGTGTGGTCAACATGGAAAGAAACTTGTAGATGTATCTGCAGCCTGAAGATGATGAAAGATCAGTCATCTCAATGCAATAAAGATGAAAACAAATACACCTGTTGTAATAGAAAAATTAGCATGCATTTGTTGTAAAACACTGGAAGTCTTCCATTTGTATGAAGTGTTTGTGAAAGCAAAAGGTGTTTTGTCAAGGATGCAGCCTTTAACCATCAGGAATAAGAGGTGAGGGCATAATGAGTTGATTAACAAAGCGTTGAAAGAGTTGGTAAAAGAAAAAACACATCATAGACATTGCTCAGAAGAAAGAAGAAAGGAATTGCTTAAAGTCTCCAAAGGTATTTTCTATTCTAAGAGTTGAGCTCCCCCGTTTTTAGCTCAGAAGAAACCTGGGGTACAAAGTACAGCATCTGAGAGTGTCTCCAGTGTTCTTCTGCCCCTCGTGCAAGATGTTAATCCTCAACCTGCTGCATTGCACTTGGGGGTGGTGTGGACACTTTTGATCTGCCTCAGAGATTTTTCTCACTAGCGTTTTGCAGATTGGAGCCTGCAAATTGCCTCTCAAATCTTGATAATTAGTGATGGTGGGTGGTGAACATGAACTGCAAATGGTTTGAGGTTTTCTTCTTTTTATTTTTGGCTTCTGATAATCTGCGTGCCCTCAAAACGCTGTGGAAGACAAAAGGAAAAATTACATTAGTGCAGAAGTGGGGGAGGAGGAGGAGGAACGGATGTGTTGTTCTGCTGCCATGTGAAGTGCTGTGTTTCACATCCCCAAAGCTTTGCCAGGCATCCACTGAGTGAGGACCAGCACCTCTCTTCTGGGTGATTTCCAGACCTCATCCCCGGGGGCTCTACTCCTCAGGTAGGGGAGGTTTCCCAGGCTGGAGAGCATCGTGCTGCCCTGTACCTCAGATTTCATCCCCTGTGAAACAAATGCTGCTTTACTCCCACTCTGTTCTTGGTTAAATCCTGTGCTGTCCCTGGGCTGTGTTTAGTGATCTGTGTCTCACAGCACTGTGTTAACAGCAGTCCAAGGAACATGCCTGGAATGTGTGTCACACTCACCTTGGAGGTCATTTTTCAGCAGCTTTCTCAGCCCGGTTTGTGGGCACCAGGAGAAGTTTGCTCCCATAACCCAACTATTAAATTGTATGGCTTTTTCAGGTGCTGCTGTGATTGTGGTTCTTTAATGTAAAAGGTGAAACTTTCAGTTCTTGTATCCCCATCTGTTTCCTTTAATCACAGCATGCCTTCAAATGTGACCATATTTTTAGAGGTTGATGTGTGCTACCAAAATGCTGCAGGAGAGATTTGACTGTAGATATTTTTTTCCTTTTCTCCCCTAAAGAGCTTTATCATTCTGCATTCCTGAATGTTCCTGCAGCTCAGTGGTCCTCGGACCATCACTGTCCTGGGCACTAATCAATAATTAAGCGTTTTGCAATTTGTTGTGCTGCATGTTGGCTGTATAAGGCTTCACAAAAAAATCTCCTTCCTAAACCCGACCCACTGCTCCTTTGTGAAATACATTTGGATTTTATTACTAAGCAGCTGTTTTCCCTTTTGTAAACAGTCTCTGCTGAGAGGCAGAAAAAGAAACAGGAAAAATAATTGAATATGGCAGGAGCATAATTCATTCAACAGGTACTTCTGTGCCTGCAGTTCTGCTGCTCAGAGGTGCTGAGCTGTGGTAGGCAGTAATTCCCCCCCAACAGCCTCCTACCCAGGTCTCACCAAACACCTCCACATCCTTTCCAGGGTTACATCAAGCCTTCCCTTGCTGCTTTTCCCATAGCTGGCCACACCCTTTTCCCAGGAATAATACTACTGGTTCTATTGTAAATCAGAAGTCAGGGTTTTCAGGCTCTGTCTATCTGTAGGCTCCTGCTTTTTTCTGAGATCTGAAGCAAGGACTCTGTTGGTCATGTTTACCTCATTTATTTCAACTGGTCCATTAAAAGCTCTTGTCTTTAAATTTATGTCCTCTGGGAAAATAAGTCCCCATTTCAGTTCCAGTCCAGGTAGCAGTTCCCTCTCCCAGCGTGCTGTTCTCCTCCATCTCCCACACCCCTGTGTGTATTTACCTCTCTCCAACCTCAGCAGTGCTGATGCTTTAAATCCCTTTGGATCCTTGTTTCCCCCCGACAGTGAGTTGCAGATCTTAGTGCTGGCTGCCACTTGGACACCAGAGAGGATGAACTGTCAGCTGTGACCCTCCCTGAACTGTAAAACCTGAGGAACTTCCCTGGCTTTATACTGACTTTTCCTGTGAAATCTAGGTTTTCCTGGGGGATGGGGGAGGAGTGGGAAGTTATGTAACCATATAGGGTTAAAAAAATGTCTCCAGACAGGTGTGCTCAGTCCCTTCCACTGACAGCCCAATGCCTAAACCAAAGTTGCCCAGAACACTGGCTGTCCCACCCATGGCCAGGTTGGATGGGGCTTGGAGCAGCCTGGGTTAGTGGAAGGTGTCCCTGCCCACGGCAGAGGTTGCAACAAGATGAGCTTGAAGTCCCTCCCAACCCAAGCTTTTCTGTGATCCTATAAAATCCTGTGTTTTGGGGTGAGTGATTAGCTTTGTCTAAGGGGGAGGAGAAGGATGGGGCAATGAGCAATTTAGGCTCAGGTGTGCATGTATAGGAGAAGGAAAAAAAGGAGTAGAGCATGTTGGGGGATGCACAGAACATAAAACTCTGCAGGGGTGGCAGGGAGGGCTGGCTGCTGGGAACAGGGATTATTAACAGATGTACACTGTATGTTCTGGAATGCCCTAACCAAGTGGAGAGAAGCCCTGCCCTGTGCAGAGAAGGGGGAAGCTGGCTGTGAGTAGGAGTTAGAGGTGGTTCTGAGTCCCTCCCCTTGCTTGGTGAAAGCCACGGTCTGCTGTAGCTTTGGAATCACTCTGAGCCTGGCTGCCACATCCTCTTGGCTGTGACTTTGGGGATGGGCAGGAAAATCTCTCTGGAGGCAGGAGCAGACCCCTCCTAGACCATGTGCTGGTGTGTCACTGAGCTGCTCTGGCATGGTGTTCTGAGTGCTCAGGGAAAGGAAACTCAGCATTTCCCTTGGGATTACACATTTCTGCTGGAATGGATACTGCTGTGTCGTAGAGTGCTTTGGGTTGGAAGGGACCTTAAAGATCATCTCACTCCAGCTCTCCCTGTCCTAGGTAAGAGTGCTTGTCTGATGTTACACAGAAACTTGTGGCCAGCGTGGAGCAAAATGAGCCACAGCCTTGTAAAGTACATGGTCAGAAGTAATGAATTAAGAAATTGTGTGTATGATCTTATGCTATAGCTGAACTAAAAAAACTTGGCAAAAGGGGGAGTTTCTCACTTTCCTTTCTCCTAAAGAGTTTGGCTGGTGGAAAGGCAAACCAGGTCATCTCACCAAACTTTGAGGTAGCTTTTGTTCCAGTGCAGAACCATTTAGCAATAAACAGTTCAAGAATTTGAATTTCTTTTTAACCTAAAATATTACAGTTCTTGATTCGATTTTTCATTCACCTTTTGTTTTATGTGACATCTGGACTGTTCAGGGAGTGTTATTCCATCCTAAAATAGGGGTAGTTCTCTTTTTGAGCAGTGGAAGTTTTACGGGTTGAGTAGAATAATGAATACATAGAGAAAAGATAATGCAGCTATTGCCTTTCACATCTGGGAACATAAGATATTTAATTGATTCAGAGGGGTTATTTTGTCCGAACATTTGCAATTAGCAGCTCTTAATCAGGAAAATGCTTTGTAAGAGATCTGGCTTGGTGGATAGATTGGTAAAAGGAGCAGGAGGAGCAGATATTGACGGTTTCTTATCTCCTCTCCCAAAACCCTCTGCGTTCTGTATGAATAGCTGGCTGGGTGGGAAACAGATTTGCGTGCTGCTTTCTTCAAGCCATGGATTAAAGAATCAGGCTGGAGGAGGCTTTGAGTTCTACTGCTATGGTCTGTCCCAGGGCAGGGTGGCAGTACCTTGTCCTGGTTTGAAGGACAGGTATCTGCCAATAAAGGCAGAAGCTTCTCTTTGAA
>JANRMJ010000125.1:23082209-23110998 GCA_025584955.1 Alethe diademata
ATAGTGGAAGGTGTCCCTGCCCATGGCAGGGGGTGGGACTGGATGGGCTTTAAGGCCCCTTCCAACCCAGACCATTCTGGGATTCTGTTATTCTCTTTTCTTGCCTTATTCAGCAATTTATTGATAGCCTGCTTCTTATCTGAGTAAACAGGGGGCAGTCCTAAACAAGTGTTTCAGGAAGTCAGAGAAATTAATAGAACCAAACCCTATATACCCTGGTTATATTCATGTGGGAAATAAAATAAAATTGCATGTGTTATCTAGTTTTATGATGTATTTGTGTAACTCTGAGAACACCCTTGGTAAGTCAATAATTTACTATTTTTATTACCATAAGGAAGCAATAGAGTTTAAAGAAAATCAAAACAAAACCAAACCACACCCTCAGGTTTTGTCTAGTTATGTGTTCATGATCAATATGTGCAAAGAAAGTGTTTTCCACATGAATTAAAACTGTCTTTTCACCTTTTGTATGTAGAAGTGGCTCATCTTTATAGCCCTTGGAAAGGTGCTGCTTTTGCAGAAGAGGGAAGAGGCTGCTCTGGACTATGGGTTGGCTCTGAGTAGTAACAAAACAAGCTCTTCCTCCCTCTCCAGCAAGGAAATACAGATATATAGATATATAAAGAATACAAAAAGTGCAGTCCCAGGCATGGCAATGAACCAGGTCCAGGGAATGCAGTGAGGAGCACCAGGAGATGAGGCTGGAGCCAGGGAGAAGAGAGAAGATACCCAGAGCATGAGGCTGAGGTCCCTCCAGGAGATGGGACCAGAGGCAGGACTAGAGACAGGCAGATCTGCTCTGGCCCAAGTCTCAGCAGAAACAGAGCTCCTGCATCCGTGGGCAGGAGATGCAAGTGGGGTCTCAAGGTGATGGCTGTTACCTCTCAGTGCACTCTGGACTCTGACAGCAGCTGTGCATTAATTGTGGTCTGTATGTAATCATGGTGATTGAAATAGTTCTCCCTTCTCCTACTCTTTTCCCCATTTTTTCACCCTTGGAAGTGCAGAAATGCTGATCTGGTACTCCTTTGGGATGACATCCAGGTCTGTGGAAAGGTTCCTGCAGGCTCCAAGGGGGTACCTTGCCTCTTTTGCCAAGATTGTTTTTAGTGTTTATTCACTGATCCAGCAGTGCAGAAAACCAGTTCAGAAGTGATGGGAGAGTAGCTTTTTAGATACCTGGGTGCTGGAAAACTACTTAGTTGTAAATGGTCCAGGCAGTAGAGCAACAGTGTTTGAAGATATTTTTTAGTGTCAACAGTGTTTGAAGATATTTTTTAGTGTCTATTTGAAGAAAATGATCATAAAGACCCAAAAAGAGATGCCTTTCCTGAATGGATAAAAGATCTTTGCCATGGAAAGGTTGCTGAGGTTTTCCTACCTGAAAGAGAGGATGACTTAGGACAGGTGTCCATGAATTAGCCCTCACACTTTATAGTGACGTTCTTCTGGTGGTTAATCTTCTTGGACTGTTTTTACAACCCTTTGTCATGGTATTAGATGAGGAAATTATTCTGCAAAGTCATTTTCCGTATTGGAAGGGAGCTGTTTTTATCCAGATCTTTGCAGTGCTGGGTTTGGAATGACACACACAGAGCTGGACTTGGCACATGGAGTGGGGATTTACAGTACAGAGACAGAAGGTGGAGAAACAGTTGATATCCCTGGTTTAGGAGCAGAAATTAATCACAGGCAGGTCATCACTTCCTTGCTTCTTATTTTCACGTGAGCTTTCCCCTTTTGCAAGCTCTGTGTTGTCATCAGAGCAGCCAGAGGGGCTCCAGGGACCCCAAATCTCTGCAGCCTCTGGAATGTGGCAGACAGAACGTGGTGTTATTCTAGGGAGTGACCTTTCCTCCAAGCTCAGCCCCATGGAGAGCCCAGTCCCAGCCCATACAGATGCAGTGCAGGGGGTTTGCATTTCACAATTGCATTAGTGGGCTATAAATAGGCCATACATCCGCCTTTGGCGCTGGCCAGAGAGGAGCCAGGATGTGTTTTCTGGCAGCCTTGGTGCTAAAGGAAATCCGTTTATTTTATGGCACAGACGGACTCAGTTTTTCACTTAATCTTTTAAAGGCAATCTCTGGCCTTCCTTGCCTCACTGTAGGTTCAAACGAGGAAAAATCATGGCAAAAATGCAGTATACTTTCAATTACTGCAGTGTACCTTTAGCCATTTTCCAAGTGTTTTATTACTGGGCCACAAATTTGGAGAAATAAGAAACCAAGAGAAAACTCCAAAGCCTGAAATTTGGCTGGAAAAGACTCACTCTGGGGAATAATTCCCAATTCTCCAGGTAAGCCTGGTGTAGCTGCGTGGGTGTGTATTGATTTCAGCAACATAAGGCTGAAATTTTTAAGGCTTTAATTTTGTAGTAGGAAATATCTACTGTTAGAAATAGCTGTTAAATACAAAGAAATAGAAATAGCTGTTAAGAAAAAGTATCTGACCAATAAGTATTTGTGTATCTTCGGCATACACAGCCAAAGGTGCCTTTGTAGGATAGAGGAAGTGAACACAGAAGGCATTTTTCCAGTAGGTAATTCTCCAAAACGCTGTGCCATAGTGAGTATTTTAAATAATTATTACAACCAAGTGGTCTCATGTTCTCCTTGGTCAGAGGCCCAAGACTGACAGTGCTCTGTCTGGAGCTAGCACCAGAAAAAAAATGGGAAAAAAAATGAAAATTTTAAGACTTCTGCCTTGTGTGCTTGTGAAAAACAAAGCTTGGCTTCTGCTGAGTGGGTGTCATTATGCCCTGCCATGCACTTTTTCTCCTTACCTGTGTGAGTGGGGGCTCTCACAGAAAGGATCAGGTTTAGGGACGTTTAATTTCTGTCTTTCCTAAATGGAGGAACTGGGTGCACCTTGAGATCTTCTGAGGGTAAAAGTACCTGTCTAATACAAGTGCTTTAAGCACATATTTATTTATATATTTTTTAGCTATTACTAAACTGTTATTTCTTTCAGACATGGGTATTTTGCTTTCTTTTAAAAAGTGTGGCCCAAAGGGAAGGGAAGAAGGCATGGAAAGTCTGTAACCAGAGTAAAATATTAATCTTTCCAATGGGTTACTTTTGGAGCTGCTAGATGGTCTGTAAGTAAAGTAATGTTATTAACTTCTGTGTCTTTTGCATCTGGAAATGTCTGCTGTATTTTATAAATCAAGTTTTTGTTAGATCTCCCCTCTTGGTTTAAAGAAATACTGCCAGTGAGATGTTACTGGTTCTGGGTATTTATTCAGTCCCTTCCATATTGGAATTAATAAGAATGAAATAGCTGCTGATTTACAAACACTCTTTGAGGTCCATGAGCAGGGAAAATTTGATAGCATAATATTAATAGAAAAAAGTTACTATGCCAGAAAGGGTATGAAAATCCATTTCAAGTCATACGTTGCATGGCAACAATCTCATTTAATAGCTGACTGATTGAGAATGGCATTGCTTGTTAAGGAAAGAGGAATTGGCTTTTTTATTGACAAGGAAACTGAAGGCGCCTCATCCTGTGTTTGCAATAATAGGATGTGTGTAATTTCGAGGGTGTGGAGTGGTAATGACTTCTTTTCCAGGGAACACTTGGGGTGGCTCTGTTCAGGAGTGGTTTTGGGTGGATGGATACCCTAGAGGGGCTGTGAGAGGCAGGGCTGCACAAGGGATGCTCACTGAAATGGCCAGTTGGGTATTTTTCCTGGAATTGAATAGTCCCAGACAGGTTCTGTGCCAAAGTGAGGAATGTTCAATGGAGTACAGACAGATGAGGGCAGGGGGAGGGCCAGCAGAGACTGGGAGTTTCACTAATGACACTGAAAAACCTGAAAAGAATTAAATATGTTGTACTTGGTGGGGTTTTTTTTAACTTTCTGAGGGAGGATTTCAAACCAGAGCAGTGAAATGGAGTTGAAGGAGCCTTTCCAAGCTGGCTGGGCTGTGTTCAAGGCAGCCTGGATCCAGACACCCACCTGGGGGCTTCGTATGAACAGTCATATTTTCAAGGCACAGACCCTTTGTTTTCCTCCTGTCCATTCCTTTAATTTATCTCTCTGCTGCTTGTTTCCTCTCCTGCTTTCATTTCTCAATTTCATCTTTTTACTGGGCTAGATAATTGCATTTGCTGGGTATCCTTCCTGCCAAGCTCTGTGGCTGTAATCTCCCCCACCTGAGAAATGGTTTCCTTTGAACAACCTGGAGTCTGCCTCAAAGTTATGTGTTAATTAAATGAAAACAAAAAGGTAAAAAAAAGTGTCTGTGTCTGTATATATATATATTTATATGTGTATATATTAATTATATAGTTTCAGCAAGCAGAAATCTGGGTAGCTGAAAGATAGTTATGAGTGCACACCACCAACACTGTTCTTTGGCTTTGTAATTACAGAGGAGTGCACAAAAGTCTTTAATTATATGATCACATGACAGGTTTTTTCAATACCATCTCACATATGGTGTTTCCTCAGATCTTGAGCACAAAGACAGCATGAGCAAGGCAGAAATAGTGTGTTTAGCATTAACTGGATTTGGGGATGTTGAGGTTGTATTTTAAAATATTTTCTGAGATAATGAAATGGTCTCTGGGGCTGTGGTTCCTCTGACCTACCTACAACCAAGGTAGACCTGGCAGATACAGAGCAGTGAGCCTCTAAAACAATCTTTAATTCATAATGTGATAGAAAATTGTATGTACAACTCCAGTTTCACAGGGCTTGGACTATATGACAGCTCAAAACATAGAGTAGCCCTGGGGAACTTTTTGACCAAGAAGAAACCAAGTAGTGGAAGGAACCAAGAAGAAAAAACTAAGTAGAGGGAACTAAGAAGAAACCAAGTGAATGGTTTGGGCCTGCAGGAGGGAGGGTTGATAAAGTAGAAGGGAAGTTGGCTCAGTTTTTTCAGGTAGGCATCACCCTTGAGGGGGTTAATGTTTCATGGAGCACTGGACATGCCATAGGGCTGCTGGATAGCTTAGAAGAGAGTGTCATTGAATGTCCTTCCAGTTGTGCAGGAATCCTCCATTTAGGGACTGGCTTTTGTTCCTCTGAATGTCTCAATCCCTTTTTTCCCCTCCAAAAAGTCAGCCCCAGTGGTTACATCTGCCTTGTGCAGAAGCAGTTGTTGGCATTCCTTGGGTACATGTAGGAAGAAGAAAAAGTGCATGAGGGTTGTCTTTGCAGATGTGCTGTGATCAGTGTGATGTGTTGGTTTTTAAAGAGCTGTTCTATCAGAGAATTTCAATTTTGTTGGCAGAATTGGTGTGTTCATGCACCTGGTTTTTTTTAGTATCTGGTGGTGTTCACTGCCTTGACTCCCAGCAGTGGCTGTATTTTTAGATTGGATTAGGGTAAGGTAAATTAATTTGGGAAATCTGAATGAGCATTTTCAGATAATCCTTTGAGAAAAATGGGTTGGCTTATTTCCTAAGCTATTTTTATTATTCTGTTCATGTTAGTAAAACCATGATCACTTGGATCACGAATTGCCTGTGAATTGATATCTTTGAGGGTTGATAACAGAGGAGGACAACAAGCTGCTCACCCAATACTGGTTGACCTCCAGTGAAATTTCACTCCCAGCCCACATCCAAGTGGATCAGAAATCCACCCCCACAGCTGAGCAAATGCTTTAACCCTGTAGAATCAAATGAGCCATAGAGCTGCTGCTTTCTGTGAGTACTTGAAGCTGGACCTAAGAAGAGAACTTAGATATCCTCCATTTCTTAATATTTAGTTCAAGAGATACAATTTGCAGATTTTACAACTACTTTCTCTGACTGCTGACATTTTTGGGGTTTTTTGGGGTATCCAGGCAGTTGATACCCACATACATAACAGAGATGGAATAACCTAAGTAGCTCATCCCACCTTTCCAGTCCTCCAGAGCAGATGGACATGAATCAGTGGCACTCAGGTGCTGGAAACTGCAACCACCCAAACAATCCCATTCTGCTGCTTGACTGTCCTGGTCCTCTGTGGTTGTGTTTTTTCCCCTGATGTGCAGCCTGGCTCTTTGATGATTTTTAAGTGCCCTTCCCACTCAGACCATTCTGGGATGTTTGGTGTGTTCTGTGCTCAGCATCTTAAGTGACTCACCTGCTGTTCTGTGTTTCAGTTAAATTGCATCAAAATCTCTTACGGTTCTTAACAAATATTTTTAGAAAAAGCAGTTCAGTCCTTCATCTAAATATAGATTTGAGCTTTCAAGCCTTTGGGAGAGGGGAGCATGTGAAGCTTTGATCCGTGGCATTCACAGCAGTAGGAGCGCTTTGTGCACCTGGCAGAACTAAGTGCAGTGCAGAGGAATTTGTTAGACAGAAAGCTGCTATTTTACAGAACAGACGTGTGGTTCAGTATGGATGAAAGATAAATCTTGGCATGTCATGTGATGGAAAGGCAAGAGAAACTGCAGAAAAATACGTGGCACAGGAAAATGAAGGTTTGTTTAGAAACTTCCCTCTTGGTGCTATGACTAAAGTACCACTCACCTCCTGCCTGATACTTAATATCTTGCTAAAAATAGAGAAGAGGCTCACCCATTGTCCATTTTGATGACAGTGGAACCAAATCTGTTCATCCTTAAATGTCTGAACTGGGAATGCAGTGTAAATCAGCATTCTATTTATTTACTTATTTAAAGGCTTGCTGTTTAACCAAATATTTCTCTGAAAGTCACAGTGACTCTAGATATATTTGACATAGTTATGCTTTTTTCTGGTGGTGTTCTTTGCTTTAAACTGAGCTAGAATTAGTGTCATTGCCCCTGTTCCTGTGGTAAAGTCACTTACAGCATGTCTGGAAGTGCTGAAGACATTTTCCTCATGGAAACCACCACAGTGTTGCACCCCCCACCCAGTAATTGTTTCAATATTCTTAGTTGATATGCTCATTTATCACTGAAATTGTTATTAATGAGTGCTGTTTTTCTTTGTCACATTGCCATGGCAACCGGGTGACATGTTTGAGTGGAATTATCTGTTTCCAGATGGAGATCTTCATTCATAAGATTTGCCTGCTGAGAATTTTTGCAGCATATTCAACTTCAAAATTCTTCTTCCCTATGCCTTTGCACAGTTTGGAGCTAGAAGCATTCCTGCTTTCTGGTTTATATCCTGTGATTTTGTGGTGGGTGTTATGCTCGCAATATTTCTGTCTTTTGTGGTTCATTTATGTTGTTTTTCTTTTGATTTAATTGAGTTGCTTTTCTTCAACTCAGGATTTGCTGTGACAATCCTGTAAAGCCATTCCTCCCCCATATGAGTTACTGGAAATTTTCTCTTTTTATGTAATACACCACACAATAGAAATGGGACTTGATTTTGGTTTTACTCCTGAAAGGAGCATAAGGATGTATTTCTTTTTACATATGATATATCACATTCTGAGTGATAGTGTCCAATTTTTTGTATCATATTCACTACTTGATTTTTGGTTCTGTACAAGAAAGAAGCATGAAAATGTTTCACTTTTCTTTTTGATATAAAAGTGTATTTAGGAAAAAGACCAAGGTAAATAGGCATAGAATATAGATTTTCTTTATCCTGAACTTCTTACAGTTTTAAAGGTCTTGTTGGCTGCCAGACTTCATGAGATCCTACTGGATCTCAGTCAGCATTTCAGGATTTCTCAGGATTTGTTTCTGATCACTCAGACCAAAATGCTGTGTTTACTTCAGTAGAAATCAGAAGGTAAAACTTAAAAGATGGTTTTTATCATTCCTTTACTTCTTCAATTCTAGGTCACTCTTACCTTACTGAGCAAAACCAAGTTAGCAGTTTTTTGCACGTATCTCCAGGAAAGGCATTAAGGGCCCATTCATCCAACCAGTCTTTAATCTAATTTTCATAATCACCTAAAACTATTAATGACCGTACACCTCATGATCTTCTTCAAGGTCTGTGTGTTGCATAAACATCCCTTTTGGACTTGCAGTCTTTCATCCTGCCAGTAACTTTAGAGCAAGAGCAAGCTCATAAATAGCTCAGAATCTGTAGTTTCTGAACACCTTCCCTTATGTGTAAGGTATCTATAGAAGACAAATTTTGTCTTCACCGAGTTAAAAAAAGTGTATATATCATTGTGTCTTCCCCAAAATAACATAATGCAGTGCAAGACCCATCTTCTGCAAGGAATGATTTTAATTGCTATATTTAGTGTATTTGAAATAAAGGATGTTGTCTTACCTGTGAATAAGGTGTTACTTCTCTGTTACACCACCAAGCAGTGTCCTCCCTAGCTATGTAATTCTGTATAATTACTTAGGTGTTCTTTTCCTTTGCCAGGTGGAATCACATCTGTTTATACCTCCTTCCAGCAGGAGACTACTCAATACTAACAAATGTTACCAGTGTGTTATATCAGGGCTCCTTGTTTTAAGGAAACTATTTTGCGTGTGATAGGGAACTAGGAGAGCTTATGAGTCATGATGTTGCTTCAAACATAATGAATCTCTGATCTGCTCCATTTCTGTGTGTAGCTGATAAAGCAGTTGTTGATGGCTCAGTTGTTAACCAGATGAAGTTGATCCCTGGCTTTCCACAGCCCAGTGCTGCATTTGCCTTTTGCTCTGATGGTGGTGCTTGCTCAGAGCCCCTGGCACTGCTGGAGCTGGGAGCTGCCTGGCACTCAGGGCTGTTCATCCCTCCTGGAGGCACTGGAGCCTGAGTGCCAGCCCCTCAACCCCTTCCCCAGGGTCTCATCCCAGGAGATAACCTCCTGGCCTTTAAAGCAGATCCTCAGCTTTAGATTGTGTCACAGCTTTATTGCTTTTCCAGATACAAGCAGAGATTTCTTCTGCTCCAGCACATACCATCTATTAGAGCCAGGACATCTGGATTAATTTTGTAAGACACTTTCCATTACTAGGCTGATTCTGACAGCATCTGAAGGGGCTTCCTGATTTTTTTTTTTTTAATCTGTTTCCAGAGAATCACAGAATGGTTTGGATTGAAAGGGATCTTAAAGCCCATCCAGTGCCACCCCCTGCCATGGGCTGGGGACCCTTCCACTACCCCAGGTTGCTCCAAGCCCCATCCAGCCTGGCCCTGGGCACTTCCAGGGATCCAGGGGCAGCCACAGCTTCTCTGGGCACCCTGTGCCAGGGCCTCACCACCCTCTTCCCAATATCCCATCTCTTTCTTCATAACCTCCTTCTTCCCAATATCCCATCTAACCCTGCCCTCTGGCAGTGGGAAGCCATCTCCTAAGGAGAAGTTGGATTTCTCCAAAGTAAGACTTGCTGTTTGCTGTGGTGCCTTCAACTTGTCCAAAAAAAATGTAATGGAAAAATGACAGGTTTATTTTTGGAAACTTTCTTGCCACTGCATATCTTGGGCATAAATAATCCAGGTGTCTGCACTTCTGCAGTTGGTAGGGTGGAGGGGAGAGTAACACCAGCTGTGCTGGAGATAATTGAATACTTATTGTATCATTGGGAAAGTATTGAAGTTAACTAACACTCTTGGAAATATCTCTGGAAATATCATAAGAAATCTGTGCAAAGTTCTCTGCCACCAGTTCAGAACTGCTTGATGCATCTGGCAAACGATGCAGCATTTGAAGGATCTGTGCCCATGTCCATTGTGAATTTTAAATTTTTGATCTCTAAGAAGACTCTGTCCTATCCAGGTGTATGAAAATTTCACATGTCAGTCTGATTATCCTGGCTATCAGTCAGGGACTCCTGGCTGCCCTGGTTGACTTGCTCCAAGGGATGATGTGTCCAAGGGAGCATCCCTCCTGTACCATCCCCACAGGATCAGCTGCTGCCTGGATGTGGTGTTTGATCACAATTAATCTCTTGGAATAAGCAGCAGACACATTTCAGGGTTATTTTTGCCATGGAACATCAGCCCTTCCATATCTTCCTCATTTTCCACAAGGCTGGGCTGACCTTCTTCTCTCCTGCAGTGCTCATGGACTGGCTGTGGGTTGGGAAATGTCCTTTGTGCTGCTTTCTCTTGCTCATCTGTTTCCCCATTCACATCCTTGCATGCCTCTGTGGGAGTTTGATGCTTTTTCTGTTTGTGGGTTTTATTGCTAAGCACAACAGAGAGCACTGAGGGAGAGAGGAAAATGTAAGTTAGATAATTGCAGTCAATCAACTACTTCTAATTCTCAGGCTTTATTGTGTTCAGCCCTTTTGGGCTTATGAATTGTCACCTCCAGGCTGGCTGAATTACACTGGAAAAAAAGAAAAAAAACCACCTCAGGGTTGTTCACATTTACCAATCTGATTATATTGTCTTAAATTCTTCCATCTGATTTGAGGCTTTGCATCTGAGATGCTTCTATTTGATAGATTCAGTTTATTTGGACTCTATAATAATGAAAATATATAGATGTGGTCTAGACCAAATGCAGAACCATGATGTATTTTTAAAAATAAGGCTTATTTTAAAAACAACCCTTACTTTTCAAATCAAGGCTTATTTAACTTTTCGACTCTGTGGTTAACAGTTTCCTGAAAAAAACTTTATCTAAAAAGATCGATTCTTTTTTTTAACAATACATTAACGCAGAAAATCTGTTTGTGCTTTGTTTTTGCCTTAGTATAAGTGAGAAAAATTGCTTGAAAACCCAAAGAAAAAGAGGAAAGTTTGTGCAGTGTCTTCTAATTTGCCATGGTTTTGCCCTTTATTCCGACTGTACTGTGTCTCATTTCACTTTGTATTAATATTTTCCACTTTTGTGGGATGAAGTTTCTCTTCTGCATTGTTTATTCTGGCTGGAGGAGGGTGGATGCACAACTCTGGATGTTTTTCCCAATAGATTCACGTGCTACAAAGATAACCAGAGCAAAAAGCGACAGAGCAAGGGCGGTGTTGGCCCTGCAAGAACTGGATACACAGGCTGCAGGGAAGAATAATTTTTCCTGAAATCCCATCTTGTCCTACCAAGGAAAAAAATCCTTTGTTGGAGCTTTGGGTTTACTGTGGTATAGCACCTGTATGTTAGATAACATTTCCATGCTGGCATTAGAGCTGGGAATTCTAGTATTTGAAGAGCTGATAAATACTAAGGACAAACCAAGAGTCTTACTTTTCTTACTTATTTTCAGGCTGAATTTCTGTCTGGGTAACATTTGTGTGCAAGAAAAATGGTGGTTGGTGTGGGAAGGGGGAAGATGGTCGGCATGGGGCCTTTTCTCCAGAAATCATTCTATGACTCTGCATTGTGTCAGTAAGAAAAACAACATTTAAAAAAAAGGCAAAGTGGTTATGATATGGGTTGGCTTTTTTCCAGCTTCTAACCTGCATTTTCAGTAGCCTCCATCAGCTTTGCTGTTCAAGGAGCACCCATGAGCAGCCTTTCCCTTGAGTCACCACTGTACAGGGCTTGTTGGTCCACTGAGAATGAAAATCCAGGGAGGGTGCAGGAGCAGAGAGATTGTTCATATTGAACATATTGGACAGAAAACTAGGGATCTGGGAGAGAGTACATGCCAAACATCCCTGTGTCCTGGTGCCATGGCTATACTAGAGCAGAGAGCTACTGAAATTCTGATTGAAGCTTCAGGCAGGAGAAACTCCCTTTGTATTAGTCACATGTAAGCCTTTGAAAAGATATACATGTAATTTTTAGTTGTTTTGCTTAACTAGGGTCTATTCTAGTCAGCTGTTTTGGTTTTAGTTTGGTTTTTATCCCAGCTGCTGAACTACACTGGTTCAAAATTTTTTTTTTCTTTTTTTTTTCTTGGTGCTCAGATGAGTATAGGATCAAACCAGTGGAAGAGGTCAAATACATGAAAAATGGGGGAGAAGATGATCAGAAAATAGCAGCCAGGAACCAAGAAAACTTGGTAAGGATTGAACTTATCACTTCTCTAATGAACTAACGTGGCTCTGCTTTTGTGATGGAATATGCAGCGTGCAGCACCTCCAGCTCCGGCTTATGCGTGGCAAGAGGATTTTCTCCAAAATGTCACAACTCCCTGCAAAGCTCTCATGGAAGGTGCAAAACACGACTTTTTCCTGCTTGTCTTTCTGAATTAGGCTCTACTTTATCTTGGGATGAGTGCCTCCATGATTATAAGTCACTCCCCTCCCTTGCAGATCTGAAATTACTCTTTATTTGGAAATGTGTGTCTGTGTTACAAATGAGCTGGAGTAAAACAGCCCTTCCCTGTCATTAAGAAAATGACCTACTTATGTAGATATTATTTGCTCTACACTTGCTGGTTTTCTGTATTTTAAAATTCCCGGAGAAGGCAGTTTGGAACAGAAAAAAACAATATATTCATAACACAGCTGTCACCAAAATTGTGTGGGTTTCTTCTGCCCCAATTTGAGCACTTTGCCAGCTTATAGTTCCACTTAAGGGGAGGCAATCACAGGTAAACTCTTAAAATTACTTAAAATAACTAAAATGCTGTTGAAGCAGCTTAAAAATCACAGTTGAGTCACTTCTGGCATTTCTGAGAAGTTGTTTCTTCTCTTCTGAAGCTGAAGGACCATAGGTTTTGTTAGTGGCTGGCTGGGGCTTTGCCCAGTTGAAGTGTTTGAAGGCATCCCACAATTCTTGCAGTTGGCTGCAAGTTTTCACATCTGGTTCCACTCCTTCAGTGCAGCTTTTCTGCACGTAGAGTGGTTGGGTTTTCCCCCCTCCATCTGCAGGTCCAGAGGGGAAACAGCAGCAGCAGATTCCAGTGGAACCATGACCATTCTCAGCAGCTGAGGATTTGCCTTTTGCCATTATTGGGCAGCTGTAGAAAAAGCCACTGTTTGGGATTTTTTACTTTTTGTGAGGATGTGAGCTCCAGCAACCTGCCTACTTTATATTTCCTCTCCTAGACACACATGCTTAACTACAGATGCATTCCTGTAGCAAATGGAGTTTATTTTGCTGCCCTGTCCTGTGGCTGAGCAGCAGGCAATAAGATTTCTTCTTCAACCTCCAGGTCAGCAATTTGCTACCTGCAATTTTGCATTACTGATGCTCCAGTGGGTGGTGCAACTTCAGCTTGGAGCAGGATTTAGAGGGTTTTTTAGAGGTTTTTAACAGATTGTTGGGGAGTCCTGTGCAGGGCCAGGAGTTGGAGTCAGTGATCTCTGAGTCCCTCCCAACTCTGGATATACTGTGATTCTGCATTAGATTTTCACCTGGCCTTCAGCTGTAGTTAAATCAGAGTATTTGCAGAGGGTACCATGTCACTGGGATGACAATGAGGAAGAGCTCAGGAAAACTCAGGTCTGCTGAGTGACACACTTGCTGAAGGTCTATTCAAAACTAGCCCAAGCTATTTTGCACTTTGGTTGGTGTAGCTGTCTTGTAGCACCCAAGTGTTCACCTGATTAAATGTAGGAAGAGCACAGTGCTTCTTATTTTATTATTGGTGGGTCATGTTTGATGGGAGCAGTGAGTTTGTTGGAAAATGTAACAGTAAGAATTTGGAAGGCTGGTGTAGCTCTTCTATGTCATGTTTATCAGGAGACAAAAAAAAAAGTCAGTAACACAAGAAAGTCCCCAGCCAGACAGGATGGATATGCTTTGAAACAAAAACTGTCTTGCCCATGAAAAAGGCTTTATTTTCCTTTTCCTCATCCTACTATAAGGAGATTACCTTGTCTGTAATATATGCAGCTTTTTTAATCCTGGGAATTGTCAAGTCCTCATCACTTGTGTTTTTTTAAAGGGGTTTCACTATTTGAGTTCTCCTTGGTAAACATGTTTTAGCTTACTGCTTAGAAGATGGGTTAAGCTACCCATCATTGAGGCTTTAATTTCCTTAACGAGTGAGGAGTTGGCAAGCACTTACATAATCCCATCTTCTCATCAGCCATTTCCAGGCAACTGAAACTTTAGGAACCAGAAAAGGCGGTGGGAGAATGGCCTGGCCCTTTTTCCCCCTCTCTTGTTTCCTAATCCCACATTTCTTTATTGTCACAGGGCTGCAAATTCACATCCCCTTCAGAAACAGAGCCCAGATGAGATGTGTAACCTCAGTGTCTGGGAGCTGCTCTGGGGGTTATCTTATCCCCTGATACTGGTGCTTGAATTATGTTATTCAGATACCATTGAATTTTTTGATCCCATTATCATCTCCGTTACTTTTTAAAGGTATTTTGAAGTCTTGCTTAAAAAAAAAGATCTCAGCTCAAGTGAGATATTTGCAACTTAGGCTCTTTGATGTGCTGCCATCTCTGCCTTTGGGGTGCAGTATTTCTGAGTCAGGGGGGAAGCAGGTCACCTGAGTAGATAAAGAGAATGGGAGGACATGGCCAGTCATCAAGGAAACTCATTTCACCCTGGGTGCTGAGGGCAGAGTCCCAGGCTTTGATTCTGCTTGAGGAAGAGCCAGAGAAGGGCTGGTACAAATGTGGGTATCTGTGGGAGCAATGAGGCTCTGTCAGTGAATCTCCATCTTCTCAGCTCCAACCTGAGCCTTAAGCAGGGCTCAAAACTTGAGCAGGTCTGGCACAGTGAAGCAGAAATGCTCCTAAGACACATTGCCAATGGGAATGGCTGTGCTGGGGCTGTCTGCCAGGGGAGACACAAGATGCTCCATGGGAAGACATTTTCTGGTGGAATTTGACAAGGGAGAAAAAAACAAAATAAGAAAAGATCAACTAAGCTTGTTTTCCTGCCATTCCTTTGTATCCATAGGCCTGATTCACTTCTTTAGTCAGGTTGTTTCTCCAGTTCTCCACCTGCCACTGGAGTCTCTGCTCCCAGTTTCATTACAGGTACCTCTGACACCTTCTGGAGCATCTCCACCCTCAAAACAAGCCAGAGTCATTGCACTTGAGTGACAGTCCCACATCTCATCCACATCCCAGCAGGATGGGAATGGGATGTAGCAGGGTTAGGTGCTGGAAAGCTGGGCCTACACTGAATGCTGTCACTGCACCACGTGCTTTGGTGGCTGCTCTGCTAAACCAGGGATGTTTGGAATCAGATCAGTGAAGAACTAGTAGATAGGTGAAATAAGGAGGCAATTTGTGCTACATATTTTTAAATCTAAATATTTTTAAACTACATTATGTTTTTAAATCACAAGTGTTGTATATGTATAAATGTATATATTTACACACATGTAAGAAAACGTGGAAGCTGTGCTAATTTTCATGTGAGATGGTGCATAGAAGGTCATGTGTGTGCTGTTATTCCTGGAGCTAAATGAGCAGCTAGGATGGTTATTTGTGAATTCAGAAGCAGAAAGCCTGGCTGGGATGGTTTGTTGGGATCCTGGGCTTTGTCTCCATGCCCAGCTTGGTGCTAGTGTGCCACATGCGGGGCTGAACTCCACCATGTGTTAAAACTGAACTTCACTCCCCATGACTCCACAGTGGCTCTAGAAAACCTCTCTTGCATTTCCCCATCTTCCTGGGGGAAGGCTTTATGATAAGCCTTCTCCAAAACAAAGGGAGTCTTGCCAGTGTTGAATTTGCCACTCAGCAGATCTGGGTGGAGTTTTTTTGGCCCTAAGTATTAGCCAGAGCTGATGGTGGCTAGTCACATGGATTTGTCACTTTGAAAGCTAAAATGCCAAAACTCAGGCAGTATTAATATTTTACAATCAGGTATGACCAAAATAAATAACACATTAATAAAAACCTACTAACATTTTGTTCGGAAAGAACTGTTTAGCTTTACCACCATGTGTTGAATATACAGAGTACAATTACATAACAGCCTTATTAATAGTCATAATAGGGCAGATTTAATTGTCCTCATTTCTATATTCTCACAGCACTCCTGGCTTTCTGTTGTAAAATATTATTGCCAGAAAAGGTAAAGTGAGAAGGTGTGTGGTATTCCTGCAGTTTAGCATTGCTTTGGCAAACTTCAGGAGCTGTATCAATTTTCCTCTGACCTGGGCTGTCATAGTACAGATATCCCTGAAAATACCAAATCCCTAAAGCTCCATTTCTTTTCTGTTGGGTGGTTATCTTGATATTTATTGCAGTTCAGGTTCTGGATATTTTTATAACTTTTATTCATTCTTTTCTCGGCTGCACTGGCACAAAAGGCCACTTACTGGGATTTTTATGCTTTGTTATCCAAACCTCAAAACAATTAGATATAATCCTGCATTTCATCCTGCAGCTCTGTAGTGAAATTGCATGTTAGAGCTTGAGATGAATTCCTGCTGGAGCTGGGAGAAAATTGCCTCTCTGTTGCTCTTGCTACCTCTCACTCCACCTTTAATAACAATGTTTTGGTTTTTGTTTTACCCAATTTCCACAAATTTCCACTCCACTTACCTGCAAATGTGATTTTTGTCTCTCTTGAGCTTCTCAGCCCAGCTGCTGTTCTTCATTTATCATCCAGCTCCACATTACTTGGAATTGCAAACGCTCGCCTCCGTGACTCTGTATTCAACACCAGCTATCATTTTCTGTAGTGATGTGTTTAAAGTAGACAGTAATATCTGATAGATGAAGTGTGTGAAATTAAAAGCCTGGCAGAAAATGCAGAATGAAACACCTTAATAACCATATAAAATGTAATATGTGAAAGGGAAGACCCCTATTTAAATATATGTATTATACAAAAGATGTAAAATGCATGTTATAGATACATCAATCAAAAATATTTTTGATTTGCAGTGCAAAGATTGGTATATGTCAAATTCCACATCAATTTAGGAAAATACATTTTAATTCTATTACCAACCTGCCCAATCTAGGTGCTAAAAAAACTAAATAAAAAAGAAAGAAGCCAGCTAAAAGAAATAGAGTAGCCGCTACTAAGTTTATTAGGGGTATTTCTGGTGTTTTTGTTTCTACAGATGTAAAATACCACAAGGGCAAATGTAAGCATAGAAATATAATTAATTTGGTGCTTTAAAATACTTAAAGACAGTGCTACTTATTATTGCTGGGTAAGCTTTGAATTGCAGTTTTGAATGCATAACTGCATTTTTATTTCAGCACTGGTGCAGTACATTAGTGACGAGTTTTTACAAAACTGAAGTTAGCATGTATTAATGCATATTCCAGTGTGAAGATTTCTCTCTCTAATGTCCTAATTATTTATTTTAAACCATTGTACCATGGCAGTGTTTCAGAGCACACAGTTTCAGGATAGAACTTGCTCATGCTCTGCTTATAAGGGGAAAGAAACTAAAAATGCCTGAGAGCCTTCAAGCCCTTGGAAAGAAGAGGTTTTCTGGGGTTTTGTCTATCCTGAAGAGTTTGGGTGTGTTAAATCCTGCACTGGCCCCTTGTTTGCTTTCCTTGCTGTGTGTGACATTCTCCAGGAGCCCTGTTCTACCAGCACAGGGTCAGCTCCAGTACAAGTGTTGGGAAAACTTCATCCTGTTGGTTATCCACTGGAAAGGATGAGTATCTAGAAGTATATTTTCTATATATAAAGGAGAGTCTATTAATTTCTCTGCATCTTGCCCCTCTATTTTCCCTTCTGCTTTCGGATCACAGAATCCCAGGTTGGTTTGGGTGGGAAGGACATTAAAACTCATCCAGTGCCACCCCTTGCCATGGGCACACCTTCCACTATCCCACATTGCTCCAAGCCCCATCCAAGCTGGCCTTTGGCATTTCCAGGGATGGGGCAACCTTTCCCAGGGCCTCACCACCCTCACAGGGAGGGGTTTCTGCTCAGTAGCTCACCCAGCCCTGCCCTCTCTGAGTTTGAAGCCATTCTTCCTTGTACAAATTCGCATCTCCACCTCTCTTGGAGCCTCTTGAGGTATGGAATATCAGTACACACAGATGTAGTGTGTATATATATATAGCCTCAGCTTAATGAAATACTTGGAGATGTTGTTGGTTCTTGTGTTGGAATCCAGGCAGGATAAAACCCACAAAAACAAAGGGAAATGCAGCTTGGGTCATTCTGGGAGGGGAAAAAAGAAATAAAAGAAATTGGGACACCCTTTCTCTTTGGTTCCTGGGGCATAGGAGTGCTAAAAGGACAAAGTGAGAATGACCAGATGTGGATGGAGATGGGATAATGTGCAGAGGTTCCTGTGCTGCTGAGAGCTGGGATAGAGCATGGCTCCAGAGGCAGGCTGCTCCCCCACACATTTTCCCACAGGGACAAACATCCCCTTTGCCCAGATCTGTGTCAGCCAAACCCCAGGGCCCGGGGCAGCTCTATAGGAACAGGTCCCACAGGTTCCTCACAGCCCAGCGTGCAGCTGCTCCACATCTGGACTCTTGAAGAAACAAACCACAAACAAAAACCGCCGCTACAAAAAATGCAGCTCCGAAATCAGGGAGTGAGTAAAGCCAGGGATTAAAATTCAGCAGTAAGTAGGTGAGGGAGGGAGAGGTGTAACACCCAGCTCCTTCTGCCCAAGGGGGCAGGGTTCACACTGGGGTAAAGGAGGTGGATGGGCTGGGCACCCCTGGCCCCGGCACCTGCGAGGGCAAACGTGGGGTTCCTCCATCAGAGCTGCTTTGAGCAGTGCTGGGAGAGAGAGGGCAAAGTGGGGCTGGGCCCCACCATGGGTGAAAATACCTTTATAGTTCTGGGTGCCTGGTACCCCATCCCTGGCAGTGTCCAAGGCCAGGCTGGATGGGGCTTGGGACAGCCTGGGACAGTGGAAGGTGTCCCTGCCGTGGCAGGGGGTGGCACTGGGGTGAGCTGTAAGGTCCTTTTCAACCCAAACCTTTGTAGGATACTAAGAGAAATTTCACATTCTACTTTTGTAAGCTGATACCTAGAAAACCCCCTGGGAATATATATATTTTCCTCCAGTCTTTGTTGACAGGGCTAGGGTTGGCAGATTTCGTGCTGCATGCCATCTGAGGTTCCCTTTCTCAGAGAAATGAGAATTACAGAATCATCCTTTGGATTTCTTTTTTTCCCCAGAGTCTTGAGATGCTAAATGAATGCTACCCGACCACTATCAGTACTAAGTAATTACAGCATTTCAATTTTCATAACCCAGCCTTTTCCAGTGTTTTTTGCAGCAGAAATAGAGGTGCACAGAAAGGACATTGTTACTGGAGCCAGTTATTTTAAACACTGTGCAATTAGCTCATTTCCATAATGCCCATTTCATTTCAAATTTGCATTGATATTCTTCAAAGAATGGTTTCTCATAATGAATTTATGACAGTTTTAGCTCATTCCACTAACGGGTCACTGCATATTATATAGACATCAAAGTAAACAACTGCATTGGGTATTAATATTCTTCTTCTGGATTCCATTAACATGGTTCTGGTGAAGAAGTATTCATTTTTCCTCCAGTATTTAATTCTGAAAATTTAGAAGATAAATGAACACCATTAATAAATATTTTTAGCAAGTCAGAAAATCATACAAAAGTTGTGCTCCAGGTGCATTTCTTCAGACTAGACCTTGTTTCCTTGTCCCCTTTTGTTGAATAAATCTGCACAGTGCCCTGTGGAGAGGTAGAATGATACAATTTTTCCAGTTCTTGATGAATGTGATTTTAAAGTAGAAAGCTTAAAAATGTATAAGTCTGTTTCTTTCAAAGTGTATTAAAATAACAGTGTCCAGGAGCAGCATGAATTGTGGGTTTGATGGAGAAAATGTAGCAGTGATGGGCAGCTCTCAGGAGCAGAGTTCAGGACCAGCCCACATTGTTGGTGGAAAGGATTCTTGCAAAACCTGCAGAGACATTCCCACTGTCACTTGTGGAAGCAGGTCATTTTCCATGCAGGTTGTATTGTTTCCATGCCTGTATCATTTTAACAGTGAGTTTTTGCCTGGGATTTCCCCCCCTCTCAGGGGAAGCTGATGCTGTTGAGGAGGATGGACACGGAGCTGTTGGTGGAACAGAGGAGTCAGCAGTCATGGCAAGGTGGCTAGTTCTTGATTTAAGAGCTTCTTCCACAGTTGTGAGGGCCAGGAATGTTCAGATTCTTTTTTATTATTTTTGTCATTTTTTTAAAGAGCATGAGCATCTCCACACTTGTGAAACTTTAAGAAAGATGAGCTGTAGGGTGTTGCAAGCTGTTGGCAGGAGAAGCTCTGTATCCTCTGTTTTGGTACTTGCTATTCAGCAATTGCCTGGTAGATGTTAATTATTAACTCTGCTGTTTTGGAACAGAGAATGAGGCAAGATACAGGCAGAATGGATCATGCAGAAATACCTAAAATCATCAGAAGTCACAGATAGAGACTAAAGCTGTAAATCCAGCTGCTGTGGCCTGAGAGTCCCAGTTTGGAGAGCTCCTGACCACTGGTGAGCTGTGACCTCCTGACCTCCTTGTGATAGAGGCAAAGTAGTTCAGCCTTTCATCTGTTCACATTTAATTACAGATATTATGTGAGTCTACTCACTCTTCTCAGGGGCTCCTTGGGTCAAAGTGCTTGTGGGGGAAATGAAGGGTCTGTGATTTTCATATCTGGTGAGGTGCTAATTTCAGATTGTTGTAGAGTATGGAGATAACAACAAATCCATCCCTAGGTACTTCATGAGATGTTTACCTGTACAGCCTTTGTGATCTCTCAGTTTTAGTCTGAATACATTATTGCATGCGGAAATTGGGGAGGGATGTGCTGTTTTATAGACCCAAACAAATAAAAATTTGATATGGGAGGTGGTTAGTGGTGGCCTTGGCAGTGCTGAGTCAGTGGTTGGACTAGTGAACATAGAGGGATATTCCAACCTTTGTGATTCTATGAATTTATTAATTTTGATAGCCCTTGGAGGGATGTGACTTTTGGGGCTGGTTTCAGGCAGATCCTTTGTACAGTTGATGTGTTTTGGCTGGTACTTGTTTATTTTTTTAATTTTTTTTTTTAATTTATTATTGGTATTTTTTTCAGTAGAAAGTGCGTGAACAGCATAAAAGCACAATCAAAAAATACATAATCACATAAAGAGTAGTCTTAAAATGTCTAATTAAAACTAAAACTAAACAATAAATCAATTTCTGCATAATCATATTAATTTACTGTCCAAAAGTCCTGTTTCTCCTGCGCCCTGGCTTAGGGTTTTTGGGGTGTGAGGGCACACATCAGCAGGAAAGATCTTGATTTAATGGTGTCTTCTCTAGAGAAAGGGAAAGAGAGCTGGGGAAGCTCATCAGCTGCATTAATGGGTGCTTTATGTCTTTAGCCTTAATTGCTGTGTGCTCAGGGTGACAGGGCTGGCAAATCCAGGTTTCCTGGCGGGCACTCACTCACCTGTGTGTGCATTCTGCAGCTCTGGGAAGGGCACAGCTGGGAGAAGGGAAAACAATGTAGAAGTATAACATTCAAGAGCTCAGGATTTCTGTAAGTAGGAAAAAGCCAGGGACAGAAAGAAAACCTCTATGGAAATAAGTTTATGGAAATAAGTTTATGCCAGTAAAGGCAAGTACTTCAGTATTCTGGAAAAGCTGAGCAGATAATTCAGACTCCTGTGCATAGAGAGTTTGGAATTACATACAGGTATGTTAAAAAATCTCCTGAATAATTCATGAATAATTTCTAATAGAAAGCAGTGGTTTATGCAGATACCAAAGTAATACTGGCCTAAGTTAATATGCAGCTTCCTGTTTGTTCTCACTGAGAAGAAAACCTTTTTTTCTTTTTTTTTTTTTTCATTTGGTCTGTGTGGACCATGCACTGCTCTATCTAATATGTAATCTTTCCATGGGATACCATCAAAGACACCCAGCTTTAAAAAAAAAATAAGCCAACAGATAATCTCTGCATGGGAACACAAAGCCAGTGCTTCTTAATTATGTAATCACATTATAATTGTATGTGTGTGTATATATTTGAATGTAGTTTGTATTACAGCAGCACCTTGGGGCAAGTGTTGGGAATCAGAAGCAGCTGCTCTGCCTGCAAACACAGCAAGAATGGGCTCACATGTTACCAATTCCTCCCCAAAATTTCATCCAAATGAGTAATTTTATTCCAAAATCCTTGTGCTTCCAGGAGAGTAACCTGAGGGGAGTTTCCAAAGCCCAGGGTGTTAATAAAAGGCAGAGCCTGGTGAGGGGAAGGTTCAGTGACACAGGGCTGTTGTGCTGTCCTCTTTCCCCTACAACAGAGAGGGACCTGGGACAAGGGTCTGGAGTTACAAAACTGAGGGGGAATGGCCTTAGACTGCCAGAGGGCAGTGTTGGATTGGATATTAGGAAGAAATTCTTCCCTGGTACAGGTTGCCCCAAAAAGCTTTGGCTGCCCCTGGATCCCTGGAAATGTCCCAGGCCAGGTTGGACAGGGCTTGAAGCAATCTGGGATAGTGGAAGGTGTTCCTGCCCATGGCAGGGAGTGGAATGAGGTGGTTTTTATGGTGCCTTCCAACCCAAACTCTGTGATTCTGTGGATATTTGGATGTTGGGCTGCATGGTGTGGAGGGGCAGTTTGGGAGTGCCATCAGGCTGCCCTTGTCCCTTGGTTTTCTCTTTCCTTTACCTTTCAAAGAAACAAAGCTGCTGTGAGAGAGAAGAGGGACAGATCTGGCTTTCAGATGTGGTGGAACACAGGGTGATTTGGTTGGAGCAGTGCTGGTAGTGTGGCTCTTCTGCTGAAATGCTGTGGGTTTGCCGGGTTACCCTTTCCTTTTCATGGAATCATGGAATCACAGACTGGTTTGAGTGGGAAGGGACCTTAAAGATTGTATAGTTCCACCCCTTGCCATGGGCAGGGACACCTTCTACTGTTCCAGGTTGCTCCAAGCCCCATCCAACCTGGCCTTGGACACTTCCAGGGATGGGGTGTCAGCCACTTCTCTGGCGTCAGCAGCTTTTGTAGAGTAGGAGAGCAGGTTCCCTTAGCCAGGCAATCACCTGAGCTAGGCATAGGAAATCTCAGCCATTCCAGGTGACTGCTGGGGCTCTGAAATAACCCGCTTCAAGTTGCTTCATAGTGTCTAAGAGTGAGTCAAGGTCAAAACGTGCCTTATTTTATTTTTTTTTTTTTTGCAAGTGTTTGGCTGCACTCACAAGTTTAGCAGCTTGTATATTTGTGGGATTGGTTGCTGCTGGAGATCTCCTGGCTCTCTGTGTCACTGTGTCCTGCCCAGCTTTTCCAAAGGATAACATCCGTGTGGGAACGCTGCCTCTGGAGTGTTTGCACTCGTTTCCTTCCTGGGGAAAGCGTTCAGCGCAGGAGCAGGGCTGGCTGCCGGCAGCTGCCAGGAGACGGTGGCACATCTTTCCGGAGTACAGCTCGTTCTGAGCTGCTCGTGCACAGAGTTCTCTGCATCCCCTTTTCCTTCCCTTCATCAGCAGAGCAAGCAGAAATCTCTTCCCGAGCTGAGGCATCACTCAGCCTTGCAGCAAACCCAGCCAGGGCTGGCCACCGGCCAAGCCTCCGCTCGCTGCAACCTGCACACACAACTCCTCTCAGAATAGCCTTGGTCATCTTAAAAAAATAAAAAAATAACATCAAAAAAAGACTATTTTAGCAATGTATTATCTTCATCCCTTCTGTAAAGCAGTGGAGTTTAGAGGGGATTTTTTCCCCCCATGACCATGTCCGTTGTTCCTCCCACAATGAGCTGTCACTAATGCTGAGAAATATTTTCGGACTTAATGCAGTGAGTCAGGGCTTAGCTGTAAATTGGTCATGGGATGGGAGGGATTCAGATTGTCTGGTTTCAGCCATTTCAGTAACATGAGCAATTTCTCAACTCATGGTAATTAGACTCATAACTCTCTCTGAGATTATTTAAGGCGAGGATTAATTATAAAAGTTTCTCAGTGTTAGAACATGTTTCTTTAGTTAAAGTTTGGCATGCTTTCATTTTATGATGAGCCTGAAAGAATGTTCCTCTACTTAAAATCTCTAAGTATACCATTCTGTCATGCTATGTAAATACCCATATTTGTGGGTTTGTCTAAACAAATCTGTTAAATGGGAAAATCTCATAGAAGGCCGGAGCGCCAAGAGCCAATTCAAGGGCTCCTGGAGTGGACTTGCATATTCCTTCTGGGCCTAGTTGGGTTTTAATGACTGTTCTTTTGGCTGTACTTGA
The DNA here is from genome assembly GCA_025584955.1 of Alethe diademata. Lineage (NCBI taxonomy): Eukaryota > Metazoa > Chordata > Aves > Passeriformes > Muscicapidae > Alethe > Alethe diademata. The sequence goes on from JANRMJ010000125.1 coordinate 23,106,065, forward strand.
ATTCTCACTTAAATAAACAAAATACAGTTGTTTTTTCTATCTTCATTAGAAGATAAGTGACCTAAGTGCCCTGATGTGCTTCTCCTTCTGTCTCCATAGACAGGGGCTTTGCCAGGGCCAGCTCAGTGGGTTCCTGATGGAGCTGGGGATCCAGTCCCACATTAAACCACCTCCTTTGGTTGTATTGCCTTTAAAAACTACGAAAAATTGTGAGGTGTGAAAAGAAGCCAGTTCATATCAACCTCGTCAGTCTAGAAAACCAGTTTAGAAATCCTAAATAAAAGTGGTTGGATGGGATTTTGGAAGGCTTGGCTTGACTTGATGGCATAGATTCTCAAAAGGCTAAATGGGATGATATATCTTCTCTATGTTCCTTATTTTCCTGGGGGTAAATTCCAGCCAATTCTCACAGCATTATAACAGAGTATTCCCACTTAATATTTGAAAAACTTGTCCAAGTTTTCATTTCATTCACTTTTTTACTTCATAAACCTATTTTCTTCTCATTAAGTCACATAGCCAAATAGTGATGTCAAATTTTTTTTCTTTTTGCTATCCTACTTCTGTGAGTACATTAAAATACAAAAGATCCATATCTGTCTCCTTGTCTGCTGTGTTTGAAGTCATTTTTTCTAGAAAAACATTGCATTAGCCTGTCCTTAAGCTCTGGGAACAGAAAGTTGTTGGGGGGTTTTTGCTTGTAATAAATTTAGACTTAGATTCATGTCAGAGGTTAATGTTTTTAATAACCTGACACTCCAGATATCCCTTGCTTTATGGCCTGCACTTAAAGACTCCTGCATTATGGATGCTGTTCATTACTATGAGCATATGTTACTGAATTGATTTTGTGAATGGTAGCATACAGCATGAAGCAGAGTTCACTTAAGGAGATAACAGATTAAAGTATTAACAAAGTGTTTTGTGTCCTAGTGGGTGACTTGTGATTCATTGGAACCCTTTTGTGAAGTGGTGCTTCAGTATCACTCACCCTCCAGTCCACAGTGTCCCCAAACTCGGCCCAGTTACCTTTGAGACAAAATGTATTGGATCCACTTCGAGTTTACAGGTGGTGACAGATTAATTTGGAAACACAGATTGCAAACAAGCATCATGGCCCTGGTCTGAGTCCTGGAAAAATTATGTATGGCTGGTGCAGAATGATAAAAATCATATCAGGGGAACAGCTTAATTAACTATTCTTGATTAAAGTAATACAGTATGTGAATTTAATAGCTTGCCTTCAAAAGCAGAATGTGAAATCACTTATTACTTTGGTGTATCTTGCTGGCAAATGGGGAGCTGCCAGCAGTTCTTCGTGATTTATTGAGTTTAGAGGAACTTAACACTGGGATGGGAGATACCAAATAATTATTCTGCACTTGCTTCAAGCTCATTGCCTTACATGAATAAAGAAGTTGTCAGGAAGTTGTGGGAGTGGACTAGGAAAGGAATTGAGAATCCATGAAACAGGATTGATAGCTAGGATAGTGTTGTTAGAGAAGGGAAGGCATGTTGGGATTGTGAAAAATACAGTGCAAGGACTGGAGCTCTGCTGTCAAACTGTTCTAGATCCTGTCCAGCAAAGCCACTGCATAAGCTAGTGCTTCCATTGATATTTTATTATTGATATATCAATATATTATTGTATCCTGTTGGTTATTTCTGCCAGTGTACTAGCTAGGACTTGGGCCTTCTTGGAATGATCTCCTGACCTTTTCAGGACATCTTTCCAAATTGTCAGGATAACTTTGAATCCTGCAAAACTGAGTCCTTCCTGGCTTGATGGTCTCTGGGGTTTTGGAAAGCAGTTGTAGTCTCCAATTCATTATTATTCATCATCCCAGTCCCTATGAAAATCCAGCTCCAGGACAGATACCTGCAAAATTCTACTTGATGTATTGCTCCATTTAAACAATGTTCCGTTGTAAAGTACCTTCTCAGCCAGCTTTGCACTTTGGTATTAGTCAGAGCTTAGATTCAGCCACTCTGATCAATTAGCACAGACGTGTAAGTAGTGAACTTTTGACATCATTATATTATATCAAAATGAGCTTGGAGAAGGGTTTTCTTGTCCTCTTTAAAATAGTGCACAAATCCTGCTTTGTATTTCTTCCAGAGTCAGTACCTTCAATATATTTACACAGAAACCCATCTGAAGAACTTTCCTGATTCCAGTCATTGATAGTTTTCAGGGCATTTTTTTACTTTAAATAGGTGAATATTCTAGTTGGACAGCTGAGCTTTGCTGGTGCTTTGCAGTAGGGCGTGTGGAAACAGGATCTTAAAGCAGCTATCCTGGTTGGAGGCTGGGCATCTGCACACTTGTGACTGAGCCAAGATGCAGAATTTGGGTTTGCTCCTCATTTTTTCCTGATCCAAGATGAAGAAATAGGGTTCCTAATGTTTTCCTAATTTGTTATGTTTGTTCATGGGATTTACCTTGACTAGTGCTGCTGAATGCCTGGGTTCTGAATTACACAGCAAAGAGGTTTCCTTGAGAGATCCTCATTCCTCTGCTGTCCTTCTCCTGGGAACAGGGCTTACTGCAAGAGGCTGGCTGAAATGAATAGGACTGCCTGTGGCTGAAGATATTGCACCCTACAGTAAGGAAATATAAAGCCCAAACTTCTTAAGGGCATGTCTGTCAACACATTTTCCTTGGAGATACATGTGTTGCAGAGGCTGATGCTGCAATTGCACCTCAATATAAGACACCATGATTTGTATTTTATGAGTGGCCTTGTAAAAATTAGCAACGTCCGTTAATAATTTGGCCAGTGAACTGAAATTGCCTGACAATGCTGTTCTGTGCAAACAGTGGAAAAATCAATGAGTTTAATCCAAGGTAAAGCTGTCTGGCTCTCCAGAGGAGGAGGCTGCCTTGGTTGCTGAGGGCTGGAAATCATTGCCTCATGCTAATTGAGTAACATCCAGCAGTTGTGAGGCTGAATCTTCCAGACTGGTTTGGCTTAGGGGGGCTGAGTATCTAAATGAAGTGTATTTGTCATGCTGCAGTCCTACAGGATTAAGAGTACTTGGATTCGTTTGATCTGATGCATTCCAGCATATTAAGTAAGTTCATTTTTTATTGTCCTTTGCGCCTTGTATTTTTCTGGCTGTAAAAGTCCAGCATCTTACTTTTTGCAAACTGAGCTGTGATATGACAAGTATTTCTGGCCAGTATTTGTAGCTCTGGCAGGGCTTGAAGAATTCTTGGCTGGCTTTTACAGTAGGCTGATAGCTGAGACCAAATATAACAAGAAGCAGAGTACTGCTTGTAGAATTAAATCATATTACTAGTTATTTTATTATTTTTCTTGTCTGAAAATTATCCACTGTATTCTGTTTTTTGTGATAAATAGTAATTCTACAGTGTTTAAATCAATACTTCGATGTTAAAGAATTTTCAACAGCACTTTGAAAGATCTTTTTGTCTTTCACCAAGATAATTATGCTGGGAAATCTGCTTTCCTAATTCCTTTGGGAAGTCCAGCTTATTGAATGTTTGGAATGAAGGACTTGCTCCTGATACATCTGTGGTTTCTCCTCTGCAGTCTTCTTTGCTTAGTGTCAGACCTCAGTCAAATGGCCATGAATTGTGGCTGCCCCACCCCTGGAAGTGCCCAAGGTCAGGTTGGATAGGGCTTGGAGCAGTCTAGGATAGTGAAGGTGTCCCTGCCCATGGCAGAGGATGGGACAGAATGGGCTTTAAGGTGCCTTCTGACCCAAACCACTCCATGATTCCAAACTGATTGTGAAGTTGCTTTTTTAATGAGAGAGGGACGTACTGAGAGGAAAATAAATACTTCTAGATATTGAAAAATATCCTCAGAGCACGTATTGTGTTATTGCTGCTGGCCAGAGTTTCTGGTCAGTTCAGGAGAGCATGTGCTGAGTGTCCATGGTGGTGGCTGTGCAGTTCCCCCAGGGCCCAACGTGCCTGATATTAAAATTAATTGAAAGCCATTTTAAGCCCCAGGAATTTGAGGCTTAAACTAAACTCTGAATTTGAGGATTATGAACAGACTACCTAATTATCTAAGCATTTGTCTTCCCAGATAAGCCTTGACAGCATCCTGAGCATTCCCTGCACTCCAGCTGCAGAGTGAGCAGCTTGATGTGCCCTTTCAGAAGAGAGGGAATGGGGAGAGAGCTGGGAACCATCCCAGTCTGGGACTGCACGATCACAGATTGTCCCTTGGTGCTGCCAAGGAGCAGGAAAGTCCATGGGAGGGCTGGAGAAGGGAGTCCATGGGCACAGGAGCTCAGCTTTGGGACAGGAGCTGAGGTGAGATGGCATGGCAAGGCCTTGCAATGGCTGAGGCAAAGCAGCAAGCCCTGTGCATAGTAACAGAAAGGATTTCATGACCCTAGAACTTAACTGGGACAGTGCAGTGTTAGCACCTGCTTATTTACAGCTGTAAGTTTAGGCCATGTGTGACTCTCCATTTAGAAGAAAGGAGTACAGGAGCCTTGGCTGAAACTACTTACTTCCTTATGCTCATTACACTCAGATGATGGCTGTTGTTTAAGTGAAGTTTAAACATCATAAAATGTGCCCTCATCTGGTGATCCCCATCTGCTGTTGGCCCTTCCTTTCCCTGCTGAAGGTAATTTCAGCCGTTTTACCAGTAGCACAGGATGTTGTTCCTGGGGCGAGTTGTTCCCCCAGCTTCCCCGCTGGCTTTCCCTTACCCAGCTGTTCTAAACAGAGTCCTTCCAGCATGGAGTCATTCCTGTTAGCATCATGTTTAATAGCTGCAAGCTGAGTCTTCAGCACGTGCTGGAAGACCTGTGCAGGCCATGATTCAGGAGAGCAGCTGTCTTGGGTTGCAATACAGGATGTGGCCAGAAATGTGTGTTCTGTTCAATACTGGGTGGGGCAGTGACCCTTATCTCCATGGCACACATTATCTGCTAATGGGCCAGCT
>JANRMJ010000125.1:23129301-23181210 GCA_025584955.1 Alethe diademata
TTCTATTCTATTCTATTCTATTCTATTCTATTCTATTCTATTCTATTCTATTCTTCTGTTCTTTTCTGTTCTATTTTATTCTATTAAGTTGTCATGTTGGGTTGCAGAGTAGAAGGGAAGTTTTTACTTGCATGGCTCTGAACTTCTGCCATTTTTGCCAGCACTCCTGGTCCTAGGAGTCAGAGTGCTACAGTGGGTGCATCTCATGTTTGTCCCAAGCAACACATTTGTTACCTTGCTCTTAAAAAATAAAAATTATGAAAACAAAAAGACATAAAGGGGAAGAATAAAAGTGAGGAGTTCATAGATTGCTGAGAAGAATATTTCTGTACCCAGTATTTCACAGGGGTAAGATTTTATGTAACCTAATGCATTTAAAAGTAGAATTTCTACATATCCATAATATAGCTTTATCTCCTTTGAATAAATGCATTCACCCCATGAATATTCAGATGTTTTTCCTGGACATCATCACCTTCCATGATGTTGAGCACAGAATCTCCAGTGAAATGGATTTTCCAAAGGTGTATCTTACCTGCAGATCAGACAATGCCATCAGGCTGTATGTAATTATGAATTTTGGTTAATTTTTGTTCTGTGGCAGGGCACTAACACCCTCATTCCCCAGCTGCCATGCTGAGGTGCAGCTGACCCTATCCAGATCCGCTTTGAGATGTCCCCAGATGATCTCCAGGGGTAATTTATCTTGGGGATAATTTATCTTTGGGATCAGGAGATTGTCTGTTCAGAGGAAATCCACAGTTTATCTGTCAAAGAGACCAAGTTGCTGGCAGCTGATGGGATTGGCAGGAGCTAACACGCAGCTGAATGTGGGATTTGTGTTCCCTGGGGACCTCCTGTGCCTGAGGAAATAGTCTTCATAAGAGAAATGTTGGGGTTTTTTAATTCATCGTTGCTTGCAACACATTTTTTTTTTAGGTGTTGTCACAAATGCCAAAAAGATTAGAAAATGCAAGAGGTTTTGTCTGATCTGTAAATAGTATTTCAGTCCCTTCTCCAGGGAGATGGAGGACAGCAGTCAGACATTTAGAATTCTATCAGTGGCAGCTCACCAGTGGCAGCTGGAAAGGTCTGTGGACGTGTGGGGGGTGTTGGTGTGGCTGCTGAGGTCCCAAACCTCAGCTGTGGTGTTCCCATGGCTACCCTGGCTGCTGGATTGGTGATGGAGATGCTGCTCTGCTCCCTGGGCTGTGCTGCAGAAACCCCAGTCAGGGGCAAACCACCCCCAGCTGCACTGGGATCCCAAGGGGTGCTGGTCCTCAAATCCCAGGGACTGACAGCAGCCCTGAGCATCAGGCAGGAGCATTCCATGGGTGCTTGGACCTGGCACAGCCATTCCAGGGACAGGGAGGGCAGCTGAAATCAATCTCCTGCAGCCAAAGAGTGAGATCAAAGTGGGAAAGAACACGGGCTGGTGTTTTGTCAGCTGCAAAAAGGAGGTATTTGTGAGTCCTGGAGATCAAAAAAGCCTTATTGAAGCAGTCTGGAGAGTTTCTCTGGAAGTCCTGCCCCAAGAAGGGCATTCCTGGCTGCCCCTACGAAGCTCCACTGCCTCCTGCAGATGTCACCCAAGGTAAAAAACAGAAAGTCATGAAGCATGGAGCTTCTGTCTACCAAAATTCAGTGTCAGAACACTGTGAGTCGTTCAGAGGGGGACATCTGCTCTGCCTCTGAGTGGGTCTGTCCCTGCTTCAGGAGCTGGAGCTGAGCTGGCAGATACAGAACTGCCTGTGATGGTGGGAATGCCACTCAGGGGTTTGCTGGAAGGAAGAAATACTGAATGAGGGCTGGGGTAGGACTGACAGAGAATGTGAAAGCCTCAGATGTATGCTTAGATACTGGTTGTGCTAGAGTCAACCTAGTCCTTTCAGAAACACCAGGATTTGAGGTAAAAATGCTCCCAAGACCCAGAGTTACAGGTTAGATGGGAGGCTGGGAGCAGCTGGAGAGAGCTGAGCAGTGGACAGCACAAGAAGCTGCATTACTGTGTCTGTAGTTGGAATATCCTGAGCTGGCAGAGAACCACAAGGACCATGGAGTCCAGCTCACAGAACAACCCCAACCATGTGCCTCAAAGTGCTGTCCAAACAATTTCTGACCTATGGCAGACCATGGAGAGGAGAGCAGAGGGGAGGACCAAGGACCTGTGTGCAGCACAGGCCCTGAGTGGTGGCAGAGCAGGCTCAGAAATGTTCCCAACATCTGCAGTGAGTCCTCCTGGGGCTTCCCACTCGCTGAGGTTGCTGTGAGTAGAGTCACAGGCTTTGCCTTGGGAGACAAAAAGCACGTGTGTTCCAGGGTTCAGGGGGAAATGGAGCAGAGACAGGCAGTGGGAAGGAGGCAGCTCATCTGCTCTCAGCCTTATCATCATTTATTGAAAATTACTCTGAAATCACTGAAATATATTCCAGTGGAGGATGAGCAACAGGTAATAGCAGCAATTAAGCTCGAGGAGAGCATTCCCTGGAGTAAATTAGAAAGATGTGGGTCAGGAGTACAAGTGATTTGCTTGACCTGGGAGATGAAGGCAGAAATACACAGAAATGTGGCTTTGGAAACCAGAGAAGGAAGCAGAGAGTGACTGAAAAGTCCTCCTAAGCAAACTCTGCTGCTTCTGCATAAATTTGAGATCTGCTGTGCCCAGCAGAGGAGGAATGGGCTCCACTGGCTGCAGCCAGGACTGGGACAATCACTGCACTCCTATGATGGGATAAATCTGGTTTTGAGCTATCAGCTCTGATTAAGAAGATAGAAACATGTCCTGGTATCAGGCCATTTGTGTTGGTATTCAGGCAAGTAAATTAATGACCTGGGCTCTCTCTAATCTGGGAGATCAAGGACTAATTTAGTCAGATGTCACATTTGGACTCAGAAAGATTTGCTGTGAAAAACACAATGAAGAATTAACCTGTCTCTCCTAAAGTCTCGTTATTTTCTTCTTCTTTCTACATCTCAGATTTATTTGGACCTTGATTCCACAGGGCTGCATGCAAATTTCACATTACCCCCTGAAAAGAAATGGCAGCACAGGAAGGACACAGACCTGGAGAGGGACTTGGGCCAAGGGCCTGGAGTACCCTTTGACAAGGGGAAATGGCAGGGTTAGATAGGTATTGGGAAGGAATTGTTCCCTGTGAGGGTGGGGAGGCCCTGGCACAGGGTGTCCAGAGAAGCTGTGGCTGCCCCTGGGTCCCTGGCAGTGTCCAAGGCCAGGCTGGATGGGGCTTGGAGCAGCCTGGGATAGTGGAAGGTGTCCCTGCCCATGGCAGGGGGTGAGACTGGGATGAGCTTTAAGGTCCTTTCCTACCCAAACCCTTCTGGGATTCCATGGATTGCACGGTGTGGCTCAGAGCAGAGTTGATCCTGGGCACAGCCCTGTGAGCTCAAGTCCATTGCCTTGAAGGGGCCCTGTCCCACCGGGGCTTGCATGAAATAAATAGAAATAAAAATTAAAAGCTATAACACATGAAGTGTTGACTGTGAAAAATTTACCCATTTAGTGCTTGCTAGCAAAAACATCTTGATGATGGCTGTCCTGGAAAATGGTTGAAAAAACAACTGCTGTCTCTGAATCCTGCATGGAGCAGTACAATGATCTAGAGGAATTGTCTCCTTGAAGTGTGTGTTACTACTGGAAGCTGTGGTAGAATGTATAGGCAAAAAGGCTCAGGGGTAATGGAACAATTGACTAGCAATTCCTGGGATTATATTTGGGCATAGTAAAGAGAAGCACCTCTGACTTCGTGGTTCAGAAGGGACCATGGCAAAAGCATCCTGGGCAGCTGTACCAGAGGAACCCATCATTGGTCCCATCATCATAAACTGTCTCCTGAATGGCTACAGTGCTTTGTGAAAACTAATCACAATGTAAACATGCTGATGGACAAAGATGAGATCAGAGAATGTGCAGATGTGTTGCTGTGAGCTCTGCTGGGTGCCCTGAGCCTGGGACATGGTGCTGCCATCCCCATGGGGGATGTCACCGTGGCTCAGCTTGGTCTTGAGCCCAGTGCTGGTGTTGGGGCGGCTGTGCAGGGATTTCTCCTGCACCCTGCTCACCTGGTGCCCGGGGGGATGCCCAGCCCTGGGGAGGATGCTCAGAGCTCCTGCATCCCTGGCAGGGATGGACACAGAGCAGCTCCTTGTGTGAATGGGAGCGCCCTTGGCAGCCCAGCCTGGGCAGGGCACGGTGATTAGGCTGGAACTCATTAGCAAAGTGCATTGCTGTTAATGACTCCATTGATTTTTCCCTAGCAGAGTGAGAAGCGGGCAGAAATGAGCACAGTGATTTAGTGCCGCCTCCCGGCGTTTTCTTCCCTCCTTTCTGGGAGCACTGTAAACAAAACCAGGCTGATGAAAAGGGTTCCCAGGGCTGCCCAGCCCCTCAAAGGGGCCACTGTCCCCAAGGAGAAAGGGCTGCTTGCTGCAGCTCCTGCCCCTCTGCCTCTTCTGCCTCTCCTGTCTCCTTTTCCTCCTCTCCTGTCCCTCCCCTGCTTCCCTCCATCCTCATCCTCCTGTCCCTCCCCTGCCCAGCCCACTCCTCCAGCACACGGGGCCATTGAGCCAGGCACTGTTTATTGGCCTGGCACCCACACCATGGGGAAAAGGCCTTTTTCCTGCCATGCTTTTCTTTCTCTTTTTATTCCCTAAAAGGATACCATGACCCTGATGCATCCTCTGGAGGGACATCAGGAGGGGAGCACTTTGGAGGTGCAGCAAGGGGGGAGACATGGGGGATGTGTTCTGGTTTGGGTGCAGGCAGGAACCCTGGTTTGGGAGCAGGGAAAGAACATTAGGCTGCTTTTTAATTTACCTTAAATTTAATTTAGAAATACTCGTGGTGTTCTGTGGACATCTGCAAAAGCTGACAGTTGCATTTTGAAACCGCAGAGCTGGGAGATGGGCTTCCTGAGGAATTAGCTGGACTTGGAGGCATATATTACAGTTCTCATCTTCCTCAACATAGTTCATTTGCACTTTCAATCATTAAAAATCCTCAAAAATCACAGAATTGGAAGGGACCCACTGGAATAATTGAGTCCAGCTTTTAAGCGAAGTGGCCCATTCAGAGATTGAACCCACAACTTACTTGGTCCATGGGTAGCCCATACATTCCTGTTAGCAGCCACCTGCTCTGTGCCTCTGGCTCCTCTGGATGCAGGAGCCTGCTCCCCTGGACAGAATTTGGCTTCAGAAGATGGTGATAGAATACACATTTCTGTTCAGTCTGCAAACCAATACCTGCAGCCATGGTCCAGCAGGAAACAGCAGCAGAGTCTGTAGCTGGACCCTGCAGTAGGAGCGTGCTGTAGTCAGAGTCAGGATGGCAAAACTGTAAAGAAGAATAAACCAGGACCCTTTTCATGTTGTTAAGTGACAGTCTCTGTCTTGGCTCATTTCTACCCCTAACAAGAAGTCTGCTGCATCAAGTGTTTCTTGGTTTTGAGTTACAGTTTTTAGTTTAAAAAAATGTAATTTTTTTCCTTTCTTTCTGTGTCAGTGCTTGCTGAGTCAGAATTTGGGTTGATGAGTCTCTTGGGTGTTATTTTAACATACTTAGTAAACCTTCTGCTCTCAGTGCTGGGCCACAGGGAGTTGTCAGAGCACTGCACATTCCTGGGTCTGGGCTCCAGCAAAGCAAAGCCAGCTCTGCAGTCCCACCATCAGAGATGCTTTGGAGCCCTGGTTCCTGCTGTGCAGCCCAGCTGTGTGTCCCAAATAAACTGATCACTGTTAACAAACATCTCTCCATTTTTTTTTTTTTTTTCTTTCTGACCCTCCTTCTCCAGGTGCTCAGGTGCCTCAGTGCCCCAGCACACAGGAGCAGTGGGAAATAGTCCAGAGATCTTGGATCCTGCATTTGGGGCACTTGTTTGGTGCAAGATACTCTGGGTGGCTTGTACTGAACAGCTCAGCTCCAGCTGGTTTTGTGCAGGGAAACAAGGGCAGTGGCTCCCAGCAGGTTCTTTCTTGCTGCTCGGCAAGAACTGGGTAGGGAGGGATGGGATGTGCCTTCTCCAGAGCATCCCAAGGGGAATACCCAGGGAAATGCTGCTCCACACCTGTGTCTGGGATGGGGTAGAAGGCATAACATGACTGCTCTGATAAGAAATCCATGTTTTGTGAAGCTTAGGCTGAATCCCCTGTAGTACAAGCCTCATTTCAATATGAATGGCATCTTTTGCTCTGGGGTTAAACTTTTGCTGGGGTTATCAGATGAGGGATTCTTGTTCACAGCAGCTGCCTTGTGTTGCTCACAGGATTATATGCTTTGTTGCTTTTGCCTCGGAGATTATCCTTTCACAACAAATCTCGGGGCTGTGTCCATCAAGGTGGATCTTTGCATAAAGCAGGTTTGTAAATCAGTTTGTTGGACCCCCCCTGCAATTCAGTATGTGGGGGATGATGTTTATGAGATTAATAGTGACAGCAAGGGAGGTGTCTCCTGTCCTGGTTTCCCACAAAGTCCCTGTGTCTAAGGTTTCTACCCAGCTCTGAGCTTGATCCCCCAAGCTTAGAGAGCTGCTGTCAGTGAGTGTTCCCTGGGTTTATTCCTGTGTGCTCTGTACCAACTGCCTGGCCTTTGTCCCTGCAGGGTCGTGACTACTGTTCAGAGGAGGAGGATGTCACATAGTGCCAGCCCTGCCTCGCCCAGGAGCTCCTCCAGTGTAAATAGATCCAACCCAGCCTTCTGGATACAACCTTTGGGACGTTTGCTCCAGTGAACAGCACTCCATAACAGAAGAAGACCATTTCCACATTATATGCTCCATTCAGTTACAGTGTTTCCTAATGAACACATGAGGAATATTGCTAAGAACTCCTAAGGAACTGTTTTTGTTGCTGCTAGTTAAAACTTGTTGCAACTTCTCACTTTTTTCTGTGTCCAGATACGAAGCAGATCCTTAAAAGTTAATCCAAAAGACCTTGTTGATTTTATTGAGGCTTCTGGCCTATTTTGTATCAGATGAGGTAGTGTTATACCAAACTTCCATAAGTGAACATCCAAGCATCTAAGAACCACCCCTGAGCTGTGTGTCCATCCGTGCTGGGGCCAGAGTGCTTTTTAGTGCTGGTGATTCCAAGCTTTGGAGATGGGATGTTTTTGCTATGGCAGGCCTTGTTCCTCAGCTGAGAAGAAGCTGAGAAACTATTATCCTTTAAAAGCATGTTATCACTGAAATACTGGAAGTGATACAGGAGCAGGAACTTGTATTTTAAGAGGAGAACAGTTTCATTTAAAAGGTATCTTAATCAAGGACTAAGCTTGCAGTATTGGCTTTGCTGAGCACGAATGGGAGTGTGATCACAATCATTTTGAATCTCTTTTTTTCTAAGAAAATAAACATTTTACTGTTTTTATGTATTCTTGTCTTTTACCATTCCTACAACACGATGTTTTAAGAGTCTGGGGACAAGGAAGACCAAACCTCTCCTCTGCCTTGATGTGTCCCATGGATCTGATCTCTTAAAGCAGCTCTGTGCCAACTGGGGGGGATGTGTTGTGTGTCCTGTAGAGTTTATTTTTCCATATTAAATGGAGAGGATATTACCTTCTCAAAAGCAGATGTAATATTTTTAACAAATGCTGTCATGAGTTAAAAAAAAAAAAAAAGGAAAAAAATACAGCTTTTGTATTTATTATTTCAAAGAAGATTGTTACCTGTGCTGATATTTGTCCCTTCTGAGGGTAGGGTTTGCACTGCATCCAATGGGGAAGTTTTGTCAGTGCAGTTTGCTGTCATTGTGTTGATTTTATTTGTGGGATGGGTGTGACCACACTGAGAGTGCATTAACAGTATCTCTTAGGATGTGGCTGACTCTTGAGTGGGGCACAGCCATTTTTCACTGGGCTTTCTATAAACCAGATCCCTCTAAAGGCTCCAAGTCCCTCAAAGACCACCTGTGCCCTCTGCCAATCTCTAAGTTATTGCAGAATTTCTTGACTAAAGAGGTTTCCCTGGATGTTTGCTCTGGGAGGGGCTGGACAGCCCACATCAGAAGATTTCCAGCAATCCCCAGCTCCCTCCTGCTGCCATTCCTGCACTGGATTTACATTTGCCTTTTGGGCAGCGTTGTTGCTTGTATTCCTGAAGGGATGGGGCTGAGCCCATCCAGCAGGAGCAGCATTCCAAGAGCAGCTGTGAGGCTGCAAATCACCCTCTTTCCTAGAGGTAGCAGCTGTTTCTGAGCTCTGCAGGCTCCCCTGGCAGCCTCAGTCTGAGCCCAGTGTTGCTGTATTCCAGGGTTCAGACAACCCAAGAGCTTCAACAGCTTCCCATGTAAGAGCTCAGTGTCAGGCTCCTGAATTTGGCATATTCAGCTTTATCCTGTTAATGGTCAAAAACCGCCAGCCAGCTCTGATTACCCTCAGTCCTTGCTCATTTGAGGAGCTGCATTGGCCAGGCAGCCCCTCCCAAGAGTTTCTGTGCCTCCCTCCCATCCCATCCCATCCCTGTTCTGGGGCTGTGGCACCTCTCAGTGCTGTGGAGCTGTTGGGTTTTGTGATGAATTCTTCAACATGATGGTGCTCTCCTCCTGGATATGATTTTTTTCCATAATTTATGCCAGCTCTTGAGCAGGTATGCTTGGGAAAGTCAAGAGACTGTGCATTTCAATTATTTAAAACACTTTAATTAATGAAGAGTCCTGGGGCTTGCTCCCACAAACCTTTCTCTGCAAAGCAGTTTGGAAAGGTGTCACAGTAGTGGAGTGATGGGGCTGGGTCTGTTCTTTTGAAATGTTTCCTTGTCCAGCTGCTGAACATCTTGTGTATGAATGTCCCCACACAAACACTGTGTTAGACACATTGTGGTCTTTCTTTCAGCCACCTCTTAGTTTTAATTATTATTTTATTTAGTGTTTTCCTTGCTGTTGCCTGCTGGCACTGGAGACCTGCACTTCAGTGGAGGTTTTGTGAGAGAGGAAAAGCAATTCCCATCTTACCTGTGCAAGGAAATTCCTATCTTCCAGCCAGCAGCAGGTGCTTTAGACTTCTGGATGAATTCCAGCCTGCCTGCTGGACCTGTATTTGGCAATGTGTGTGAAGGCTGGGTAGGCTGCCCTGCTCCTGTCTGGGAGGCACTGGGGTGGGCAGGAGGTTTGAAACCTGCTGTAATTCTTCCACCTTGGCAAAATCCTGGCAGATTTTGTTAGAAGTGAGTCTAAATATATGTGGCAGCTGAAGGTCTGTATTAATATAAGCAGATTACATTGGCTGAAAATACATCTCTTCTTGGAGCTTGCTCCTATCTGGATTCTGTAAATGGGATTTCAAGGTTCCTCTCAAGAGAAGTGCCAGGGAAGTGATTTGAGGCCCAAATTTCTCTTTAGGAGGCCGATGCAGTATTTCCTGAGCTCCATATCGTATTCTGGGATCTTGGAGAAAATTGTGGTGAAGGGGTTTTGCAATCAACTTTCTTTCCTCGAAGTGCTTTCTCCATTTTCCAGAGGCCTTTGAGTGGTGCTGGTTTTTCCTCCTTGGAGCCTGCCCCAAGCACTGGGAGGGGAACTGGGGCCCAGCCTTGGGCTGTGTTGTATCTCTTGCTTAATTACTGGGAGTTCCACTTCACCTGTGCCCCCTCCCAGCCCCTTCCACCCCCCAAATAACATTAATTTCTTCCCTTGCATTCAGTCAGAGGTTTGATTCTTTTGCATTTGGTCTCCCTGCCAGGATCCATCAGAGCCATCTCTGTGTCTCAGAGGTCCCTGTGTGGCCATGGATGTCAGCTGCAGGCTGGCTCACTGCTCCCCTCCAGGCCCTTGTAGGCAGCAGAAGCAGCAGTGCTTTGACTAGAGGTGAAATCTGCATCCCAGGAATGCCCTCATCCTGTCATCCCTGTGTGCATTGGCATGGCTCTGACCCCAGCAGCTGGATGTACCTGGTGCTGCCACAGCTCTAGGGGGAGATCAGCAGCATCCCAGCATTTTTTTGCAGTGTGCTCCTTTCTTGGTCTAAGAACATCCAGGCTGATGACTGCCCCAGAGTACAGCAGGTATTTAAACTCTGGAGACAGGAGAGAAGGGGTTGATGAAGTACCAGTGTTTGAACTCTGAGGACATTGCTGTCATCACACGAGAATCAGCCTGGAGATAAATCTTCTCAGCTATTTCGGTCTTTCCAGGTTTGTAAAACAGTAATTTCCTGCCACTTTCATTTTGGAGTTAGCAGTGACTCAACTCCAGATCAGCCTGGCTGACACACCAGACCTTCAGGATAGGAGAGGCTGGGTGATGTGTGTCTGTCAAAGAGCAAATGTCATATGGGCTTTGCACAAAAAGAGTGGTTTCAAGTTCCACCATGGTGCTGGGACACTGGCACAGGCTGCCAGAGGAGCTGTGGCTGCCCCTGGATCCCTGGCAGTGTCCAAGGCCAGGCTGGATAGGGCTTGGAGCAGCCTGGGACAGTGGAAACTGTCCCTGCCCATGGCAGGAGAGAACCTTGTTCCAGGTTGCCCATGGAACAAGGTGATTTTTAAGGTCCCTTTCAGTCCAAACCATTCTGGGATTCCATGATGTAAAACCAGTGCCCTGCCTCAGTTCTTTGTGGGGTGCTGGGTGGTCACACACAGGTGATGGGAGCAGCATCCCTGTGCTGAAGAAGCTTTTACCTGTCTGGGCCAGCCCCAGCCCAGGGGGGAGGTAACAGCACTTGCACTCTGGAAAACCAAAAGCTTTGATCTCAGCCAAGGTCACTGTGTAGTAGAAGCAAATTTTAGGGTGTTCACTGAGAAAGCACAGATTTATGGCTCTTCTGCCAATGTAGCTTTATGGAAGATGATTTTGGGAGAACAGAGCACTGCAAGACCTTGCTTTGGGTCCTGGTGCTGCTGGACAAGTCTCCTTTTCCAGGCTGAAATCTCTCTCTGTTTAATTTAATTCTGTAGGTGTTTGGGGAAGAGGAGACAGGAAATGCAGGGATGGCTTTGGAAGGGCACCTCATTTGCTTTGCTGTTGGGTAAGCACTGAGTGAAATTCCTATTATTGTTACTGTGCTGTTGTGGCAAAGGGAAGGAAGCCCCAGCTCAGGGTACTTCAAGATGGGAAAGTTGATAGAACTCAAAGATGTTCATGTCTTTGCTTTATAAAAAAATCATATTGTTTTCTTTCAATTTAGTTACATACATCTCCCCTTGACATCTAGGGAAATGCTCACTTCGGGTTTGAAGATGGGAGAGTCACCATCATCATCCTCAGGATCATCATCTTCTTCACCAACACATGTGGGACTGTGAACCTCCTTCATAAAAGCCAACTCCAACATCAGCCTCATGGACACCCATGGCAGCAAATGGAGAAACCTGTGATTCTTCCCTCTTGAATTGACTTCCTTTCTCCACCCTGCTGCTCTGCCATCCCAGATGGAGCCTGGTAGCCTGGAACAACCATCCTTCATCCCTGCAGAATGGCTTCTGCTAGAGTCTTGGAGGTGGAGTTCAACAAAAAAATTACATATTTAATTCTTTCAATATATATATGTATATTAAATTACATTTTGAGACAAGAAGTTCTCAAGAGCAGTTGCTGCAAGGAGCTAGAAAGCTCCGTGTGGGAACAGAGCATATTCCTGGGGTTTTGGCATTCTGCTTTTGTGTCTATTAATAATCCCCCAGAGTGAGTCATATGGAGCTGCATTTATTCACTGACTCGGAGAGAGCTGCTACCCAGAATAGCAGCTCTGTAATTTTTTATGATGCTGTAATGCCAGTGCAGTGAAGATTGACATCATTTGAGGGAGATGCTCCAGCCTGGCAGTCAGAGGAGCCGTGTCCAGCCCCACAAGGAGCGTGGGGAGCCACGTGCTCCATTACATAAGAGCACTGAGAGCCAGCACAGGGCAGAGATGCCTTTTCTTGTCCTCACCTGAGCATCTTTTGCCCGGATTTTTCTCCCTTTAGGCCTTTCTAAGCCTTCTTTGATCATTCTCTTCAATCATGAGGAGCACTAGGCCAGAGGATGATGAGGAAATGGCTTTTGCTGTGGAGGGGAGCCTCAAGCACATCTCAAACCATCAACCTGCCTGCCAGGAGGTCCATAGGGAAATCCTGAAATGCATCAAGTTCAGCAGCACCAGCTGATCCTTTTTCTCACATTGTAGCTCTGTGTCCCTCCCTGAACCCTGAATATCCCCTGGGCCAAGTGCCCAAAATCTGCTGGCTCCTCCCTGACTGATGGCAGGCCCAGGCTAAGGGCAGAGAAACGCTGGGGTGGGGTTTGGGTTGGGTTTTTTAAGGGTGAATCTGGTTTTCTGGATTGCTTCTCATTCTCTGCCCTGCACTGCTGCCATCTGGCAGCCAGTGGAGCATCTGAGACATGCCAGGGTGGCCCCACTGCTCCCCAAAAACACCTGGGGCTAACAGTGAGTACCACACAGGCTTTTTGGCACAATTTTGGCTAAAAATTCCTCTGCAGGGGCCCCAGCCCATCACTCTGCACTCTCCACCAAAGCATTAGGAAAGATGAATTTGCCTGTGCTGGGCATTAATAGCCTGGGTGAACTTCCAACAGTGTTTTATAGGCTCCATTCCAGCTGGAAACATTTATTAACATTACCTTTTCATGGAGCACTTTGGGAGAAAATGGAACTCCTGCCATGGCAGCTTGGAGCTGCTGTGACTGATGGGATGAGCAGCAGCTGAATTTTGGTCAGAGCAGCTCGAGTCCTTTGGGTGAAGGTGTCACACCTTAGGGTGACTTGCATTGAAAGTGGAAATGTGACAATTGAGCAACAGACCCTCAATAATAAAACCACTGGCATAAATTAATAAATATAGTTTTTATAGGAGGGGTGAGGACCTGGTGCCTCCCTTGTCCTTCAGGCATCCATCCATGCAAGGAGCAGCCTGGGGGAGTCAGGAACCAGTTCAGACCCAGAAATAAACACCTCAACAGTCCTGAATTCTTGTTATAAAATAAATGAGGGAGGGGCACAGCCTACCCTGGCTGTCAGTACTGTTTTGTTTGTGCCTTTGAAGCAATCACATCCCTCTGCCTGCACAGGCAGCACCTCTGACAACTCCTGAACTGGGTGTACAGCACTGGCAAAGTGTCCCTTGTTCCTTGAAGGAGGCAGAAAGGGCTTTTGCTCCAAAATACTCCAGTTCCCAGAACACAGGAAACAGCAAGTTATTTAGCACTTCCCTAGCAAAGCTGGAAATTATTTCTACTTCATCTCATAAACACTGCTCAGCACTTCAACAAGGACTTTAATTCAGGACTCCTGCATCCTAATCCTAATTTTCTTAATCCTAACTTCCAGAGAGGAAAAATTTACAGGATTAGAGGTGTTGGAGGAGAGTTTATTACAGAGGAAGGATGAGGGATACACCCCTCCAAGACTCACCTCATCAGGCCCAAGTGAGACCTGGTTTTTTTATTCTAAATAAAATAGGTACAGCAGTCAAAATGAACTTTGGAGAGTCTGGATTCTAGATTTTAAAAATAAAATAATGCCCAAGAGAAGAGAGGTTGAAATAGTCCAGTTAGGTCTGGTTGCTGAGAGTCTGTCCAGTTTCAGTTCTAGATTGAAAAGGTGGTGTTTTGGTTATTACAATACCTCTGGTTGAGCCAACTTCCCAGGGAAAAAATTCCAGGCTTCTCCAGGGTGGCACCACTGCCAAGGAAGGATTGGTGTGACTGCCTTGCTGAAAATGACAGCCAGCAGCAATGCAGAAATGAGCATCAGTTCAGCACAGCTTGACCAGAATATTTACATTTTATTAAATCTT
This sequence comes from Alethe diademata, assembly GCA_025584955.1. Classification (NCBI taxonomy): domain Eukaryota; kingdom Metazoa; phylum Chordata; class Aves; order Passeriformes; family Muscicapidae; genus Alethe; species Alethe diademata. The sequence goes on from JANRMJ010000125.1 coordinate 23,143,050, forward strand.
TACAATCAGCAGTTATAATCAAGTACACAATTATGTACACGGATTATGTACATTTTAGCCCAGACTTTTACATCACAGTACATAGTTGCCCTTAAAGAGTATTGTGTACACTTACCACCAGAGAGTAAAACCCAACAACAGTGTTACAGCACCTGTTATTAGACATCTTCCATAAGAAAATATACGGCTGTAAATTGGTCTGGCTAAAAAAAAAACCAAAAATCCAAAAACAAAAAACCAAAAATCTTATAAAATCTGAACATACAATTTTCATTCACAGAATGGTTTGTCTTCTATGTTCTGATGGATGCCTGTTGCATAAGATGTCCTGTTTTTCGCCTCTCAGCACACACTCACTGGTGCCTACTCAGGGACACTGGCAGGAGGAGAACCAGAGCTGGGCACATTCTCAAACTTCATTAAGAAACAATAAATGTAAACAATTAAGAAGATTCCTGTAAGATCAAATGAGAAATTAATTGGCTGATCTGAGTTACATGGCATGGAGTAAGTGCTAGTTGCAGCTGTGATTCCTGAATTCTTCAGTGTTCAGTACATACAAAGAAATGTACAATGCTATACACAAAGGGTGATTCCTGATTAATGATCTATGAGCAATATTCCATATGCAGGGAGCAGACTTCCAAACATTTGGGAAGAACACTCTCTGCCCTTTTCCAAAAGGGTTTTTCTTTTTGATGAATACATTCTTTTTGCTTTTTAAGATGATAGTAACAGAAAACTGAATTCTTTCCAGAATGATATGAACAGGTTAAACTAAAGCCTATGTCCTCATAAGGAAACACAAAGTGAAAGTAACCTGAATAAAAACTGCCCCCCCCCAATTTAATCCTATTTCCCAAAAGGTCAACCTTGCCTGATTCAGTTCTGTAAACAAAGCTATGGCTCTCGTGATGGTTTCAAAGGTGAAGCAGAATCAAATGAAACAAAAACCACTTCAAAAGGAAGGAGGCAGCAGTTATCTGAGGTAGGCCACCACCAAAATACTGCCCCCTAAATCAACGTGGAGTTTGGGATCCCTGAAAGGTAATGCCTGCTGCTCTACTAACAGGTGGAGAAAGCAGTTACTAAAAATGAGCTGGTGATGGCAAGGAAAGTTAACCTTTTAATACAATCTGACATCTACACTTACATCTGCAAGTAAAAAAAAAAAGAAAACTTTTAGCTGCTATATTGAGATAGTAATGACCAGAGGCCTCTAGGATATAAAAATAACTCTATTTCCACCAAAAGAGCTATGAAGAAGGAAGATGATGTCCATGTCAAACAGCATGGGAACAAAGATGCTCCTTTTGTGGCACTGAGCACTGACAGATCAACAAAATCCTCTGAGTGAAAACGTTTGATCTGCACCTCATGGTTTGATCCTGCACTTGATCATGTCCTGGCACTCCCAGGGCTCCAAGGAACCAAGGACACTTACAAGGCTCCCATAGTCAACTGCTTTTTATGAACTCATGTAACAAAACCCATAAATAAAAACATTCCCAACTGAAAAGCCCCAGCTGCTTCAAGTCTAAACCTCCAGACTTTGCACAGGTATTTGTGCACAGGAATGACAACTCCATTTAAGAGCTAATTTCTTTCAAAGGACACTTATACACTATTCATCCTTGAATTCCCTCCTACCCTGGTGATTTAAAGTTCTGGATGATATTTAGATAGATTGCCATGCTCTCAAAAGGTGCCTGTGCATTCTGAGACTTTTGAAAGCAAGTGTGGCTGAGTACATGGATCCAGCATTGCCTGGGATTGCTCTGCTCACTGTACAGAGTATAAATACAGAGTATGGCTGTGCTAATTAACAGTTGCATATTCAGCACATGTAATTTCACCAGCTAAACCAAAGGTGCAGTCCAGAGTGGGGCTTCCTGTTTATCTACTCCATTGCAATGATGACCATAAATCTGCATTTTCAGCCTGGTGCAGCATATAGGCAGTGTTCATTTAGTTTTTAATATAAAACCATTTTTTAACCACAATTCACTAAAAGCAGTTTATATAAATCAAGTTAGTTAGTTTTTGGCAGTTTCTTTGGACACAGTCAAAATGCCTCTGTGTTGTTTAAACTTCCCCATTTTTAATTAAATATAACGTGGATAACAAATTCTGACTTCCACTTACCTGTAGCAAATTCCAGAGCCTGGATAACACCCCTGGACTCTGAACTATCAACCCAACAGCTAGAATTGTTGCTCTTTCCCACTGGCCCCAGCCTCCCTGCCTGAAACACCATATACACGAGTTGTGTATAAAAAGAACAACAGAGTCAAGTTGTTGGAAGTGCAAACTTGTAGAAAAAGGTCTAGTTACAGCTGATGGAGCTGTGTCCTTTCAGATTTCAGAGCAGCTTGGGGTTTTTCCACCTGGGAGGCCAAGGGAAACACCTGGGACTCAACACCTGCCTTGTCTGCTTCCCCTCAGCCTCCAGCAGGACCTTCCCACACCTTCTCCTGGTGGCCCCACAGCTGGCCCAGCCTCCCTGAGGGGACCTGCCCACACTCTGCCTTTGGTTTGTACAATTCCTCCAGCTGGAAGCAGCAGGAAGGGAACTCCCAGGTGCCCCTGTGGTTCCCGGTGGTAAGGGGTGCAAGGAGTGCTGAGCAGCACTGTGATAGCTCAGACAAAACCAGACTGCTTCCAGCTGTGCCGACACCTGGAAACAATTCCCCTGCTGCTCTAAGGAAGGCTTTCAGCTGGGGAGGGGTGGGTGCTCCAAAAGGAACAATTCCATGGTCTGCCACCTCACCCTGCTCAACTCCTGCTTCCCAGAGCCCCAGGAGTGCCCTGGGAGCCTGGAAGGCACGAGTCAGGCTTGTCCCTCCCTGGGGCACAGCACCAGCCATGGGCCACACCACTGCTTTGATTGCACGTTCCCATTCTTAAACAGGAAAAATTAAAACATACAAAGAGCCTGTGCTGGAATTGCCTATGTTGTTTCCCAGGTGACACCTGGTTGCTCATCCCAATACTGAATATGTTTTCTTGGATATCTGGGCCTCACTTCTACCCAAAGAGGTCTCCATTTGTTTATTAACAAATAAGTTATTATTACAAGTCATAGCTCATCCTTTTCCATCATTTCAAATGCTTCTATATCTTCATTCCAGTCTGCTAATATGGATTCCATAGGCTGGACTTTACTATCCCAGTGAGCTTTGGAATTGGCCTCTGTCTGGGTGTTTTGTTCCTGAGGCTGGCTGTCCCCTGGTGAACATGCTGGCTCTGGAGCACTGGCCTCTGTGGGTCCAGAGGTGTGGGGATCCTCATCTGCCATGGCAACACTGGCACTGTCTGTGCTGGCAGGAGACAAAGGATCAGGGTCACCAACACCAGAGCTCTCTCCTCCTCCTTCGGGCTCCTCACCGACTGCTCCAGCATCCTGAGATTCTGAAGGAGTTTCCTCAGAATTTGATTTGTGTGAATCATTTTCAGATGATTTCTGGTCCATATTCTCCATTTCCAAGTCTTTGAAAGGGAAGGAGAAAAGAAAAAAAAAGAAGTTAAAACAACAGTAAGAATGCAACATTTTATTATGTAGTCCAAAATCAATGTCACTTCCCTTGGCCTTATTATCTTCAAGGAAGAGCAGACTTTCCAGTGATATGGAAATTTAATAGTACTAAGGAATATATTTTACAGAGGGATAGGAGGGAAACCTCTTAAACACATTTTAAATGAGGGCAAACAATACACTGAGGCTCATTATGGTTCTCAAACTTCAGGAGTGACTTGTGGGTCAGTGCCAGTTACCCTCCTTCAGCCTTAAGCAAACATCCACTGCGTGCACTGGGCTTTAATGCTGGATTTTAAAGCACTTCCAGATCCACCAGGATCCCACATCTGAGCACACTGAGTTGGACAGAGTTTCCCAAGTTTACTGAACTGTGCATTTGAGAGAGCCAAAGCCAGAGCCTCCCCACTCCAAGCAAGTAACACAGGTCTCCCACGTCCCAACTTAGCTCCCAGCAACTGCCCAATTCAGTCATGCACATCTCTCTGGGTTCGATGGTTATGGCTGTAAGGAGGACACTGATATTTCAGGATTTTTAGGGAATTTAATTGCACGTGCCACTGTTGACATGGGATACTTACTGCTATCAATAATGTAGTTTGGAATCATTTTACCTTTAAAGATTGTTGCTGGGATTCCAAACGGAAGCACAAGGAGGGGGAAGAAGCAGATATGGATTACAAACTCTCAAAGGCAGAGCTATCTTGTATTTAGCATTTTGTCAGAGCACTTGGAGTTATAAACAGGAGGGATTTTTAAGTTAGGAAGAAACAATACAAGATTTTGGCACATCCCCTTTGCAAATAGGCTGATTTTCTAGAGAGACATGTTCTTACTTACTCTGCTTGGACACAGCAGTGCTACAAGGAAAGCTTACAAGAGGAAAATCTGGAATTTTTTGCTGCAGTTAAACATTTCAACTGGGAATGTATTAGCTTGTAGTTTTCTTGCATTATACAAAAACACCCATGAAACATCTAAGGTCAGCAACCTTATTTCTCATGTTAACCACTTCTCCTTTGATAGGCAAAATAGTTCTAGCACTTGTCTCTCTCCTTTTGGGTCCCAGGAATGTTACTGGGGATCTTAGTGAGGGAGAGATGTTCACAAGGTAGGGCACCGGAAACATGCTGTTCCTGATGCTACTTCCAAGCAGCTGATGACAAAAACGGTTCAAAAGGAATCCAAAAGGCTGGATTTTCTCCTAAGCCAAACTGACATTTAGGAACAGCATTTCTGGATGTTACTCTGTGGGGGGAGTGGATATCAGTGATATCTTTCAGATAACGGCTTGCTTAATAAAAACTATTTCCAGTGTCAAACAGAAAACCACAGCACCTCTGGGCTGCAGTGCAAATCATTCCTGTCCATTTTACACTGTGCCATGGCACAGATGGGAGCTGGATTTACATAAATCACCTCTAACCTTACCTCTGTCTTTTGCTTTATCAGAAAGGAGCACCTCCACGGCCTCATACTCCCGGATGGCATCCAGGATGATGTTCCCTTCCTTGTTGAAGAGGAAGAGCATGGGAATGGTGATGTCATCTGTGTTCTTGCCATCCCCAGCCATTTGGAAGAGAGGGGCTGTGTCACTGCTGCTGCCCTCGTTGTCATCTAGGCAGAGCACACCACAGAAGGGCAAACTTCCCGTTAGATCAGTTCAACTTGGAGCAGCCTCCCCTGCCCAGTCACTTCCCAGCAAACCCCAACCTGGTGTGTTTTCCTCCACTTTTCATTTCTATCCCCATTCTTCCTCAGCAGTTGGTACTGACAGCATCCTGCAATCCTTACAGTAACAACTTTTAATCTGCAAAAACACTGACAACCCCCATCCCAATCTGTGTCCCACAGAACCAGAAAAACCCCAAACATGTCTTAATCTTCTGAAAGCACAATTGCTGTGCTTCTCAGCTTAAAGCTTGTCAGCTTTCCTGTATCTTCAAATCTGTAAAATTAGGTTACATTGACACAAATTAAGAATTTGGAATTGTATTTACCAATGACAATGCCTCCTATTGCTCCAGCTTTCTGAATGTTTCGAGCCTTTTCAGCAAACATGCACTGGCCTCTCTGCATCAAAGCAATTTTCTCTTTTACTGCCTCAGGATTAGTGATCTCTGAGCACCCATTATATGGCTTAATGGTTGCAACGAATCCTCTTGTCTGTTTGGAAAAAACAAAAATAAAGAGAGAGTTGGAGCACTATGGTCATGCTTGTGAAAGATACCCAAGTATTTTTGTTCCTTCAGTCACTCTAATGCATTTAGTGTTGTCTTGTGTCAGTGCAGACAATCTGTGCCCTGAAACTGGAGCTCTAGAAGCAAAGACTGACTGAATTAAAATCTAATTCTTATAATCAGTGTGATTTGTCTACACCAGGAAGTGTTGTCTCTGGAAACTTTTCTCCTGTGAACTACTAGTCTGAACTCCTCTTTGGGGCTGCAACATGTGTTTTTGTACTGGTTCCCATAGGGACCCCTGCCTCTGTGGTACTGCCCTCTTCCATGTACATAGGGCCTTCTAGAAAAGCTTTTGTTAGAACAACTTGCTCTAACTCTAAAAAGCTTCTGCCAGCTCCTGGCTGACACAGGAGGAAAACTTCCCCTAAATCACCATCTCCTTTGCTGTGCACTGCAGACTGGATAAGCTTGCTTTGCAACTCATGCTGTGCATGTGTTTTAAATCCTAAACTATGACTGATGACTCAGCAGCAGAGCACAGACAGATAAGCCACTCAGCCCCACGACTGTCACTGCTGCCATTGTCACCACTGGGCCCTGTCATTTTAACCACTGTAATTAACTGATCACCTGGAGGATCAGCTGGATGCCCTCAAACAACAACAGCACTGTAAAGCTGAGGCTTGTGCAACAGGAAAAGGAACAGACACACCCACATCTCACATACCCCAGCTTTGTGTTTGGACAAGTCCATCCCAAACTGTGCTGGCCCAGCAGTCAAGACCACCCTGCCAAAGAAGGGATGGGAGACAATCTGGACAGCACGAGGAGGGAGCTGCTGCTCTTTCTGCTGCTGGCTGGAGAGTTCAATCATTTCCTGCATGAACCGTAAGCCATCCTCAGCATCCAGGGAACTTGCTGCCTGCAGAGAAAAGAATCAATAAACAATTTCATCTTAAATGTTTGAGGAACTTGGGGGAAAAGAAATTGAAGTTGTGTTTGCTTGGACCACTGCTACAAAGATTTTAACACAAAGGGTGGATGCTCACTTCCACTCATGCACCATTTCACAGAAGGTTTCACACAGGAGACTTTAAATATACAAATATATAGATCTCATAAAGACATGGAAGTATCTCATGCTGAAAGCAGTGTTTTCAGCCAAGATGCTGTTGGTTACATCACTTCAACGTGAGCAGCCTCCAACTAATTCAGTGGAAGATTTAATTAAAAGTGTTGCTGAGGCAAAATATTAACAAGCCTCAGCCTGCTAAACATAGCTACAATATCCAATATCCAGCTCATGTGCCTCCTTCCACAAGGGGGCTGTCCCTCCTGAAGCTCCAGGTGTCAAGTATTGCTAGGAGGACTTTGCTGAGAGTTCTAAAAAACAAAATCCTGCCAGGTTGTCTTACTTGCACTGCGTGCTGCACTAATTGTACTCGTCCATCTTTCAGATGGATCAAACTGACTCCCATCTTCTTCAGGATCTCCAAGTGCTCAGGATTACTGGCCATGAAATCTCTGGCTCTCAATGGTGGTTTTGGTCCACTTCCCAAACTCTCTTCTCTGCCAAAAGACATCAGAGATCAAAGCTTTAAAAACCAGATTATCCTTGAAACAGAACTCTAGTGTTATCCCTGCCATCACAAGATTGGAATTCGTGGTACACTGAGTGCAAGCTTCTGTGGAATGCAACTTCTCAATAAAGTTATCTTTTTTTAAAAGTTGTCTATATCATCAATAATTTTATAGGGCAAAACCTGCCTCCCAGTACTGATAACAAGCTGCCATATACTCTCACTCATTTGTAAATAGTCTGCATTATTAAAACACTGACCAAACCCAGCTTGCCCCATACAGTTGCAACTCAGTTTTAGTCATGAAATACAAATATAGAAGAGGTGGTCAGGAGGACAAACTTCCTCGGCCTTAACACTGCCCTCAATTCCTCAAAACAGGCGCAGTTGTGTGGCAGCATAATTTCCTTACTACAAAGAAGACTTTCAGAATTCAGGAGACTGTAGAAATTAATTTTACAAATGAGAAAGATGCCTCCTGCAATACTCCAAGTGGGAGCTGCAGCCGAGGTAGGCAACTCATTCAGCTCCTTCTGCTTTGAAAGACTTGCTAATTTCAGGTGGAAACAAACTACGTTTTGCTGAGGATTTTGCTGATTTCTCTTTTGCTAGAGTAATGCAAAGTGATTTTTCCTGTGACCACAATCATCCCTCTGGCCTATCCAAAAAGGACTGCCAGCTCCAGCGGACCTCATGCTTCTCCTTTCCTGCAGAGCAGACCCTGCTGCACTGAGTCCTGTGCTAACAAAAAGAGAGGAAGTGTCCATCTTACGCTCTGGAAATGCCCCTGGGACAGCTCTTATCCACCACATTCTTCAGAGGCTCCCGGATGCTCTGGGCAAACATGGGGTCATTGGGGAAGAGGATCTGGGTGTTGGGACAGGTCCAGTCAAAGTTGCTGTCATCCAGCTCTGTGTACTCTGTGCTCTGAAATGAAACATGAAGAGTAAAAACTGCAGGTTATATTCTTACATAAAGAACATTAACAGATAAGCCTAACTTAAGTAATTTGCGTTCTGGGGACATGTGGCAGCTGAATGCATGAGAGGGGAGCCAATGTACTGCAACCCCTTGAAGAGATGAATACAACACCCTAATTCTAATTTGCAATTTACTAAATTTATATACAGTTTGTAGATTTGTTTTTGCAGAAACAGTCAATCCTCTGCTGGCAGACAGTACTTCTCAAGCCTGCTCATGACAAAGTCAGTGCCCTGTATTTTATGTGCTGGACAAGTAAAGGGAGTAGTTCTGGTTTCACCTGATAATTGGCTTTACAGCTGCAGGCTTTAGCTCATTCTTACTAAAAATGTCACATCTTTTCATGTGAACAAAAGATTCTCCTCCTCAAGAGCCACACAGACTTGCAAGTCTGGATGAGCAAGGATGAATCTCTATAGAATTCAAAAAATTTCTATTTTCAGGAAAGAAGGCAGAGTGAACATCTGCACAAATTGTTGGTTTGTAGCACGTGAAACCATGTGGAACATGTCTGGTGGTTTGGAGCCACATTTAGCATGTCCTTAGCTTAGCAAATAACTGGTTATAGACAACTGGAAAGCTCATTTTATAAGTCATAGAAATCAATGTAGTATTTATCTACCTGAAAAGACTCACCCTGTCTTTTGCTCCTGTTTGCAACATACTGGCCAATGAAAAATCAAGTATTTGAAGGCTCCCTAAAACCCAAGACCTAAGGGGCTGTTACTGAGACATGACCTTTCTTGCTTATGAGAGCAAATACAAACAGGATGTTGGGTTGATGGTACCCAGCATGTCTCTCACAGTTTGTTTTAAGAGCACTGTATTTATGTTAAAAATCATTTACACATTCCATCTGTTCAGATAAAATTCCATAAAAGAGGAACACCCGACGTTACAGGCTTTCAGCCACCTGACACCATTTTCAATGGGTTTTTCTTACTTGGATTATGCCCATTTGCAGCTTCAACTCAAAGAGCTTAAAAATATGCATTTGAGCAATTTATTCTATCCTCTCTATTGCCTTTCATTAACATTTGCAGTTCTCAAGAGAACAAACCAAGTTAGGCCAGCACTTACCACAGCATCAGCTGTGGGAACCCTGCCTGTCTCAAAGGTATTAAATTCTTATATTGGGAACAAAAGTTACATAACAGGCTCCTTCAGACCCTTCAGGAAACTTCTTGCTTAGCTCAGAAAACAGCCTGTTTCCAAAACTCAAAGAGGAAAGATAAATTCTCAGGGAATTAACATTTCAGAGAGGGTGTGGGACTTCCACCCAGAAGGACCATTTAACACCAAACCCAAGACCCCTTAAAACATAACCAGTATTTGACGTTAAGATAAAATAACTAAAAACTTATCACTGCTTAATCCTAAAGTCCATCAAACAGGGTGATTTTTCCAGGATACATGGCTTGACACACAATATAGTAATTTTCCTCTGATCCAGGCACTATTGTAAAACTCTTAGAAAATGTTAAAAAGAGAGGCACAAATAAGAAAACTTGTGTCCTTGATGTCTCAGACACCATTTCTCTTCCTCCTTTTTTTCTTATTGCCTTACAGACAAATTATGTCACCTTACTGACCACAAAATCAAAAAAAAGTGAGGATTTATGATGCTCCATGGCACAGCTGTATTACTCCAGGTTAGTTTGGAAGGTTAAGTAATTTATAAACCCACAAGTGTTCTCATATTTATGCAACATGTGCCTACTGCATGGACTAAAGTGATTAAACATCCCAAATCTATCTGCAGCTGTATCTTGTCAAATTAACTCCACAGCTGTCTCAAAAAACCTCTCAAAATCTGTTCATGTGCTAAAAAGAAACAAGAAAAACATAGGTTTTAGAAAAAATAATAAAAAATGAAGATGGGGACAAAAATATCCTACTGTGTTATCTTCCAAGTTATACAGAAATAGGGAATTATTTTATTTTTAAATCTTGCTAGTAATTCCTATCTATTATCTCAAGGTTCAGCAGTGCAGAACCCAATCATCATTCCTACTCTTGTGACTGGCACTATTAATATGATGAAATAGTACCTATTAAACAATGTGTTCAAACTGGTGCGCTTCCTCAAACTATGATCTTTCCTGATTTTATTTCCATTTTCCCTCAATAGAAGGAAGTGTACCAGAGAAACTGATTTAGACTGAAGCTGTTACATACTGTATTTTTTTTAGAGATGGTTTGGTTTGTAGTGGAGAGCCAGAGTGGCAACAGATGAGCTTCTGTAGTGAAGATATAATCTTCAATGTCAAAAATCATGTCCTCCTTATCAGCAAACAGCAGATACAGATATTTAAACATCTCAGCCAGGAAGAATGAATCCATCCTGTGGAGAAAAGGGGGATGTCCTTTAGGGAGATCTCCTCATTTCTAGAACATCAGTAAAATAAATATTCCTAGTGCTCCATCTCTGAAGACTTCAAGACTATTACTGCTGGACATAATTTCATTAGCATTCCTTCCACTTGGAAGAAGCTGTGTTTGGAGGGAAATGATTCAGCACATTCCGTACAAGAGCATTACACAAAAAACAAATAAACCTCCTGACAAATTTACAGATTTGAAGTATATTTAGTTTGAATGTAATTCATCTATTTCTCTCAGACAAATAAAATGTTATTAAACTGAAAATATTCTTATAGAGCACCCTATAACCCTACTGAAACAGTTTAGACATTGTTTCAATGCATTTACAGTTCAAGACAATTACAAATGGGTAATTTAAGACTTGGTTATCAGACTGAAGACAGCTCCTCAAATATCAATTAATTCAATTACACAGGGCAATTTGATTTTTTCTGTATGTTTATATTTTAGAAAATAATTGTGCAAACTTTACCTGTCTTCATGACTTCCTGTACGAACATCCTTCATTGCAGCAAACCCACAGGGAACTCTGGCATACTTGTTCAAGTTTTCAATGAGGGTTTTTCCTACTTCTAGGTAGTAAGGGTCTCCTGTAGCCTATGAAATTAAACAAACAAACAAAAAATTCATAATCATTACATCTTGTTTATATCTTAAACTGGCTGCAGTGGATAAGTTAAGCTGGAGATATGTTACTCAATTCTGTATTGAAATAGAACAGCAATAAAATTCTAGGTGCAAGAAAAAGTGCTCCAAGGTCAGAGGAATGAACATGACTGTACCTTATACAAGAAGTAAGTGCTTTCAGCAAATTCAGGCCTCAGAGGATGCTGAGCCCAGTGAACTCTGAAGTCTGTTGTGAATGCCTGAGGATGAAGAAGAACAGAAAAAAATAAATGCAGGAATGCAAACCAAACCCAGGTTTATTTGAATTCTATGTTAACTGTATAACCAGCCTAGCTTTGACAAACACAATTTTTGCAATCATACCTACCACCTGACACCTCCAGTGCAGTCAAGTGTCACTGCACACTGACAGATGGTTAAGCAGCTGTTTCTAAATTAATACCACAGGCTGGAAGACATCTAAAAATTTCCTAGCCTATCTGTTCACTCTTAATGTGCCCTGGGAAAAGACACTTCTGTCATATATTCACTATTATTTCGTACTAAGGTTTAAACTAAGTCTTTGTGTAGGGGATGGTCTGTTGGCTTAAATACAACTACTTGACCTTTAAAGTTTCCTTCATAAGTACAAAACACAAAAAAAACCAACCAAAAAACCCATAAAGAGCCAAATTATACCATTTTAAAGCCCTCAAAAAAAAAAAAGAAATCATTCAGTGCTTCGCATTCTTTGCACTCAATAACCACACTAGGTGAATGTGATGTTAATTAAAATGTTCTCTAACAGGAATAAGCTTACACTAGAGGAAAGTCAAAATTAAACCTGGAGTCTGAAGCCTTCAAATATAACCTGGGTCATCACAGATCAAAGACATACACTTCAGTAGGTAAACAAGCTTTTCTGTGCACAGTGGACTTGCTCAAAGACTTGCAGCATCTGCAGTAAGTTTGTGTGCTGACTTTCAAAGAAATTCAGAAAATTTCAGAACATTCTCTCAGCTGTCAGACATGCAGAACTGCAAATCACATAAGAATGCTGTGGAAATGAGGCTTTGATTTTAGTAACATAGATACCTGCTGGTTTTTCAAACAGACATCTGCAACTGCTCATATTGTGGTAAGAATCAGTTTACACAATCAAAAATACAAATCTTTGATTTACAAAATCAGAAATCTACTGCCTTACCTCTGGAAGAAAGTTATGCTTTTTTATAACCTGATACAGCATCTCATGTGTTTCAATAGCAGGTCTAATATCACCCTTCAACACCTAAAATTAAAAAACAAAAGTAACACTAATTCACCAAGCATAGGAATAATACTCAAGGTTAAAAACACTCACGCTGTGTTCATGTAAAGCTACAGAGCAGTCACTGCATACTGTAACCATTAACTCCTATCAGTGTAAGTCACAGAAGCTCCTGAAGAGTTCTTTAAGCAAAATCAGTGAAGTCATTAAAATTATTGCATACATAGAACCAGGACCTCTGACATTTACAGAGAACTGGGGTGAAAATGTGATTTAGTTTGTCTTAAAGATGTCAATGGCACACAGTAGAAAATCGGTTACTAGTAAAAAGGCAGCTTAATTAGAGTATTTTCATGACTAGGAGTGAAGGAAGCAAATTATATTAACATAATTTTCCTGACACTCAATACAAAAGCACTAACTTGCATCATAGCATTGAAGTGACTGGAAGACTAAGTACAGAAACCATGGCACCTCAGAATGGTTTAGGTTGGAAGAGACTTTCCACTAGCCCAGGTTGCTCCAAGCCCTGACCAACCTGGCCTTGGACACTTCCAGGGATGTTCCCTCAGTATTTCTGAAAATCAAATTACTAAGCTTGACTTGAAAATCATATATTCAACCCAGTTAATAATTCCCTTGTTATTAAAACCATCTCTACATGGGTTTTACACCTTACCTGCAATCCAGGGAAGAATGCAAGCAGAGAATCCATCCAGGTCCGAGCATTTAACATTGGTTTATGAATGTGAACATCAAGGAGAAGAGGTGGCTGGCTGATGTATCTCATTATGGCATCATAGTGCTGTCAAACATCAGGAAAAGTAGAAGTTTGTGTATCAATTATTCCCCAAAATAGAGATGGATCACCAGACTGGCATTGTATTTGAATGGAAAAGCCAGTACTACATTCCCAACCATTACTACATTTGGCAGTGCCACTAACCTCTAGCTTTGCAAACTAAAACCAAGTGTAGTAAATACTGAAAAGCTTCAGCATTACACTTGCAAAACTTACCACATTTCCAAGGAATACACATGCATAAGAGTATATCCAGCAGTCATGTGATAAACCAGGAACAATTACAGTTAAAGCACATTTGTTTTGGCTGAATTTTAAAGCACACTCTAAAGAAAGCTGAAATTGCTTTCTCTGAACAACAGAATTCCAAAGCATATGGATCTCAGGAGAAAAGGTGGTTAAAAAACCCAAACAAAGCAGCTGGATCAGATGGCTCAGAAGAACTTTTAAACCCACTAGGTCACTTGTCACACTGCTGACTTCCAACCCTGAAAAAATCATGCTATATGATATAAAATCATTTTATGATCTAAGATGTTTTTAATGGATATTACTATTTTCAAAAGAAATAATACTTTTATGAAGGAATTACGATGCTGACCAAGTTGCTTAGTAATTTATGAATTTTTTAAAAAAAAAAAAAAAATCTATGTGGTTTTCAGCTTGTATACTTAAATGTATCCTGGGCCTGAGGATCTGCAGTGCAAAGCAAGATCCACACTTTGATTTTTTTGTTACTCCAGGACAGAATGAAATTGTGCAATGACTTGGAAGAAGAGGCCCTTACATTTTTTTACAGAAATATTTGCAGTACTGGACTTTCCCAGATGATCTGGAAATACAGCTTCTCCCATACTGGGAACATGGATAAAGGCCTAGAAGGTTCTGATTTTTACTGGATGGGGTTAAAATAATTGCTCAGGTGATAGCTAATCACCCAAGATTAGCAAAAACCCTCAGTAAAAAGAGCTGGCACTAAACATAGTGGAAGTCACAGATACTCTGCTAAAGATCCCTTCTCAGGCTAACAGCTGACAACACAATTACTATGAAATTTGTATTGCAGAAGGCACAAACCTGATCAAGGTGTTAACTTACTGTGTTAAATCTTTCCAGGAAACTGTCATCTCCCAGCAAGACATAGGCTTTCAATAAATATTCATAGTATGAATCTATTCCTGCTCCAACTCCACTATCTAGGAACAGGTGAAAATAAAAACATGGGTTTACTTTAAGTAGCAATATGGGTATTTTCCACATTTTCCCACTTTGATTTTAAAGGCTCTTCCAGTGAAAGGAAAAGCCTCCTTTCACTGGCATTAAGGCAGAGATGGAAGCACAGACACAATACTGTGTGTCTATGCCAAAGGCTTTGCACTACCAGTGCACATAATAATATGGACAGACATGCATTGAAGACACTTATTTCACAGGACATCACTTCTCCTGTCCTATTTATATTTTTCCTATGTATTTATAGCAGAGTCTCTGAAAATTCATCCCAAGGCATTTCCCTCTCGGCGTTAAAGAGGATCAGGGAACACTTTGCTATGAATAAAACCAGTTTCTCTACCAGACAGGGCTTTGCTGTCTCAGAGCAGAGCCAGCCTTTGGGGCAGCACAGGCTATCCCATGAATATCTTCCAGCAGTCCAGGTGAGCCTGCAGGGCTCTGTGAGATCTCCCCTGCCCCAGAGCAGCCGTGCTCCCTGCCTGTGGCTCAGAGCCCACCTTTGCGGACCCAGTCTCCGGTGTGGATGTTAATGGTGACCCCCACTAAGTTGCTGCTGCGCTGCCTCTTCTCCCAGATAAAATCCAGCGCCTTCCGGGCATATTCCTGCAACAACAGCAACAGGGAATGAGGGAAACTCACACACTCAACTCTGTCATTTTGGCTTTTTCAATTAAGATGCTAGGAAAGGAATAGATGTTTCATGTCTAACAATTTCAGAACTCCTTCTAATCTTCAGAATATTTATCTTGTTTACTTCTGTATTACTCTAACTACTTTCAACCAGAATTATTTCCTGTGATTTAAAAAATTATTTTAAAAAATCAAACCTTAGAAGAAAGCCCACTACAAATCTCAACATATACAAATGTTTTTGTGCAGCACAGCTAAGACATCCCTTTCATGAACTCAGAATTGTTTTTCCAAAATTACAAAATGCAAACAGAATGCTAAAGACCTAAGGCAAAAAGTAAGGTATTGTGGAAAGCAAACCTCAAATATAGATGTTCCTGTGAATCTGCTTAAAGCTGCAAACTCAAGGATCAAGGTACCAGCACAAGCTGTACAGGTATCACTTTCTGTTCCTGTTCGTGCTTCTGGATGTCTTACACCAAATTTTAAGTTAACCTACAGAAAAATAGAGATTAACATCTTTATTGTTCCTCACTAAAAGAATTTACACTCCTATGATTGTATAGCAAGTATATAATCTATGCTCTGTCTAAAGACAAGAAAAACTAGATCCCTTTGGGTTTGCTCTGCCAACTTAGACATGCACGAAGAACTATCCACAAATACTCAGAATCTCAACCCTCCCAAACAAGAACCTGTTGCCTGGTTCGTTAGACATTTGAATAAGAGAATACGCTCTAAAAACCTAATCTGAGCAATTTTTTAGCAACAAATCAGGAACTCAGAACATCACAAGTGCTCCTGGAAATTTAGTTTCATAAATTATATCAGTACTCCTGAGAGTACCTGCAATTTATCAGCTTTCCATTTTCTGTCCACTTAATACAGAAATAATTTTGGAAACAGATATAAAATCAAAACAACAGAAGTCTTCATTACAGCTGTAATCCTGCATTACAGAAACAGAACTTACTCTTGGATAAGGGAGACCACTAGTGGTGTTAAAAGCAGGTAAAAGCTTGTAGCCCAGCTCCTTTGCCATGTGCAGGAGTTCACCATTGTACCACTGCATATATTCACCTTTCTCTTTCAGCATAATTGCCACTGAGTGTCCGCCTAGGAGACCTCTAAACACAAGAGAAATTATCCACATCTCAAAAAGTATGTTCATCTGAGCAGCAAGGACAACTCTCTACAATTCTGATGATATGTACATAACTGTGGCCCTAGTTTTTAGACTGCTGATGCAATTCCCATTAAAATCAAGGTTAGCTACCAATGTGTTGGAAGCGATTCTTGTTTATCACTGGAATCACTGATTCATCAATATTAGACAGGAATAGCAACCAAGACCTCTAAAATGGCATATAATAAAGTTACATGCTCTGATCCTGCATTGAGCCCCAAAGGTCCCTTCCAAGCTGAAATAACCTATGAGCCCAGGTATCACAATTTGGTAAATCAAGTATTGAACAGAGCCATTTGGAAGCCTGTTTCTCTTAAGCAAACCCACTGCTCCCTCAGCATGCACATGGGGCTCTCAGTCAGCAAAGCTGTGCCTGCACCAGTGAGGTGGGGGGCAGCTTGATCCAGTACCACTGCAGCAAGTCCTGCCTCGCATTTTAAAACCACTCTCAGGCAAACTGACAAAGGCACAACTGTTTCACAGACAGGTGGAACAGCACAGAAAGGTGTCTTAAAGACACTGACTAAAATCCACATTTTTAGGAGTTTTGAAAACAAAAGTTACTCACCCAAGGACTCTTATGTTGGTTTCAAAGACAGACACAACTATGTCATTATCTAAATTAACATCCTTTATTACTTTTTTTACAGCTTCTTCAAACTCTTTGGTTTTATTTAACACCTGGAATACAACAGTGAGCAGGTGTTCAGTCCCAGTATAGCTAATGCAGTCATAGTGTATTTGTATACAGGATATTTCAGTGCACATAAAGTTACCCAAGAAATATGTACATACAATTAAAACCAGAAATACATCAGTGGTTATTAAGAGGTGCCCATTACTAACTGAGCTTCTTGTTTTGGACTATAAGGGAAAGCAAACTCTTTTGTGTTAAATTAGAGGAAAAAAAAAAAGTATCAATGAAATGTGAAGGAACTGCTCTAGTTTTATTACAACCAACACCAAACTCCATCCTCACAGCACTTCCAAAGTTCCCACATGTAACAATCACTTCAAACAGAGACAGAGATCAATGGTCATGAAAAAGAAATCTAAAAGTAAGTCAGAGCATCAGAAGACAATCTCTTTGTTTTATCAAGCTTATCAACAGATTAAACTTACCACAAGAGTGTCCAAGGTATCAATTAAGGTCAGTGAAAACCTATGAAAGAAAATTTAAAACATATAGATCTGTATGTGTAGAAATTAATAGTAACTGATACCAGGGAAGAAAAATTCTCACAGACCACCAGCTACAAAAAATTAATTAGTTTCTTCCCTTTGCTAGGGACCAGAATGGGAGCTGACAAAGAAGCTATGACTACAGATATATTTATTTACTGCAAAGATTTCTAACTTCTGGTAAGTAAATTTAATTTTTATTTCTTGTTTCCAATCAAATCTATTAAGAATCCCAGTCTTTTTCCAGCCTCTGTTTCACTTGTTTTTTCAAAAAAAGGAAAAATGTTGAGATCAAAAGCCATTCCAATCTAAATTTCTCCTACCAGAAACTGTTCCAACACTAGCAAGTGGTAGGCTTAAAATAAAGAATACTTTATTGACTCTAAAATAAAGAACTACCTTAGCAGTGTCCAAGGCCAGGTTGGTCAGGGCTTAGAGCAACCTGGGCTAGTGGAAGGTGTCCCTGCCTACAGCAGGGGGTGGCACTGGATGGGTTTTAAGGTCCCTTCCAACCCAGACCAGGCTGGGATTCTGTGATTATCCCATGAAAAGAGAGCATCAAGTCAGCTCCACACTGTCTGAAACAGGAACATCCTAACGAGGATCAGAGCTTTTCTCCAGGGCTGTTCTATCCCAAGCTGAGGGGACATTTCCCCACCCCAGGAATTGTATCTTAAATATGTCTAATTCCAACCACTGCTCCTATGCTAAGACACAGCCAGAACAGGGAATAGAATTTACAGAACATGATGGTGTTGGAACTGAACACTTTGGAACAGTTAACATTGCTGACTGAGGAGCACACACCAAGGATTTCACTAAGTGCCCAACGTTTGAGACCTTATAGGCAATATGTGACAACCAAAATTCTAATTAAATGTTCCTATATTATAATTCTCTTTAATTTGTAAAGACAGAAGAGCATTCTGTGAGTGCTGTTTTACAGGAGATAGAGATTAACTAATGACTGTGCACAACTGCCTAACAAATCCACAACTTTTTCCATACAAAAGGAGGGAAATGATGCATTTCACATCTATATGGAAGGCTCCTAAGTTCTCCAGGGAAACAGAACTGATTCAGCTGCATCACCCTATGATTTTGTGATTGTAAAGACTAGCAGAGAACACAACTTATGAGGCAGCTGGCAAGGATAAGAAATCTTCTACATAATAATATAACTAATTACAAGGTACAGGATAAAGCCTGTATACAGAAAAACAATAAACACATACAATAATTTAATGCATCTAAGGGGCTGAAAGGTATTTTTACTCAAATGCTAGTATGTTACTTTTAAAAAAGGTCATTAAAAAGAATGCATGACCACGATTAAAAATAAATTTTCTTGACACTTTTCATCAACTGCATCTTTGGATACTTCCAAGACAGCAGGATTAAATGGAAATGTCTAGGCTAAAGAACATTTGTACATAACAAAACATAGCCAAAATAACATGCTCAATATCCTAGAGACAATTAGAAGTAGTATTTAAGAGAAAGATTTCAACTGTGATTAACACTATCGTGCTTAGAGACATTAAACAGTGATATTAAAAAATGAGCTATTTGTTATTAAATAATTTGATCTATAAACTGCACACATTCAAAGGTATTAATTACAAACACATCTAGACTAGGTTAACGTTGTCTTTGATTATTCCATTTAACATGGAAAAAAGCAGTCCTTTAATCTACATTTTGCTAGCCAAAGGATCGGTATTTTGTACTATCAGTACAGTTTGTACTATTTTGTACTCCCTTAAAAGAAAGAATAGAAAATATTTCCATGTCTGAAATAATGTTTTATACTTTGGCAAAAGCCTCAGGCTATCATACACATGATAATCATTTGACTCCTTGTTTTAAGAAAACTTTCAACTTAAAAAAAGCACTTTAAATATCACTTATTAGGCCAGCACCGTGGATAAGAGTTTATTGTTTTGTTCAGCTGATCATTAACCCTTATAATCTGTGCTACTAATACTATAAATATCAGCTCACATTTGGAAGGTTTTCCTATGGAAAACACTTGGGAGAATGGTTTAAAAAATTATCTTTGCACCTCATTCACTGGTCAATTCTCTTCTTTAATTAAGGCATGATTTCACATCAGTTAACTTCATAATAATAAAAATACTTCTTACAAGTGTAAGTTTCTGGTCATATCAACTGAACAAACAAGTTTTATGGGCTGCCAATTGTCCTTCTGTTCCTAGATGTTTACAGAGACCATTTCAGACACTAACTTTCCCAAGGCATCATCCACATCCCCTCGACTTGGCTCCTGACCCCGCACTCGTCCACGGCAAGTTAAAGGCATGAGTTCATCGGCTGGATACGCGTGCTCCTGTTGGGAACAAAACAGCAATCAGTGCCAGTGCCCACAGCCGCCCTTGGGAGCGTGTGAAAGGAATCCTCATCCTGCTGCTTTGCAGAAACACTGCATCACACAGGCTTGCAGGTGGGAAGGGACCTCTGCAGTTCATCTTGTCCAAGCCCTCTGCTCGAGCAGGGCCACCCAGACCCAGCTGCCATGTACCATGTCCAGACAAGTCCTGAGCATCTCCATGGCCTGTCTGGGCACTGTGCCCGTACCTGGCCAACTCCACAGTGAAAAAGTGTTTTCTCATGCTCAGAGGGAACCTCCCATGGTTCAGTTTGTGCCCATTTCCTCTGAGCACAGCTGAGAAGAGCCTGGATCTGTGTTCTTGGCAGCCTCCCTTGTTAATTCCCTGGAGCTTTCCTTCTCCAGGCTGAACAGCCCCAGCTCTCTCCCTTGGTAAATTCCCTGCAGCTTTCCCCCCTCCAGGCTGAACAGCTCCAGCTCCCTCTACAGGAAAGATGCCCCCGCCTCTCCATCACCTTGATGGCCCTTCACTGGACTGTGCACAATGAACTCACCTGGCTGAGGGTGACACTCAGTGACAGGCAAGAGAACTCAGAAGTTCAAACAAAAAACTGGTGAAGTACTACAAAAGGCATAAAACCTCTACCAAGACTGAGCCTTTTACAAATGTAACTGATGCTAATGTAACAAATATAATACTGACATCAACTATGATGAATCTTAAATGTATCTAATTCCAATGAAAATGAAATTGCCTTCTTAGAAGCTCAACACAAGTGGGTTGGGATGGAGCTTTTCTCTTGATTTCAGCAGGAAACTGGATGCTGTACTGAGGTCTCCAATTTGACTTTTAGTGGAGAACTAACATGTGGGAGGATAAAAACCTTCAATTGCTGCACTGAAATTGCAAGTAAACAGATTCAAAATATTTCCAAATATATGGTACAAAAATAATCTGTATTCAAGCATGAGATAAAAATAAAAAAAGGAACATTCCTCTATAAATAAACAGCTCTTACAAATTCTTTTGAAACTGATGGTTTGTTTTCCTGTATACCACCCTCCTGAGTGTTTTGGTCTTTGCTCAACTCTTTGTTCTCCCCAAGTTTAACTACAAAAGGCAGAATCTAGATCATTTTAATACAGCTCAGATGTTTCTGAATATCTCTGCAAAGCATTCAGAAAAACAGACTAAAGAAGTACACAGCAAAAGCAATGTCAAAACTGAGATCTTGGGCTTAAATTTTGAGTAAGAGAAGTGATAAAAAAATCTGGAAAAATAAACTTTAAGCTTTACAAATAAAGAACTAGAAGCATTTTGAAAAATAAAGTTCACTTATTCTCTGCAAGCAGCAGAGAATAAGCAGCTATTAGACTGAGTTATTTCCCAACTTGTCACTGGCCTCAAGTGACTGACATTTTCATATGTTCTAACAGCCAAGAAGAAAAATATCCCCATTATGACAAACATTGTTGAAGGACCAAAAAAAACCTGCAGCTTTTTCTCAAAGCTTCTGTTAATGACCTCAAAAATAAAAAAATAAAAAAATAAAAAAATAAAAAAATAAAAAAAGGCAAGGGGGTTTCCCTTGCAATTAAACATGAATTTTCAGTCTTCTAAATACGCATGTCTAAAACACGTATTAATAGAAACAGAAAATCAAAACTTTTCAGCTGGCTGTTTCAAAAACACCTGCAAAAATACTTCATTCTCCTGCTGTCAGAATCAAGTCTGATACTCTAATCTTTTCTTCAACTTTGAACAAGCAAGTCACATTTCTCTGTTTGTTTAGTGTTCCAGCATACGTGGCAAATAAATATCCTTTTGGCTTCAAAGTTTCCAGGATAGCTGAAGTTTTTCCTCTCCTTCAAACAAAATTTTCTTGCTTCAGATGTGGCAAGACCCCTATCAGTTGCCAATTTGTCACACAATGAATAGTAGAAGCACAGATCCTTGTAATATTTTATCCAGTTTTGCCAAATACATAAGTATTCCACTGAGGAAACCCAAGCCAAGTGTTTTTCATGGAACCGGATTACAAAAATTACAACCAAAAGCCTGATGTTTAAACTGCTAAAGGTTTCAAAAGTACAGAGCTTAAGTTAAAAGGAGAAGCTGCACTCCTTTGAAAATCCTCCTGCTTGGCTTTCTGTCCACTCTACACTCCTCTATCTCTCCATGCTGTATAAAGTCTTAACTCCTGAGATTTTAAGCTTGAATTACATATTAAAGTTTAAACCATAATACAGAAGCTGGGACATGTGGCAAGATGCTGCCACGAAACAGCAGTTTGTGCTGCAGGAATTGATGCAACTTGAGAGCGGTTTCTGCAACAGCCACAAAGAATGTGCAAGAATGTCCATATAAAGCCAGGAAGAATTAATCTTTTATATTTCTCTTAGCCACATCTACACTTTCTTCTCAAGTGTATTACTTACAGAATATTTGAAAGTAATGATTACTTGAGAAAGTCCATTCCAAGTAACTATTATTCTTAAGCTTTTCTAAACTGAGCCTGACTGGAGTGTGAGGAATGGCTCAGAGATCCAAAAAAGGAGGACACCTGCACAGGAATCACAAGTCAGAGCAAAGAAACCACAGCCAGCACGGCCTATGGTCATATGACAGTATGACAGTATATCTGGAATGCCTGGATATGGCACCAGATCCCCTTCCTCTTCTACAAACAGTTTGTAGAAGAACGCCCAAACTGCACTGAAGAAATATTAAATGTCATTTTGACCTACAAAATAAATAAGATGAATTTGTGTTCTCCAGAATTTGATGCCTACAGACAGCTTTTCTTGAGCTCCCTTTTCCTGGAATTTCGAACCAAATACTCTGCTGTGGATAGCCTGACATGAGATAGTTTGGGAAAGATCAGGCATGGATTAGAAGAGTTACCACAAGCAATTCTCAGTTACCACTCTAAAAGCTATCACAACCCTCCTGAAAGTACTATTTGTTATGGTCTTTTTAAAGGCTTTACAGGTGCTGTTATTTATCTTAGCTCTGTTTCACCCCTCCTTCCTGGATATTTCTATAGAACATCATGTACTGTAGGTTGCTTTCTCCCCCACGTCAGCAACAACTCCTCTGAAAAACATCAAACAAGTATTTGACTTACCATATAATTGCTATATGCATGATCAAACATTTCAAGCACTTGATTTCTAAAAAAGAAAAAAGAAAAAGCATTAGTGGTCTGTCTCCCAATGGCCTTTAATATACCATCTCACATGTATCACACTTTAATATCTGAATGTCAGGCACAAGTAACATATTCTACTCAAGTAAGTGAAATATAGAATAATATTTTTTCTTGATTCAGCTACTCTTGTCCACTCCAGAAGGAAAGATGCTTTATTCACCTAACATGAAATTATTTGGGGATCTCTTGGCAACAAAATACTAAAGAAAACTCTTACACTTATTTCATATGTTTGAAAGGACAAAATTGCTTTTAATATATAAAAACTCCCCAAAAACACATACGGTTTTTTTAAGACACAGCACTACTTCTGATCACTTCTAACTGTTTCACTAAAGAGCCCTGCAAGGAAAAAAGCATGCTAATTTCTACCATCAACATAAATCACAATCTCTGCTGATAAGACCAAACATAAAAGAGCCAAGAATGCCACAATTATATTGTAAATATCCAATTTAGCTAAATGACTTGGAAATTCAAGAAGTAGTTTTAACTCATCAAGTACATTAAGGTATCAAAAGAGCAGAGGATGGTTCTCCCAGGTGCCTCTCAGGCTGAAGCAGGCAAAACCCCAGATAAACACACAAAGCTGCCAGGTGATGCAGCACACAGAAAACTGCTTAAAACTTTCATTTACAGGAAAACACAAACATCGTCTGCACATGCCTGGGGCATCAGAGGATATTCTGAGTGCAATGCAAAAATCTTAAAACAAATCGGGGAATGAAATTTCAACTCCTTGTGTAGTCTCATGAAGAAAACTTATAAAAGACTGCACATGCAAATTATCCTGAGAAGCCAAGACGGAACATCCCAGTAACTGTAAACACTGGAGTTAAATATCAACTTATACTCAACAGCTGGACTTGATGATCTTGGAGGCTTTTTCCAACCTTAACAACTCCGTGATTAACTGTGAGAGTATCCACACTGTTTCTCCAGCAGACCTTTTGCATTATTGTTCTGTACAACTGACCACTGGATGGGAAGAGAAGGATGAAACTGCCCCAGTAACATACTAAGACAAAACAGGCTTGATTGCAAATTTGTTTAAAGAAATCCCACTCCATGCAGGAAAATGCATTTCCACATACCTTGTAATATTTACCCTTCAATTAAAAACTACAATAAAAGAATCAGCCTCTAACACATACATGCACGGGGGACCGAAGCAGTTTAAGTTACAACATACAGGAACTAGGCAGAACACAAGTAAACATTTACCTTTTTTATGACTCCCGCACTCTCACACAGGCACGGCCATAATTAAACCAAGAGTGGGGATTTAGACTTACCTTTGACCACTTTCACCCCTAGCTGCACGCAAGCCCCGGCCGAAACTTCCAAGGCGAGCTCCCAAGCAGAGCAGAGTTACAAGCTCGCACAGCACATGAGCTCGATCCCACACCGCAGAAGGGGCCGCGTGTCCCCAGGAGCCGGGTGACCTGGCCCAGAACACCCGCAGGGTCCGGCACGGGCAGCTCCAACACGGCTGGGCACCGATGCCACGCGTCCCCGGAGTGTTCGGGGGGACAGCGAGGGGCAGAGGACGCCGTCCCGAAGCCGCCCAGCCCAGCCCAGCCCGGGGGCAGCGCACACCCCCTGCCCAGCACGGCGGGGCCCGGCTCGCCGCCCTTCCCTGCCACCCTCCTACCGTCCCTGCGCTCACCCCAGCCGGCGCTTCTCCTCCCTGCTCATGGCCCCGGCGCCCGGGGCGGCCGCCAGCACGGAGGAGGCGGAGAGCAGGCCAAGGGCCAGGAGCTTCCACGGCCTCCTCCAGCGGGGCCCCCGCTCCCCGGCGCGGCAGCCCGGAGCTCCGCTGAGGGCCATGGCGGCCGGCCGGGTGCCCGCTAGTCCCGCTGCGGGCCCATCGCCGCTCCCGCGGCTCCCGGGGCAGGAAGGGCCCGGCCCTGCCCCTCCGCGCGCGCCCGCGGGGGCGTAGCCAAGGAAACAGCCTCGCGCCACCGCCGCTTCCGGCACCGCCCCCCCAGCGCGCGCCGCCGGGCCAATGGGGAAGCGCGGCGCGGGGGTCACGTGCGCCGGGAAGCGAACGCGTAACGAGAGGGTCGACGTGGACAAAGGGCGGGGAACCACAGCTCCCGGCATGCTCCGCGCCCTGCTCGCGCACGGCTCCCGGCGTGCCCCGCCCCGCCCCCCGCGCTCCCTCAGGCGCTGCCCGGAGCGGCTCCGAGCGTGCCCGGAAATCATGGAGTGCTTCGGACGGAAGGGACCGTGTACAAATCAGCTCATCATGGGCAGGGACGTGATTAGAGCCCCGTCCAGCCTGGCCTTGCACACTCCCACCGATCCTGGGCCAGCCACGGCTTCTCTGGGCACACTACAACTGGGCCTCACCACCCTCACGGCGAAGAACTTCGTCCTAACTACCCAATCTAAGGCTTAGTTTGGAGCCATTCCCCTTCACGCTGTCGCTCCCATAAACACTCCCCCTCCGCCTTGCTGGCAGGCTCCCCTCGGGCAGCGGAAGGAAACACGCTCTCGGCTGCCTGAGGAGCATTTCTTTAATAATAAATCCCCCAAATCATCACACACTCGCAAAAGCCGCCTCCCAGCAATGGAAGGGAAGAGCGTCTTTATTTCCATGACAAGCGTTTGTACAAAGTTCCAAGCAAATACAATGTGTTTCGTGTCCTGGCCTTTTAACAGTGGAAATCCCATGGAATTCCACAGCCCGGCCCGCTCCCATGAGGGCACGCGGGAGCATCCGCTCCCATCTCGGGGCACGAGATTTATTCCGGCTCCCGGTTAGTGACGGCAACTGCAAGAAAGAAAGCAACAAAAACGACGGGATGGGTGCGTTGTTTTAATTCCTGATCAGTGGTCCCACAGACCCTTGCGGATTGTTGAGCTCTTCGGACCAAGCCGTCGCTTCTAATAACTGCGGTAAAGACTAGAAAAGTACTACTTTATCCATTCGCAAATGGGCAGAAAATGCGCAAAACCAGGGAAAAAAAGTCCCCTGGCCATGAGGAACTGCAATTTAAATTGCAGAACCAGGCAATGTACAGGCTGAATCTTCCCCATCCTTACCCATCTCACTGGTGAAAAACATCTGAGCAGCTGCATTCACCAATGCAACTCATATCACAGGAAAATATTACCCAGATCTAGGCCTGCCACAGAAATAACTCCAAAATTACCATTATGGAAATACTTATGCAAAATGTCTCAGCACAGATGCATCTAATTCATATTTAGAATGAGTTAGTTTCCTTTTGCAGGAGGCTGCAATCTTTTTTGTTGCCATGCTAATTGTCTTTCATACAAAAAAAAGTATTAAAAACCCATAATGTCCCCTAATTTTAGCTTAAAAGGGCTGCTTGCTGCTGTTTAACTCTAGAGCACTTTGTAAATTTGAAGTCACTTAGTACCAATTAAAAATAGTTAATGATTTCTAAAAGTGAAGCAGCTGACAGTGAAATAACCAATGATTTGTAAAAAAAAAAACCACTGGCAATGGTTTGTATGTTTAAAATTAGTATTTTTGCATTAAATATAAGGAGGAAACAAGTCAAAGTACTTCTGCAAGAAAACATCTGTGACCTTCACGTTTCCATACCACAATACAGCTTCTAGAATAAATAGGAACTGCATTTATTTTACTGCAGTGACAGAGCAGTTAATCCAGTTACTCAACAAGGTTCCTTCCTCACACAGTAATATTTGCCTGTTCCTCTAGTGTCAATTTTCTGTTAGTATTAAAGAATATTTTGATAGCATTAAAAGACTTTGCACAGTTTGCTGAAGTTAAATGCTAACACGTATTATGCTCCCGGGACTTTGTTATTTCTTCCTGTGTCTTTATGGGCATAAATCCTGCAGTCCTTGCTGCAATTATAATTAATCTTTGCTGTCCTGTACTGTATGACATTCAGAAACAGGCTCAAAACACTGGGCCAGAATTTCAAGGCCTTAAACTGACCTCTAAAGTGAGGTCTTGCATTTGAAAGGCCAATTTACTAAAATACTGGGTTTCATCTCCAAGCTTTTCTGTGCAAACTGAGATGGAAAGAACACACTTAAGCAACTCTGCACCAAGATCATGGCTTGATACAGATCGTGTGTATGAAAGCAACTGTCTCATTGCTTCTGTAATGTGATTCTGCCTGCCAAAATCTCAGCACAAGTAAAACAGCCTCTGGCTGCCTGTCACTTCAGTTAACACCTGCATTAGAAATGATATGCAATGATTCCGATATTTCACAACTGCTGGCACTTATTACATGATTTCCACACCTAAAAAACGTCTACAGACCTGAGCAACTCAGTGGGCATGGAAATGGCAGGACTCAATATTCTGTATTAATTTTATGGTGGAATTTAAACCAGAGAAATGCTACCTAATGGTTATAGTTATTGTAAACATTCTCTTCTCTCCCTTCCATAAAACAAAACAAAACAAAATAGCCATAAAGTGCTCTGGAAGGCTAAATAACCCTGAAGTGCAGAGTGGGACTGAGAAACCTGCTCCCATACTTTCCCCTTTTTAAATACAGCAATAAGGAAAAAAAACCAAAAAAACAAAAAAACAAACAAACAAAAAAAAACCACTAAAAATCAGAATATTTGCTTGTCTTTGATATCTGCCAAAACCTGAAAATAATTAAGTAATCAGTTTGCAGAGTTTGCGCAGTGTGGCTATTCAGCAATCTACTAAATCAACTATTTGGTCCTGCTTACTACTAAAAATGCTTTTATTTCCTGTATACTGCATGCAAATTCTAAAAGCACCCTCGAGTATGTATGTACCAACCCCCAGAATCAGAGCGGTACTTGTCAAAACCATGCATTTAAAAATCAAGAGGATCCCTAAGAACAGCCAAGTTGTTAAAGTAAGTTGATGGTAGTTGGGTGTTTGAAGTATTCAGTGGTCACGTTTTCAGACTTTAGCTTTAAAAGGGAGCAGATTTGAAGTGACAGATGAGGTTCCTCAGCAGTAATCTGGTTTTCACCAAAAAGAAACCCATCACCCATCCCTCAGGAAGGGATTCGTGCAGGAGCTGGGGACACCCACTACAAAGCGCATTTCCTCCAGCCCCGGCCTGGGTAAGTATTCACAACAGAACGGGGATTACTGGAGTAAATAGGTGCTGCAGGGCTGGGCTGAAAGCTGCTTTTTACTCCTCGGAGTTTTGCTGCGTAGAGCCAACCTGTCGGTGTTCTTCTGGGAGAACGGCTTTTCCTGCTGTGCCCGGAATTGCTGCGTGTGCAGATGGCTCTCCCGGCTGCACCCCTGGCCCGCCGGGCTCCGTGCATGCCCCGGGCTGCCCCCGGCGCTGCTGCGGCACCAGGGACACCGGCTCCAGCAGTCCTGGGCCCGGGTTTGCGCTATCCAGGATGGGCACGTCCCCCGTGCCTCCATCTGCTGCAGGGCTCGGAAAGGAGCTCTGTGTGCCAGCCTCCCCCGGCACAGCGGGGCTGTTCCCTGTTCCTTCCTCCCCACACAGCCTTAGGTCTTGCACCGCATTTCCCGTGTGCTCCTCTGGCTGCAGCCTCTCACCTGGTTCGCTCTCCCCCTGTGCCGCTGCAGGCGGAGCCGAGCTCTCCACCAGCCACGGTGCTTGTGCCCCCCTGGGCACGCTCTCTACACTCCTGCCACCTGTCCCCAGGCTGCCTGAGGACGGGCGCTCCTCCGTCAGCTCCACACGTTCTCCTGCATCTTCACTCCTCATCTGCTGGCTCACCTCAATTCCTGCCACGGCCACTTCGCTCAACTCATAGTTCCCATTGTAGTGCTCCTGCAACTTCAGCAGCTCGCCCTCATAGACCTCCTTGATGTTCTCAGCTGGGGTATCTGCTGGGATCTCAACTGTCAACATCAGCAAACTCCTTATCTCGTTCACATCATCGGGGGATTTACAGCTCTTTTCTTCCGACTGGCTTTCTTTTTCAGGACTATCCCCAAACCCTGCTTTCCCTCTCTTTTCATCCTGGGAGACAATCTTTGTCTCAGTACTCTCATCCATTTCTTTTCCACTATCCCCTTCAAACCCTGTTCCTACTGCATTTTCACTCTGAGATAATTTTTCCATAGTTTCATTTTCTACCTTGCTTTTCTTTTCCACACTCCCTAAGATCTCTGTATCTGTTACACTCTCAGGTGGGCAAGTGAGCTTTATCTCAGAAACCTTTTCCTGTGCTGTGCTTGCTTTCTCAGTGCTGCTGACAGACACAGCAGCCATTACTGTTTGACTCTCTGAAGTCACCTCTTCCTCCGCTGCTCCTTCAGGTACCTTAAGTTCTATTTGAGGGCTGGCTCCAAAATTTTTTACTGCAGTGTCAGTCTCAGAAGCTACTTTTTCCTCCACAGCTTTTTGTTGTGCCTCGAGTTTTCCCTCGGTGCTCACTACACACTCTGATTCGTTCTCCAACGTGCTTTTTCCCTCTGCAACTCCTTGTTCACTGTGGCCAGCTGAAGGGGACTCCTGTCTGTCACCAATGTCTGTAACAGCCACTGCTTCCCTCCTGCTGGCCTGATCACCAGCTGCACTAACAGAGGTGCCTGCCTCTTTGTCTGGTGACCTTCCCTCATCAGCATCCTTCTCCCACGCGATTTTCCCCGTCACAACGAGCATTTTGTCCCCGTGGCTCTCAGTGTCCGACCCCTCGGCTCGGGCAGCCGTGGGCACCTTGGTGGGGGTGCCCTGTGCTGATCCCACAGGGGTCCTCAGCTCCGTCAGGCTGGACACGCTCTCGCAGGGCACCTTCAGGCTGTCCTCAAACAGGTTGTGCTTCCTCAGAACGGCAGCTTCTTCGATCACTGAATAAAACAGAAACACCAAACTGCTTTGGGAAGGCTGACAGAGGTACAGGAAGAACATACAGTGCTTTCCCAAGTTTATGTTGTACATTTCGATATTAAAAACAACAATAATGTTCATTTTCAGCTTCCTTTTAATTCACATTTCTTTTCTGGGGATGGGGATTTTATTTTTTGAATAATGGCACTTTAGTATTGACCTAAGCATTTTTGAAGCAGAGAATCCACAATGCACGAGGGTAATGCTTCAGTGCAAAAGGATTTGCATTGACTATGCCAATAAAAGTGTGCTGGTAATTATTATACCACTGTTTTGGAACAGGAGTGCCTATAGTCTGTGAAAACATCCTGTGCAGTACATCTGCTTGTATTTTATCTAGGGTATAGACAGACAGGCACATATAGAGAGGTACAAATATTTTATAAGTGTATATATATATATATATATATAAAATTTATTAAGAATAGTTTCATTTCTGACACAGATGCAGAGACAGATTTGCAAGGAGTACTGCGCTGGCATCAGTGAGTACTGGAAACTGCATCTAGCAGTTCATTTCATTTGAGGAAATTAATCCCTATTGCCGTAAGTCTTTGCAATTCTCTTAATCTTGCAATTGGCATAGTCTTGCCATTTAGTCATCACGAAATCTTTACAAGTAAGGACAGAATTTCCCTCTTTGGCCCAAGGAATCAATATCAAGTGAAGTTGCCATAATTATATTTTGTTAGAAAAAGGCTTGTGCCAAGCCATCACTCGAGTCCCACGGGTTTAGTAAAGCTGACCCATAACTCAGATTTTAGGGCTTGCAACACATCTTCAATGAGGCAAATGAAAAAACACTGTAGGAACGTAACCACTAATGTTGGAGAAAGTGGGACAGGAGCAGCCAGGTGAGGACTCTGGGAAGCTCTGAAGGAACAGCTCATGGACCACGGGCTGCAATGTTATTCCTGTCACGTCAAAAACATTCTCACCTTTCAGGGCCTCTTCAAGCAGTGTCTGATATAAAATCTCTTCATACACGTTCTCTACTTGGATCACACTTGTGTAATCAGCAAAGATGTACTGCTCGTATCTCTGCAACTCCTGTGCAGGTAGGGAAGAAAGGAACAGATGGAGAAAACCGAGGGATTCTGAGTCCTGCTGTAAGCAAATAGCTTGGAGATGCCATGGAGCAAGCCTTGCTACACTTCATGGCAGCTCCTGGGGTGCACTGTTTGAACTATGACTCCACAAGCTACGTGTGTCCACAATCAATTATGTACTTATCAAACAGTGTTCCTGCAGTACAACCACAGCTAAAAGCACTACAGATCACTGCCTGCTGAAACAAACAGCTGCTGAGGAAATGCCTCACAACTTGTTTGTCCAAGGAGGCAAATCCACGGCGCACAGGAGATGTGGGATTTGGTTTTGTTTTTCTAATAGGTGTGTAACACTTTGAGCTCACTGATTTATACCCAACAGGCTAACTGAATCGTTATCATCAAGCAGCTGCTTGGTGGTCTATAAAAAGTAAATTAAGTGACCTCTGCTCACTTCTAGAAGAGGCACCTACATAAATCACCTGGAGGTTTTCAAGTGAAAGGTCAGGACTTGGTGGGGCCTGTCAGTTGTGCCACACTTTGGCTTCTAGAGCTGGCTGCTCATTTCTGCAGAGGCACAAATACAAAAGGCTGGTGGGAAACCAAACAGAAAGGGCTTGTGGAAGTTTTCTCCACCACTGCTTCCTCTGTGACAGAGACATGAGGTGTCTTCACACATATTCCAGGTGACAAAATGCTTGTCCCTGTGCACAAACACCCTGTCTTGAAGGCACTGCCGATGCTCTACAAGAGACTATTACTTTGGAGATCCTAAGGAAAGGAGAGTCACATACAGAAGAGACTCATTTTAAATATATTCTTGAAAGGTGTAAATTTTAATAATCTTCACTTAAAGACTTGCAAGTGTAATTTGGCAAAACACTTGGTTTTAAACTTGTTTTTGAAACTGAAACAAGCTGGGCATAACCAAGAGCAGCACACTGGGGGTGAGAGCTCACAGCCAAGGGGAGCAGGTGAACATCCATGGGAACAGAAGGGCAGGAGGCCCTTGGATGGCTTGGGGCAGTCCCCTTTCAGCAGGCATAGGACAAGGCAGGAGGATGCCCAGGGCTTTCAGAGGGTTCAGACTATTCATTCTGAGCCCAGGTGAACAGAATTCCAACCAGCCCCTGCTGTAGCCACAGGGATACCATCTCCAGCAAACTGATGTTTGCTGACTGAACATGCCCTGTCTGGTCAGGGGAACAGAGATGGTCTCTGTGATTATTTCCTGACTGTTGTGCAACCCTTGCACTGAACACACAGACAGCAAGGGCTGTCTCTTACTGAAGGAGGTAAGCATGGGCTGGGCTGGATGTGCCTCCAGGTGCTGCTGCAGAGGAATGAAAAAAGGCCCAGCTCATCCCTGCATCCCAGCTGTACAGAAGAACTCAATTTCAGGGACTTCAGATCTCTAGGGAAGGAATGAACCAGAGATGGGCAAAGGACTTCAGCTGCCTTTGAGAACGTATACACAGTGTCCCTGTGTCCTGAAATCTTCCTTGGGCTCCACACCCACCCAACCCATGAAGTGGCAAATGTAAGCACTGAGCAGGCAGGAAATCTGTGCAGTTCTCCAAGAGAAAACAGCCTGACAGTGTTAAGAAATTCCTGCCGAGGTGCTGTTCCTCCCCTGCCTTTCATGACTGGTTTTTGAGGTTTTTAGTCACAGACACCTACTGGTTTGAATGTTGAAGCCAGTGTCTTCTGCATTGTGGGCAAGGTAATCTGCACCAGTGCCTCTTGGAATATCTTCTTGCGGATGGTACTGCTGTCGTAATCATATTGCTGCCAAAACACACCAGAAAGAAACAGGCCCATGCATGCCTGGGGTTATTCACCCCTCCCACAGGGAACTGGTTCCTGTCAGCCTGTAGCTGCTGCATCATGGGTGCACAGGGCTTTGAATGGCCACACAGGTTAGTCCAGCTTCTACAAAATCACTCTAAAATCTACTGTTTCAGGATGTCTTTCACTTCTTTTAGCCCAGAAACAGCCCCTGATTGCCGTCCCCAGGTGTTTCAGCACTGCCCTTTCTGAGAGTAATGAATCCTAGCAGCCGGCTAATTATAAAGTTAATTTAAAATTATTTGTCCAGATCCACAGCATATTAATAATCTGATTTACATACAATTAAAGGGACTGCACATGCAAATACTTCTATAAGTGTCTGCCCAGAACTAGGTTTTATCCCCCAAATGGGCAGCTTTGCTAAGTGCCACCAAATCAATATTTTCAGCTGGATGGTAAAAACTTATCTTCTTTCAAATACTGAGGTACATTCATATAAAATACATTCTCTTGTTCCAAAAATGCAGCCTGTAAATGTGCTACATGACATTTACCTTCAGCACTCTCAGCTTGACTTTTTCAATGGTTGTTGCAACTTTTGCCGAGTCTGCCTGGTGGCTTGGAGAGAACAACTGCTCAAAAGTATAAACTGCATTTTCCATCAGCTAAAAATAGTAATTAAAAAAATCTGTTAAAGATCGGTAACATCAAATTCATGCAAACATGATAAGTGTAACTTAATTTAAATTGTGTTTCTGAGAAGGTGCTCTGAAGAGCACTGAAATGCTAAAAAAATAAATAAAATTAAAGCTGTAGTATCATTATCATACTGTCCCAGCTTTCTTGTACAGATTTGATCTCATGTCACCACCCTAACTGATGGTGACAGAGCCAAAATGTAGAATTGATTATCTGTGTATACAGACCACAGTCAAAACTCATTATCCCTAATAAGAAGACTCCCATTGACTTCTATCATTAATCACTAATAAAAAGTATTTAAAAATACTGCACATAATTTTCAGTAGCTTTCATTACAAATAATAATCAGCAAAAATCACACAGAGTGCAATAATTTCTCACAGAATTATGCTAAGAAGGCATTTACCATAATTTCAGCTTATCATTAAGACTATTACACCCCTACTCTGAAGATATTTGAGACAAACAGTTCTGAAAGAGTAATTCAGTCAACTTAATGAGGCTTTGCCTTTTCTTTAGCTGTTCCCATTCAAATTTTAACATTTTCTTACTGGAGAAGTACAGGGAGATATGCAGGGGGGGCATTCCTTCAGCCGGTTGAGCACCGTGCTCCAGATTTCCTGAAATTCGCCACTAGAGGATGCCAAGCTCCCAAGGCAAAGAATCCTGCTCCACCCGAGATACATTTTAGCCAAATACTACACCAACACAGATATGTCTGATTTTACTTATTTATGGAATAAACGTCCACTTGCAAAAAGGGAAACTACACAGTATTTTTATGAGGAAAACACCAGCCTTTTAAAGAGGAAGATGCAATAAGAGCATGTTTAGAACAACTTGTGCTATAATTTAACTAAATTCTTGTTAATTTTGACTCCTGTTCAGAAAAAAAATGACCTCTTGGTTTATATGGGATGTATTTTCTATCTACTTCTTTTTCTTTGCTCTTGGTCTTCACTGAGTGAAAGACACTTTATTTGGCAGTATTTTGGAATGGTCCCCCTGAAAGACCCAGACATGAAATCAGAATTTTATTTCTGAGTAATTCCTTGGCTGCTGGTCCTGGCTGTACTCAGAAGAGCTGCTTTTAGGAAAACCCTATCCCAGCACTGTCCTAGACACTTGTTTTCCCTACTCATAACTTCCACTCCATAGATCTGGACCAGCTCCATTTCACAAGATTACTGAGCAGACTAGTAAATTTCCCAAATACAGATTAAAATCACAGGGTTCAATTTAGAGCTCCAAGGCCAAATGTACCTTGTGATCTGGCAATTGAAATCAGCCTGCTGGCCAGCTCCTCAGAGACTTCTGGCCAGGCATTCAGGAGGAACCCAGGCACACCAGAGTTATAGCCCACACTAGCACACACAGAGGGGACAAAGAGGTGGAGTTCAGTTTTCATCTGGAATGATATCGTCACCTCCACCAGTCTCCTGAAAAGTGAGGCTGGATAAAGCAGCTACAGCCTGAGATGTTGTCTGTCTCCAAGTTTCTAACATTAATTGCTTTACTTTATACTGGTGAAAAAAGCAACTACCATGGAGGAGACAGTCCATTTTGGTGAAACACATTTAAGACCCTTCCTGAAAAACTGAGCCTTGAGAAAGGGAATCAGGTGAATTTTAGCCACCCCATTAGTTACATACACAACTTTCTTGGGTGCTGAGACACTGGGAATTCAGAACCTGAAAGTTCAGGGGAACAGATGATCCATCCAAAATTTTCATGCCTTGCTGAATGACTCACACACACAGTCTCACAAATATGAGTGTCAGGCAGCTTCTACCTGGTTTTCCCAGGTTTTGTTACCTGTACCTTGCCTGAGAGACACTCTGGGGCTCTTTCACAGCTTTTATCAAAATTACTTTGAAGCAGATTAGCAGGACAAACCTAACCTGCTCTCCCAGGAGGAAAAACTGGATCTTACAGTACCTCTTGCATGAAGTTCTGCGTTCTCTGAATCACAAAATCGATGTGATAGACCTTGAAGCGATTCTTGAGGTCCTGCAGGAACTCCTGGAGCAGGTTCACTTTCAGATAGCAGGGCTCCATTTTCACTGAGTTGAAGGGCAGGGTCATGAGCAGATCCACATTCTGCATTCCCGTGCAGGTTTCAAGAGAAAGCAACCAGAGGTGAATTTTTAACAGAGAATATAACAATTTGGCTTTAACCCAAATTCTGGTACCTGCACTCCAGTGCACAAACACCACAAGACTTTCTAAATGACAAAACCAAGTGCTCGTGTGCTTCCACCTGGGAAAGCAAATCCTGCTGCCAGCCAAGGTCTAGCCAGAATGTCCTTGTGCTGATATAAAGGCTCCAGCTCTGTTTTGTCTTACCTCCTTTAGCCTGGTCATGTCATTGGTCTTCTGGAAGTCCTGGATGATTTCATTCACTTCCTTATCAAAAAGCGAGCGCACTTCCATGAATCCAGAACTGATGGGGCCCATGAGCTCCTCCAGGATGGAGGTGAGAAATGGCTGGATATTCTCTGTGCAGCACTTCTGGGCAGGCTCAGAAACACTGGCTGGAGGGTCACACAGGACAACAGTTGCATTTAGAGACAGTGAAAGAAGTAATTGGAAATCATCTCTTTACAGTTAATTCAATGGTTTTGTATTTTTCCCTGGAGTCACACCTCCACAGAGGTGATGAGGGTGTGAAAGGAACTCACAGCTTTATGAGTGACAGTGGAAACTCTTGTCCCAAGCCTCACCTAAGCAAACAGTGGTGACTGGGGAAACTGTGAGGGCAGAGGAAAGGGCAGCTCTGAGTATGATTACCAGCTATTTATTTATTTGCCAGCTTAAGCAACACCAATAATGTTTTGCCTGCTCTTTACATTCCTTTTTATATTCAAAACA
Source organism: Alethe diademata (assembly GCA_025584955.1). Classification (NCBI taxonomy): domain Eukaryota; kingdom Metazoa; phylum Chordata; class Aves; order Passeriformes; family Muscicapidae; genus Alethe; species Alethe diademata. The sequence goes on from JANRMJ010000125.1 coordinate 23,179,419, forward strand.
AAATTATGATTACTTCACATTAATTAAAAAACACCTAAGAGGCCCTCTGGCTTAAATATTCTTTGAAGCCCATGGACTTATCACATGACCAGAACCTGGTTTTGTGGTGCATTCCTAGAGATCAGGTCTTTTAATTATGCTCATGTGACCTGTATCTTCACTACCTAAGACTGCTCAAGTAAAAATGAAAGCAGAATGAACAACTCTGATCAGGATACTCAAAAGCTATCAGCTCCAATTGGAGAAGACCTGGTATTTTCACAGATATAGTAGCCACAGGTATCAGTTCCCATCAAAGGCAGCAGAGGCTTATTTGTGTTCTGAAAATTGGTGTCTCTGGCTGGATTTCTCAAAACACACAAGGATTTCCAAACAAGCACATCTGATAATCTGAGCAACACAGGAAACATTGGAAAATTGCTCCAAAGCACAGCTGTTCCTCCACTAACCTTTGATTTTTCCAGCTAAGAAGTTCTTGGAGTTCATAATCTGATCCATGTCTGAACGAATGGTGCCTTCAAGAGTTTTTGCAAATTCTCTACATTCTTCTTTCAAGGTACTTAATCCTTCTGCCACCTGCTGCTGGACTAAGCCATAGGTTTCCTCTACGATCTGGACCCAAATCAAATTGAGAAGCAGAGATCAGCATCAGCACCCACGGTGAGCTGCTATGAGCAACAGCTACTCTGCAAGTGTCAGTCCTTACCCCAAACCAGGCCCGTTTCCTGTCATTCCTCTTGCCCTTCATTTTAGGCAGGATCATTGTCTGGAGGTTAGGCAGCAGTTCCTCCATCACCAGGTTGCTCAGGATCTGTATGGTCAGGAGATGAAAATGACAAGTTCCCACCCTGCTCTTCACCTGCAGGCTGAGCACTGCAGCACAGAGTGATGTGTGCAGGCAGTGGCTCAGCTATTCCAGCTGCCAGGAATTACCCACAGAGGCTTTGCATTCTCTCTGCCTAGATCTCAACTGCAACTCCTTCCTTACCTGTCCCACTCAAATGCACCAAATTAATGTGCAAGACAATATATATCTGATTTTGGGAGTCTAGGCCTCCCTCTCCATGTTTTTATTTATAGATGCTGTCTCTGGCCTGAGAAAGCTGCACCAACAGCCCAGCACAGTTCACAGTCAGGATGACATCCCTGCTGTACCCAAGCTGCTGGCTGAGCCAATACAGAGTGCAAAAACACTCCTCAACTTTCCATTTTCCTCATGCCAGGGCTTTTGTATTCATGTCAGTGTTTCCAGACACTGCACCTCATGTATTACAGCTGCCAGAGGGATCTGAGGCATGCACCAACACCAGCAGAGGGAAATGGCAGGAACTAGAGCAGCACAAGTAAAGGAGGACTCTGACTGCAGCCCAGTGTAAACCAGGGCATAAACAGCCCCTACAGAAATACTACACACAATACCCAATATACCTCTAATACACCTCGAATATGCAATACACTTTTATTGTAGTTTCATTTAAGTACTTATGGACAATGCCACAGCAGCACTTCAGATTCAGCTCTGCTGACTCAAATGTCTGTCAAAAGCATTCTCTAATTCAGGTCCTAAACTAATGGCTCCCTTAAAAAAAGATCTTGTGAATAACCCAAACTATTACAAATAATAAATGTGACAACAGATCAGATATATTTAAGAGCCAAGGGAAAGTCATGAAGCTGTGCCAGGGGAGGATTAGGTTGGCTGTCAGGGAAAGGTTCTTCCCTCAAAGACTGGTGGGAACTGACCAGGCTCCCCAGGGAATGGGCACAGCCCTGAGGCTGCCAGAGCTCCAGG